>OY987251.1:2952358-3583356 GCA_963920765.1 Ulota crispa | reverse complement strand
ATATATATATATATATATATATATATATATATATATATATATATATATATATATATATATATATATATATATATATATATATATATATATATATATATATATATATATATATATATATATATATATATATATATATATATATATATATATATATATATATATATATATATATATATATATATATATATATATATATATATATATATATATATATATATATATATATATATATATATATATATATATATATATATATATATATATATATATATATATATATATATATATATATATATATATATATATATATATATATATATATATATATATATATATATATATATATATATATATATATATATATATATATATATATATATATATATATATATATATATACATATATATGCGCTATTGTCATTGGATTTTAATTTATAACTTTGTTTTATTATTATTAATATGCACGAATCATAGATACAATTTTGTAACTTCGTTCAATCATTTAACTTTCGGATAATTTGAAAAGATTTGGATGTAGGAAAAGCGAAGGAACCCTCCTCAAATAGAAAACCAAAAGCTTTCAGCATAAGCTTTCAGCATACATTCAATTGTAAAACATCTTGATGTAAGCCAATTTTATAATCATTTATTTTGAAAAAGAAGAAGCAAAAGACCAACACTTGGGAGGTTTTGATTTTCGCTGGTTGAATCCTAGCCTTTCTCATTTTAAATGGTTTTTTATGAGTATGCACCATTTCCTACACTATATTGTTATTCACTATATTTAGATCTTCTTCGAAATATAGCCAATTGTTTTCAACCAATTTTTTTTGCCGTCTCAATCAACTCACTTTGTACGAATATGTAATTCTCTCCAACCTTGTTGGAAGACCTCAATTTCAACAGAATTAAAAACTCAAATTTAGGCCTTTTATAGAATCCCGTCATCTGAAAAGAAGCTTTATTTGCTTGATTATAATTGACACTGACCATCGCAACCGTTCAAAACCAAAGCTCCCAAATACTCAAAAACTTACAATACAACTCTATCATTCTTTTGAATCAAATTTCCATAGAAAACCCATTATACTACTAAAATCAGAAGGACCTCTATAATATCACATCTGTAGTTTGTGTGATATTATCACATAAATAGAAATTAAAAACTTACTAAATTTATTACTTTAAATTCTATCTAACATATGAAAATCCTAACAAAAGTTTAATGGTGAATGAGTAGTGTAGCAAGCGTCAACATTTGGTAATTAACAAAAACAACATGAATTGAACCCAATCAAATGGATGTTGTATATAGTTGTATACATGACACAAATGAAAAACATCCATTTAGTCAATGAAGTGAGTGATGGTTTCAACTAACCCATAACATTCAAATTTCCAAAGCTACCATATGATTCATACAGATATTAACCCCTAAGCGTCTTCCTAAGAAAATTCAACATACCCCCAACATGAAACCTTCAACACATTCCCCAAGTTTTTGGAAAGTTGAACAAGTAATCACATAATCCAAACCGGTCATTCTATACCCAATTATAAATCAAATGTTTTAAACCGATTTGATTTCAAATCCAAGTAAATTTATAAAAACCCCACCTTTGAGAATCTCATGTTTTCTAATTTGGGCAACAGTTCAAAATATGGATTTTGGACTTTCATGTAATATTTTCTCAAAAAAAAGATTCACCTAATGGCTGATCCCATGAGATTGTGTCTTGCTATACTTGATGGAAAAAAAAACTCCACAAATGGAAAAGAACTCCAAAAGATATGGTCACTCAAAGTAGCTAGTTTCCACTAGCTCCTTACTTTAGACTTATAAAAACCTTGCCCAAATCAAAAAAAAAAAAGCGACACATCACCAAACGTCTCCCTTGTACAATACAAGACGTGATAGCACACATCCCATTTGCTCTCTAAGCCGCTCCCTTTGTTTGCCCAAAGACACTCTTCTCCTAATTGTTGAAAAATAGAATATTCTCCACATTCCATATATCATCTATAGCAAAGGAGGCGCTTCAAGGAACAACAAGCCGATCATTAATTTTTTTTGAACTAGCAACATCATTTGGACTTGAGAGGCAAACCAAAATTTGAGCTAAAAATGCCTCTTTATATACTTCCACAGCTCCAAACACCCCCTTTGGCCATATTAGGCTCTTTGGTCCTATAGGGGTTAAACAAAATTGTGAAGTACAAAGTTAAATTTGAAATTTGAGCACATTCAGGACTGATAATTGCAAGTGGAGCTATTTATAAGAATTGTACTTTGAAACCCCTCGTTGAAACGTGCATGAGAGCAGAGGAATTCTTAACGTTCATTCATTGGTCGAGCGACACGCACCATAGAATGCATGGCTGGTAAGGAGAAAATTAATATATATACATATTTTTAGGCTCGTCCACTTGGGCACGTTCATTCATTAAACAGTGTATTATTACAAATATCATCTATAGATTGACGAGGCGAATGTGGCTGTTGAAAGGGAATCTCAAGCTTTCATCCATCCTGACACCCAGCATCATGTTAGTAAGATGCTGTCGAAAACTCACCCCAAAAACAATTACCTGGATGTGAGGTGGATCGCTGGGGTCTGGATCAAAAATCCCAAATATAAAGTTCCTAATTAGCTTAAGTGGTTAAATATGCTGCTAAATGAGCTAAAAATATCACAATAAGCACTATCATCTGCACGCAATTTATGGCATATTTGGGAGATTTTTGCTAAAAATAGTTCCTTTTTGACGATATGGTCAAGATTTTTGTATGCCGACTTGTATACTCGGACAAGGTAAAACGCAAAATAAGATTACAATATGAGGAAATGTCAACCATTTCCGCTCTTTTGAACGGTGGGCTGCCGACTGTGACACACGTGCTAAACATTTGGGTTTTCCAAGTCATACAGTATTAATCTCATGCTCCATATTTTATTTCGCGGAAATAAATTAACACAGTCTTTGACTCCTGACAAGAATCATTGCGCACTGTCCAGCTGTGACTTGAATTTTTTCTGCTAGAAAAATCTCTATTCTTTTTCATGAATATGGGCTTGTTTAGCCCCTAAAGGACCATTGTCTGTTTGGGGGACAAATGCGATTTCAGGTAAGTACCTATGGTCTCAATTTTTGTTTCTATTTTTTGAAACTTTTTTTGAAGATAGGAAAATGTATTAGCTTCTGGGGAGTACAATTTTTATTCCAATAAATGCCAAGGAGTAAAAGTTATGCCCAAATAAGCAAAAATTTGGGGGGTTCGGGCAACAAATGAAATTTTACAAAAACTTGAATTTTTTTCTTTTTGATTTTTTCTGCTCGTAGATTATATATTTGTTTACATTTGAAGCTTTGATTCATTCCATTTGGATTAGTTATGAGAAAGTTATGGACAATCTTGTTTTTTGGGCAATTCAAGCATCCTCTTGAAAAAATAACGTATAAACTTCATTTTTGAATGCAAATTTAACATTTTTGCAAAAAAAATTATTGAAGAGGGTGAAGATTGCTTGCTAGAAAAATCTCACCATTGGGATTATTGTGTTTCAATTCCATTGCAAGGATTTTAACAATATAAGTTTTTGTTCAATCTCAAACCTTCATCTATTTAATGTTTTTTTTAAGAATGAAAATTGAGAATTTTAAATTTTTTTTTTTTCCCATAGATTCTCAACTCAATTCCCCACCATAAAAAAATAAACCTCAAAACTCCATAGTGCAAAAAAATTAAGTTAAAAAAGTTCAAAGTCAAATATTCTAGTTGTGCAAGGTGCAAAAAAGCTTGTTTTCTACACTTTAACCCCTAAAGAACCATTGTCCCCTCGGGGGACAATTGGGATTTTGGGCATGTATCTATGGCTAAACTACTTTGCATGATTTTCTGAAACTTTTATTGAAGATGAGGAATTCAAAAATCTACGTGAGAATGTAATTTTTTCTTCATTCCGACATTTATTGAAGAATTTATGTATGAAATCTAGAAAAAGTTGCTCCTCGGGCAGCCAAAAACGTCTTTAAAAATTTCAGCTTTTTCAAATAAAAATCTGAAATAGGTTCTTTAGACTTAAATAGACGTTGGGAGCTTTGAATCATTCAATTTCAATCAATGAGATGAAAGTTATGAAGAGTTTTGGTTTGCGGGCAGTTCTAGATTCTCTACTCAAGTAAACTTTGAAGTCCTTTATTTTACTCAATTTTCAATATTTTGGAAAAAAAACAAAACCAAAGGATGGATATTGTTTATCACAACATTTTAGCCATTGGGATTTGCATTTTTCATTTCAAGAATTCAATTCTTAACAATTTAGTGATTTGACTCATTCTCTACTTCTTTTTACTTACTATTTTTCCCATGTGTTATATAGTTCCAATTGATTTGAAAATTATCCCACACATACCTAACTTGGTCTCCTACATGGGGAAAATAACCCACAACTTTGTGTAGAGTAATTTTTTGATCTAAGAGTGGTCAAAGCCTTCTGAAGTTTCTGGGTAGCAGCAAAAAGAAACTTTTTTCCGTAATTCAGATGTAAATATCTCACTCATTTTTGTGTAGATTGAGTTGAATTTTTTTCCATGTGTACCTCTTGTAGTGTACTATAAGATCTTATAGTTGAATTATTGTAAAAAAAATATTCTTACCATTGTACTTGCTTTGCCAAAAGTGGCAGTTTTCTTTGTTTTTCACAAAAAAATGGCTTGGTCCTTTAGGGGTTAAACGCAAATATCTTGCAATTTGTGCAGTCAAACTTTTTAAGTTTTGAATGACACATTCTTGTACAAGTCTAATACAAGATCCTATAGTCAGATATGCAAAAAGACCAATTTTCAAACTTTTTTTCTCTTTGCCATAGAAGTGGCAGTTTTGAGTGTCTTTTGACAAAATAAAGGCCCTAGTCCTTTCGGGGTTAACCCGTGAGCGCCTAGAATTATTTTTAGATTTAGGAGAAAATGGGGGGTTTAATGGCCACCACAGCTTGGAAAATTACATCCAAAAAAAGTGACCGTAGTATTTGAAAAAAAGCTACATTCTGTGTTGATGAGGACCAACCATGGCTATTTTCATCGTACAATTTTTTTTATAAATGAAATGAAGTTGTGGGCCCCATCAATAGTATACTGTTGTTGGGGCGCTTAAGGGTTAAGCCTTGCACTAGAAGCAATTGGGAGGTGAGTTTTTATAGTATACGTAGAGCCTGTCTCCATCTTTCCTTGAATGGCTTCTTTTCCTTCCACTGGTAGTTTACCCTATTATTACTCCGCTCCTATTATCATTTCTCTATCTTCAAAAATTCATATATTTTAGGGTTTAGTTTCAAATCCAAATTTACAATTATTGCAAGAAAGGTCTTAGAGTCTTCTACCAATTGTGCAATTTGTGTTCCATTTGACCAAAACTTGCAAAAGATATAGCGTATTAGTTATGAGAACCTTAGTTAGATATACATTTTATTGGCCTTATGCCTTAGCTATAGCAATATCAATTGCAAAATACCAAAAACAAATACTTTTTTTTAACTAAGTTAGCACTTACGGATGACCACAGAGGTCGAGGAAAAGAAGAAGAAGTTCAAAAGTGAAATTGACAAAATATTATCATGTATGACAAAAAAAATGTTTAAGGAAATGATAAGGAAGTGATAATAGGGCAATTTCAAATTTGAGCAGAACCTTGACCTTACCTCGTTGAAACCTTGATAACTAATTCATACTTCACTCATTTAAGAATTTGGAACTTGATGCAAAACCTTGACTTGATTATCTTTCAGATGAGACCATAACCATGTCATTTGATATATTATAACTATTTTTTAATTGATTTTTTGTCTAAGGCCTAATGGTAATAGGATAAACTCCTTGTAGTGGGTTTTGTGGTGAGAATTTTCAAAACTTTCACTTGGGGGTAAACGCTAGAACACATAAATCTACCAATAGGTCAGATTTGGAAATTTCGAATTCATGTTTGGATTTAAAGACTCTCAATTGGTTTGCCAAAAGAAAGAAAAAAAGAAGAAGGTGAAATTAAACAATTAAAAGACTAGAGGCAAATCTTTTCCGATCTCTTTAATCATTAAAAAAAAATCAACTTTCATAAAGGGAAAGAGGGGTTTTGAGAAAAGATTGAGGTAAGCATTGTGTTTACGAAAAAGTCTCACCTCCAGAATGCTCTTAGTAAGCAACTACTTTTTACAAGTCCAAGTGCTAGTTGCGTTGTATATTTTTGGGAAGAAAGTATAGTTTCACCAGCTAAAATTTGGTATTTCCCATCTTCAAGCATTTTTTATGAGCATGCACAGGATATGCCTTTAACATATTGCAAATCACTATGATTACTATTTGTTGAACAATACGGTTCATTATTGAACTAATCTTTTTAAATATTAACCAATTTTGTTGCAATTTCAACCGAGTCATAATACAATAAATGTCGGTTCTCCCCGAACAGAATCTAGACATGTTTCATTCTGTGACCCATTCATTTAACAAGTAAGCATTTTCATAGATTTTATTTATTTTTCAAAGAGCATGAGAACAGCGAAATCGAATATTGTGGGGAATGTTAACGTTTGTTCGCTCTTTTATGTTTTCAAATAGGATTATTGGTTCACCTATACGTTGTATTAATTCCATATGAATTTGGAAAATTCTATCCAAATTTTCATTAGAAATAATGAAAGTTTCATCGACATTTCAATATTGAAATGTTGATTGAGGAAAATGTCTGTACATGCAATGGTTAGTTTCTTTACGACTCTACAGTCTTTAGTAGTAGATGCAAGGTCCAAAGGATTCAAATTACAACGTTAAAGCTCGATTTCCATAGACCCATTTGGGCATCAAGTTGATACCAAGTTGATACCTTGCATGTGAAACCACTTTCTACAGTGCGTTGTCAAAAAATAAAAAAGATTTCAACTTTCAAAAGCACGAGTATTAACAATTGTTATAAGAGTTTGGGGTGTTGGTATAAAATTTTAAGTCATTATGTTGCGATGGTGAATTGTTTTAAAACCATGTATACTCTTTGAACAAAAATTGGGATTGTTGTTTTTAGAAACGGTTTTCATTTTGCAATTTAACCCTTGAGTGCTCGGAGTTGTTTTAGAGTTTAGGAGAAAATGGGGGTTTAGTGGCCACGACAATTCGGAAAATTACATCCAGAAAAAGTGACCGCAAGATTTGAAAAAGGACTATCTTCTTTGCTAATGGGGACCAGTCACAAATTTTTTCCCCGTACAAATCAAGAGAAAAAGTGAGATCAAGTTTTGATCCCAAACAACAGGATCCCATTGCTAGGGCATTTAAGGGTTAACCGCTAAAGGCCTAACTGTTTCCTCCAAAGACAAATGGATCTTGGGCATGTACCTACAGGTAAACTAGTTTTTGGGATTTTTAAAATTTTTATTGAAGGTGGGGAATTCTAGGATCTATGCGGGCATCTTATATTTTCTTCATTCTAACATTTGACAAAGAAGTTATTAATAATTTTTTGAAACAAGGCAAGAAGGGACAGTTTGGGTATGGCCTCTTTTTTGTAAGTAGGTGTTGACTCCAAAGAGGGTAAGCCCTTGTGGACACAAGGTGTGGACACTTGGGCAAAGGGAAGTGGAGTGGAAGGTGCCCGTCTTGGGGGACTCCCAACCTCCATTCCTTTTGCCCCTTGTAAAAGTTGGTGCTTTAACTTTTTGAGCAATTTGTGTATTTGTTTTTTTGATTGATTTTCCCAAGTTGTAGAAAGCTAAGAATCCTTGGTTTTCACCATTTTTATTAATGTGATTTGCATTTTTAAATTTTTCATAGACCCTCCAATTTTGCCTAGTGTATTTGCAAGTTTCATGACTTTTCAGCATTCAATGATCTTTTGAAGTATGTTGCACACCTCCAACTGATTTGAAAACTCTTCAACATGTACCCAACTTGGTCTTCTACATGAAGAAAATAAACCTCAACTTTGCTTAGGGCAATTTTTTTGGTAAGAGAGTGGTCAAAGGCTTTTGAAATTTTTGGATAGCATGGAAATTAACTATTTTTTGTGACTTCAGGTATCAATATCTCACTCCTCATCACCAATAATGAGGTAATTGTTCCCCACAAGTACTTCCCATAGTCTAGGGCAGGATTGTATGTTTGAATTTTGAAAAAAGAATTCCTAATTTTTTACTCATCCCTCCAAAAGTGGCAGTTTTAGTGACTTTCACATAGAAAGGGCTTGGGCCTTTAGGGGTTACCCCTAAGCACCTAGCTCACGTTTTTGCATAGGGGCCAGATTGGGGGGTTTAATGGGCATCATACCTTGAAAAATAGCATCCACAAAAAATGACCGTGTGGATGGAAAGAAGACTATTTTTTTGTTGATGGGGACCCAACCTCAACCCTTTTCACACTACCAATGAAAAGTACAAATGCAATCTATTTCTGATCCCCAACAACACTATACTATCCCTGGGGCGCTCAAGGGTTAAGTGTGTTTGCTTTATCATTTCAATATTGAACCATTGATTTTTCTAAGTGATAATTTTTTTATTGCGAACATGTTTTAAAGTGCTAGATACTGTAGAATTGAATTTAATGTGTTGGAATATATGACTTACCTAAGTCTTTTATGGTTTGTTGGTAAAAAAACCATGCACTAGCTCAATAATTTGTCATAGTATATTAGCATGATATTATTAAATTTCACTTACATGTTGACCTCAAAATTACTACCATAATCTGTTTAAGAACATTAAGAATGTTAGTGACCTTGTTATACAACTTACTAGTGGGCCCGTGTACCTGCCCTTTCAACAAAGGGCCATCATGGGAGGAGGTCCTTGCAAAAAAACTAACATCCCATGTTCATGACCTATCTCATCCCATGCCCATGACCCATCCCATGCCCATGACCCCATCCAATGCCGATTAGTAAGGTAGAAAAATCAATTACAAAAAATTTGGTTATTAAAGAGTTTTTCAACCACCTTGCATTCTATTATTTTGACACCCAACTACCCAACTAAGCCTATTATAGAAATAAGATACAAAAGCCATGGGAAGAAAAAATGTACTCCGTAGAAATTATTTTATTATCACTGAATGATTGTGCAAGGCTTGTACAGGGCGTACAAAATAGAAATTGCTTCCACGAGTCAGTGTGATTTAGAATAGTTGAACTATCGTAGACAAATTTTTCACTAATATTTATCTACATGCTATTGCAATATTTTTCCTTTCTTTTTTACTGAATAATGGATTATGAACAAAAAAATATTAAATCAAATGGATTTGAAATTTTTTAAATGAATGTTTCAAGCAGCATATATAATTCTAAACACAACAAATTCATCAAGTTATCTTTGACAACCAACACAATGATTAATCTTTCATGTTTGAAATCAATGGTGAAGATCAAAATACATTCTTATATTGTATTAAAGGAAAGAAATTTCTACAGAAATATCACATTTCTATGCATATTTATTGAGTCTTTCTTAAATAGAAATTTAACATTACAAAAGGAATTTTAACATCATTTTCCTTGATGTAGATTAGTAATATTAATGTATCAAGTTTTAAATATACATAAATTTAAAACTATGAAAGGTTTCTTTCTCTTACGGATTGCCCAACATGTGGAAATGAACTCGAAGAAGTTGCTAAGCATGTTATAGTCTATGTAATTCCTTGTTATTATGATGGTCCAAAAAAGGAATCAATTAGAATTTTACCTCAATAAATTCAAAATAGTTTTCAATAAAAGTAGAAATTTTATTAAAAGCAAACATAAATATCAATGAACTAATATCAAAACTTATCCAATGAATTGAAATTCCTTGATTTCAAGGAAAAGTGAGATGGTTCTAGAAAAAGAACAACACATATATTGGTGACTCAATTTTAACATGGTTATTCAGTGCATTGAATGTAAGAAGAAGATATGATTCTCACAATTATTTTTCTTAAGCCACTTTAGACCAAAAAAAAAATCCAAAACCATATTATTGTGCAGCTCTTCATTGACCAATTGACAACAATAGCCCCATTTTGGGTTAGTGTCCTAAATTGACAAGTTGGTGTGACCTATTCAAAATCTATTCTAAAAATTAAATGCTAATTTTTTGTACATTTGATTGTACAATCTTAAATTATTCTTAATATTAAAAAACCTGCACTAGGTTTTATAAGCTATTAAACAAATCACTTGCAATTTGTAAAGTTTCAAGTAAAGAAAATTAATTGCAAAAGGTTCAATTGTGCTTTAGCTTTACAACACAAAATATAAAAATTGATAACAATAATGTAATTCTTGAAATACAAGTGACAAGGCATTTCAAAACATGAGAAATTTAAGATATGGTTGCTAGTATGTAGTTTGCGACTTGAAGTCATATGCTTTGTAACAAAAAAATTTGCAAAATTTGAAAATGTTAAATAACTAAATCTAGTCATTTAAATATTATTAATGAATTTTGTAGGGATTAATAGTGTTTTATGTTTCCAAAATTACAGTTGGAAAGCGTTGTTGGGTAGAGATGAACGCAATTTGGGAATATGCAGGATCTTTAATTGCGACTTAGTGTAATTGGACTTTTTAATTGCTAATTCTAAATAAGAATTTTGGAAAACACCTGCTCTCCAAAATAGTCTCCAATTATTGCTAACTCTCAATGAAATTTTTGGAGACTATATCTTCTCTAAAATGGGCACGATCGTTTACTTCAAAGTCTAGATGGAAATTCTAGAGACAATGTTCTTTCTAGAATGGGCATGGTTGTTTACTTTAAATTCTAAATGAAAATTCTAGAGACAACCTTGTTTCAAGAATGAGCGTGGTATATGACTTCTAAATCTCTCAAACATCCAAATCTACCAAATCTCAAAATCTACCAAATCTCTAAATTCTCATTTCAAACTAAACTACTATAAAAATTTGAAAATAAACAAAGTGAGGATTCCTCTCCCTCTTAAGTAAATCAACCACTGTCCCTTTGAAGCTCTATGACTTTTGTGTCATAACTTCAAAACACAATTGTGATGGCAATTTGAAAAGCTAACATTATCTAATACAACATATAAAAATTCACTAAATACTAAAACTTTGTCCGAAGGTTATAGCTAATCAAAGTTTAAATATTTAAATTCAAGAAGACATCCAACCTCTCAATTTCTACAAACCACAATTCCCTTAAAATTCTTCCAAATAACTTAAATAAAATTAATCTGAAAAAGCTAATTTAACAAACTATTGTCTCTGAAAATTTTAAAAGAAAACTTCAAACAAATCAAAAGTTATGGCTCATCAAAGTTGCGGCCTCCCCCTTGCAAAAAGACAACATACTTCTCAACTTCAACTTAATATAAGTCTCTGAAAAATCATTCAAATAATATGAATGATAATAATTTGAAAAGATAATTTGACAAGCTATGACTCACAAAATTTTCAAAAGAAAATACAAATATGGCCAAAAGCTATGGACCTCAAATTTGATTAATATGGAGTGGTCAATTATATATGAAGTGTATTCGGACCAACGCAATGTCTAGATACACTCCATATATAGCTAACAACTCCATATTGATCGAATATGGGGTTTATGACTTTTTCAAAATTGTGGCATCTTTTTCTCCAAAAATATGCAACCTTCAAGCTTTTACTCTTCCATATTTTCTTCTTCAAAGCTCCAAATCTCAAGTTTAATAACTTTCTAAAAATTTTATACAATAATATTTATTTCCTCAAAATTTCGTAGTAAACTAATGAGCTATCTGGTTTTTATGGTTGATCAAAATCTCTACCCCTTCACATGGGAGGCAATAGACCTTTTTCCGCTCAAACAAGCACAACTTTAAAATGTTAACTCCAAATCAAACAAGCACAGACTTTTTGGAAACGCAATACAATGATACACAAGCTGAACAAATTTTGCTTCAAAATTCTACACACATAATAATTATGGCTTCTGCCATATTCGAGTCTCTAATCCCAACTCCCCACTACACTCTAAAAATTTTAGATTCTTCTTGAGATGCTTTGGGCATATGGATCAGCTCATACCCTCTCACATGGATGGCCCTACTCCCATTGGATTCTATAACCTACTCAAATCTTTATCTTGAGGTTATTCCATCTTGAATTTTAGATTAAAGACAAAATTACTTTAGTATTTCTCCAAAACTATTTCCACCAAAAATGTTTATTTCATTTTTTTTCACTTTTCCTAATAAAAAAGAAAAAACTTAAAACAAATACCACCATAAAGTGGTCACGTGCACTCATGGGCATACGAAGTGTTGAAAGCTTATCTCCAATTGCCAAATCGTGGACTGGGTTGATTAGAGAAGCGATGATCTTTAGTCGCCATTTCTACCTCAGCTCTTCATTTATTGAAATCCAACTCAAAACTAGGTAATAAACGTATATTTACATGATAGAGGCATCTCTATTAGGACAGTGTAAAAATGTTTAAAATTTGTGATTTTAAAAAATACACTTGTAATTTTAGAAGATATTTTTATTAAATTCACATTTATCTATGAATAAACCAAAATAAAAGCTCAACATATATATTCAACACATGTTAAGATGTAGCATTTGTAAGAGCGTCCATACAATAATCTTGAATGGAGGCTCAAATTGGCAAGTAAGAAGTTTCAAATGTTTGGGCAACTTTGTTGTAGTAACAAAGTAGGCAGCACAAAAATCAGACTCGTCAAAAAAAATTGTGTACATCTTCATTTTACAATGCCAAATTAGTTTCTCATTGTACCTACAATGCGCAATTTATTTTAGTCATTTGTCTATTGTGTACTTTTGATAATTTAAATAAAGCTTTCAATTTAATCAAACTTCCAAACAAAATAAAAGGATTAAGCACAAGAATTAGGGTTATTGTTTCAATTTCCTATTTTTGGCCTTCATCAAAATTTGTAATGCCATATCATGGATCAATAATGGGAGATTGGGCTGGCCACTTAAATCCTAAACGACCAAGCCCTTTTTCTCTGTGAAAATCAATGAAAACTGCCACTTTTGGGATAATGAGTAGAAAGGCAGAAAAATAAGTTTTGGTGGAAATTCAATTGTAAGATCTTGCCTAAGACTATGGGAGGTTCTTATGGGAAAAAAATCATCTCATTCGCTACAAGGAAATTATGGTTGAATTTACAAAAAGTTGACAAAGATTATGACCTAATCTACATTATATTAAAGTTTAGGACACAAACTTTGTCAACTTTTTATAGATTCCAGTTTCCTTGTAGTGATTCTAAATGTAGAGGATTGAGATAGTAACATCTAAAGTGAAGCAAAAAAGATTTTTTCCCTGTCGCCCAAAAATTTTAAAGGCCTTTGACCGCTTTCATATTAAAAAAATTGCTCTATGCAAAGTTGAGGTTCATTTGTTCCATGTAGAAGGCCAAGTTAGGTAAGCGTGGGAGAATTTTCAAATGAATTGGAGGTGTGAATCATACTTTGTAAAATCTTGCAATGTTGTAAGGCCATATAATTTGCATATACACTAGGCAAAATTGAAGGATTTATGTAAAATTCAGAAATCTGAGTGATACAAATGGATAAAGCCAAGGAATCTTAGTTTACTACAACTTGAGAAAAACAAAGTAAATAAAAAAAAACACAAAGAGCTTAAAAAAGTAAAGCATCAAATTTTACAAGGGGCAAAAGGAATGGAGGTTTGGGAGTTCCATACCTACCCAAAAACTAAAACTTCTCATAACTTTCATCGTGTCAATCAAAATTGAATGATTCAAAGCTTTCCATATATATGTAAATCTCAAGAGCCAATTTCAGATATTTATTTATTTTAAATGTAATTTTAGAAAAACTTTTAAGTCTGCTTGTCCTCCCTTGTTTTTTAGAAATTCATGCATAAGTTTTTCAATAAATGTCGGAGTGAAGAAAAAACTAGATGCCCTTGTAGATTTTTGAATTCCCCGTCTTTCATGGAAGTTTCAAAAAATCACACATAATAGTTTAGCTATAGCTAGGTACATGCCCAAAACCCCAATTATCCCCCAAAAGGACAATGATCCTTTAGGGGTTAAAGGTTGTAGACCTTCATACCTAGTAATTGAGCAAATGTTCTACCAAAAACTAAATTCTTAAGGTCGCTGACACCTTTGACACTAAAATTTGCATTAAAAAGCCTTCAAAACTCTTGTCTTCCTCCTCAATCACCAAATATGTCTCTTAAACAGCCGATTGATCAATAGTAAATGGAATTTTAGATAAAACTCTCAAAATTTAGAATGAGCATTAAATTCAAGGGCCATTGCTCTACATACTAGAATTGAGAGGCATCAATATATATTGAAGATCATCCAAAGCTAGCTCATGCCACACCTATTGCAAATAAGGATGTTGATGCCCTACAAAATAAATTACTCTTTGCATAACCAGATAGAAAAACAAAATCACAATAGAAATATGTAACTTGACGTGAAGGATTGGAAATTGTTCGTTTTGAATCTCCAAAACTATAGGATGAAATTTAAATTTAAACCATGATCACGTGGTTTAATTTTTTGTTCCGTTCTCTACTAAAGACTCCAAGGCTCGCTAACATTGACTCAACTTTGCAACATCCATGTGCACCGAAGGTTTGCTTTAAATATCATTAATTGATGGCCATGATTCCTAATATAAACTAATTAACTAAGTAGCCAACATGGGTTTCAAATTGTGTCTATTGGTTGCATATACTAAATGGATATTCATGACAATTGTTCAATTAGAGCATGGAGTTAGATAAGTTATTATTTGAACTTTGATATTTATCAAGTTTCACAAACAATATTCAAATATAATTATTTGACCTCATTTGGGTTTAGTCACAAATTTTCTATGAATGAACAAAACTAATAATTGTTTGATGAACCATCATGATTTTTTTTTTTTTTTTTTTTTAAATTTTGTAATGAAGCTTTCTTCTTTAATCCCTAAAAGCCCATTGCCCCTATGGGGAATAAAATAGATTTTGGGCAAGCTTGTTCTATTGAGTTTTATGATCAATTTTTGTTTTTGTTTTATTGTTTTTTTTTCTGAAATAAATTTTTGCAAGTGCTATACGGGAGTAAAAATTTTATTGAAATTGGATATACATTTCAAAGTATATTGGAATTTTATAAGCTTTTTTTGTTCAAGCAGCACACTTCTAGGGATGTCATTTTTTAATAACTTCTCTTAACCCCTAAATGCCCGTACGCCTTTCTGAACTTCTTGGCATTTTCAGAAAAGTGAACAAACAATCAACCTTTTCATACATCTCATCAGGTTTTTTTAAACTGTAACCTTACAAATTTAAACTTGACATATTAGAGATTACATGAAAAAAGAAAACTCAACAATATTACTTATAGTTTGAAAGATTATAATGTTTGAACATGAGGGTGTTAAAACTGCAAAAGTGACTTGAAGTCTTCTAATTCTCATTTCACATTTCAAATGTAAAAAGTTGGTCATCAAAAGAATATGAGGTTTAAGGTCATTACATGTTTAACCTCAACCAATTTATTTCTTTCATAATTTAATCCTACATTTTTTTTAAATGGATTTCTAATGCGAATTTTCTCCAAGCTCTAGTGTGTATGAGGCTCATTTTCAAGATCTTCCAACACTAGAAAACTCAAGATTGCAGTGGACACCCTTGTACAATATCTTGAATTGAAAAATTGTGAACACTCACTTTCAAAATCTGATTTTTGATGTTGAAAATGGACTTAAGAAAAAACTTGTGTTCAAAAGAAAATTCCAAAAATAGGGATTTGATAAGATTTTATTCGTCTTCAAAGTTTTGCAAACACCCAAATTGGATGCCTTGGGCATTTAGGGGTTAAGGGCAACCACTGAAGCAGAATGACCCTTGTTGGAATAAATCCAAAGCAATAGTGCACTAGTCAAATATATTATTGTATCGAATAATACATTTACTTTTGAAATGCAGTAGGAACTAAAATTTGTTTGTTTATTCAATTTGTTTCTTTTGAGTTTGTCAAAAAGGCAAAGTGTTTCAATCTATCTTTGGAATTTCTATTTTTCAAAATTTTCCCTCAAAAGTATGGTTTGCACAAACCTTAGTGTAGCACAAATTTGAAGCACATGTTTGTAATGGAGGTCCATGTAGAGAATGTTCCAAGTGTTTCTTGGTCATGAAAACTTATGAAAATATGCTTAACTTGATTTACGACATGTCGGGTGAATCTCTCTTGCATCCATAAAGCAAAAAAATTCACAATATGAAGTCAAAGGGGCCTGACAATTTTGGGTAGAGGTAAAAAAAAACTATCTTTTTTGATGTTAAATACTCATATCTTTCAACTAGTATGGTCAAACCTTATGAAACTTTTAGGATGGATCCTTACATACGCCTAATACTGAAGACTATATGGTTGGATTTGCAAAAAAAAAGAAAAAGGTTATTCTAGGAATCAAAGACATATAATGAAAGTTTTCCGTGTTTTTTCACAACAACGTGGACGTGGGCGTTTAGGAATTAGTGGTTCAGATATATGCCACTACCTTTGAATTGAATTTGTCTTTTCAATACTAGCATATTCTTTGACAAAATATTTTTTTATTCAACTTATAGCATATATATACTTAACGCTCTCAAATTACATATTTTCTATACAAGTTTTGATGGTCTCTTGCATGTATGCCATCTTACTTTGATCTACTTCCAATTGTCAAGTTGCAAACATATGAAAGGACTAATTTTAAAGTCTACTTACCTTACAAAAATGTGCAATTATAGACAAATGAGTGCAACAACTAATACTAAATTCAATGATATTTCACTTTGGCATATCACCACACGCTTGGACTTTGTACAATCGGATTGAGAAAGTCTTTGTCCTTCCTCTTGGCACCCTTGACTTCATGTTTGTGGCAAAACGTTCTGGCACCCCTTCCATTCCTTCTTCTTGCTCATTATTTCCGCAATCCTTGGCTCGTTTCAACACTCTTTTTGGCTCATAATTTCATAATTGCCTACTTGGCTAGTTTCAGCAATTCTTTCCTAGCTTGCTATTCTTGGCATGTAGGTGCAAATCACAAATTTTAGGTTTTGATTAAGAAATAGAACACAATGTAGACACAACTCACAAATTTTAGGTTTTGATCAAGAAATGGAATATAAGAAGCTTCTACAAAGCTATATGTGATTATCTCTAATAAGAAATTCACCATCGTGTTGAGCTTCCTTTTGCTTCAACCATTGCTGCCATTTGAACAGGCATACTTTTAATCAAAGATGCAAATTTGGTGCACTCAATCTCCTTCCATACTTCTTCCAAAGCTATCTTCATTTGCTCAAAGTTCTACGGCATTGTGGAATGTTTTTGTATGGCACTCTTCATTGCATACCAAAGTTCTTAATGGGATTCAAAACTAGAGATTGTGCAGGCCAATCAAGCTTCTTCAAGTGATGATCTTCACGCCATTTTTTTGAGACTATACTGCAATGGACCGGAGCTCCATCCTCCATTAAGATGGCATCATGAACATAGGGGAGGAACGCAGGCAAATGTCCGTTGTAAGTAACATCTACAAAATCTTATGTTGTGCATCGTCTTGGGAGCATAATGCCCAATGGCAACTTCATTGCATTGCAAAATGCACTCCATACCATGACTGATGTTCTTCCACTTTTGAAAGTTGGCGCAAGACAATCTTTGCATGCAATAGTCTTCACCAAGGGATCTCCAAACACGCACATAGCGCGAATTTTTGCCAATCTCAAATGTGGACTCGTCTATCCAAATGACCTTCTGCCATTGCTCAACAGTCCACTTCCTATGTTCTATTGCAATACTAAGACAAGCTTTACGATGTTTTTGAGTCAAAAAAGGCAATGCAATTCTGAATTCAAAAAGATTTGAGTAACTTACGCATAGTGTTCGGATGCACCTTTGTGGGATATGCACATGTAATTTCTTTCAAAGTTGCATGTTGATTTTGCTTGATGAACCACTGCATTGATCTTGCATCTCTCTCCGTCAAGTTCAATGGCCGACTAGAACATGGTGAGGTCTCCACTGTCCCCTCAACTTTGTATTTCTTGAGAAAGCTTGCAACAGTTAACTTTGGAAGTGATAAGGTCTTCGCAATTTGTGCCTTCCTTTCACTTGCTTGACACTGGCCTACCACAAGTGCCTTCTGTTTGGTAATAAGATACATGGCTGAGAGATCAAATTGTAAAAAAACTACACTCAAATCCTTGTTGCTCACATCTAGTGGTTGAAAGATCAAATTGTAGAAAAACTACACTCAAATCAATCCTTGTTGCTCACATGAGAGAACAAACTATAAAAAAACTACCCTCAAATGTTTGCTTAATTGTTGCTTAAGGTGGAAGAGAAAATGTTAGAATAAGTACTAGCTCCTCACACGGTGGCAGCGTGGAATACAAAGCAGCTCACTCACGTGGTGGTAGTGCGGAAAAAAAAATTGTGGAAAAAAAAACTACAAAGGGTTTTCTGGGCATGGCGCATGCACACGTTGCACTTGATGGTGAAGTCAAAAGGTTGAAGACTTTCATGACTCGATTGTACAGTACAGTATCTTACCATAAATTTTCATTACTTTCATGTGTAGTTCAAAAACTTTGCATTGTACAGAGTATAAAACATGATATTCGATGAGTATGGAGTTAAGCAGTTAATTTTGGAGTATTATAGACATGACTTTAGGGTATTTCAACATGCATTTCAACTGTTGTTAATGCCAATTAGTCTTATCATTTTGTAAAATACCATTGTTTTGTCTTCACTAACACATTTTGTATTCTAAGTATCACTCCATGTTACATCACATTGTTTCAATAGCCTCTTCTTATCATATCTCTGCTCTATAGTATTTTGAATTTTATTCAAACAATTTCCAATTTTGAAGGGACGTGCGTACATCCTTGTTGTCTCCTCACATTTTTCTACATTGTGCTGTTTTGATTCTATGATATATACGCAACAATTTTTGAAAGCCACTCAAGTTGGTAATCAATGGAAGCTAGTTTCTATTACATCATGTAGCATGAATGTAACTTTTATTTTCAATTGACAATAGACTATGTTGCACATATATAATCATTATTAATTTGGTACAATACATGTAATTTCATAATTCACGTGGATGACATTATGAAACCATAGGTGAACCATCTTGCTTCTATGCAAATATTCTTTTAGTTCCATAATTCTTGATATTGTTGTTACTCATCTATGTTCCTACAATTGTTCCACATAATTTTTTTGACAAGATATAATACAGTTTGTATTCCAATGATGTGGGTTTATATGTTACTTGTGCATGTGTCCAAGAATTGCATTGATACATTTACACAACATATTTTAGAAAGCATGTTAGGTTAATCAAGTATTGACTCATGTTTTCAACAACCACATAGAAGTGTATTATTTTGACTAGCACATATTCATGAAGTACTAGTTTTGGTACTTATTGTGTCAATCATTGCATCAACTTCATTGAGAGTGAAACCCCAATGTAGATTGCTTTAAATATTTATCCTTCTTTTCTTTATTTGTCATCTGCTAAGGGGATGAGCGTACACTGCTATATGCATATACTCATCTTTTCTCCTGATATTTTGCTAGGAATACTATGTAAACCACCTTATGCATATACACCTCTCACGTGGTGGTCAATAGAAAGTACAGCAAGTCAGTAGACTTTACCTAACAACACTCTCTTTCATTCATTTAGATTGAGTTGTTTCATTACATATACAATAACGACCTTCTACTGGCACTTGCACTACAACCTTCTCTTAGCCAATCAAAATGCAAATGTTTTCTATTTATATATATAACTTACAATCCACCGTTCAAATGTCAATTGCAAAATTGTTTATTGTGCCTTTATGGAGACCAAGCCTTACTCTAGTGTTGTGTACCAATGTCTATTAGCTTTAAGTAAGATAAACCATTATTTTCACCTAAGTGTACATACTATGCACCTCCTATATCTTTCACTGTTTGAAGTATGTAATTGCAAAAGGAACCATTGCACTTATGTAGAATATACAGTCTTTTCTTGGACTATTTTGAGGAGCTTGTATATATAATCAATGTTTACGTGCTACCTATTTCTATATGTTCAATAAGTATGAAAACCATTTCTGAGTATGATGCCTTATGTTACTTAATACTATCTCTTTTTTTTTTGATAAATCTACAAAGCACTTATTAACAAAATTCAATGTTAGACCAGCCATTTTGTTGTAAAATTTAGCATGATTGATTGTCATTGCTACATCAAAAACATCATAAAAAAACTTCAAGGATTCATGAATTGTGCATCATGACCATTGTATCTTGGCAATATATTTAATATTATTTAGAGCGTTTTAGACCTATATTTGATAAACATGTAGTTGCATGTTCAATACGGAGTGTGTTTTGACATGTAACATGCAACTTCATATTGATTGAATATTGGAATTTTGGTCTATTGGCCTATTAATGAATAATCTAACCCTTGGTCAACATAACAGCTTCCATTCATTCGATTTTTTGAATCTCTAACAAAGAGCCAAAATATGTTTTACACTGAAGTAGTAATGTTGTTTACTAATTCAACTTCATGGTTTACAACTCAGCACAATAACTCCATATTTCATCAATATGGAGTTGCATATTATGTATGGATAATATCTACACATTTGATTGGCCAAGACACTCCACATGCAACATACACCCATATTGATTGAATACAAAGTTCCTTATTTTATCACACCATTATATTTATAAAAGTAGGTTGTCTTCACCAATTCTGTATTTTTCCATTCTATTGTTCTCAACAATCATTGTCAATAAAAGCGGTTGTACCATACCCTAAGTCATTGCAATGACAACTTGTATATATTATCTTATTCTTTTTTGTTCGCATGGCGAGAGTAATACTCCCTAAAGGTTGTAACTATGCCAAAGTGACTTTCTCACATTACAAGCTTTTTTTATTTTATTATTTAATTTTTGTTCATCTTAGATCACAAGGTTTAAAATTTCTACATTTGAGAATTTGTGATCCTATTTTTGTTACCCTTATCCTTCAACAAAACTATACAATGTCAATTCTATATAAGATGTAAAACTCATGTTATTTTGGTTAAATAACTAACATTTTGATAGTGTAACATGTATGTATGACATTCCCTCTATTTTAGTTCTAGCTTGTTAATACTAACCAATACATAGGGCTACTTTCTTAGTTTAGAGTAGCATACATATTCTTAACAACTTAGATACAACAATATTACAACAAAAATTATTTTTACCATATAGAGTCAGTGTTAAACAAATCCTTACAAGACAATGAATGCACGTACTTTCACAACATCAGCAACAAGTGTTTTCCAAATGACATTTCAACCTTGTGCATAATTTTCTTGATATTTGTTGTAAGCCATACATTTTCAATACCGATGCAAATACAATAGTCAAAACTAAAATAAAAATGCTATGGGCTCCACTCTACTCCCTACTCATATGCCTCACCATTGTTCCATTGATTATCACACGGTTTTCAACTAACAAGAAGCGGCGAGCGTCTCTAATGTTCTAACAATTTGATTTTGAGGAAAAGAAACTTTATCAAAGCTCTGCCCCCTTGGTTTCTATGCTGTTATTATTGCGTCAATGTTCACCCATTGTGCTCCTTTGAAAGTCTCACCGTCCGGTTGCCATTTCATTGGGGGAGTTTTGTCCCAGCCAATGTAAAATCCTGCTGGCACACCTCTTCTTCTAGCAGGCTTATACCATTCGAGGAGAATTTGTTTATGGTTTGAGGAGCCTACTTAGAACAATGGGTCTGACTTTGCTAATCTAAGCCACATTGGTTCCACACTTTCAATGGAAGGCTTCACACATACAAAATATTCCTTCTTGCAATCTTTTCAAACACAAAATTCAGGTTTTCTGCAAAGATTGCATTGTCCAATGAATGTTTCTTCCATCTCTTCTTCCTCTGCAAGCGCTTGCATCATAGCCAACAAAGGGGAATCAAAAGTCTGACGTGTCTCAGGCCAAAAATTTCCGGTTAGCACATTGCTTTGTACCTTTGTATCACTATTGGTTGCTTTCACTCTCTCCCAATATCTAATCAAATCAATGTATTTTTCTTCACACCTACCCGTGGCATCCGCATTGATCACTGCTTTCTAATTCTCAATAAATCCAGCAATGCCCTTCTTGATATCTTCTTTGGCTTTGAATGGTCTTGGACTTACTAGTTTTGGTGTACCCTCCGGCACAATCGCATTCCCATTTTTGTCTTCTTTCCACAATTTAATTTTTTCTTTTGGTAGCCATTCTTTGTTTGTGCTATGCATTATATATTGCATTATGGGCCAACCGTCTGCCCGCTTGGTAAACAAGAATTGACGGCCACCTGTATGTCCTATTAATTGCTTACTCTTTGAGCATATATAATCACCAATAAACGACTTGAAATTTGGTACCTCCTCAATGAAGTGCAGAATCACCGACTCTTTCTCCAACTCCATCAAAGATTTCATTAGCAATGGAACGGTAGGATAGTCGTGTTTTCGCAAATCCATACTCCATTTGCCAAATAATGCATCGATGTTGTTGTGGATGTGCTCTACCAGCATGAACAATACTTTGATTTTGTTAAACACTATCTTTGCTACTAATAATGACCAAAAACATATGATGAATCTGCTTTTATTGTCTTTCCAACAATTATCCAGTTGAACATGTAAAAGTGGTGGAAGTTTTTTTTTGGATGTAGTGGTACCGTCACAAACTTTGATTGAGTCCTTGCAGCATGCAAACCCTTCCATTAATGCTTCATACAAAGGAGAGCGCTGGTGCCCCTCAAAGAGTTGAGATGGATTACTATACATTGGTTCACACTCTAGATCACATAATAGTTTGCAAATCAAACCAATGGTTTGGTTACAATTTGCTGGAAACTTATCCAATATAAAATGAGCATATTTTCCATCACCATGCTCATGGGCAAGTATACCAGAGACAAACACGGGCGATTTCTGTAGTCCGTCGGTTGCTTTTGATTTGTTTGCAAAACACGGAGATGCAATTTTTGAGTGGTCCATCTTATCGTGCATAATTGATAGCACACGCTCAGGGTAATATTGCAAAGAAGCCTGACTGCCATAATATTGATTTTGAGGGCTCTTTTGCTCGTTTAAATGAGCTTGGTATTTTTTCTTGCATGCAAGCCACGCCGGCAACCGTGCTAGATGGGCATTTTGTAAATTGAGCAACTTCTCACAGCATCCACATCGAGCAAAGTTGTCTCCCGAGTGCTTAACAGTGTAATTGGAAAAACATTTCTTCCGAATACGGGTATAGGATGAATACAACACTGGTTTCAGACCGGCTTTTTCTTGCTTCTGGTTCATACAAGTTCATCTGTTAAATTAGCATGGTTTTGTACAAAGAACAACAAGAAGTAATGGCTATATCCATATAAAAATACTTAAAAATATATACAAAAGTACTAGGTGCTTATTAGATTTTCATACCATGAACCAATTATCAATATATTAGAAGACGAGTTCATTTCTTGAATATAGTGAATTTCAAAACTAATAATTGCTATACAAAGAATATGCTGACCTTGTTCACATCCTCCAAAATCTTCATCCACATTGTACCTAATGGTAAAACTTTGTCCATGACCTTCTCCCTTGAAGATAAGATACGTGTACGATGTGGCATACTGTCAAATTTGTGCTCTAGGATCACTTTCATTGACTGAATTGCTTGCTTTGTGGATTTGGTAGTCTTTAGCAAACTCTTGTTACCACGATCTTGAGCTCTTATGCCTTGCTTTGCTAACTTTTGGTACTTGTAAAAACAAGACTCCGGTACTCCGTAAACCAATTTCCAGTCTTTCATACATACTTGGCGGCCGTCGATCACCGCCATTTTCTTTTCTATGTCACGATAAGAGTGTGCATAATTTCCATGTACTGCCAATTTCATGTCCATTTTCCGGATGTGGCTAGAGTAGTAGAATTCATATCTGGCAGTGGCTATAGCTGCGTACGTACACTTCTTCATGCATTCATTTTCATAGCAATCTTTTCTCAGTGTTTCCGATGAATGCGTGAGAGATAGCAATCTATCACCTTTCATGAGTTTAGGAGGCGCACGTTTCCTATTTGATGAATACGCACTCTTTCCTTTCCTATTTGAAGAGGAACCAACTCTAAGCTTGTGCGCACACTCATGTTTGTGTAGTGACATGCCATTGTAAATTGTGCGGTGGACAAACCATTCTTTTAAACTGTGTACTTTGTATGGTTCTCCATCCTCAACGCTATATATTACGACACCAACTTTCTCCTTTCCAAGAGTACTATGACCATTAATGCACTGACCGGTGCCTGCAAATTGGATGAATCCATTTCCACATACCACCCTTGCATTGCCAATTAGAATGACCTCTTTGCCAACCCACTCTGCTCGTGGAAGGGCTTTAACCGGCCGTCTCCTATGGTTCGGTGGATCTCCGTCTGCCATGCTTCCTACTACTGACCTTTGTTAAATTGCCAACTGCAAGGCCCCAAACTAATTGGTTGTTGTAAAGAATGTTGTAAACCTTCTCACAATAGTTCAATATCAAGAGAACAAATTATTCTTCCAAAATTATAACCTACATCAATAAGGGATCAAGGCAGCTCCTACTTGTCTGAATTGAGTCAAAAACAAAGATTTATCATTTTTTATGAATTTATCCCTTATAGGGGCTTCAGAGAACAAGTACAACAATATTTTAGCAACGTACTTTGGATAAAACAATTATCTTTGTTAATATGTACCAGCGGTGGTATTGCAAGCAAATTTTATTTTACCTCAAAATGGAATTTTATTGCCAAGAGCTTCCACAAAGTATACACTCTCATTCTTTTAGAATTTTCATGTTCCTCTAAATAAAATTCAGCATACTCAATCTTCACTTTCAATTACTGCTGTGATCTACAATTGTCATGTCATGAGCTTCGGAATCCTACTGTTTTGGACATGCAACTGCGTATCTTAACAATCCAATTTTTTCTCCCTTACAAAATCACCACACATCTATTGACAATGCCCTACCCAATTCACATGCAAACACTTCTTGCATAAACCAATCTTTACATCCTAAACAATCCCGATTGATAATTGAGCGTCTACTTGAAGAGGATTGTTGCGTTTTAGTTGTAATCGATTTTTAAAATTGCATTCTTTTGATATTGACAACTTTAGAAATTTTGTTGTACATATGTAACGACCATGCATTTGGGACTTCCAAGATACACTCAGTCAAAAGTGCTTGACCATGTTTCTTGACATTGACATTGAGGTTAACTAAGGTTTTATAGAACTACTGTGCAAGATCCTCATTGTTTGATTTGAATGGACAAGGTTGTCATTAGAATCTACCATGCTGAAGGGTTTAGAGTGGCTCACAGTTATAAAAAAGTACATAGCAAGAGCCACTGTGTAAAAAGACGGCCATCTACTCAAGTGTGTTTTCCAAACTATTAACTTCAAGATCGTTGTCTACACAAGGTACATCCAAACAACCCTTATAGCCTCTTCATCATTCTAGAACAAACTAAAAGATAACCCAAGTGGTTCAGCGTCTTTGCTGAAGGATAGCACATAGGACAATCCAAAATCTGTTGCATCGTGTGAAAATTGCATACGGAATGTTCTCTAAACATTTATGTGCAAGGCCATATTGACTAACTTCAGGATATCATTATTTTTGTTTAGCAATATCTTTGCAGCCGCAATTATGATCCAACATTGCGACCCCGTCCAAAATTATTCTTTGGTGATTTTTAAAGGCTACCTTGTGTATTGCGTGTCCAAAGTACAATTATAACTAATGGATTTGTGTGCAAAGGTGCTTACCTACAAATGGATGGATTTGTTGTTGTCTTCAAATCTTTGACGAACGCCAAAGTTGAAAAAACTATTTGTTTTCACATATATAGGCTCCCACTCTTGCCAACCCCCTTCTACAATTTTGCTTTATGCACTTTATTCATGTGCCCTGCTGGTGACACGGCTGCAACTTAATGCCTTGCTCAGTTTAGCTTCTTTGATGTGATTGTCTTGAAATCTTGTTTTGGTCTATGAAACCAAACGCGTCCATAACTATGGCTACATGGTGCGGAACTAACATTCCATTTTAGCAATCCAATCTAGGATAAAATTCTGATCTCATTCAAAGTATTGCTGTTGGTTGGCTTGATTAGACCCTAACCACTGAATCTGGAAACATAAACTAGATCAAACAGCACGTTAGTATACCATGAAGGGAGCAGATGTGATTATTAAAGCACCGGAGGTTCCTTAACACTACGTCACAGAACCATGGCCTTTAAGGAGCAACCTATTTTTATGCTTAAGTAATATGTTCCTTTAGTGTTCAGGATTCTCTGTGGACATGGGTTTAGGATTCATCAAAACTACATGCAACTCATTGACCAGCAAAGCAACCCGCTATTTCAACAACGTTGTCAGGGCAACAACAACAATGCTTCACTTCATTAAGATTTAGAGGACAACGTTGTCGTTGAATGTCCATAGTGGGTAGTGGCATTGTCATTTCAAACTTGCATTCACTGCACTGTTCCAAGTTGTCCTCCCTGTATATCACAACTTTGGGCATATAGTGGTTTTTCTTAGGCATCATTGACTGCAATTTAGATCACGTTGACATAGGGTCTACATGGCTATTCAATACTGCATCTAAGAGACATTTGGTAATTGACTATTGTACAGGAAAAGACTATCCTCCTAAACCATTAACGATCTACATATGCCTTCCATGTTTCTTACAATGCGCTTTGGTTTTATGGACAATGTTGTTATAATCCTAACACTAATGACTAGCAATGTGCCTTGCAAACCCATCCTTCTCACAAACCACAATCTGACTCTATAGATTCACCAATGTAAAACTATGAATGTACAGGTTTCATTGGTTGTTTCTTGCAATAAAATTGAATAAATTCACACACTGCCTATTGCGCCTTATTTCATTGATAATTTGAATGTGTTGACAATGTTGTTTAAGCCGTGCTCATTGTTTGCCCATGGATTTAGGCCAATGGTCTGCTATGCTTCTTTGAGGCTCATTTTGAAAACAAAATTAGGGGTTGCAACATTCTTTGCAGCTAGGTCGGACCACAATTGCGTACCCAACTTTGAGAGTCATTCTTGAAGCTCTACTCTATTGGTTCTCTCAATTGTGAAGTTACATGTACTCTATAGGAATTTATCAACGCTTCTGTGAAAGGCATGGAGTCACCCATGTCATTCTCATAAATGTTTAGTGGTATTTTGGTGCAACCGCATTATGCAATGGGCTTCTCATACTATATGTGACAAACCTAAAGGTAACATCAAATTCTGGTGCGTACATACTACAGTTGTTCATCAATGACAAGCAATACTTGCAAGTTCTTGGTTTAGTTCCGTAGCTGAGCTTACCGTTGATAGCTATGCGGTTCACTACTCATGATCCCTTCTTCCTTGGATCCTCCCTTCCGCCATGACAAGCAACTGTGCTTGTAATCCTCTCTGGCTGCACCCGCAATGTTCTTGCAAAATGGTCCACAAGTCCAACCGGGCTACACTCTCAAACTCCGGTATATGTAAGTACTACAATTCTGTTCCAACAGTGGTACATGACACTCATACACTAAGTGTCTTTCGCCACTCCTGGTTTTACACCTTGTGCTCTACCTTTGCACTTGTGGTTCTAGGACTGCTCAGCTTTGAAAACTTACCTTGGTTTTGCCAACCAAGGTGGAGGCATGCACTCCTGCCATTCCTATATCTACATTTCTAAAGTGCAGCATGACCATGCAGAGCTAAAGACAAAGTAGAGAAGGCTGTGCAATGACAATCCCTTCACTACAATCTAGGTAGCATGTCATGTCGTTGTGGCCAATGCCACCATTATAAGCCAAGAGAGAAACTTGTCACTAGAATCTAAACAATGTTGATCCAGCAATGCTAAAACTCTTATTGTAATACTTAATTTTGGAATTTCAATTTGGCTTTATAATCAAAAAATTAATTATACTCAAATATTTCCTCTGGTACATTCTTTTTGGAGATCACCGTATTCCATTAACACAGTATACGATGACCTCACAAAGGAGCGTGTATCTACCAGGGTTATAGGGATTGTGCTCATCCGCAATAGACACTTGTTTTGAAAAATCACCTAATATTAGACACAATTGCCAGCACAGGGATGCGCAGTGGTAGCACTCTAACAGCGTAATTTTGGATCCAACCAAAACCGCAAGTACTCATCATTGCCTTATCCATATTATAAATCACTCACACCTATAAGGAACCTTTGCTCCGCCATGTGCAATCTCTATTCAATTTCAATGCAAGTACAACCTTCAGTACACCAACCCTTTCATTGCGCTTAGTAGAAACTATTATTCCCTTCCCAAAAAGCAATCAAAGGCAAAGGGACGCACCAAGATTAACTTCAATGTGCAGCGCTTTGGAGTATATATGATTGCAATAGCCATAGTAAGTTGAGTTGCAGAAACTCCTACTTCATTTGCCAGAAACTTCTCCAAACAATCAACTTTTAGCAGCTCTTGTCCCAGCCATCATTCCCTCCTTAGCACGTAGCTTGCGAGGATGCACAGGCCAATCCCGTTGCCTATACCTCAATTGGACCTTGTGGTTCACTTGATCCTCTAATTCACATTGCAACACGTCACTACTTTGGTGATATCGTTATCCTTCGCCCCGAGCTTATGTAGTAACCCTCTTCATGAGGGTTTAGAGCTCATGCGTAAATCCTGGGAAAATAGAAATTCTGAATTAGCAATGGCATAATCAGTGTAACCCGGCTCAATGGGTTGCAATGCACCACCTCCCATCACAGCATGCAACCACCCTCACGCGGCTCCACGCACCCTCGCTCGCACCCACTAAATTGATATCCACAGGCCCAACCTTCCTCTCCTATAAAAAACTTATAACTCCTGCATGCATTCCCTAAGACGTTAGGCTCCCTCCCTCTAGACGCTTGCAAATTGTGCTTTATAGCAACTGCAGTGCAATCCTTGCAAGTGGTTTTGCGCCTCGCTCCTAGCCAATGACAGTAATGCTCTCAACCGCCGCAACTTCTCACCTCTCGTAGTGCCTTGGAAGATGCAAAGTGCTACCAACTTGACCTCTGCAATGCTCAACTTCCCGCCTTCCACGTCCACGCGACCGCCTGTCTGCATTGTCTTGTCAAATCCTGCCTTCCAAAGCCATGATTAGGCAGGGGGATTGGATTTTGAAATCCCCACGTTGGAAATGCCAGCTGCCCCTGACATAGTCATTGACACTTATACATTGAATATTAGTCGTCGGCATAGGTGTAGACACAGCTAGCTAGGGATTCCCTTAATTCCTAGATGCCCAAGCAACCAGATTGGGGTCTCTACAAAACTTAGAAGATGAATAAAACTTAATTGAATCACTATTTTCAGTACTTTTTTTCAATATAGTTTTGTTATGAAGTCTATTTTTGACATGAAAAATCTGATTTTGAAAACAAAAATTCATGATTTTTCTACTCAAGTATTTATACAAGGGTGTTCATTGCAATCTTAGGTTTAGTAGTGTGAGGAAGTTCTTGAAAATGAGCCTCAAATATAGTACACCAAATAGTACATTTAGGTTGCCTTAACAATTAGGTTGCCTTATCATAGAAAGTTACCTCATGACTCATGGCTTGACCACTTGGAGATGCATGAAATTGTGTAGATACTAAGATTTCACATGGTTTACCATGTGGACTTAGCTAATTTGTCATTCTATGTTGCCCTTGCCAAGACTTTTAAAAGTTACTTCTTGCAATAATTATTGCTGAAATTTATTGTAGCAGTAGTAAATATTCATATAGTGCAAAATGTCAAGAAATTAGTATGGGGCAACCTACATGCAGTATTTGATGTAGAACTTGGAGAAAAATCCACACTAGAAACCCATTTAAAAAAAAACAAGAGTAGATTTTTTAAATTGTAAATTGATTAAAATTAAACAAATAATGACCTTAAACCTGGTTTTGTTTTGATGACCAACTTTTTAGATTTGACATATGAAATGAGGGTTAGAAGACTTCAAGTCACTTCTATGGTTTTAACACTCTTGGGTCCAAACATTATAATCTTTTGAATTGTATGTGATATTGTTTTGTTCTCTTTTCCCATGTGATCTCTAACATGTTTAGTTTAAATTTGTATTGTTACAATTGAAAAAACCTTGATGAAATTTATGAAAATATTAGGTAATTGTTGAATTTCATGAAAATTCCAAAAGCTCAAATAGGCCTTGGGCATTGAGGGGCCTTAGGCATTGAGGGATTAATTGAAGCTAGGCAGTGCTAGAAACACATTATGATTTGTCTTTTTGTACTACAACTTAGTAGCATCTTAAACCCAATGGTAGGTCATACAACTTTAAAATGCGGTATGCAAGTTATGTAGTTGGAAATATAACTTGTACAAATTACTCTTTTATTGATAGATAATAATCAAAACATTATTAATCATCCATGCAAAACACTTTAGGTACAATAATTAGGTTTAGCATTAAGTACTATATATATATATATATATATAATACATCTACCTTTTTTTCATGGTAAACCTGGTTACAGCTTTCTCTATTGGTCTAGCTGAGGTACATGTCACTATACCAATGTCATGCCATTGGGCTTTCTTTTATTATAAACTTGGTGCAAAAGCTGTCTGTTGGTCAAGCGAGTTATGAATTGAGGGTAAAAAGGGAAAACCCGCTGCATGGGTACATAAACGCGTAAGTACAAGATGGCATGTGTAATAAAATGCGCATGTAGTAAACAAAAACAAATAAACAATAACTTGAATGATTACTATGTGGGCAAAATACTTGTGTATGGGTTGCAGCATAATCACATGGGCATAATGGAAACTCTCGGGTAAAAAATCTTGCTTGTGGAAAAAAATTGTTGCATAGGTAGAAAATTGCATGATTGAAAAACTTCAGTTCACCGTTTGTTCAATTTTATGTTATTAGGGTCGGGTTAAAACTTTAAAATGACAATGTATATACTCTTCATGTTGCCTTAATGGTTCTTTTATTCTTAAGTTAAAATTAGGGTCTTCATATTGCCACCCTTGTTTTTGATATTGCCATCCCCCTCTTTTACAACATTGTTCAATTCTGAGGTTTTCTTGGGGAAATTTAAACAAAATAAAAACTGATTTAAAATTGTATAAAATGAAGTGAATTTTTGTTGGTGTTTTTCAAAATGATATGTTGCAATCAAATTTTTTATATTAAAAAACCACACTCTATTATCATTTCTTATCAACAAAACAATGATTGTAATTTATCATTTTGGAAAACACCAACAAAAATTAACTTGGTTTGATACATATTTAATTCTAATCATTTTCCATAAAAAAATTGGGAATTGATATGTGCACACCAAAGGTTGATATTTGCACACCCCCCCCCCTTGGGGGTAAATTAGTGATTTCTACCATCAAAAAGCTGAATTTAAGAATTTTGAAATTAGATCTGGACTTAGAGACCACGCTTTAGTCTAGAACCATAAAAAAAATTGTGATTTACCAAAACCCACTGGAAAGCTTAGTTAGAGGGAAAAGTGTCACTTTTACTTTTGTTTGTAAAAAAAATAAGTTTTTTCATTGGATGTTGTTCAGTTGCAATTTTCTTTCATGGTTCTAAACCAAGTCATGGTCTCTAAGTCCAAATCTGAATTCAAAATTCTCAAATTTAGCTTTTTGATGGTAGAAATCACTAATTTACCCCCCAAGGGGGGGTGTGCAAATATCAACCCCCTGGTGTGCAAATATGAATTCCCACATATTTTTATGAAATATGATTAGAACTGAACAACGCTTTTAACCCTAAATGTGCAAGGCACCCAATTTGGGTGTTTACAAAACTTTGAAGATGAATAAAACCTTATTGAAGCATAATTGTCTGTAATTTTTTTCCAATACAAGTTTGTTTCAAAGTCTATTTCTAACACCAAAAATCTGATTTTGAAAATGAATGTTGATAATTTTCTTGCTTAACATTTTGTACAAGGGTGTCTACTGCAAACTTGAGTTCTCAAGTGTTGGGAAATCTTGAAAATGAGCCTCAAATCTTGGTGGGGTCACCCCCCCCCCTTACAATGGGATACCACGTGCAATAATGGAGTAATTAAAGGGGGGGTATTTATGTTTTTTAGGGAATTTTTGTCCTCCCTATCTTTATAAAAATAGCTACTTTCATGTGATTTATGGCACCCTATGTTTATTTCTAAAGGGTTTGAGGGACAATTTTTTGGTACCCTATTTTCTTTACAAATTCCAAAATACCATGATTAGATTTTTCTGCCTAACAATGAACTTGTGAAAATATTGAAATCTAGCATTCAAAAAGTATAGAAAATAGCTGTAAATTCTAAACATATTTGTGAAAACAAAACTTCAAGCATATAACAAAGTAGGGTTTAGGGTGTCAATGGAAAAGGAAATAGACACTTCACACGGTATTGCAGAGAAAAATAGACATTCCTGTTGCATTTAAGAACACAACAGTTTGTCCATGATCCAAATGGAACTTGAGAACATACATTTACAACTTTTACAAGAAATGTTCCTTACAATTAAATATGCGAGAAAAAGTTTCCATTAAGAACCAGACTAGAGCTTGACTAGTTTAGGAAGCACTGAAAAAATGCAGCAACAACAAATACAAACATAGATGATGTAAGGTTACACAGTTTAAGTACTTGTACATCTACACCGCAAAATAAGCCAGATAGAAGGGCACTTGGAAAAAAACAAAAATTGTTTTTCAACGTTTATCTACATGATTGCTGGGTGTAAACCAAAGGAGAGTAGATGACATAGTGCTATATCGATGTGGCAACTGGAATGACTGGATCTGATATGGTTGAAAGTGAGTACAAAGACCTTGCAATTGTGCTAGGGTAATTTTTTGTACGATTATACAAACCCTAATTTTTGGTGGATGTTACGTTAATTATGGATTTCAAAAATGATTCATGAGAAGCTTAAGGGCCAATTGTCTGATTGCTCTATGAATCAAAGTTGAATACCAACAAAGAACCCTCAACGGACCTCCTCCAACCCTACTATAAAAATTAACCCCACTTTGACACCGCATTTATCCCTTGAATCCAAAAGAACAATACATTCACTTTCCAAAAAAGGTAGACAACTTAAAACCCTAAACTTCCTAAACAAAGAAACGGATTGATTAGAATTTACTACCTACAAGCCTTCTAGAAGCCCTAAAACAAACCCTAAACCAATATAGAAATTTCAAACCTTGCAAAACATAAATACACCTACATTGAACCAGACATTGGCTAAGAAAAATGGAGAGAAAGAGCAGCAGCTAGTAAAGTGCAAGGAATTATGTAAATACCTTCTCCAAGCTCTCCAAGTCAAATCCTAGAAAAGGCCAATGAAACCAAAAATATGATGGCCCCCAACTTTGTCTCACACGATAAACCAGAATTCCTAACCCCACCAGACTCTTACTTGCATTGCATATAAAAAGCAAACCCCAAGTCACTGAAAAGAAAAAATGGAAAGATAATATAAATGCTAAAAAACCACAAACCCTAAAGTTGCCCACCTTTAACACAACATTTGCGCTGATCCAATATCAAAACAGAAACTTAAATGATCTCAGTGACGACTTGAAACCCCAATTCAAGGAGGAAGAAAAACAGGCCAACCTCAATGGATAAGCGCCCTTGAACACAACCAAATGGTTGGAAAGAGCGTGACAATGTTGGAAAGAAAAATTCTAAACCCTTCAACAGCCAATCTTGTGCTTCAGGTAACCACCGCAAAGAAGATTTGGGGAGGAATACAAAAAAACCAAGCCTCAACTCTAAAACCCTAAAACTGCGTTACTTCCTTGCTTGTGATATTTGTGTTCAGAGAATCCAAGGTTGGTACAAATTGCAAACCACAAAAATACAAACGCAATCAAAAGAATCCAAAGTGCTACCGCTTTGAGCAACAAGAACCCTTTCTAAAAATGATAAAGAGCGTGTGCACAACCCTACACTACAAACCCTATTGAGAACCCTAAGCCACCGCAACTTGCCACGTGTTGAATCAGCATCAAACCATGAATACTATACATCCATTACGTTCAGAATCAAGACAAACATTGCAGTTTCATTCATCTAAACGGGTAACGCACATGATTACTCAAACTCATTCTATTCAACAATTATAGAGGGATTCAATAAACCATATCCTATTTTTTTTCTAAAATATATTATTAACCCATACCCTATTTTATATACAATGAAGTGAGTCATATATTTTGCATGCTTTTGTACATCTACCAAAAATATAAAAATTACCTCAAATGAATTAAGTTGACCCTATTTTTTTTTATCTCACCTAGTTTCTAAAAATTCAATGGTCAACCCCCGGAGCCTCAAATACACTTGAGCATGGAGGAAAATCCATATTAGAAATTCATTTAAAAGAAAGGTAGGAGTAGATTTTGAAAGCCATAAATTGATTGAGCTTGGACATGTAATGACCTTGAAGTTCATATTTTTTTGGTGACCAACATCTTAGATATTGCATGTGAAATGAAGATTGGAAGATTTCAAGTCGGTATTGCAATTTTATTGCCCTCATGTTCAAACATTATAATCTTTCAAATTATAAATGATATTGTTATGTTTTCTTTTTCCATGTACTCTCTAAAATGTGAAGTTTAATATAGTACGGTTACACTTTAAAAAAATGTGATGAGACTTATGAAAAGATTGGTTCATTGTCCTATTTCATGAAAACTCTGAAAAGTCCATGCAAACCTTGAGCATTTAGGGGTTAAAGAGGGGAGTGGCAGTATCAAAAAGAGGGGTGGCGGTATCAAAAATGAGGGTGGCGGTATCAAAAATGAGGGTGGCGGTATCAAAAATGAGGGTGGCAGTATCAAAACCCTAAAATTATGCTTTAGGCCTATTTTAGAGAAGTATCCCTTACATGTGATTGTGCTTGAGCAAAAGGCAAATAATTGGAGAAAGTGTATGTATTCATAGCATTCAACATGTATGATTTGAAAAGAATATCTGTCGCTCAGTTTTGCAAAACTGAACAGAAATTTTCTTTTTTAACTAACTAGTATAGGCACCCGTTGATCTGACGGGACTCAAAATAAGATCAAGCTCAATTATGCAAAACATTTCCTCTGCAAGAAAACAATTCTTACTTTTTATGCGCGCACTCCAATTTCAAACTTTACTCATGCACTAAACATTTGTTTTCGTTTACAAAACATTCCCTTCCAGTAAAGCATTTTTTGTTCTATACCCATAGAGTATTTTTACCCGCACAATAAAAGAAACGTCACAATTTTTTCAAGCCAAAACATGTGGTTTATTTTCTACCAACACAAATTAATTACCCACGTAGAAATTATCCACTCAATTCTTTATATAGTTGTGTTTTTTACTCACGTAATTTTGTTATATTTTTTTAGTTTTTACCCACACATTTTTTTACACATATAAATTTTTACTCATACATTTTTTCTCACGCAATATTTTACCTACTCAGATTTTTACATATGCAAGCTTTAACCTAGCAAGTTTTTTATCCAAGCAGATTTTTACCATGTATGTTTATTTATCCATTGGGTAAAAATTTCACTATAAAAGGATAGCTAGATGGTTAAATTGTATTATTTTATTACTAGTATAGGCACCTATTGGTCTGATGGACGTAAAATAAAATCAAGCCCACTTATGTGCATTTCCTTTGCAAGAAAATAATTCTTACTTTTTGTCAGTGCTCTCCAATTTCAAATTTTACCCATGCACTAAACAGTTGTTTTTGTTTACAACATATTCCCTTGCAGTAAAGCGTTTGTTGTTCTATATCTTTTACCCATGCAGTAAAAGGAACGTCACAATCTTTCACGCAAAAAACATTCTTTATTTTCTACCAACATAAATTTTTTACCACAATTTTTCTCATACAAATTTTACCTTTCCCAACCAAGTTTTTACACATGCATGATTATTTACCCACATGGTAAAAATATTGCAATAAAAGGATCGCCAAATGAGTAAATTGTATTTTATAGACATATGGATGTAGTAGATAGATGGTAGGTACTTAAGACATGGCAGGTAGGTAAGTCATGGTAGGTAGGTAAGTAGTGGTAGGTAGGTAAGTAGTGGTAGGTAGGTAAGTTGTGGTAGGTTGGTAAGTTGTGGTAGGTAGGTAAGTCGTGGCAAGTAGGTAAGTTGTGGTAGGTAGGTAAGTCATGGTAGGTAGGTAAGTCATGGTAGGTAGGTAAGTCATGGTAGGTAGGTAAGTAGTGGTAGGTAGGTAAGTAGTCGTAGGTAGGTAAGTAGTGGTAGGTTGGTAAGTTGTGGTAGGTAGGTAAGTCGTGGTAGGTAGATAAGTTGTGGTAGGTAGGTAAGTCGTGGCAGGTAGGTAAGTTGTGGTAGGTAGGTAATCCTCTTTTAGCCACTTCGTGCTTGAACCCCTATTTCCTCCCTTTCGTAACTTATGAATAACTTTTTCCATGTTCTTAGCAATCACTGTCCAATTATAAATTAACTCCAGCAAGTACTTTAAAGTTTATTTTGTGGCAGGGAAGGTAGAAAGGTATGTTGCATTAAATGCATGTCTGTTGTTGTAGTACTCTGCCACTTTGAAAGTTATATTTTAGAAGTAGTATTTATCGTGTTACAGACAATAAACCAGTGTCTTGCTATTCAGTGATTGTTGAACAGAACTTTAATTTATTTGTTATGACTCTCATTCCGACTTCTACACATAGGTAAAATGGAAGCTCTTAAACAAGTTATTCTCAAAAATCAAGTAATATTCTCAAAAATCAAGTAATATTCATTCACTAATACAACTAGGCATTCCATTGCTAAATATCAATTCATGAGATAGACTACTTCAGCTTTAATTAAACAAGCACTTCTATAATGCAAAGTTTAGAGTATATTGGCATTTCACTTTTTTCCTTGCAATTGTATGCCTGAGTTTATTTAAATTAAGAGGGGCGCTATGGAATATTAGAAATCCGTGAATGTAACATGTCGATTAATTCTTTAAAAATGAACTCTCCACCTAGTGGGTTAAGCATAATTCGATTTTCATTTTGGACAACATACTGGGGAATATTGGATTGCCAAACCTATCTCATATAGTTTGCTTACAACCAACAAAGTTCCAACAATTCATTTTGATTGCTCTTAACACGGTAAGGCAATACCAAATATATATTAACACTTAAAGGACCACTGTCCGTTTGGCAGACAAACGAGATTTCACGCAAGTACCTACGGCCTCAATTTTTGTCCTATTTTTTTGAATTTTTTTTTAAATATACAAAAACACATTAGTTTTTGGGGATATCATTTTTATTCCAATTGATGCTAGATAGCAAAAGTTATGCCCAAATAAGCACAAATTTGGGGATTCTAGGCAGCAAAAGAAATTCTTATAAAAACTTGATTTTTTTTCTCATACACTATATGTTTTTCTACATCTAAAGCTTTGATTCATTCCATTTGGACTAGTTATGAGAATGTTATGGACAATCTTGTTTTTTGGGCAAATCAAGCATCTTCTTGAAAAAAGAACTTAGAAACTTGATTTTTGAATGCAATTAACATTTCCTCAAAAAATGTTGATGGAGAGGGTGAAGTTTGCTTTTTAGAACAATTATGTCACCATTGGGAATATTGCATTTCTATTCCATTGCAGGGTTATGTGCACTTTAAGTTTTTGTTCAATATCATACTTTCTTCTGCCTAGTGTTTTTTTTAAGAATGAAAATTAATTATCTTTGGTTTTATTTTCTCCCAAAATTACGATCTCAAATTTTCATCACTAAAAAATCAATCTCTAAACTCTGAGGTGCAAAAAATTTACGTTAAAAAAGTTTAGAGTGAAATAATCTAGTCAAGCAAGGTGCAAAAAACCTTCTTTTCTAGACTTTAAATGCAAATATCTTGCAATCTATTTGGTCAAAATTCTTGAGTTTTGTATGACACATTCTCATAGTAGTCTAGTACAAGATCCTACAATTAGATACGCAGGAAGACCAATTTTCAAACATCTTTATTCTTTGCCATAGAGGTGGCAATTTTCAGTGTTTTTTGACAAAATAAACGCCATGGTCCTTCAGGGGTTAAGTATGTATATTGGGTTTTTCATACAATTGTGGTGCAAGGTATGTGGTATTATTTTTTATTATTATATATCACACTATCGTAAAGGATTGTGAATTTTTGTATTTTAACATACCAACCAAATGTGTGAGTTTAGAGCTATCCAAATCAAGGTTTTAAGCAAATGGTGAAAAAATTAGAGGGTTCACATTGAGTACTTACGTATGTTCACAAATTAAATTCATCTTTTTATATGTGGTTTTGATTTGCCTAAAACAAAATCTCTATAATATACTAGATATCATTTGATATCTAATATGACCAAGAATATGTACTTGAGGTTTAAGTAGTAAATATAAAACTAATTGAATTGTTAGTGTTCTTCTACAAATTATAGGAACCAAGATGAATTATCATTGAAACTTCTCAAAGAAATTAATATTGTGGTATTCAGTTGTCCCAACGGTAATTTTACATCAAATGAGGTAAAGCATACAATTTCTTGAAAATGTGTTTTTATGGCAAGAGCTTGTTAAATATATGTATAAATATGAGTAACGTTTATTTTAGAAACTACATTACAACTCAAGGAAAAAGTCTTATACTATAAAATTTGGGGTTATAATCAATAGGTTTTTAAACCTGGTCTTTGATTTTACTTATGATTAGAGGAGTATTTTTCATCAAATTTTCAACTCAAATAAAAACATCAATTTGAAATGCATGACAAAGAATACCAATATATATTTCGTCCATGAAATTTGAGAACTATTTGATCATATCCTTCAAAACTATAGCCACCAACAAAAGGAACGCATTACACTGAAAACATTTAATGTGCAACTACAATTCCGTTGCTTTGGGAAATATAAAGTATTGATCATTTATGTCATACAGTTTCCGGACAGAAATCTCAAGGATTATTGAAAATTAACTTGAATGATCTTAAGGATAGGCAAAAAAAACTATGTTCTCACACGTCAATTCCATTATTTGTTTACTAATTCTATCTAAGCTTTGTGTTTTACGCTATTTTTGTGTAATGACTAGGTTGTAATCTTTAAGAAATATATAAACAAGGTGGTTCTATGTTGTTCTTGGGAACGGAATGTGAAAATGCACAACAAGAGCTCAATTTCAATGATTTTTTAGAAGACTTTGGAATAGCAATTAATTTAGAAAGCCTTTTATGTACGGAATCTGTTGTTTTATTTTATTTTTTCCATTATAAAATATTATCTCTTCATGAATTTAAATTGATGTACAATATAGAGGCTGATATATTCCATGTCACTAAGCATTACATGACTTTAGGTTAGGCTTATACAAAAACAGTATTTACATCCAACAAAAGTTTTTATTTCTGATAGAATTTTGAGCAATGAAATTACAAATGTTGATGACAAAGTTCCAAAAACTATGCAATATTTTTTTGAATGATTAATGGCCTAATAGACTTGAACTCTACAATATAACATACATTTGCAAACAAATAAACCTTTAAAGGACCATGGCCTTTATTTTGTCAAAACACTCAAAACTGCCACTTCTATGGCAAAGAGTAAAAAAGTTTGAAGATTGGTCTGTTTTTGTATTTAACCATAGGATCTTGTACTAGACTTGTATAAGAATGTGTTATTCAAAATTTAAAACTTTGACCTCACAGATTGCAAGATATTTGCGTTGAAAGTATAAAAAACAAGCTTTTTTGCACCGCGCAAGATTAGATTATTTGACTTTGAACTTTTTTAACTTAAAATTTTTGCACCATGGAGTTTTGAGGTTTATTTTTGTATGGTGGGGAATTGAGTTGAGAATCTTTGAAAAAAAACCAAAACAAAAAATACTTCATTTTTATTTTTTGAAAAAACATTAAATAGAAGTAGGTTTGAGATTGAACAAAATCTTACATTGTTAATAACCTTGCAATGGAATTGAATCACAATAATCCCAATGGTGAGATTGTTCTAGCAAGCAATCTTCACCCTTTCCAATAGTCTTTTTTGCAAAAATGTTAAATTTGCGTTCAGAAATAAAGTTCATAACTTATTTTTTCAAAGCAAAACCACACTTACCCGTAAACTAAAACTTCTCATATCTTTCATCTCATCCAGCAAAATTGAATGATTCAAAGCCCCCCGTGTTTTTTATAAATCTAAAGAACCTATTTCAGATTTTTATTTGAAAAAAATTATTTTTTTAAAGAAGTTTTGGCTGCCCAATCTTGCCTATTTTTAGAAATTCATGCATAACTTCTTCAGTAAATGCTGGAATGAAGTAAAAATTACATTCCCACGTAGATCTTTGAATTCCTCACCTTCAATCAAAGTTTCAGAAAATCATGCAAAGTAGTTTAGCCATAGGTACATGCCCCAAATCTCAAAAGTCCCCAAAGGAACTTTGTTCCTTTAGGGGTTAATGAAAAATGGTTGTTTTAGATCATGTGTTGACATCTTTGTACGTTCAAAATCAATGAAATTGTTCTGTTTTTCCAATCCTTAATTATATTTGCTGACATGGACTTTAACATGTAGTTTGCATAAAACAATTCTAAAATGGAAGCAAGCAAAGGACCATATGACTAGGTATATTTTATTATTTTTCTGAAAGTTTGTCATGTACTGTTTTTTCAAGGGGTGAGAGAGGCATGTATATAATGCATGACAAAATGAACATGAACAACAAGACCCATGTTTAATGGTCGCTTATAATTCAAGCACATTTCATGTAGAACTTAAAAATTTCAGGTGTAGTGTACAGGGATGCTTGAATAAGGTCAATGCCTTAGGCCAAATAACAAGTTTGACAATATCCAAGCATGGATCACAAACAAACACTCTATTGAATTAGGCTAGGAATACAAAAAGAGAGTGGAACCTTAATATTATCCATATGTTTTTTTTACAAAAGTTGACCTTCTCCAAGCATCATTGTAGTAGTTTTAATCCCTAAAGGATTGTTCTCCCTTCAAGGAACAAATGGGGCTTTGGGCATGTAATTATGACTAAACCAATTTTTTTTCAAGTGAAATTTTTGAGGATGGTGGCACTACAAGAGAATATTGTGGGACCCTACAAAAAGTTGACAGAGTAAACCCTAAACCAACAACAGCCCATATTCACCCATGTTTTCTGTCAACTTTGTAAGGCACTATTCCTCATTCTTGACTTTAGGAAAAGCCTCTTTAATTTACTTTTTCTAAAAATACATGCACAAATTAACAAATTAACCGTTGACAATGTGCACAAATTGAGCCCGTTGGTTCCTTATCCCTTAAAGGACCATTGTCCCTTCAAGGGAAAAATGGGATTTTGGGCATGTACCTACAGCTAAACTACTTTTTGTGATCTTTTGAAATGTTTATTGAAGATGGGGAATTCAAAGATATGCGTGGGCACCTATCTTTTTTCTTCATTTGGACACTTATTGAAGAAGTTATGCAAGAATAATTGAAAATAGGGGAGAATCAGGCAGTCCAAAAAAAAAGTTTTTTTAAAAATTAAAATTTGAAATTGGTTCATTAGATTTTTATGTATGTGGGAAGCTTTGAATCATTCAATTTTGATAAATGAGATGAAAGTTATGAATAGTTTTAGTTTGCGGGTAGGTATGGGACTCCCAAACCTCCATTCCTTTTCCCCTTGTAGAACTTGTTGCTCTGCTTTTATTAGCTCTTTGTGTATTTGTTTTTTTTTTGTTTTTTTTTTCCAAGTTGTAGTAGACTAAGATTTCTTGGTTTTCATCATTTGAATCAAAGTAAATTAGATTTTTAACTTTTACATAAATCCTCCAATTTTGCCTAATGAATTTGTAAAATTCTAGACCTTTTGGCATTGCAAGATTTTACAAAGTATGATCCACATGTTCAATTTCTTTGAAAATTCTCCCACACATACCTAACTTGGTTTTGGACATGAATAAAAAAATCCTCAACTTTGCATAGAGTAATTTTTTTGATTTATCAATGGTTGAAGGCTTCTAAAAATTTTGGGCAGTAAAGAAAAACTTTTTTCTTCACTTTGGATGTAAATATCACACTCCTCAACATTTAGATTGAGCTGATTTTTTCCCAACAAGTACCTCCCATAGTTTAGGCCAAGATCCTATGGTTGAATTTTCCAAAAAAAAATATATTTTACAATTCTACTCACTCCCCCATAAGTGGCAGTTCTCACTCAAATTCACAGAGAAAATGCCGCAGTTCTTTAGGGGTTATAAAAAGAATTGCACTTGGCTTATGCCACATGGCAGTCACTATGCAACTTCTATGGCGGCAAGGCCGCCATGTTCCTTAGCATGGCCAGAGTTGAATCCGCCTTCTCTATTCCTAAACTCTCAAACTATGAGTATTATAAATTGTTGACTAACCTCTCACTTAGGAGGGTGACAAAGTGCAAGCAATTTCATGCTTTGTTACATTTAATATGATATCAAATATGCAAACATAAAAAATGAGTTTGTTAATTTATGACAATACACAAATTAACTTTCACGATGTGCATAAATAAAGCTAATTTGTTAATTTATGAAAAAACATAAATTAAAGAAGCCTGCTTTAGGATCCCTTTTTAATGCAAGTGTAGAATTGTATCCCAAAAAAACCCAAGTGGAGCCATGACATTGATATAAATGCAGTCATGGAGCTCCATGGAGTATTGAAGTGTACAAGTATTGGGGGTGTAGAACTATAGATTCAGCCGTTTACTCTATATCCACATGACATTGTTAACCAGAGAAAGAGTTTCCTTCCTCGAGTGGAGGTATATTCCTCCCCCTAAACCTAGGGAGGAATTTAGTTATGATATTCTCGCTCTGAGTGGCTAGAGCGAGTATGTTATCACTAAAATCCTCTGTAGGTATCAAGGACAAATATACCTCCATCCGGGGAGGGAAACTCATTCCCTAGTTAACAATGTTATGCAATCATGTGCAACATTTCCATTTTTGGTCAGTCTTGTTCAAACTAGGGAAATATCAAAAGGGTATTGGTATGTGCACACCCAAAGTTTGATATATAAGGTTGAAATATTGAAAATTGTTATTGACTACTACTTTGTGAGAAGTAGACTGTTCTGAAACCAACAATAGCCGCATTTGAAAAGTTTCTGAAATATTCTAAGGCTATTTCCTTGTATTTGATTGGTTCAAACTTATTTTGAAGCAAGGTAATAGAGGTAGTCATTTAAGGTGCATTTATGAAACTAGAATCAATCCAGACCCTAAATCCACATTCATAGTGCATACAATATTCATTCTTGGATTATTATTTTTTTGCACTCTTCCTTATCCTTGTTCCTCCAGAAATTGAGCATAATTTCTCAAGAAATCCCTAGATCTTACGGGCTATTTTAACCGTTTATGGTATTTCTACCTTACACACCCTAGGATAAATTTTAGATTTTTACTACTAAATGCTGAATTTGAAAAATTTGAATTCAGATTTGGACTTGGAGACCTTCATTTAGTCTAGAATCATATAAGAGGTTAGAATTGAACAACATCCAATGAAAAAGCTTAGCTAGGGTGTAGGCTATTACTTTTACTTTTGTTCATAAAAAAAAAGCTAAGCTTTTTTATTAGGTATTGTTCAATTCTAACTTCCTTTATAGTTCTAGACTAATTCAAGGTCTCTAAGTCCAAATTTGAATTCGAAAATTTCCAATTCAGCTTTTTCATGGTAAATATCTAAAAATTACCTTGGGGGTGTGTTTATATCAAACTTTGGGTGTGCACATATCAATCCCCATATAAAAAATGCCTCTTAATCTTTGAAAAACTCAAATATACCCTTATATTATTTGAAATATCAAAAACACCCTTTGCTTTGTATAAGAATATCAATTATACCCCTAGTTCTTTGAGACCCTCAATTATTATAAATTAACAAATATACCTTTGTATCATTAAATTATTAAAAGTATTCTTAACTCCTTGTGCTTATTTTTGCAATTTTTTGTAAATATTTGGATGATAATGGAAAGTACAAAAACTAAGTGTAAATTGAATGCAAGCCAAATCTTGGGAGCAAGTTCTTTAAGCTCTCCATAAGGTGTGTGCATATAAGTCTATTATGGTCATAACCATTGTAGTGATCACAGAGTAATTTTTGTTGTCATTTTGTTTGTTTTTTAAATGCAATAAAGGGGCACAAAAAACTAGGGTTCTTAATAATATTTTCAAGGAAATCCAAGGGCATAGTTGGTATTCCAAATAACACAAGGACATATTTGACTATTGAACTATTAAACTCATCCCTAAATTATTTGAACTCAAAGACAACAGAGGGCATTTTCGGTATTTCAAATCTTCTTAGGGTATATTTAATATTACAGAAGTAATAAGGTTTTGTTTTCATGTTTAGGCTAATATTTTCATTGCCCCTGATGTCATTCATGTTATTTTTATAATTTTGTGTCCAATAAATTACCGGGCTTGCTAAACTTTAGCCATTTACCAGTTACATTTATGATGCAGAAATGCGGGGCGGGGTAGGTTGTTGTGGTTGGAGGGTTGTTGATTTATTAATTTGTAAATATTTATCAAGAACAAGCTAAATTTGGCGTTCATGTTTGAATATGGAGAGCTCAATTTTGCTAAATCAACAAAAAAGTTATGATGCATTAGGCATAAGCTTAACCCTTAACCCCTAAATCCGTGAGTGTTCCCTCGGGGACAAATGAGATTTTAGGCAGGTACCTACAGCCTCTATTTTTGTCTTGATTTTTTGAAACTTTTTTTTGAAAATAGGAAAACACATTAGCTTTTGGGAACATAATGGACATTCATTGCCTAAAAGTTGGAAAATAATTTCTAAGTATTGCTGGAAAAAAATGAAATCATAAAAAATTGCTAAAACTCTAAAAATGGAAACACGACCAAATAAGTTCTATAATTATATTAATTTACATGTAGATCACAATATAAAATTTGAGCTCAAAGTTGCAAAATGAAGCAGCACACATTCCAACTCATTTTTGTTAACTTCTCTAAATGTTCATTGTAGAATTATGTGCTAGATAAATTTAATTTTATTAAGAGACAACATAATTAAAAAAAAGCATCCAAACACACTAGAAAAAATTAGTTTATAAATGCAATAAGCATTAAAGCCAGATGATAAATTACCAACTACCATTTTTTCATGAATGCCATCTTATCAAAGAATACTAAAATGAAGGCCATCTGCAATTGTTGCAATTACATTCAATAGCTAACTACCTCATTTAGCGTGATATTTGTTATAATGAGAGGTTTCCAATGAAATGAGAGTAATTTGAAGGAAATACAACCTAAAATTAAAAAAAGTTAGGGCAATTTCACAAAAGGTTTTAGATCAATTGAGATGAATTGACATAAAACCTTTCAAAATTGACTTGAAATTGATAGGTTTTATGTTAGTTTTAGCTAAAATCAAGGTTTTTGTTCTCTCATTATAACAAATATGGCGTTATTTATAATATTTGACTTCAAAGAATGCGTAAATATTGTTTTTTCTTTTCTTTTTTAAAGTGGCTAATTCCTTTAAACTTTATTTTTGAGTTGCCTAATCATGTTTTTGCACTTTAATTAATTATTTGGCACTTGTGTGCCAAACTTGCTAGTAAGGTACAGTATTCAAGATTATTGAGTGTGCTAAATAATATTCAAGTATATGTTTTTGCAAAACTTCCGAAGTTGAATAAATCTCAAATGAATTTCTTGATTCTTAGTAATACTGAATACTCTCGTTTTAATGTTAAAATGCAAATAATGCTCTTCCAAAAGATCATTCAGTTTGAATAAACACAACATCACTAGTGAAGATTGCTCAAAACCCTCAAATATCTCACCTCATTCCTCATGAATGTCTCCAAGTCCAATTCCTTTTTTAGTTTTATTTTTTCAGAACAAAAGCTAAAGGATAATTTGCAGACGACTTGTGGCTTCATTAGTGGTGTTGCTCTTCACCTAATTCTCCAAGAAAAGAAGCGCAATGATTGTAGAAGTAACAAACTAAATATACAGACATCTATTGCCAAATGTCAGTTTTATTTTTCCACAGTAGTATAGGCACTTGTTGGTCCAAAAGAGAAAATAAGATCAAGCCCAATTATAGAAAATAATTTCCTCTTTGCAAGAAAATAATAATAATTTTTTGTCAACACACTCCAATTTTGAATTTTACCCATGCACTAAGCATTTGCCTTTGTTTACAAAAAGTTCCCATTATAGCAAGCATTTTTTGTTAAAAACCCATACAATGTTTTACCCACGCAATAAAATGAACATCACAATTTTTCACCCAAAAAAATATTATTTATTTTCTGCCATCACCAATTTGTCACCCACATTAGCCCACATAGTAATTATGCATGCAATTTATTTAATATACATATTTTTTGTACATTTTATTATTTATCCATGTTTTATTTTTCACATAGATTTTTTTACCCATATTTTTTTTTCTCATGGAAGTTTTTTCCTACGCAATTTTTTACCTATCCAAATTTCTTATCAAACCAAATTCTTATCCATGCATGTTTATTTACCCATGCAGTAAAAATATTGCAATAATAGGATTGCCAAATCTATAAATCGTATTCTATTATATTGATAGATAGATGCAAGTTTCTTACCCAGCCAAGTTTTTACCCGTGCAAATTTCAAACTGATTATGTAAAAATATTGCAGCAAAGGGATCGCCAAATGGGTAAATCATATTTAGTTATATATTTTTCCACATTATTTTTTAGTTGGAACAATCTAACCAAGTGGTGTCCTAGAATTTTAAGTTGACTTCCAATTAAATAGTCCCTCTATTTCTGAAATAAACCCAGATTAATGCTCTGTTTTTTTGTTCCCAAGAAAAACCCGTGTTTGTTTATTGACCTAATTTTTTGTAAATGACAAAACCTATGCTTATCTCAAAAATAAAGCAAAGTGCTTGGCATGTTTCATGATATTCTTAAACATTTCATACTCATCAATTGCTAATGTTAGCAATGCAAACTTGATTTAGGAATTTTTGTTTGCAAATTGTTTTTATTATTAAGCTAGATTCATCAACAAAATGAACATTAAGATTTGATTTTTTGATACATGGGAGTACTTGGACAATGAGGATAAATTGTTATGTACTCACAGTTGCATTGATACACTTCAAATCAATAATTTTTCTAATTAATAGTGACAATAACAAAATACTTGAAATGTCAAAACTTAGGTACTAATTTCCTCTCTTTTTAAAAAAGCCTTACTTGATTTCTAGAAAAAACAAAAAGTTGGTTTGAAATAGTCTGAGCCTAATATCCAAGAACTTGTAATTACAATTTGTTGTTGATATTCCTTAAGTCCTTGTCAATTCTCGACTACAAGTTTCTTTCAGAAACAAAGGGAGTACGAGAAATTTTTATGAACAAAACAATGTTGTTTTGAGTGATTGATTTTGATATAAATTATTCCTCTTCTCATTACATTTGCCATTGTGCAACACTATGAAATAAGGTTGTGTTCAAAAACTTAGGGATATCAAACTATTTTAGTTTCTTCTGTTTAAATCTAATACGTCCTCTTTGAACAAAGGTAGATATTGAGATATCTTGAAATTGAAAATCTTCATAGCATAAACAAAACAAACATTTAGAGTAATTTGTTCATAATCAATCTGAACTAAGTGCTTCCATTTGCAATTTTTATTTTAACTCCACAGAAGCAAAATCAATCACCATGTAATCAAATATCAATATTATTGAATTTAGTATGTTGCAATTTGTTTAGATGAGGTGCTCATATGAATTTGAATCTTTTCAATTTGTGATTTTTCCAAATGATTTTTTGGGCATTCAATAAGCTTAAAAGTTACTATATTTACTAAGTCTTTTGAATTCAATGAAGATTAACTTAAATGAATAAATAGAACCAAATCAAATTTTAACACACAAACTTATGTCATTGTTGAAAAATTTATCCAAATTTGCAAGTGATATTGCGCCATCATGATGTACAATAGCAAAAAGAAAGAGTACGTAAGTCCCTCCTATGGGATTCAAGGAAGTTTGTACTATAAACAAAGTAGTTTTTGGCAAAATAAACACGTCATCATGTTTAAAGGTACAAACTTAATCAGAGTGTATGATCCAAATAACATAAAATAATTTTCATGAAGAGATATGTATTTTACTAAATTTGGTCAAGATCACCCTAACATTAAAATCTCTATAGAGGGAATTTTGAAAATTTGGAAATATTTCTTTGGAAGAAAGATGTGCATATGGATGTCTTCTACATATTCATGCTATCAAATCTAAAAAATTCATCACCAATGGCTTTTAATCTACTTTCTTATAAAACCATAATTTTGACTCAAAATAATTTACTAGAAATAGGATTTTAAATTTTTGTAATCGGGATTTGGTATACTTGATTGGGATTGCTTGAGGATCACATACCAAAAATGTGAGAATAAAATACTCATTATATTATTCATTGCACAGACTTCTCTCAATTCCATAAGGACTTATGTACCCTTTTATTTTTTTCTATGCCACATCTATTTCCATGTCATTAAAAAATTAGACACAAATCACAATCTCCAACTAGTGTAGTGAATTGCTTTAGAATGTTATTTTTTAAACACTGTTTTAAACATTCAAAACCCTATGCAGAAACTAGCCTTCACTAAGGTATAATTAATCAATTACGTACTACTGCAGTATTAAATGACCCACCTCCCTGTCCTTGTGTAAAACGTCTAGAATTTGGAGGTGCATTGACATAAAGGCAATGATGACCAGACCTTTCAAAGTGACAGCTCAGCCACGTGGAGGTGAGCTTGTAATTATTATTATTGGATTTTGCAATTCCAGGTGGATAATCGAAGGCGGCTAGTAATGATGTCTTTGTCTCTCCCTCCAAGGGCGCCCGCGGGGACTCGCAAGTCAAAAGCAAGAACATTCACTTTTCATGTTTGCGCTGTGTCTGCGAGTGACGGATCAAGGGCGGGTGAGGGAGGTGCGCGTTGCTGTTTGAAATTGTGGTTGAGCTGGATGTTGAATGCACAAGTGTTGTAGTGCGTAAGTAATTGGCGCGTGGGGGAGTAGCGGCAGCTGTCACTAGGTGCATCAGACGCTTGAATCCTGCATACATTGCAATGGGCAACCATGCAGCCCTTTTTGATAGTGATTGAGAGAAGTATCGAGGAATTGGGAGGAGTCAGGGTTAGAGGTTGTGGGTTTAGGGTCTGCAAGGGGGTACCAAACTGGAAGGTAGTTTGCTGTGGATGTAGTGTGTAGCCTGGTCTAGCATAACAAGTGGAGGTGTGGTGGATGGCAAAGAAGCAAGTGAAGGTTGAGAGTTTACTAAATTGTAAGGAGATCTAGATGGGCAAAGGAGGAGGCAGCGCTCACTTTGAGAGCTTCGTAGTGAACAAAACTGTGGATCCGAGGGTGTCCGAGTTGGAGGGAGCCAAAGAATGCACTGCAGTTTGTAGCACAAGGCTGTAGCATGTTTGTAATACAGACATTGCAAGAGCGTTGCCACTTCAGGAGGAGAATTGCGGCTATCGCAACCATTGTGATCCTTGCATTACAAATACGGATCAAGTACTCCTCTTCGCTGTTATTGGAATTCCAGTTGTGAAGTAGTGCAAATACATGCAGGAATGAAAATGTTTGGTGTTTAGCAGGATCCATTACTTTTTAGAACTGATTCAACAAATTCTACTTTCATGTGGTTATGAATGGATAGCCTGGTCAATGTCATGCATTGAACGTGCCCGTTTTGTAGTGACGGGTAATACAATTGTCATGTATTCCTTCAAATTAGTGGATTGAATGTTTAGCAAAAATTGAAAAACCGCGATGGTAGTTGTGCCCCATGGAGGAGTTCATGTGCAAAATGCAAAAAGTCCTTGATTTAGATTGCCATGAATTAAATTACTTTGCTACTGCACCCAAATAACGGTCAAAGTGCCTTGTGACACCAAATTTGTTTTTGCGTTTGTATGAGAACCGTATACCGTGGGAATGTACACAAATCTTGTGTGTAGGGAACTTTAAATACACAATGAAGAGCATGCAATTCTTCACTTTATTTTTAATATATAGTACAAAAAATGTAAATTAAAAAAAGAAACAAATTGAGTATCAAAATTTTTGGAATGAGACTATCAGGTTATCATGGACAACTTTGTTACTAGAAATTAGACGATGAAGGTAGCATGCATTGCTTACTGAGCGGCAAAGGACAACCCGCAGCATTGGACAGGGTACATCGTGCATTCCAAACCATGGTTCACATTGAATGATATACGAGGAACGTTGAGATTGTTCAACTTATTCATTTGCTGACATGCAGAGTTATGTGTGAGGTGGTACACATTTGGGTGGAGAGAGGACAAAGGCTCATTGCATTGACATAGGGCAGCATTTACTCAACGCACTTGCCTCAAGTACGCATGGAGGAGAATAGCTTGCTGCGAAAGGCAACTTCTCGTGCACCTCCAAAGGAGAACAAAGAGAGTACTACAATAGGTTACTGAGATAAGAAAGCACAAAAGGTGAGGAGGAGCTTTGCAATATCCAGCAACTGCGATAGCTAAAACATTGCTTCTACATCACATTTGATATGCTACGGGTAATACAGCTAACTGCATTGCATCAAAAATTAGCGTACTTTACATGTCTACTGCCTCCAACCACTTCTATGTTGTCAAGGGCTGTAATCTTGGTTGCAATGTGTCACGTTGCATGTGAGCATTTGATAGAAGGGGACAATATCAGTGACGGAGATTGTTGTAGCTAAAACCGTGTTAAAACAATCCAAGAAAAGAATTCTTTAACCACCCAAGGTTGAATAGCTGTTAGAGTAGAATCAAAAGACAACATTGTCTTTATAATTTCCTTTGTCAAGCAACGTAGTTTGGAGATAACAAAGTTGAAATGGTCACTCTAAACCCCTCGATAAACTGAAGTGGCTAGCAAATTGTAGAGACCCCTAAACCTCTAGAGTCCCCTTTGTCAATTGAGTATTTAGGGAGATCCCACAGAGAACAATGTCTGCATAATACCAACGGTTAGCTAAACCATTTAGGGGATTATAATGACAAGATTTTCTAGAATAATTCCACGATCAATTCACATAGTTGGTGGATTCTATGAACAACCTTGTCCTACAAGTCCTTGCTGTCTATGAATATAGTTGGGGGATTCATGGGAGAACATTGTCTATTGAGTTCTGATGGTCAGTGGATGTGGTCCTATAATGCTAGGCTTAACAGTGTCTTTAATAGTCCTACTATTAGAGATAGTGTTGTTGGAGATAAAGACAAAGTATTGCTAGGAATAGTAGATGTTCTTTTGGCAGCTTCTAATTCCTCCGATTTGGTTGATGGTGTGTTCCAGTTCAAAATACGATCAAAGACTACAACGCGCATTGCCAAGGATACCAATTTGTTGGTACAGAGGATGGTAGCACAGTCAACTCTGCCGGTGAGGGTTTAGCTCACGCTAAAAATAATCGCACCGCATTGCGTTTGGAGGTCAATAGCCCGACTCAATGACTAGGGGTCACTGATGCACTATCTATGTTTCAAGTGGTAGCTGAGAAAACATTGAAGCTGCAAGGCAGATTAAAGGAGGTCTTTGAGCTTGCACCTAAAGCAGTGGTCCAAATGATCATTTTGTCTCCCAAGGGAAGATGTGGCACATGCGCCGATCTACGGGCTTGCGTTCTTGGTCGGTCAAGGTCAAGTATAGTATCAAGAGTGGAATGCGCAATTTCAAATTGAGGCCCATGGTGTTGCCTTTGAAGGATAGCGACAACAATGACAACCCAAAACTTCAATCCATAGACTGCATTCAAGCGATGCATATTTGGGTGGCTAAATACATTGTAATTTTTGATGTTGCCAACGCCACCAACGCTTGGGCCAGCGTAATGTTCTAGATACCGACGGAGCCATTCCTGCTTATTAACCTTATGACCAATACCTCTGCAGTTGAGGAAGGCATGATAGGGCAGGGCATACTAGGAGACTTTGCTCAAAAACAAAATGTAGGGGCGGAGAGAAACCCTGGCAAACTAGGCGGTAGTCTTCTAATTTTGTTCAAAATCTAGGCGTAGATGAATGACAAGATAACTTCATCAACTTAGCGTGATTTGAGGTTGAAGCCCCCTCCATCGACAACCCCAGGTCCCTCCAAAGGTGGAAGCTCAACCTCCAAGCGTATGCATGTGGCTCCCACGACATCGCCAGTAGCAATGACATCTTCCATGGCTGACGTTGGCACCACTGCCGGGTCAGGGCCTGCCTCTTGTGGCAATTGCCCCCCGCTTGGTCGTGGAACTGGAAAATCTGTTCAAGGAAGAGGGACGTCTGCTGGAAAGAGGCTAGCAGCAACAACGGGGCGCCCCCTTACATTTTCAACTCTTGTAGCCCTGCCCGTGCGTGTATCCACAGAACATTAGCCCTTGCAATCGGCACCACAGCAGAGCTTTGCATTGGTCATAGCCTCTATTGTGGCTGCAACTCCGCCCCTTCCTCCCAGCACTATGCATGCACTAGTGCATTCGACTGGGTAGCTTAGAGTCCAACCAGCTCAAATCCGCGGTTCCAAACAGAAGAAGGGCCTAAGCTGTAAACAAGCATGAGGGTCATCTAGAGCTCTTGCACCATCCATTGGGCAACCGCAACACACCTTGCCGCTTGCAATCGAATTGCCTACGAGCTCTTCAATAGCCGAGGCGGCTCCCCTTGAAGCCAGTAGTGCCCCGGCTCATGACAAAGCTGCAGCAAACACGGAGAGCATGATCGACATGCAAGCGCCAAACCGTGAGCAGGAAGCTAGTGTCGGCGCGTCAAAGCAGACGAAGCGTAGGAAATCAAGCTTGCCGGTAGGAGTACAAATTGCAGATATTGTTCAAATTGATCTTGTGCGTGAGGACGTTCAGCATCTTAGCAACAATGATAATGACAAGGAGGATGAGCATGTTAGCAAAGGTGATGATGTCGGAGAAGACAAGCCAGGGAAGGACACTGGTGCAGCAACTACAAATAGCCACAAAATGGACGAGGAATCCGACGAGGATAGCGGCGGTAGTCCAAAGGAGGTTAGTGGACATGCAAGGGGTGAGCAACAACATCAACCCAAAGAAACTAAAAGTGATAGCGGCAGTGAAGGGCACGATGAGGAAGACTACGCAGACACTAACGATGATGATGACGATGACAACGACAACAAGGAGGAAGATGACGAGGAAGATGAAGAGGTGGATATCTCGGGTACATCTGCCCAAGGTCCAAATTGTGCCATTTGTAATCAGCAACGTCGCCAAGAGAAACTATTGATGTAGTACCCCAACCTAAAGGGCCAATTTGCCACTAAAGAGGATCATGCCGCGCTATTGTAGCAGAGGGAGGCTGCCCGGAAGGCCTTCAAGGACATTTACATATATGGCTTTGATTGGAAATTTGAGTTTGCAGTGACGCAATTGTCGATTGCACCAGCCTTAAAGAAATATCGTCCTATACACTTTGAGCAAGTGAATTATTTGAAGCGATTGCTGGGAATGGACTTTAGAATGAAGAAACTGGTGCTCACGGTGATGCCTAGTGAAGGCCAATCAAAAATTGTCAATGGTACCCCAAGGTTCCCGGAGAAGTTCATTATCATTGATGGGCAACAAACTTACCATGCGGTGGTAGAGATCTTTGCGGACCCAAATGTTCTTGAAGGAGTGAAAGTCCGATACCAGAAATACTAGTATCACGTAGTTTACTTGGAAGACAACACTTGTCTTGTTGAGCACTCTAGACGGTTGAATGGCCTAAATGCATTGCTGCCGGCCGGCCTTGATGCAACCTTATACCTTGGCCACGCTCGAGAAGTTTGGGAGGGTATGGGCCGTCCTCCTGACTGTTGCATTTGCAAAGTGAATCAAAACATTGACCCCGTTGTTGCGAAATGGAATGTAAGTATGAGCTGTAAAATTTTGCATGTTCAATCCTCTTGCTTATTGTAGCTGCAAGTGACATGAGGGCTATATGATTGCTTACTTAAATTTTTTCTTGATAGTCTATGACAGGGCCTCACATTTAGTTGACAATGTTGTCTCTAGAGTTGAAATGGTTCCTTGATTTGCACTCAGAGTGTCATCATGTCAATTTGCATTTAACTGCTATTAGGCTGCACCTCCATGGGTATTGTGGTTTATAAATCATCTTGTCGTTGAAAACTCTTGTTGGTAGGCCTTCATACAAACCATGCAGCACATTTTTTCCCAAGCCTAGAAGAAGAATTGTAGTAGGGGTGACATTCGGGAAGAGATACGTCTAGTAACAGCTACGGAGCGGGTATGGTTAATTTGGTTGGAGGTCTATGTGGCTCATACTAAGGGGCGACTCTTTAGAGCTGATGCCGGAACCTTCTATCGAGAGGTGATAGATAAGAAAGCAAATAAGTTCTTACCGCAAGCTTTGGGAGCTAACACCTTCAATGTCACCTTCGAGATCAACGACGACGGGATGATGGAGTGTGCGGAAAAGATCCTAGCAGGGTGCGCTGTGGACAATGACGATGCCACGGATTATGGTGCAGGGCCTTCCAAAATCTACATTAGGAAGTTGGGGAGGTATGTTTCAAGTGTTGTAAGCTTGAAGGCCTGGACGGATAAAAAGCAATGGAAGACCCTCATAATAAACGTCATGTCAACATTCCTACATGACAAGGACGATTCACTTGTTAACAAGAGTGGTGCCATGAGAGCCAATCGATGGATCAAGTTGAAAAGGGAGGCACGCATCAATGTTTTGCATATGACGGAACTTATTCGGCATACAGGGTCAAAGTACCTCAAGCAAGTCAAAGGGGCAAAAAAGAACAAGAAAATTGATTTGCCTAATGCTTGTGCGGCAGAGATTCTATGCAATTTGCGCCGGGCACCACTAGTGAGGCGCACTCTATCTCCAAGGGTGGTAGTGATCAAAGAGGGAGAGGATCCCTTGCGGCCGTTGTTCTATACCGAGTCCCTTTTCAACATCAACTTTGCGAGAGTTTGCATACCTATAGCCCCAAGAGAATTAGTCTGTGGAGGCACCATTGACTTGCAAAATGTTCCTGTCTTCTAGGTTAGCAGTAGTTCTAGTAGCTGGACTTTGCCTTGGCAGACTTTGTTTGAGCCACTAGCAGCTGATGGTGAGGGTGCATGGGTTAACCTGAATTCTGTGCTAAGATGGTTGTTTGTCTATCACGCAGAGGATGAAGAGAAGTTCAAATCTGTCATGGGGAAGTTACTTCTAGAGTACATGGTGGTAAGGAGTCGATACATCCCAGAGATTGGGGAGAAGAACCTCAAAGGATCTACCTTTAGAGCTGCGCATGATGGAGGCGCTTTGGTGGTTGTGTTTTTGTCTCCATCACTTGGGACTCAACTCACATGGCCTCTCCTATTAGAGACAAGGGACTCTTGATTCTCAAGCTCCAAGACATTTTGATCAGAGTAGACAATTGGTGCCTCCAATGACAAGCTCCAGATGGAAACATACATCCAATTCATTTGGCAGGTTGCGGTGGAGGGGGAAATTCAACACGATTCTGGCCGGTAGAAAACCGATGATATGTGCTACAATATGTCAACTCCTTCATTGTAACAAGCTGTTTGTTAATGGAAAGTATTTATGTTTTACAAGCATCTTACTGCAGCGTAGTTGTTAATGTACTCAATGAGTTGTTGTTTCACGACATTGTCCTGTCCACATTTTAGAGATGACATTGTTTATCAAACGTGTATGGTTGCACACATTTAAACATTTTGTTTTCATTAACTATCTTGAACCTGACGCATTCAAAAGGAAATTGATGGGTGGAAATGTCATGTCACAGATGTTTGGTATGAACTGCGTGTCACTGGTGCACCCTTTGGAAGATGGTCTTGCAGAAGCATTGCCATGTTTCATCATCAAAACGTATCATTTGGGTTTACGATTGCAGCCACATTTATTTGATGCTAGCATCCGCACAGATGATACGCTCCCGGATGAATCCACGGAGCAGATTGGAGCCACAAATGCACAGCAAGCTAGGGAAGCAACCACTAACTTTGTTGAGGTGAGGGTGGTGGAGGGAATCCCAATTGTGGAGGGACTGGCACTAGAGGGGGGGCCAAGTCTTGTTGTGGAGGATGTGATACCTAATAGCGCTAGTCAACTTGCCACAGACTCGGAGGAATTGCAGAGTATTTTGGATGCATTGAATTTTGATGGTACATATTGGTAGTTAAGCCTTGACTCAACATATCTCAACAAATCAATTGTTGATCAAGATATCGAGATATCCGACTCTAGCCCTATTGCTGTCATAGGGGGCAATTTGTGCTTGGCAGGGAGTCTGCGCATGTTGTTGCCATTGGTGACCTAGGTGATGAGATTGATGAGGAGATAATGCTCCTTATCAGGAGGCACTTTTGCAATTCGGTTTGTGACAATGACCAAGGGGATCCTTTGATGGAGGTGGTAGTAGCCACTGAGCATATCCATTCAATGAAAACCAAAATTGCCGTTATCCAAGCAAGCACCCAATCTGGAGAGTTTGTAGAGGGTCTAACACCGGATGTGAGATGGAGCCTGGCGGTAGCAATGGCAATAGGGATGACTTTGCTGATGACTCAAGAGTGATGCCCACTCCAGTAGAGAGGCTGGCAGTTTGGAAGGAGGCACCTACTCTAGTGAATGTTGGCAATAGTATCTGCACTCCCATGCAGGTTGCAGATACAGTGGACATCCCTTTGGAAGGGCAATCAACGTTGATTGAAGAAGCAGGTCATTTGGAGTCCTCTTCCCATGGGAACCGTAGAGCAAGGAGCCCTTCCGTAGAGTTTATCTTTGAGGTGCCACCAAAATGTCAACGTGGACTGGTATTGGTGACCAAACCCATGAGAACAAAATTGTTGGCCGCAAACTTGCCTCAAACGGTGGAGCCAACAACAGAAGTGCCATCAACGGAGCAGTTGACAGCAATGGAGAAGCCACGAACAAGGGTGTTAGCAATGGAACTGCCAGTAGCGGAGGCGTTGATGACGGTTGAAGCGGTGACAAAGGTGCCTTCAATGGAAATTTCTGCTATGCAATTGACAGCAACGGAGGTGACAATGACAGTAGAGCCGCAGGCGTTAGAGCTGTTGACAATGGTCCCGCTAACAATGGTGCTGCCGGTTATGGAGCTATCGGCGATGGAGCTGCTGGCCAAGAAGGTGCCGGCAATGGAGCTGCTAGCAACGGAGTTGCCAATGAGAGCGGTCTCAGTGACACAAGTGTTGGCACCAAACGACATAACAGCGGAGGGTCTGGCAATGGAAGTGTCAGCAAAGGGGGTGTTGGCGACGATGGTGCCAGCAACAAGGACACCAAGAACGGGGATGCCGGCAGCGGGGATGACAGCAACGGGGGTGTTAGAGATGGGGATGCCAGTAACGGGGTTGCCAACAACGAGGATAAGAGTGAAAGTCAAGGATGAGTTGAAATTACCCGTGGGATGGTGCAACACCAAAGAAAATCCTATCGATTGTAATGAAATGGAGGAGCTGTCTCCATCGAAGAATGACCCTCTCTTGTGGAAGAAAAAAGACGAGACTAAACCATTGCCATTTGATCGGCAGCTACAGAGTATTCATAGGAAATTCCAACTAGAAATTGAGAAGAGGGATGTCTTGATGAAGAGTATGCAGGAGGATGCAAATCTAGTCGTTGCTGAAAAGGAGAAGCAACTTATAGAGGAGGTGAGGCTCAAGAATGAGGAGTTTTAGCGGAGTATGGAGCTTAAGATGCAAGCCTTCATCAATAACGTCATGGCAAATGGGCAGAAGAATGTAGCTCAAAACAAGGAGCATGCTTCCAATGTTGACAATGGGCCAAAGGCGATGGAGTTGGACTCCCATGCAAATGTTGTCACTTCTTCTACAATTGTAGCACTTGGTGTAGTACCATCAACTTCAGAGACAATGACGAGCATCACCTCAGACGAATTTGGGTTCACACAACAAAAAGAGAAGACCGTGGATGAAGAAGCATCCATAGCAACCGTGCGGGTGAGATCAAACTAGTAGTCTAAAGATCTTCTAGGCATGTGAGGTTGGAGATCTATGATTGTTGGGGATGTGGCAACAGTATGATGAGTGGTCCTTTGGTTTTGCAGAATTCTATTCTATCCACGAGTTTGGAAGAGGAGACAATGCTTGGTAGGGAGGCTGCATCTGATGAATTTATTGTAGGTCAATCAAATGCAGAGGTAGGTGCATGTCCAAGCTTAGACTGAGTTCATTTGTAGTTTGTGGACAACTGGCAACCTAACATAGACTATGTGTATAGAGTAGTCCATGACTTCATGGCCCATGCACCCTAAACCAATAACATGTAGGGTTCTACAATTGTCATAACAAATGAAACCAAGTGTAATTTTGGATTAACAAAGAGCATCCTTTTTCCTACGCAATAGATATGCAAGGATGAGCATTGGTGAATTGAACAATATAGCATTCTAGTTGTAGTTGAGTACCCAATTTTAATTATGAACCGCTTTGGATAAGAGTTAGTAAAAAAACAAAGTGTATAAAGAAAATGATATAACTAGTTTTATCATATGATACAATGGGGTTTGTTTTTAATGAACTTGGTTTGAGAGCTTTGTTTGTCGGTCAAGCAATTTCGGCTAGCTCTCAAATCAATTGTTTTATTATAAAACCCAACAACGTAGGCACATGTGGTATACAAGTGGATGCTTGTGGATCTCTGGTCATGTGGCAGAGCTAATGTAGGATGTTTCAATTGGATGTAAGTGTATGATTAGACAAATCTGCTTATGCTAATCAGGGTTGTGTGTGTTTTGAGTGTATAATTGAGTGTAAATTTAATGTCCCAAGGTTACTATATTTGGTGCAAGATTAGTGGATCGGATACATGGAAAATTTTGAGTGGTTTTAGAGCGGTCCACAAACACAAAGCTCCAGCCTTGAAATTGACCGCTCAAGTCAATCCAATCGTGCCCATAGGACATGATGCATAGTAGTTTTGAATATAAAGGAATGGGAAATGGACATGCCAAAGTGAAACTGTTGATAATACGTGCACTCATACAAATGGATGGATGTGATTTATAGTAATGTGTTTGAGGTATCCTAATGCATGCAACACATGGAAAACTACACCAAGTGTAATGAAAATCCAACTGTGATTGGAACTAGACTTGACTATTTTGGAGTCATCCACTAGTTTTGAGGTGTGGTATCTTCTAGTCATTGTTTCTAATTCTATGGAGATTGTACTTTGACACTATGATGATGGTCTTTCTATGGTATGATCCAGCCTTGTCGCCAAAGCTCTCAAGGTGGATGGAATACAACGAATAGAATCTCCCTTCCACTGCCTTTGCATTGAAAAGAGAAATTAGTAGTAATGGATGTAAACGATGTGTTGTGCAAAATAGAAAGTACAACCTCATCTCCAATGTCGTCAAGGTCTTGTTTAGTTGCCAGACGTGTGGTACAAAAGCGACTCGGACTATGTGAGTTCCTATCCCAATTGTTTGCTCATTTTCATGTCATTACATGGAGTAGCATGGAAGAGCGTAGAACAAGAGCTATCCTAGAATATCTACTAAACCTCGGAATGACAGTGCTAGACGTGAAAGGACAATGCTCTTGCATGCATGTATTAGACAGTCATAGACAAGCATTTACATACCCCGAAAACCCGAGGAAATCCAAATTATTCAAAAGCATCATAGAGGAAATATGGCTCAAGGGATCGTGTCTTGAATAAGAGCAAGGATTTAAGCCATCACTGGCTAACACTCTCATCATTGACAACACTCCAGAGAAGGTCTTCTTGAACCCAATCTCAAATACACTAATTCTTATACCTTATAGTGGTGGACCCAATACCTATCTAGGTAGTACATTATGGCCATGGCTTAGCAACATGGCACAAGACTGTAGCAACATACCAACATTTGTATACAAGAACAAAATTGGTAGGAGTGCATTGGGCAAAAACACTAAATTGGGACGTACAATTGCTTGTGCATGTCCAAGGCAAATATGGGATCGAGTGGTGTGGTTCTCAATGATATCCCATAGACTAGTTCAGCCATAAGTAGTGGTCAAGAAAAAATGTTATGGTGCTGTACATACTGTTGTACTTGGATTTCCTTCCAACAAAGTTTGAAATACAATTTAGTTTCATTGCTGGCTGCACGGCACCTTATTTATGTTTGTATCCAAAATAACATGGCTACCAAAATCACACTTTCCATTTTGAAAAATAGCTAGTGTCCTAGATTTGCAAAGTAGCCAACAATGTCATCATGATTTGCAATAAATATCCAATCATCCTTCGGGTATTTGTTGCAAAGACATGCATATTTATATTTTCTATAAGTCCTGGAAACCATGCAACCATTAAACTATTCTAGATATCCTTATGCGCAACGTCCTTCAGAATTTTTAGTGCACCATGAAACATTCAACGAGTAACTAAGATCCAAATACTCTTTACAAGTAATAAAAAATGTAAATAGCAATTTGTTTGAGGGTATGTTCACAGTTGGTGTTGGGAGGGGTATTAGCACTATGAATGCTATTTGAAAGAGTGTCTAGCTGCATGTAACTCCACAATGCTATTGCCACTTTTAACACCAAACGTGAACATACCTTTAGAGTGTCATTATATAATTTCAATATATTCTTTTAATGAAAGGACTTTATTGTGCAATGAAGAAACATACATTTGATGTCCTTCCATTCTCACTTCAAAAATGTGCCTGTACCTTGTTTGTATTAATAAGTAGTAAGAATTGCCATCAATTCAACAATGAGATTGTTGTTGTTTGTAACGAGAGGTGGTTGCATCCTAAACCAACTAATAAATATTTGTATAGTGGAGACGCTTTACCAATATTAATATTACACTAGAGTTTGGCTTGTCCATACTAATAAAGGATTTGGTATTTGTGTTAAAAAATTCTATGACTATTGATGAAGCAAGTGCTGAATGACTGAAGCCTTGAATTGAGAGCTTCAGCTTTGAATTGAGAGGCCAAGTCTTGAATGGAGAGGCCAAGTCTTGAATGGAGAGGCCAAGTCTTGAATGGAGAGGCCAAGTCTTGAATGGAGAGGCCAAGTCTTGAATGGAGAGGCCAAGTCTTGAATTGAAAGGCCAAGTATCCGTGGAACACAGGACATACTAGCCTATCTATCTATCTATATATATAATATCTAGGTTAGGGATGTCTATTGGTCGTTTTAGCTGAGGGTAAAAACTTGCGTATGCAAAACCACTACATAGATAGACAATTGCATGAGTAAAAAATGCCACGGGTTAAAATGATGTCTGTTAAAAAAAATTCAAAAAAAACATGTAAATGATTACTACATTGGTAAAACATTGAGTGGGAATAAATCAAAAAACTTTCTTATGCATATATGTAATAGATTAGGTTGTTTGTCAATTTATATTAGTTGCAACATAATTTAAACTTGTGGGTGGAAAAAATTGATGCCAGGGAAAGAAATTATAGTATGAAGAAGAAAATGGTATATGAAAAAAAGGTGTGTGTGTTCACTATGAAGAGTTAAATATTTGTGTAAGTATAAAATAAATAACATTCATATGTGAGAAAATAGTGAAACTTGCCTATGCAACACCTACTGAATGGGGAAATAATTGCATGAGTAAAAATGGCATGCGTCAATTGCTTGTGTACCAAATCAAAATGGAAAAAATTGCATAAATGATCACTACACAAGTCAAAAAATTGTGGATGAGGAAAAGAATGATATGTTTATGCTTGAGAAGACAATGACGTCCTCTTTAGTGTGTCTTTAAAAAACTCCATGGATATGGAAGGAATTCTTTTTTAATGCAATGGAATGTTTGCTAAAGAAAGATAAGTATTTTATTGCATGGGTAACTTCCAAAACTCAGGTGCATGGATAAAAAGAGGACAATATTGTGTTGCAAAGGAAATGTTTTGAGTAATTGTGCCTAAAATGATTTTGCATCTTGTCGGACTGATGGGTGTCTTTGACTAGTGTCAAATATTTAAAGTATATTGTGATGAGACTCATTTACTTATTCATATGTCTATAGTCAAGGTGCTTTAGGAAAGGAGAGAGATTTGAGCATTTAATGGATTATTTCCCAAGGTGTTTCAGTAGGACACACATGTTATACTAGGTACACATAAAATTGAAAAAACCATTGGAAAATCTGCAAGCTATGTTTTGGTGTAACATTTGCATCCACAATTGATTCCAAAGACACGTGCAAGCGTGACTAAATGGGAATTTGTCATAGGACAACCACAGTAATAAATGAAATGTGAATACCAAACTTTACAAGCAATTTTGAGCAAAAGAGTTGTTCCGTAATAACAATGAATGCGCAAGATTTACTAAAAAGAAATGAATACTGTGTTAAATTGAGTACCCCTAATAAGTGGTCACATAACAACCGTCAATCATTTTGAAGTGTTCGGAATTAGAATTGCGCATCATGAAAGATATATAGATTGTTAACACACAAGATTGGAACAAAAACCTAAACATGGCAAATCAATATAAGATCATGGAACATGATATGTACCACAATCATGGTATGCAATTTCTCGAGTTCACCGTGTTGCACAAACTAGAGTTCCCCGAAGAAGGAAGCATTAAACCCAATTCACTTTCAATGAATAAAATAATAAGTTTTGTTTGCTATAGTCCATAGTCATGAGAGGAATCTTTGAGAAGGGTGGTTTTCTATGACAAATATTTAAATTTGAAGACATTTTAGAACTCCATATATTTGCGGATAGTCCATATTCATCGAATATCATGTTATAATTAGTATTTTGTTGATTTGAACCTTAGATGTTGGATTCTTATGCAATCTCAATCAAGCATACCAAATTTCAACTCAAAACCAAAACCCTATTTTTGGTGGATTATTTTGTATTAAAATTGTGGTTTTACATGATAATTGATTGAAAAATACTAGTGATGAATTTTTGAGATGTGATTGCATGGGCATGTAGAAAACATCCATATGCACATCTTTTATGCTAAAAAAAACACCCTTAAGTAACAAAAGTTTGATCTGCAAAGATTTTGATGAGACCTTTGGTATGCCCAAATTTTGTAAAATAGGTTTTATTATTTATAAACTAGATTGATACTAAGGAAACATAACATCTTGTTAAAAGGTACAAACTTAGTTACAATGTAGGAATCAAACAACAAATTTAAATTTTTTCAAAGAAATATCGATTTCTTAACCACAAAGGAAAGTGATGAAAATTTATGGGGAGGTATTGTACAGTGCCCTTGCATATCTTTACACCCATTCCATTTTACCATTCAAAGAATTTAGCATTATATAGAATACAATTGACATTTTTGTGTTTTGCATCACTAGTCTATAATTCTTACACAATCTCAATCATGCATACCAAATTTTGAGTTCCAAAAATCAAAACCCTATTTTTGGTGGATTATTTTAGATAAAATATATGGTTTTACTTGATAACTGATCAAAAACCATGGTGATAAATTTTTGAGATTTGATTGCACGGATATGTAAGACCATATGCACATCTTTCCTTCCATCAAGAATCTCCAAAATGTTTCCAAATTCCTTCTATAGCAATTTTAGTATTAGGCCAATCATGACCAAATTAGTAAAATATATATCTCCATATGATAATTTGATTTTTCAAAAATAAACATATTGTAGTGCTCAAAAGTACAAACCTAATCATAATGTATGAGTCAAATATTAAAATCTAATTACCATATGGAGATATATATTTTACTCATTTGGCCATGATTGGCTTAACACTAAAATTGCTATAGAAGGAATTTGGAAACTTTTTGGAGATTCTTGATGGAAGGAAAGATGTGCTTATGGTCCTACGTACATGTGCAATCAAATCTCAAAAATTTATCACCATTGTTTTTTGATCAATTATCAAGTAAAACCATGAATTTTATCTAAAATAATTCACCAAAAATAGGGTTTTGATTTTTGGAACTCAAAGTTTGGTATGCTTGATTGAGATTGTGTAAGGATTATAGACCAGTGATGCAAAACATAAAAATAGCAATTGTATTCTATATAATGCTAAATTCTTTGAATGGTAAAATGGGATGGGTGTAAAGATATGCAAGGGCATTGTACTTACACAAAACACAAAAATGAAGGAAATTGCAACAAATTTGAAAAACTAGTTTCTCACATGTTCTTGAGTGGGTCCTAAAATAATCAAGGCAAAACAAAGTTAGTTGTAAAAATCTCAAAATGGCCAATTCTTTCAAATGTTTTTCAAAAATCACATACTTTTCTAGAAGTATTTTCAATACAAAATACATTTGACCAAGTGCAAGTAACAGTGAAGTAAGTACAGAATCTCTACAATAAGAAACTGAAATTTGAGACCATTTATTCTTCCATTGAGCATGTCCTAGCAAGTGCAATATTCATTGGATTCTTAGGAAATCTTAACCCCTAAAAGCCCACTTGTTCCTTTGGGGGTCAAAATGAAATTTGGGCAGCTCACTACAAGTGGACATTTCATCTTTTTTCTTTGAAAATTTCACACATGATGTATCCAAGGAGTAGTTTTAAGGTCCAATAATTTTCATAACTTCTGACTACATGGTTCAAAAGTTATGAAAATTGTTGGACCTTAAAACCACTCCTTGAATACATCATGTGTGAAATTTTCAAAGAAAAAAGATGAAATGTCCACTTGTAGTGAATTGCCCATTATAATATCACTATATTGCCAAAAAACAGTGCTTGGGCCTTTAGGGGTTAATGATAAAAACATTATACTATTAGCTTTTGGTCATAAAAATGCTAGAGCAGCTCAAATTGTGGTTCAAAAGTTGTATATTTTAAAGGGCTTTTGTGTTGAATTAGAAGTACAATGGACACATTTTCTACTACTAGGGTCAGTTTTTTAATGGTTACTCTAAAAGCACAAGCTTTGGAGAAGGTCAAGGACGCAAACGTCTAGGCATTTGAGTGATCACCAAGAGCCTTTCAAAGCCTACACTTTCAATGATATAGTTTATGAATCAACTCATATAAATGATATTTTCCCACCATTATTAGTATGTTCAATTGCTTTGAGTTTTGTACATATTTTTTCAACATACTTATACAACATATATCCTAAAATTACAAGAGTCAAGATATAAAAACACATGATTTGGATTTACAAGACTTTGAAATTGGTCTTCTTCCTTCAAGCAACACATAAGAATTATATGATTCTATCTTTTAAGTATTGCAATGTTTTTATGCTAAGGATATAGAAGGTTTGGAAAAAAACAAACACTACATAAATTCAACTTGAGTTTGAAATTGTATAACATAGTTCAATTGTTTTTTTCTCAAAGAGCCAAAATTCAACATAAGACTTTTTTTGAAGGGGAGGTCAAATTTTAGTTATCTTCTGTATTGCATGAAGTTTACCAAGTACAGCATTGTCCTGTAACGCTGGCAAGTAACAACCTTCTTTAGAATGGACTAAGAAGCCACAAATTATTGTAAGGCCATTGCTAGTATTGCCATGCTCGTCTAGATACATGCCAAGGAGGTAGCACCAGAAAGTCATAAAAGACCAATGCAAAAAAAAACAGGTGCATTGCAAACCTGAAGGACAATCAAATTTTCAGAACTTGGAGATTCATCCATTTAACCCCTAAACGTTGAGGAGGACAAAAAACGTCCTTTGGCTCTGAAAAAAGATATTGTGATTAAAAAAAAGTTGTTTCTCATCTGTTATTTTTTCAAAAGTGATCATAAACACATGGTCCATTGTGGAAGACAAAAAAATTCCTCTTGAGATGCATTCAGTTTTTTTTGTATCCCAGATTGTGATAATATTCCAAAACATGGTGTTAGCTCCCAAGTTGTCCTTTTTGCAATTTTCATGAAGGCACCATGCACTATTGACTATTCCAACTTTTTGAAGCAATACTACTGGTGCCCATGTGCAAAACACTATAGAATGCTACAGGCAAGGCAAGCCACGATGATCCATCCGTCCTTTAAGGGTTAAATTCTAATTTTATTCATTTTAGATATTGCAAATGAGCCTTTGTGGTCATCATTAAATAGCATCCACGTTGGCTCTTTGTGCCATCTGACCTGCTTGTTTTTTCACTCTTTTTGCAAGTTCTTTCCCTTCCTTTATCTCTCTTTCCCCTCTCTTTTTCAAATTTCAAGTGACAAATAGAAATACAGTATTTTATAGTAGGGAAAATTTTATGGATACCCTTGAAGTTTGTCACATTTGTTGAGATACCCCTTGTTTTCTAGAAATTGCACCAATATCCTTGGACCCTAATTTTTCAAGCGTTTGTCTTTTTATGCACACTACTTCCTTTAAATAAAAGTGCAGGGATTTCTTTGGAAATAAATTTGAGGGGCCGTTACTAGATCTCAGACAGTTTTCCACACTACGTTACGTGTAAGACTCACTCTTTGAACAATACGATGGTTGGTCCATTGCTGTCTTTTTACGTTACACTTATTCAGAACAGGTTCATATAGAGCTGATTAATTTGTATCGAAATGAACTTGCTTATCATATTTACATGATTTTCATGTGTGGATCATAACATTTAGTAGCAATAGCAAAGGCTGCCCTCCCTCCAAGAGAATGGTGTGGAATGTTTCACATCATTCTTTAGCTATGCAGACAGTTGGCTAAATTTGTCAAAGTTTATGAAAGAGAGGTTCAGTTTAGTGCACATACATTGATGTGGGGGCAAGACATGTCAATTATTATTTTTTTTTCAAGATTTCTATACAAGTACAATTTCATTACTTACTTGTTTAACAAAAGGTCAGAAAATGAATATCTACATAGCATATGTCAAATTCAAAGCTTTCCTAAAGGGAATTGCTAAATCCACCGCAATTTTTGCTAGATCCACCGCATGGCCCACCCGAGCCACCACACCACAAGCCCCACCCCAAACCCCACCCCACTCATTTTCATCTGGCTTTTTAATCCAAGCACCAGAAATTAAAAAACTAAATTGGTTTTTGACCAATTGATTTCATTTTCACTCAACTTTTTTTAAATTTCATTTGGCTAACTTTTAATTGCTTCTTGGCTCTCCTTGTACATTATTTAGAGATTCCTTAACCCCTAAATGCCCAAGGCCTTTCTGAACTTCTTGGCATTTTTAGGAAAGTGAACAATCAACCAACCATTTCACAAATCTCATCAAGTTTCTTAAAATTGTAACCATACAAATTTGAACTTGACATGTTAGAGATGACATGGAAAAAGAAAACACAACAATATCACTTATAGTTTGAAAGATTATAATGTTTGAACATGAGGGTGTTAAAATTGCAAAAGTGACTTGAAGTTTTCTAATCCTCATTTCACATGTCAAATGTAAAAAGTTGGTCATCAGAAAAATATGAGGTTTAAGGTCATTACATGTTTAACCTCAACCAATTTACAGCTTTCAAAACCTACTCTTGCATTTTTTTTAAATGGATTTCTAATGAGGATTTTTCTCCAAGCTCTAGTGTATTTGAGGCTCATTTTCAAGATCTTCCAACACTAGAAAACTCAAGATTGTAGTGGACACCCTTGTACAATATCTTGAATTGAAAAATTGTGAACACTCACTTTCAAAATCTGATTTTTGATGTTGAAAATGGACTTAAGAAAAAACTTGTGTTCAAAAGAAAATTCCAAAAATAGGGATTTGATAAGATTTTATTTGTCTTCAAAGTTTTGCAAACACCCAAATTGGGAGCCTTGGGCATTTAGGGGTTAAAGAGAGAAAAAAAAGGAATTGATGTGGGCACACCCAAGTATTGATATTTGCACATCCCTTAGGGTAAATTTTAGATTTTTACCATCAAAAAGTTGAATTTGAAAACTTTGAATTTAAGTTTGGACTTAGAGACCTTGATTTAGTCTAAAGCCATAAAGGAGGTTACAATTAAATAACACCCTATGTAAAAGCTTAGCTAAGGGGGAAAATATTACTTTTACTTTTGTTTGTTTAAAGAAACTAGGCTTTTAAGTTGAGTGTTATTCAATTGTAATTTTGTAACCTCCTTTATGGCTCTACACTAAACCAAGGTCTCTAAGGCCAAATCTAAATTCAAAGTTTTCAAATTCAACATTTTGATGGTAAAAATTTAAAATTTATCCCTAGGGATGTGCAAATATCAAACTCTGAGTGTGCCCACATCAATTCCCTTTTTTCTTTCTTTAAGGAACTTCTAAATAATGTACAAGGAGAGCCAAAAAGCAATTAAAAGTCACCCAAATGAAATGTGAAAAAAGTTGAGTGAAAATGAAATCAATCGGTCAAAAACCAATTTAGTTTTTTATTTTCTAGTGCTTGGATTAAAAAGCCAGATGAAATTGAATAGGGTGGGGTCTAGGGTGGGACTTGTGGTGTGGTGGCTTGAGTGGGACCTCTAGTGTGGTGGCTCAAGTGGGCCATGTGGTGGATCTAGCAAAAACTGTGGTGGATTTAGCAATTCCCTTCCTACAACGTTCCTTAAGTCCTATCCTAATACATCTTGATACTAGAATGGACTTGCTCTTCTTGCTTGAAAATGAGTGGTATCTAAAACATCAAATTGGTTCTTATACCAAAATATGATGTTCCCCTTTAATGAGTTGACCCAATATTACTATATGCTTAAACAAAAGCTATAAGCAATATATAAAATACTTGAAATATGGATTTTATAAAATCTATATTTTCAATTGGTTAAAAGATAGTGAAAAATAAAGACCTGCTAAGCTCATATGCTAGCATGAAACCTCTATACGATACAACAAGTAAATCCCAACCAACCACTAAGAGTATTTTCAAGTTTACCGCATACTCATTAGGACCAAAAATTGCATTTGATCTGGACACCTAAAACCAAAGAGTATATAGCTTTGTATATACCACTTAAAATTAAACGCATGTACGTCCAACAATTTTTCCTTAATTTTGAATTCACTGGAACTAAACAAGTTAGACAGAGCCTTAATTACTTGGGTTAACCTCCAATTGTCTTCCTAGCCTTGCTCGACAAGCACTAAGCCAGGGACATAGCAGTTTTGCAGTACTGCAATTCTGCTTTCACAATAGCAAGGCCTAAGTGTTCTAGTAGTATATTGCCGCATTCAGTTGAGCTTGTAATTCCTAGAATATACCGCAACCTGGGTGTACGCTACAAGAAGTTTTTTGGACGTTATCTCAGCATGGCCTCTACACAGACTAACACTTCACATGCTCTTTCTTTAAGATGTTTTACTTCTAGTATTGATGCTTTGCTTCTTTTTTTACCTTGCAAAAGCTATATCACTCGTATTTGGACTGTTGATACCTGCTGGCTGGTGCATCCTCTTTGACTTACCATTGATTTGTTTTGTCTTTGGAATGGGTACAAGTGAGATCCAATACCTCTTGATGAAATTGGCAACTTTAAGCTTCATACTACGCGTCTCCTATCTATATGTTTGACTTCTAAACTATGCATTAGAATTTGATAGAAGTTCCTAGAGGTTGCGGTTTTTTCTCTTTTGTAAAAATAGGCTTTTGAAATGACCCTTGAACTATATGACACACACCAAATTTTGTCTATATAAATCCAAAAATCTGCTTTTTGTACGCATGGATTCCTATACATTGTGACGTTGCTTTTTTGGTGTTTAAAAGAAACAAACATGTGTTTAGAGGACTAAAAGTTCCTGCTATGCCAAAAAACCGGATAAAAATATATTCTCTCTCAAAAATGCATGTAGATTGACAAAACAAGAGACATATATAAGCTCCTAAAATGTCTCTTGAATTTCTAAAAAATCAAGTAAGTACCCAAATCTAGATTGAGATGTATCAGAAACGCATTTTTTTTGTTCAAATGAAGTTCATGGATGATACCTAAAGAGAGGGAAATGCAACCTTTCTTTAGACTACTGAAGGTTATGATATGGTATAGAGATTTGGGCATAAATAGCTTCACTGGACGACAAACTTGGTGGATATTTTCAATCTGAGCAAAATTAAGTTACTACATTGGCATCTGTGGATTTGTCTCACAATCAGCTTAGAGCATCTCTTGTTGCCCGCCAAATGTTCAGGTTTCACTCCTTTTTGGATGAAAAGTAATTAGTTCACTATAGGAAAAGGGGGTTTTTATCACTCTGCCCATGTGACTATAAGTGACTGCGGCACCTTGGGAGTCAAATTTTTCCAAAACATGACTCTCAGTCATGTGCGTACATGTACCAGTCAAATGTATGGTGAGAATCCGTGTATTTTTTCTCTACGGACCATGGAAACCCCAAAAAGTCCCTCCAGGTATAGTCGAGGAACTTCCATAGGGAACGCCCAGTCATATAATTAGTTACATAGCTCTTGTCAATCATATTTTCTAGTTGCATTTTCCCAATTTTTTTCCCTTAGTGGGAGGGTGCCCAGAGGTTTAGGGCAAATATACATGGTAAAGGTATTTCACTTATTTGGGCATAATTATTTTTGTGTTGTGTCTATCGTGGGTGCCTTTGGTTTGATCATTCTTTTCAGCATTGAGAGAGATTCTAGTCAGACATTTTATGCAAATAATGTTGTGTGCCTATTTTGAACATAACAACTAAGAATACATAATTGGAGAAACTTAACTTCCCAAAATTCATGGAAACACCCAAACAAATGCAACTGGGAGGGAATAGCCTCTTGTATCCTCTTGACATCTATGTTTTAATTTGCAACTATGCATTAATTGATCACCTACATTTTAGTATACATTGAATGATTTTTACTACAACAAGAAATGACATTGCATGCACGTTTATGGCCAATCTTCTCTTCAAACTCACTGTTTGCGTAGGTTTTTCCTAGATGTACTATAATGTCAACAATTTCTTTAATATTGAAGATGTCGTCCTTTGTTTGGAGACTTGTGGGACCAAGTGGTTTTAGGGTGCATTACCAATTTTTTGCTGTCAAGACTAATGCTGATTTCATTTTCTAGTCAAAGTCCTGCAAATTCTCTTCCCTATATTGTTGTTTAGGGTTACCTTGTTCTCTATGGCATGTTTGTGCAAACCAGATACATTGCAATTGTGCGTCCAATTAGATGCATATTTGCAAGCTTCATGTCACATATGCATACAGTTCTCCATGCTCCATTTTTCACCATTGACAAGTTATTCCACCCTAAGATAATGAAAAATTTGAATTTCTCATGCCTCACTTTGTGCAATCTGCAGATGCAGCTTCAATGTTCATACACAACATACTTATTAAGAACGTACAAACTTAGAAATATAAGTCCCATCATTGCATGTCTAATTCTACTTCAAATGCTCATAATCAGGGAGGGCTACCACTCAATCCACATCGGACTTGCAGTAGTCCTCTTCTCCCACGCCAGCATCGTCTACTCTCAAAAGGTGTACAGCTCTTGCAACGACGTTGGCTTCCACTTTGACTGCATCATTAAGAGGGCATGCTTTTGAGAGGAGGTTGTCATCTAAGCTACTGCTATGCGGTCCTTGGAAATCGGTTGTTCTGCCCAGTGAAACACACTCCACTGACGTTGGATCCTGGTTCCTAGAGAAAATGCGCGCACCTCTGGGTTCTTTCCGCAATACTACTTTCCAACCAAGTCTAGATAAACCATCAGCAAAGAAGACTTGTGCAATGTGCAGTGGGAATGCAAACGACTGAGCGGACCTTGCAACCAATCTATCAAAGTTGACGCTAGTATATTCATATGCATCGCAAGTCATCGGGGCCCCATCACCCTTTGTGTTCACCAGCACCCAATTGCGGTACAAAACCACAACTTGGAAGGGCCCGTAGTTCACTGACAATATTTCCTCTACCCACCCCACATATTCCAAATTAGCAACCCATAGATTCCTATCCTTTGCTCCTGCTGTACAAAGTTGTCGAAAGGTTGCAGCTACTCTAGAGTTCGCTGTGGAAAGATGTCCCTCAGATTTGCGGACATGTATGTGGTTTTGCAAAGGCATACATTGCCCTATACAACTTTGCTTGATTTGATGGAGGTAATATTAAAGCCCGGATGTCACTGCCAACTTCTTCATCCCCTCTGTCTATGGCACATAGCATAACCTTCTGAAACCAAATATGGAATGCTTTGTCTCGCATGTCTATTGGGTACACTAATCGAGACCTTTGTCTTTGACGCCTATACTGAAGCTGTTGCAGCCTACAATTCGACATCTCCTCTTTGTGCCTCCTACGCAATGGTTATCACAATGAGACAAACATTTTTTAGATCTCCATTCTCTTTCTACGTACTTTGCAAAAACTAAAACCCAGCAAACGAGAACATGCCAGTTCCAAAAATTAACAGCTGCTCATACAACTACAGACAGTGATATGACGACTTACACGTGACTTTTTGTAGTTATACCTAGACATTGCCATGACTGCACTTTGTTCTGTCTACATATTATTACTTCCTATCAGCTCTCCAAATACTGTATACTGTAGAAACATGTGGACCTACTTCACCTTACACCATTGACATGCAGTTCTTGGAAGGGCCTATACCTCCTCCATTCCTCCAAAGGTGCGACATTGTTTAGTATGAATTCGTGAATCCAATCTCAGAACTCTGTTGGAAGGTGATGTGCTTCACCATTACCTTGAGGAATTTCATCATACATGGTTGGATCTTCCTTGTCATCCCACACTCTCCGAGTAGTGACTTTGTAATCTTACATATACTCGTTGCAAAAACCTAGAGCTTGAATGACTCCATACGCCTCAGCCATGCTACCTTCTGGTTGACCTCTATTTTGAACATACCCCTTCAGAATCTTTAAGTACCTTTGGATGGGGTAAATCCATCAAGTGTGCACTGGACCACATAGTTCCACTTTGTTGATAAGGTGAAGTACCAAGTGGCTCATGATGTCAAAAAAAGATGGTGGAAATTCTTTCTCAAACATGCAAAGCGTGATGACAGGATCTGACCTCAACTCTTCATTGTCTTGGGCACTAATACTTTTAGCGCATATTCTTCAAAAAACCCGCAACATCATAATCAATGCGATGTGCACTTCCTTGCTCATAATGGTTTGTACATAGAGTGGGAGGATTTGCTGCAGAAGGACATGGTAGTCATGAGATTTCAGGCCCCTTATGGTTCCATCTCCATGTATGCGCTTCTTCAACTGGCCCATATACTAGGAGGGTGGTTTCAATGAATGGATATGTTCTATGAAGTTGTTGCTCTCTACTTTGGTTAGGACATAGGCAGAGCGAGGTAAGATTGCGCTTCCCACTGATTTTCTAGGTAGCGGCCATAAGTGTTTCCTCACTCCAACTTCTTTCATATCCAAGCGTGCTCCAATAGTATCCTTCTCTCTAAAAATAGTCTTCATGATATTCTCTGCAATGTTTTTTTCTGTGTGCATGACGTCCACGGTGTGACAAACTAAGAGATCCTGCACAGCAAACACATGGATTTCCTTATATGAATTCTCGGAAATTGCAAAACTTTAGTATGACACCTAAAACCTCATTGGGGCGTGGCTGCCTCGCACGACTAATAGTCACTACATGAGTAACATGACCAACAATAGTCACATGGCCCTCATAATATAACATTATGTAATGACATGACTACGAATTCATAACCTCAGCTCCTCAAATGACTCCAATTACATGACTACTTCCATGAACATAAGCTGCTCTACCAGACTTTGTGTTCCACTGCTGTGGTTTAGGGCTCTAATCAAGGTCAAGGTCCTCCGTCATGCAATCAGTACAATAGAAAGGTCATGTTCGATTGGCAATTCGGATAATGACGTACGTTCTAATACGGCAAGTCATAAAGACATGTCCTACGCTTTACACCATGATCATGTACGGGGTCTGGCCTCTGTGCATGTTTGTTGCATCTAGAGTTCTTTTTCCACTCTTCTCAATTGTTTGCATTGCGCAAGTGCTCTAGGCCACTCATTCTTCTAGGAGGTGGTCTGAAATCAAACTTCCCATCAAAATTGTTTCTTAGTTGTCTCCATTGATGGTCCATTAGGAGGTAGCATCTGTGACCAAGGTACACGTTTTTTTTCAAAGCTTTTGATTGTCATGCCACTACGTTGGGTCCACACACATGGCAGGCCTTGTGACCTTTTGTGACTTGCCTAGAGATTAACCCATATGTGGGAAAATCATTCATTGTCCACAATAGAATACCGCGTAGCTTAAATGCTTTATCTTCCATAGTCTCTTCGGATCCATCAAGGCAACCAACCCCTTTCCACAACATCTGAAGTTCCTCAAGTAATGGAGCCATGTACACGTCCACATTTTTGTCAACCACACTTTCTTTCCCCGGTATGATCAAGGTTAGCATCAAAAAAAAATTCTTTGTCACTAACCATGGGGGGAGGTTGTAGTTTAACACAACAAGCCAAGTCGAATGGCTCAAACTTTGGTTTCTGAATGGGTTCACTCCATCAAGCGCCAACTCAAGCCTAACATTCCTGTCCTCCTCTACAAAACTTGGCCACTTTATGTTGACGTGTTTCCAAGCTTTGGAACCTACCACAGACCTTAGAACTCTATCCGTGCTCTTCCCATGTACGTGCCACCTCATTAGTTATGCCAAGTGGGAGCAGCTATACATCCGTCGCAAGCATGGAATCAACGGAAAATGCCTTATCACTTTCACGGGTATGGTGTTTGAATTGAAAACATAATGGAATTTCTTACATGTGGGACATTTTGTAGCATCCTTCAATTCTTTTTGAAACAAACAACATCCATTTCTACATGCGTGTATGGAGTCGTATGATAGCCCTAGCTTCATCAGCAAAGTTTTTGCCTTGTAAAAGGACTTTGGCAAAGTGTTCTCAGGAGGTAAAAGAGTTTCCTTCAACAACTTCAACAATTCTTCAATGAAATTGTTTGAAACACCAAAAGTTGTACAACATACTAGGAGCATGAGGGTGGACTTCAGGCGGTTTGACTTGCTTCCGGGAAACAATGGTGTGTTTGCTTCACAAAGAAGGGTTTCCTTGTCCACTCTTGAGGGGTCCTCCACATTGCTAGTCGCCCCTTGGCGTTCCATATCGTCCAATACAAATTCTTCTTTGTTTGCTTGGTTACCATTTTCCATGTTAGCCTCTTCCTCCAAGTCTTCAATAAATTCATTGCTTGCAGTACCGTTTTCTTCTCAGTTGTCGTGGTTCAAATTGTCGTATTTGTTGAGGCATTCTGTGACCATATGGAGAACCTCAACCTCCCCAACGTCAAGCTTGCCATCTTCCATAGGCATACGTCCTTCTTCAGAATCTTCATTTGGCAAATGTATTTGCTGCCGTCTCTAGGCAAGAAATACCAAGTCCAGATTGGCGTTGTCATCCTGCAATATTCAAGGAAAATACATGTCAATCCATGAAATTTGTGTTGTGCCAGTGAATTAGATTGGTTTGTACAAGAGGTAGATGCGAGAACAAGGACTCCAATCCAATGACCATCATGACTAACTATGGTCATACGACTAGTTGTATACGACTCCGGCAACTTACATGATTAGGAATACATGACTAATTCAGTACATAGAACCCCCTTGCACTTCAGCAGTGTAGGTACCAAGTGCCCATGCTGATGATAAACGTATAGTCGTCCTCTATCTATACTCCGTTGTAATGACCTCATTGTCTGTGCAATTTGTTTCTCCCTCTTTCAGCCATAAAGTGAGGGCTTCTCTTCTCCTACAACAAAGGAGCCCCGCTAAACCTAAATCTAGCAACTGCAACTGTGTTAATACAAACAACCGTGAACATAGTTGGTTCTCATTATAATGAACCTAGTTTTCTAGCTCTAGAGTAAATAACATCCATGTCCTTATTTATGGCCAAATTTTGTTCCAAACCGCAGCAGCGTCCCTAAAATTTACAATGAATTGTCCAAGAGTCATGTCCTCACACGTACATTTTTGTATTTAACTTGTATCAACACTACGATATTGCATGTGGTCCATCGTTGTATGAGTCACTCTTCTTCCGTGCAAGATACTTGTTCAACAATCTCATAACCAAATGTAATGATAGGTACAGCCATTGTTCTCTTGCCTAAACCTATCCATAATATTAGGAATGTTCTAATTAATTCCAACGATACTTAGCATATAAGTCCTCTTTGATTTGAATGTCTCGCATAGCTATTGTCATTACATTTCCCCATTCACATGTGTTCCAGGGCTTGGGAAGCATCCGATACTCCCATATGACATTCCCTATTCCCTTTTGCCCCATAGAGCTATTTATAAATCCAGCAACATTTCCTCGTAGTACATTGCCATCTATGTACACATCATCATCTACTTGCATGACGCACGACTTTAGCTGTGGGTGACTCTGCTTCAACGTCCTGTACTCTTGTAGTGTAAATTTTGATCCAACAAAGGGAAACAAGTCTTCCCCTTTGGTAGCTGGTTGCATCGCAAACAACCCCCATCCCATGATTGGGAATTGTGAAACGCGTATTTCCCAACTCTTGTCTGAGTAGGAAAATGGGGTCAACTTCAGAATGGGACCTTCAACCCATTGCCCCTCGTGTACGTTTTCCCTCCACCTCTGCAATGCCAAAGCTTTTGTGGACACTAGTTGTGGGCTTCCGTGTGTACAGGTGTTACTGTTGCTAAGGAATAATTTTAGCAATGCCATAGAGGACGCTTTCACATTGTGTCTCTGGGTATCCTACACAATTGACATTATATTTGTTATATGGAAGGGCAAATGACAAATGCAGAACTTTAGCAAGAGGGATGTTTGTAGGAATAATAGTACCAATATCAACAATGTGAAGGTCGGATCGCGTTTCCTTGTTTTCAAATGCTTTTGAATGGTTGCTCTATGTAACACTATACCTCCTGCGCATTGATAGCAGGGACATGGATATCTTTGCAAGTGCATGGCGTCAGCTTGGATCTCCTCCTGCTGCCAAAGTTGCAAATGTCTGAGAGTATCAATCTCTTTGGCAGACATGTTGTAGCAATGACCTGCAAAATCATCATATTATCGAATTGTTTACCATTGTCTACGTCATTATGAAGATGCGTTGTTTCCTTTAGTATAATGAGACATTCTAATAAAACATTATAAAGAGCAAGACAAATCATAAGAATTGTTATGTTCCAAATGAGTGACTTTGTATAACAAGAAAGACATATAATGGCATTGTGACTGCAGAAAATCATAAAGACGTGATTGTCACTAGTCGTTAGAGAAGTGCTAAGTTGTGTGATTGCCCGAAGTCATGTAATTTAAACTGTAATCATTATTTAGCCTCCTCATCATTAATTACATGTTGCGTACAATGTACCTGACGGCCATGACCCTAATCATCAGGGCTGAGGTCAGTACCAAGCGTACATTGCGACAAACCCAAGCTCTACACATGCTTGTTGTGTAATTCCCGTACATACTGCAGACTGGAAAACCTCACACGTGCCGACAAACGCCTGTTGACACTATCCTTGGGCTTTTGTGCGCTGGAGAGATGGGCTCCAACCTCACGGAATACGAGGTCCTCCGAAAAAAAAAATTGCTACCAACAATGCAAAGCTGCAAGAGCTGGGGCTATCGGAGATCCACAACGACTCGTTCAAGGAAGATGGAATTGGGTGAATACCTCACCTTCTCTTGGAGTCGCTCTTCCTAGTAAGTCCTTGTGCTTTGCTCCAAAACTCCAAGGATTTGCTTCTACGCTTTGATTTAGGCAAGGAGTAGGGTGGGTCCTTGATGATAGTACTCAAAGTGTAGACGCAAAGGCAGAAGGAAGTTGAAAATGCGGCTCTGCTTTAGAGTCCTTGTAATTGCAGTAGGCGCTCCCTTTGGGCACAATCAATGAACTAGAATGGTGACCAACTACCTTGGCAAGCCGCCGCCTTGCAGCTGGATGCACCGATGGAAGCATCAAGGCTGGGTGTTGCGATGGAGTGTACAGCAAAGGAGTGCTAGAAATTAGTGGTCTAGTCCTAGCCGCCAATTCATTAGGACAAGAGCCTTCTGAGTCCTTGTAGCTGCTTCAACGCCGTGAACTCAACGTGCTTGGTAGGTGGTTCCCCTCGATTGCGCGGAAGTACCAAAGGCGGCGTGGAGCAAGGAGCACAATCACCTTCGCCACCGTGGTTTGTTTTGAGATCATTTTGTGAAAGGCGTTCTGCATTCAAAGGGTTGTGCAACGTTGTCCGCCAACATCTATGGTGAGCCTCCTATACGCTCTCTTTGTTTGACACTAGTTTAGTGCTGTCGGTGTTGCAGTAGCGCCGCCATTTTTTAGTAGCCTTAATTGCTATGGGCTGATGGGTTGGGAGGTGTGCTTTCCTCTTCTCGGGGGTATGGTCCAATCTCCCCACAGAAAAAAGAATAGCATAGTAGATAGGTTTTTGTGTGCTTCATTAAACTTCTACAGTCTCTCCAATTGCACTGTCTTGAAGTAATTGCATTCCTAAAGCGCAGTAAGTGTCACAGGATGTGTGAATATGAAGGGGAGCCTGAATTCAGTGAATTATCACTTTAGATAGTCATGTGCCTATGGAAAAATGCTAACAATGTGACAGATAGAAGTCATATAACTTCACAAAGACATCTGCGACATGACTAAGGGAAACCATAGAATTGTATAATGTCCTGTAGAGAGTCCCTTAGAAGGGTCATATCACTTTTCAACTCTATAGTACACTTAATACTGACGCTTAATCCTTGCAGGAATCATTGGGACCTTCTCATTTGCTTGTTGAATGAGATTTGCTTAATCTAACAAATGCTTATCCTACAATTTATGGTCAGGCGCGTCAACAAAGCAATTTAGGAGATTTGATCAAGCATGGATTATGCATTGGCCAATATCACAAGTGAAATTGCTAAGCTAGCGGATAATTTGCAAGTGGAGCTGCTCCGCAGGATTGCTAGATTTCCGGTTATTACATTACCAATACTGGAATGTATTGCTAATGACATTGGTCGGGTTTTTGAGGACAACTTGGAGTTACAATCGTCAAAGGCTTGCAGAGGAGAATGCAATGTTTGTGACAACAACTCCGATTGACGTCGCAGGATCTCAAGGAGATTAGCAGACGACATGGAGGAAAATGATAATTTGACATATTGTAGGGTGGAAGTGGAGGAGTCGTTACCCACCGAGGAGGAACCCTCTAACACAGAGGAGTCTACCAACGACAGGCCAACGTTAGAGGAGGTAAATATTTTATGAAACTTAATATCCTTAGAATTAGAAGGTAGAGGGCTTTCTTCTGAAGTTGAAGAGTTCCTGGAAAACACACAGGACACCGAGACTAACATATCGGAATCATCAACGCGGAAGGTCCAGGCATCCATATCGCAAAATAAGCAGCCACCCAAAGTGACAAAGAGAACTACTGTAGAGGAGGATAAGATCAACAACGATCTGCCAAGCTTGCAGGGGTTGTTCATGGAGGAAAATTGTCTGGAGGAGGAAGACAAAGGCAGCAGTGTCGAGGATGACAAGCACAGGAATAACGTCCTTGATGAGCTCAAGCTACAAGAGCTTGGTATCTTGCAGCGCATGGCCAAAAAAGGGGTATTCCCCAAACAACTTCGTCTGAAAGAAAGGAGGAATGACGTGGACAGCAACGTCAAGGGTGGGCAGAGTGGCAACAAATGCACCTCCAGCCGAGCACTGAAGCAGAGGCCAAGCAAGGCTATCATGCGGAAGGACAATGCTCAACATAACCCCGCAGGAAAGGCCTCAAAGCTGACAAGGGATTGGGTTGAAGTGGGTGATGACGGAAAACCCATTGGTAAGTATCGCTCGGGTTTGTTGGGCAAGTTTGGAGGCTTCTCCTAAGACTTGGATTGGAGCTTAGATGTTTTCAGCACACACCCAAGACCGCTTTTGATGGCGATCAAGGGCAAAATGTCAGATACTTTCAAATATTGAGGTGGACTTGGAGACGTCCCAGAGGAGATGTTTTTAAAATTCTTAAGAAGCAACTGCAAACATGGTGCTCAAATGTGAAGAAAGCTCTTGATGCAAAGGCTTCCCTCCCAACGTATGTGAAGAAGCAACACATCGAGAGTTTTAAAAAATTGATTGTCTGCGCGGACAAGATTGCTTAGTCGAAGCAGATGCAAGACGCATGCAGATCCGTGCCGTTGTTGTCCAATGAGGGGCCATCCAAAGAGTCGGTCGGATCAAGGCTGGTATATGACTCCCAAACCTTTGTCTTGCAAAAATTAGTTGGGGTCATCTACATTGTCATTGTCTTCTGACCTCATTTTGTATTCACTACTGGTTGATTTATCTCCTAAGTAGTATGGGAGATGTATTTGCACACTTGAGTGCAATATGTGGTTCATTGCCGCCGTGGTATGATTGTTCGTAGTCATGTGGCTCTTCAAATTCATATGCACTTTGGCAGTTGCACTTGTCATTGTAGTCACGAGAGCATTGATTGTGACTTTGTGCAACATCTTTTTGTGCAGGCCGTGGAATTGTCCGGACCGAATGCAAATGCAGGGAAGAAGTCAGCGTTTGTGGAACCCAAGAGCATTGAGCCGCCCAACCGCACCAAGTCAAATAAGACAAAGCCTACAAAGAGTGAAGAGGGGACATGAGTGGAGGAGGTCCACATGGAGTTGAAGGAGTTCAAAGACAATGTCAAGACGCAATACGGAGAACTCAAAGACAACATGAAGATGCAGTACAATGAGATTTCGAAATTATTTACCCAGCTTGTGCAGGAGGTGCGGAAAGGAGGCGTTGGAGGGACTGAGTCTTCAACTCCTTTTGCACCCTCACTGGCTGGCAAGGCAAAGGTGCTCAACTATCTAGGAGGGGCACAACCTGCCAATGTTCCTCCACACCATACGCAAGAAGGATTGAGCACCCCACCCGCATCTACTTAGCTTAACAAGAGAAAGGGGGTCAACTTGCCCGAACTTAGTTTGGAGTCTCAACAAACCAGGGACGAAATTGATAAGGTGCAAGTGGAGGAGTTGTTGCCCATAGTGGATGCGGAGAAGACCTCCCCGGAAGTTGTGCATGCTGCCTAAGATTGTGCTGCCCGCAAGAAGAAAAAAACAACAACTAAGGAACAGTTGATACGGCAGCAACGATAGCAACCCCATGCAGCAAAGGTGAATAGGACGCCGGTGAAGGCACTAGTGATTGCGGAAGTTGCACCTCAAGTATGCGTCATCTCATTCATGGTTAGTTGCACACAAAGTAAATGGAAGATGTGCACATTTTATTCAGAAGTATTTTAGTATTAAGGGGAATGTATGAATCATATGAGATTGCCTAAAGTTGCATGAGTAAACAAAAGTGAGTAAGTCTAGTGAGAAATACGCAAGAGTCATACGACTTCATTTGAACATCTGACGGTCCATGCGTGGAAGTATAAAGGAACTCTTTGCTTTTACGTGGCTGGCATCAGTATTGTTCTAACTTTTTTTCCATGACATTTCCTGACATTTATGTAAGTGTCACTTTTGAGGCAGTAGTGGGGGGGTTTTTTTTTAAGAGTAAAGACTTAACAGGCGGAAGGTGCATGCAGACTCCAACATCAAAGCCTTCCAATGAGCCTGGAGCCACAGTAGTGTTGCCATTGAGTGAATCCCCTTCTGGAAGGGGTGTGCAGAGGAAAAACATGTCCAAGGTTGTCCGTGTTCCAAAAAAGAGGAAGGGGATAGTGCCTCAAAAATTTTCATCGGTGATCCTACATCAGGAAAACCGCTGTAAGATATTGGTGTTGAATGTTGTGGGCCTGCTGTGCAATGTCAAGCCTTTGCACGATAGGCAAAAGTGGGGACCAAAGCTCCTCGTATTGTACGCGAAGGACCATAATGTCAAGGTGAAACAAAGAAGTGATTGCACCATATTTTTGACCAGCTTACAAACCGAGTTTGAGCTTGGTATATGGTTGCTTCTAGGAGAGTCTCTATTGCATCAGGTGGCAGAGTTTCTTGGAGCTCAATCAAAGACGCAGTGGTGTTTCATGTGGGGAGAGGAAGTTGGAGGTCATACCAGAGACCTCCATGATTTCTTCCCTGTGGTTGTAGATCCATCGCATGGAAGGGCGCATTCACTGCAGGTGGACTGGGACAGTAATGCAATATTGTTGTCCCCTCCCAAGAATGTCCTCAAGCTTGGCAAGTGGGATCCTTTGCAAGAAGAAGATGGCTTCTTGAGCAAAGTTATCCCCGCATCCACGGCCTTGGCTTGAAACAGGTCAGATGTGGAGTACTGCACCAATTTCCTTGACAGGGATATCTATGTAGCCACAAGTGTGCAATGCTTGGTAAGATGTTGTAACCTCTAGTGAAAATGAATGCATTGCGTATTTCAATTTTCTTGCAATTTATAGATCTGTACATGACTGAACATTTAGGAGAAAAGGTAGCCGTCAACAATGAAGGACGTTGTGTCTGTATTAGAGGAGGGTGGGCCACAAAACTTGGTAGGTGTTGGATCAAAGGTGCAGGTTTTTGACATAGACTACAACAACAAGCCTACAAAGACTATGGTGATGCATGGAACAGTAGTAAATGTTGCAGGTGGGTTACTACATGGGAGGTTGATTGAGGAGGGAAACGTGTCCATCAACATTTTGTCAATTGTCCCTGGCCAAGAGGGGGTTTTGCTCTTCAAACCCAACAGGAACAACGACCCCCCCATGGAGCGCGTGGGAGATGCCTTGAACTCTGTGACAAAGTGGACCATGGAGGCTATTGCGCTGCTGCCTCAGTAGCGTAAGGCGTTGTAGATTATTGTCAACCTAATTTTTTGCAAGACATTGGTAGCCAACATTTTGTTGTTGAGCACACTAGAGTGGGCACAAATTTTCTGAAATCTCTGATGCAATCTCATGAGCAATTCATTTGGAACGAGTTATAAGGATCCAGGTCCTAGTTTTTACGAAGCATAGCTTAGAGTGTTGGAAATGTGCACCGGTGTGTACACCTTTCGTGGAAGTCTCAATCATTCTTGGTGGGATTCTGTAATAAACCTTCCACACAACATTGCAAGGAACAAAAGCATGTTTATGGAACATGATTATGCTTATTGAAGTATGTTGTCTGTGAGAGAAGAGAATGTCATATTTATTAAAGGAAAACGGAACTGGACACAATCATATGTACCTGTGAGTGACTGCATGTGTGTGTCTGGTTGTAGACACATACAATAAAGGAGTGTACTATTCATGTGACTAGATTCCATCACACAAAGCGTGACAGCACGCAGCCATTCAATATTTCCTGGACCTGTAAACCTAGTCCACATAAGCATTTAACAGCAACCATGTAAGTCTATATATATGGAAGTCCACCTCAACATTTATCTGTACCCACATCAGCAAGAATTTGTCTCCACCTCAACATATAATCAGTGTCCACGCTGGCGATATAGGGGTCCAACTCAGCATATTCAAACAGCCACGTCCACTTTGTCAGAGAAAATGTCAAAACCGTCGACCTTGCCACATTGTGCTAATATGAGAACACGTGCCACAGTCTAGTAGGAATGTTGTAAGGCTTTTTTGGCAGTTGGTGTCAGATTCTGACATGCTGCCCGAGCAGGTCCATGGAAAATTTAGAGTGAACCTATTCAGCTGGGAACACTCATAATACTCATGGGAAACAGCTACCGTACATGACTCCACATGCAACTCCTCAAATACATGACTAAAAACGAACGACAATTTGAAGTGATCCAAATCACCAAACGACTCTAGAGAGGCAGAGTCCCATTTCTTGTCAAATGGCGTATGAAGGTACTCATCATAGTCATGATTTTGAGTGATAAAAGAGCCCTTTTCCTGTAGTGATTTTAGGGAATTTTCATGGATACCCTTGAAGTTTGCAATATTTTCTTGAATACCCCAGCTTTTTCTGAAATACCACAAATGCCCTTGGATCAAACATTTTAGGCGTTTGTTTTGTTATGCATGTCACTTTCTTCTCCTTTCTGCGCACAATACTTCTTTCTTGTTATTTGTGCGCACAAAGGAAGAAAGGTAGTGGCATGCACAATAAAACAAACGCCTAAATTTTTGGGGACAACTAGGGAGTTGCTAGGGAGACACTTAGACATCCCCTATAGCCCAACCTATTAAATTAGATTATTATGACATTGAAATATGAAAGAAAACCAAAACAAATTCGGCATCAGATTTTGTAAATAAACAAGATTAGGCACTTTCAAAAAAAGTTGTTATTATTTGGCATTCAACCAAAAAAATTAGTAGAATTAAGCCTATTTCTAAGCATCTTCCACTTTCTAAATTATCCCTTGGTAAAAAAACTTGTAGTAGATTGAGCCCTCTTGGAATTAACCTTGACCTTCTATTGTTAGTTAAGCTTATTTGCTTTTATAATATTCGGCATTTCAATTTTTTGATTTGTTTGACATTGGGCATTTTTTCAAAATAATATATAGAATAATTAGGCAAAATTTTGGGGAATTATTTTATGTTGATTTTGCTCTCAACCTACAATATATGTAAACCTAAAGAACCAACTTCAAATTTTTGATTTTTTTTTTAAAAAAAATTTAAGGAGTTTTTGGGCTGCCCAACAAATAAAGTTTTCCAAAAATTCATGCATAACTTCTTCAATAAATATCAAAATGAAAAAATACATATATAGATGCCCACATAGATATGTGAATTCCCCATCTTCCATAAAAAAAATTTTAAAAATCACACAAAGTAGTTTAACCATATGTACATGCCTAAAATCCCATTTGTCCCTTGAGGGGACAAACAATTAGTTAGGGATTAATGTCTAGATTTATTGTATCACTACCTTGGATGTATAGTTACATTTTAGGGAAAATTTCATGGATATCCTTAAAGTATACAATATTTGCTTAGATACCCCTACCTTTTTCAGAAATTGCACAAATATCCTTGACTAAAATATTTAGGCATTTGTTTGTTGTGTTCATACTTCCTTTATGACCAATGTTGAAGAAGGGAATGTAGTGGAAAAAAAACGAAAAGCAATGTGCGCACAAAGGAAGAATGGAAGCGGCCGGGGAAGTGACATGAACAACAAAACAAACTCCTAAAAACTTTAGACCAAGGGTGTTTGTGCATTTTCTGAAAAAGCAAAGGTATCTATGCAAATGTTGCAAGCTTCAAGGGTATCTATGCAAATTTTCCTACATTTTAAATCATTGTATGATTTTTTGTGAGGTTTAGGTGGTACATATTTGGTGTATGTGTGGGCACAAGTTTTTACTTCAAACAATGTATTTGTGGAAAAATCATCTGTGAATGTGTTGTTTTGGTACGGTTGGTCGAGTTGGACTAACTTATAAAGGCTATGGTTTTGATTGTTGACATGCAAAAAAATTCTTTGTTTATGTTCGTGGTTAATTTTATTAGTGACATGCTTTCTTAGTACAACTAAAATGGCTTCTAAGTAGTAACAGTGGCATAAGAACTGTATTACAAAAAGTAGTCAAGTTATTTTCATACTGTGTTTTAAAATGTTTGATGTATTAAAATTTCAAAGTATGGTTTGGAGCAATTTATTAGGAGACATTGGTGCCCACGTTCTTTTTATGGAATCTATATTGCATTTATTTACTCCGGCTTATTAGATTTACTTAGTATTTGTGCATGTGAATGTATTTACGTGTACACAAAGATACAAGTTTGTAAAAAAAATTGTACTATGCAATATGTATTGTAGATGTTATTACTAACATCAACCTTCAATATAAATATTGCAAGAATATCAAATAAAGTTTGGAAACTTACGGTTGGTTTCTACAGATTATGAATATTAAGACGCATATTCATATCTGACACTTTATGTTGTTTACCAATTTAACTCTTAAGATTCTTTTGTGTTTACATGGTCAAATGGCTCAAAATTGACCTCTCTCAATATATTAGTAAATCAAAAATTATATATTTTTTCAATAATTTAACCTTAAGGTTTGTTTTTTCACTTGCTTATGTACATCCTCTCAAAGATTGAAACTTTTTGAGGGTATACTTCATTAGATTATAACACTCAAAGTAGGGGCAAATTTTTTTTGAAGCTTCTCTAAGGTGTCAATTTCTTTTTTGGTCATTCAAAATGAAATCCTCCACTTTATGAATTTCTTGTGCAATTTAACTTTATTGTAGAGCATGAAGTTGGTTATATGCCTCACAAATTTCATGATCACCCAATGCTTAAAACATAGTGGAAATAGATTGGAAGCAAGAACTACTTTGTTCAAATTGTTGTTACACTAAGAAATCTTCACTAAAGAGATTCTTATAGAAATGAATCTCAATTACATAATTTGTACAGTGTAAACCTCAAACATCTTGTGGAGTACTTGCCAAAGTAATTCTTTTCTAAAAATAAAAAGTGAAATAGAAGTTATTACATAGTCAAGCAGAGTTGATTGCAAATTTTGCCCATTGACCAAGCCATTGTAAAGTGCTTTTGAACATTATTTGGGCAACACCCTTCCTCAGTCCCTTTGTTTCTGAATTTTTTTGAGGATGCCCATGTTGACATCTAAATCACATATGGTACCATATCTCACTCAAAAATTATTCAATTTCACTTTTTTTTGGGAAGTATGCAAGCTTTTCAATATGAGCACACACACCCTTATTTTCACAATCTTGTTTTATGTATTTATTTGGGAAATGCCTGCCCAAATATTCCAAAAGCCCAAAATGGGCTCCTTGGTCCTTTAGGGGTTAAAAAGGATCAATATGTAAAGAAGGTAACATGAGATGGTTGTAGTTTTAGAGTACAGTACAAGATGAATATAAATTGGTTCTAAAAACAAATGAGAATCTAGTTCGTATGACTTTCTTTTCCAAGATGCAATCTGCAATGAAGAGTAACGTAAAAACTAGTCCAACATTTATTATTAACATCTGGGTGGTTGCAAGAAACACTTGTACTATTTTTTGTCCCCTTCACCTCCTGCAGGTGCTTTTTGGCTTGTAACTTTTGTGTAGCAAGTTCTTTTGAGCTGAAATTTCAGAGGAAGGTACATGCCATAGTTACAAATCTTCCATAATTTTTGTGATTTTTTTAAAATTATTTTTTCTATTATTGAACAGCCTTCAAATAGATGTCTACCTTGGCCATTTTGGGGGTTTTTAGTACTATTTTGGAGTCCAAAAAAGCTTTTCTAGGGCTACAAATTAGGGATGTTGTTTATGGAGCATGCTTACATGCACTTGTAGAAGGGTTTTGCAAAAATATAAATTTCATGGCATCTACATTGTCTCAAAGTGGGCATCCTATCTCCCTTCATTGGCAAAATACAAAGAAATTTCTCAGCAAAGCAATTGTACCATATGAATGTGTTTAATGGGTTCTCAAATGGCCAGCTTTTTTTTTTTGAATTATTTTACTATTTTCTAAAAAGCAAGAAAGAAATTGGCTTTTTGTTGGTGTTATTTGTTTTGTGCATAACTTTTAGAATAAAAATTTTCTAGTTTTGAATTTTTATGAGTATGCTATTTTAAGTGCTTTACAAATTTTTCGTATTTTATTTTATTTAAAAAAAATTATTTCAAAAGCTCATAGTACTACATAGTACTACCAGTTTTTAAAGTGTTTGAGACAAAACTATGAAGTGTTTCTTGCAACTACCCATCTATCCCTAAGCACCTTTAGCTATGACTTTCAAGTGAAGTCACAATTGTTTTTGCTAAATTTAGAAATTAAGAGTTTCAAATACTTATTATTTGCTATAGAATTTTTTTGCTTTAAAATTAGGGAAAATTTCATGGATACCCCTGAAGTTTGCAATATTTGTATACAAAATACCCATAGTTTTTTAGAAATTGTACTAACACTAGTAGAAAACTCCTTCCAAAACAACAGAAAACCAACAGTTTCTCGTTGATTTGGGCACTTGCTCACGCTAATTGACTAATTTAACAAAATTCTGTAAAAAACTAAATACGTTCTGTTGATTTGGACACCATTATCTAAATCAACAGAAATTTTGGAATCTTTTGAAGATCTTTTGGGAATTTTTTGTGAATCTTTAAGAATCTTCAAGAATCTTCAAGAATCTTTCGGGAATCATTGAGAATCTTTTCATGATTTTTAAGAATATTTAAGAATCTTTTTGAGATTTTAGAATCCTTGAGAATCTTTTAGGAATCTTCATGAATCTTTGAGAATCTTTCAAAATCTTTTCAAGTTTTTTTGGAATCTTTGAGAATGTTTGAGAATGTTTGAGAATGTTTGAGAATCTTTCAGGAATCTTTGAGAATCTTTTGAAATCTTTGGAAATCTTTTCAAGTTTTTTTGGAATCTTTGAGTGTGTTTGAGAACAATTGAGAATCTTTGAGAATCTTTTAGGAATCTTTGAGAATCTTTGAGAATCTTTGGGAATATTTTCAAGTTTTTTTGGAATCTTTGAGAATCTTTGAGAATCTTTTGGAATTTTTGGGAATCTTTTCAAGTTTTTTTGGAATCTTTGAGAATGTTTGAGAATGTTTGAGAATCTTTGAGAATCTTTTAGGAATCTTTAAGAATCTTTTGGAATCTTTGGAAATCTTTTCAAGTTTTTTTGGACTCTTCGAGAATGTTTGAAAACAATTGAGAATCATTGAGAATCTTTGAGAATCTCTTTGGAATCTTCAAGAATCTTTGGAAATCTTTGAGAATCTTTGAGAATCTTTTAGGAATCTTTGAGAATCTTTTGGAATCTTTGGGAATCTTTTCAAGTATTTTGGAATCTTTGAGAATGTTTGAGAACAATTGAGAATCTTTGAGAATCTTTGAGAATCTTTTGAGAATCTTTTTTGAAATTCAAAATATCTTTGAAAATCTCTAAGAATTTTCAAGAACCTTTTTGGAATCTTTGAGAGTCTTTTTAAAATCTTTATGGAATTTGTTAAAGTACTTCAAAATACTTATAGAAATAGAATCTCTTAGACTGAATTAGAATCCTTTAGGAATCTTTTTGTAAATCATCAAAATACTTTCAAAAAAACTATCACAATAGTTTAGGTTTGTTTTTGAAATCTTTCTAAAACCTTTTTGGACCTCATTAAATTTTTTTGAAGTTTTCAAAAATAAAAGAAGTTTTCAAAAAAAATAATCTTTTAGAAGTTTGAGTGTACATTGACTGGTTTTATTTTCTTTACTTTTCACAATTTGGTAAGATTTAAACTTAGCAGCCTTTAAAGTCAAGTAAAAACATGACCATAATAACAAAAAACTCAACAGTTTTTTGTTGATCTAGATACTTTTGGACACAACTTCACTAATTCAACAATATTTTATATAAAAAGTACAACATTTTGTTGTTTTAAATACCAAAATTTCTTTACAAACAAATATAAATGATGCTCCTCAATTCTTTGAAGAAATCATAAATGTCCCTTAAGGATTAAAAGTACCAAAAATATCTTTGTGTTACATGATAACCAAGTGTATAGTTTAATGCAAATTCTTACAAGAAACCAAAGGTGATATTTACATTTCAAATAACACAAGGATATATTTAACATTTCAAAAATAGAAGAGTTTTTTATTAATTTTCCAAAATAATATGAGTATAATTGATATTCCTACAAAAAATTAGGACTATTTTTTATGTTTCACATATTTTCGGCGTAAACTTGATATTTTGAAAGACTTAAAGGGTATTTTTAGTAATTTTCCTTCTATTACTAACCAAATGAATTAAAAAAAAACAATCTTATAAAATATTTTTATAAGCTTTAAAAGATGGGAATTGATATGTGTACCACACCCTTCCAATTACTATACCACACCACAAGGTAAATTTTTGATTTCTAGTATCAAAAAGCTGAATTTGAGAATTTTGAATTCAGATTTGGACTTAGAGACCATGGTATTGTCTAGAACCATAAAAAAAGTTGCAATTCAACAACACCCAATGAAAAAGCTTAGTTAGGGAGAAAATTGTTAATTTTACTTTTGTTTGTAAAAAAAGATAAGCTCCCCCCCATTGGGTGTTGTTGAATTGCAACTTTTTTTATGGTCCTAGACAATACCATGGTCTCTAAGTCCAAATTTGAATTCAAAATTCTCAAACTCAAATTTTTGATGGTAGAAATCTAAAATTTACCCCAAGGGTGTGGTACAGTAGTTCAAAGGGTGTGGTTCACATATTAATGCCCTTACAAAATATCCAAAACTATTCAAAAGTCAATAGAATTTTGATTTTATAATCGCAAGGATTTAATTTCGTAACTTTTCACGGCTTCATGTTATTTGAATCTATCAAACTATGGAGGCTATTTTAACAAAATAAGGTTCTTTTTACAAAAAAACTAACACTAAATAATATTTATTAATGAATCCAACCTTTGCCTGCAACAATCCTTATGAGATTTGTGAATTCCAAAAAAAAATTATAAACAAAATCAAAAGGATGGAAATAAACAATTTATTTAAAATTTCTAAACACCTTCTTTGATTTTAGCTCATAACTTTTGATAAAAAGATTGAAATCCAAAAAAAATTGTTGGAGGTGAAAGAAAATCACATTTGCCAACTTTTCTTAGTTCTAAGTTTTTGAAAAAAAGTCCTTCAATGGGCGGAAATAGCCTCCAAAGTCTACTGCATTACTAAAGACATGAACATTTAATGTACAAATAGAATTAGGACACTAATGCAAGCATGTGCATTTACACATTCTCTAGTGGTTTAGAGAATGTGTTAAGGTTGTGGAGTGTGAGAGGAGAGGTGGAGGGTTCAAACCTCGCTACTGGCAGCTGCTCAGAAAGTTCGGGCAGCTGCCCAGAAAGTTTGAGCAGCTGCCCAAAAAGTTCGGGCAGCTGCCCATCCCCCTAAAAAGTTCACATTTTCGTAAAATAATAACAAATTCTATGAAAAAAAAATTTAAAAATGAGAAGAAATAGAACTGAACAACATAAAATAAGTAATAGAAATCAACAACAAATTAACAGAAAACTGTAAATAATCAACAGAAAATCAACAGAAAAGTACCCAAATCAACTTGACCAAATTCACAGAAAAAATCAACAGTTTTTGGTTGAAATTCTGTTGATTTTGTGCTGAATTTTCTACTAGTGTAATACCATTGGATCATAATTTTTAGACATTTATTTGTTGTGCTTGTCACTTTCTTTGTGACCAATGTTGAAGAATGAAGTGCAATGAAACAAAAATGAAGCAACATGCCCACAAAAGAAGAAAGAATCAGCATGCACAACAAAACAAATGCTTGGAAATTATGGTCCAAGGGTATTTATGTAATTTCTGAAAAAACAAGGGTATCCATACAAATGTGACAAACTTTAGGGGTATCTATAAAATCTTCAGGGTATAAATCTTCAAGGGTATCCATAAAATTTTCCCTTAAAATTACATGACAACCCTCATTAACCCCTAAAGTCCCAAGAACACCATATTCATTAAAATGGGAAAAAAAATGGTCCCATTTTATACTTCACTTTGATCTAGAATAGTCATCTCAAACCAGATTTCACTAGAAGAAAAATGGCAATAAACAACTAAGCAATTTAGTCATTGTGCAGTTATTGTAACCATATGTGACCATATAACAACTATGAAACAACTACATATGGTCACAATAAGTACACAACAACTAAATTACTTAGTTGTTTATTGCCATTTTTCTTCTAGTGTTTGAAGGTATCAGATTCAGTCTGAGCCACTAAGATTTTTCCCCTCGCAAATTCCTCCTCTCAAGTGAGGGCACATGTACCAAAAAAATGCTGCTAGCTTGTTTGTACATGATTATGTACAACTTGTAGAAGTCCCAATACGTACCCTTTTCCAAATTTAATGAACATGGTGTTCAAGGCCATTTTTCCATCAAAAAACACTCAATTTGCCATTCGTAGAGCAAAGTGCAAGAAAAACTTGCGTATTTAACCATAGGATCTTGTACTAGACTAGTGTAAGAATGTGTGGAAGAAATTTCAAAAACTTTGACCGTGTAGATTGCAAAATATTAATTTCCATTTAACCCCTAAAGGAGCAAGCCCCCTTTTGGGAGATAAATGGGATTTCAGGCATGTACCTATGGCTAAACTATTTTATGTGATTTTTTGATACTTTTATGGATGATGGGGAATTGAAAGATTTACGGGGGCATCTAATTTTTTCTTCATTTTGACATTTATTGAAGAAGTTAAAAATGAATTTCTAGAAAACAAGCGAGATCAGGCAGCCCAAAAACTTTTTTAAAAATTGCATCTAACAAAAATAAAAATGTGAAATAGGTTCTTTAGACTTATATATAGGTGGGGAGCTTTGAATCATTCAACTTTCATTGATGAGATGAAAGTTATGAGAAGTTTTTGTTTCCGGGTAGGTATGGTTTCTCTCAAAAACACACCTACCTACAAACAAAAACTTCTCATAACTTTCATATCAATGAAAATTGAATGATTCAAAGCTCCCTATGTATATATAAGTCTAAAGAACCTATTTCATACTTTTCTTTTTTTAAAATGCAATTTTTAAAGAAGTTTTTGGGCTACCCAAACTTGCCCGTTTTTGGAAATTCATTCTTAACTTCTTCAATAAATGTCAAAATGAAGAAACAATTAGATGCCCACATAGATCTTTGAATTCCCCATCTTCCATAAAAATTTCAAAATATCACGCAAAGTAGTTTTGCCATAGGTACATCCCCAAAATTCATTTGTCCCTTGAGGGGACAGTTGGTCCTTTAGAGGTTAAAGTGAAGAAATCTAGTTTTTTGCACCTTGCTCAACTTGGCTTTGAACCTTTTTAACTTAAATTTTTGCTCTAATAATTTTGAATTTTGAACTTCATATGACAAAGAATTGAGTTGAGAATCTAGAAAAAATAAATTAAAAAGATTTATTTAGTTTTCATTCATTAAAAATTTGTTAACTCCTAAAGGACCATTGTCCCTTTGAGGGACAAATGGGATTTCGGGCATGTACCTACAGCTAAACTACTTTTTGTGATTTTTTGAAACTTTTATAGAAGATGAGGAATTCAAAGATCTACGTGGGCATCTAATTTTTTCTTCATTCTGACATTTATTGAAGAAGTTATGCATGAATAATTGAAAAATAGGGGAGAATTGGGCAGCTAAAAAAAGCTGTGTTTTTTTTAAATGAAAATTTGAAATTGGTTCTTTAGATTTTTATGTATGTGGGAAGCTTTGAATCATTCAATTCTAATAGATGAGATGAAAGTTATGAAAAGTTTTAGTTTATGGGTAGGTATGGGACTCCCAAACCTCCATTCCTTTTTCCCCTTGTAGAACTTGTTGCTTTACTTCTTTGAGATCTTTGTGTATTTGTTTTTTTACTCTCTTATTTTCCAAGTTGTAGTAGACTAAGATTCCTTGGTTTTCAACATTTGTATCAAAGTAATTCAAATTTCTAAATTTTACATAATTCCTCCAATTTTGCCTAGTGTATTTGTAAAACTCTAGACCTTCCAACATTGCGGGATTTTACAAAGTAAGGTAGGAGCACCCATAAGCGTCAGTGTCCCCATAATCGTCACCTTTGAAATCTTGGAAAATCTGTGGAAATGAATTGATGTAATTACAAGGATGTACAACATGTGAACATGAAATCTTGAAAGTGGTTATGGGTGCAATGGCAATTTGCTCTTTAAAGATTCACAACTTATTCTCACAGTATCCAAATAATACATTTGAAAGTGCAAACTCATTCTTTTTCTGTTTCTAGTAGGATCCTATAATTTGCTAGTTGTTTATTAATAATCATCATGTTCAAAACCCTTAATTTGACGTTTAAGGGTGCACCTACCTTATGATCCACATGTCCAATTCATCTGAGAATTCTCCCACACATACCTAACTTGGTTTTAGACATGATAAAAAAAATACTCAACTTTGCGTAGAGTAATTTTTTTGGGTTATCAAGGGTCAAAGGCTTCTAAAAATTTTGGGCAGTAAAGAAAAAGACTTTTTTCTTCACTTTAAATGTAGATATCTCACTCCTCAACATTTAGATTGAGCTAATTTTTTCCCAACAAGTACCTCCCATAGTCTAGGCCAAGATCCTACGGTTGGATTTTCCAAAAAAAAGTTTTTTTTTCTATTCTACTCACTCCCCCGAAAGTGGCAATTTTACATTGAAATTCACAGAAAAAGGCCGCGGTCCTTTAGGGGTTAAGAGTAGGTGTAAGATTGAAGGAAAATTTAAACCATTAATAGCTCTAAGATAGAATTGAAATATATTAATCTCAATGGTGAGATTGTTCTAGCAAAAAATCTTGATATTGTGGTTTTTTTTGTTTTAATGTTAAAATTGAGTTCAAAAATGAATCCCACTAGTTATTTTTTCAAAAAGATGCTTTAATTGCCCAAAAATTAAGATTGACGATAAATTTTGCTTAACAAATCCAAATGGAATGAATAAAAGCTTCCCATGTAAAAATAAATAAAATCTGTATGAAGCAGTTTTAAAAATAAAATAAAAATAAAAATAAAAATAAAAATAATTTGAAGATTTTTTCCTGCCGGCGGAACTAAAATTTGGGGGTATTGTGCCATAACCTTTGCTCCCGGGCATCGGTTGAAATAAAAATTACATTTTCGGAAACCTAAGGGCAGGTTATAAAATTCCATTTTTTACCACAAAATAATTACTTGTTAGTGAATTTCACCTAATACAGGTGAACCTAAACCTACTGTTTTTTCAGGGTCAATGTAGTCAAAGTCAAAAAAGCTGTAGGATTCAGGGGGAAAATTTAGCCAATAAAAAAAGATGAACTGGAGGAGTACATGAGACAATGGAACAAAACAAAAAAACTGCCCCTATGACTAGAAACGAAGGTCCAGGGTATTTCTTTGGTACTGCCCTGGGGTAACATCCGTGCAGTACAAGTCCTTTGTCTCTTGTCTATGGAAGTTCTCTCTTCTAATTGGATGAAAATGATTCTACTAAGGACATCCAAACGTGATCTCCACCCATGTCCCAGGTCCCCATCTAGTTCTTCAAGATCTGATTGGTCAAGCGGTTGGAAATTGGGACTTGGGAATTGGGACCTGTTTAGAATCTACAAGCGTATTTTGAAATGCTTGCATGGTAGTGCTTTTAGGAATTTGGGCGTTAACCCCTGAAGGATCAAAGAGCCCAATATGGCCAAATGTGGTTTTTGGAGGTGTAAAAGTAGATAAAAAAAATGCATTGTATGCTCAAGTTTTGGTTTGTCACTCAAGTCCAAATGGAGTTAAAAGTCCAACAAATTTTTTGGATCCGCTTGTTGTTTCTTGAAATCTTTAAATTTTGCACCCAAATATTTGAATTTACTTATTTTAATATTAAAACTATTAGTGGGAGTGAATATAGGCATTGTACATTGCATTGTGAATGGAGGAATTTTGGATGGGATGGGTTGGAAGCCCACACTCCCATGTATAGGGGAGAAGGTTGGTGATATGTCTCTTTTTTTCTCTTGATTGGGCAAGGTTTTTGTAGCTCTAAAGTAGTGAGCCAGCTAGATCCACTTACTTTGAATGACCATAAGTTTTGGAGTGTTTTCCCATTTGAGGAGTTTTTTTTTCCATCAAGTATAGCTAGACATGATCTTATGGGATTAACCATTAGGTGATTATTATTTTTGGGAAAAAATCACATCAAAGTCCAAAATCCATATTGTGAACTACTACCCAAATTAACAAATATGAGATTCTCAATGGTGGGGATTTTGCAGATTTACTTGGATTTGAAATAAGATTAGCCTTGAACTTTTGATTTATAGTTGGGTATAGAATGACTAGTTTGGATTGTGTGAATACTTGTTCAACTTACTAAAAATTGAGAGAATGTGTTGAAGGTTCCATATTAGAGGTACACTAATTCTTCTTAGCAAGACGCTTAGGGGTTAATCCCTAAGTGGTGAGTGCCGCAGCGACAAGATAATATCATTGCATGATTTCAAAGGCTTGTTTGAGGCACATGATATATATTTTTTTCATCTTGCTATCACTACAAGAGGAACTGTCCACATTACTTGTGTCCAAAATGATAAAAAAAAATTTTGCGCAATGACAAAAAAATGTTTGAATCAACATGTCTGAATCCACAAAAAATGTCCAAATTGACATTGTTCCCTAATATTAGTGTATAAACTCCAATTATGAAGGCATTCAAGTTGTCCATGCCAATGGAATAATGGCAAGGAAAGCCAAATGTTATACAACTGTTGTAAGAAATTTTATTGGGTGGAACACCATATGAGGCGTGGTAGTAAGTTGTGTTTTACAAGTTACAACCGGTCAATATCCCTTGCAAGTTTCCTTGTGTATGCTTTGTGACAGCGGGAATTTTTTTTGCAAAGGTTCAAGCATATTTGAGACCCTGTTATGGCAACCCTCACCAATTGTGCTAGTCATTGTTTTTTGTATAATAGCGATTTGCAACCCTCAAACTTGACATAAGAAGAAGTGCAATCTTCAATAATTTACAAATGTGTGCATTCACATCTAATCTTCCTGCTCACAAAATTTAAGATGAATCGAGGACTTATCAAAATTTGTAAAAATCATCAAATAGCAACTTTCCACCAAAAAATGAGATTTTGCCATCACATGTTTGATTAAACGTTATAATCTCTCATCTCCCACGGTCAATTGCTCCCAAAAGTTGCAAGCCATTTTCTAAGTAGGTGCTCCACCATTTTCAATGGTTACTTTATGTGGATCATCTAGTTGACTAAGATACAATGCATAAAAGTTGTCAGTCTCCCAAACCTTGATTTTGGTGAAAATGGCCTAGGTGCTTAGGAATTAACCCCTAAGTGCTCAATCAACCATTTTTGGTTGCTACCCTTATTTGGTGGCTACCCAAGATGCCAAAATGTTTTTTTTGAATTAAAAACATATTCAAATAGGAAAGCAATTATAATTACAACCCAATTTGATTCATGTCAATCAAAGTTAAACTCTACTACGGAAAATTTTCTATAGACAAACATTTCAAAATTTGCTAGTGTTCTAACTTTTACTATTTTGGAAAATTAATGATGTTCTTTCCTTCAAAAAGATTGCATTGTTGCATTTTAGAATGGAAAATAATTTTCAACCAATCATACCAAATTTTAAGTGTATGAAGAGAATTTGTAATTTTGATGAATATTAAATGGAAAATGCTTCTAAATTCATTGAATAAGAGTCCAAAAACTATTTTTGAATGTTTGACTATAGAGGTAATTACTAAGCATCAAGATTCCTTTCTCGTTTGAAGCAAAATTCATTAAAGCTATAAAAGTATCATTTTATTATGTATCTATGTTTTGCCCTTACCTCCTTGGGCATTTAGGGGCTAAGAGAGGGAGACTGTGTTTCAAGAGTTGGTTTTAGGAATTAAAAAAATGTTTAAAAAAATCAAATTAGGTGTCAAAGTTTTACTATATATTTATGTTCTCATAAAGAATCAATATGTTTAAAAAAGTTTGTGTTTGATTCTTTAATATTCAACAAATGAGGAATGTGGTTTTGAACTAGGACTAGTAGAGTTGGAATGAGTGAAACAACATGTTTTGGAGCAATTCACTCTACATTCCAAGTCTTACTAAATTTACACAAATTGATCGGTTGAGAGGTTGAATTTGGAACTTAAATTTTGAGTTGTATCTCCAAGTCCAAGTTTGCCTAGACATGCCTAAAACATGACAGTAATCTTGGAAGATTTCATGCCAAGAAATTGGGATCATCTTCAACAAATTTCTTCAACAACTTCTTGTCCATGACCGATTCTGTCATCTCCATTGCCAAACACAACACCTGCACATCACCAAGACAGTCTCGTTGCATTCTTAAATAATACATAATTTCTTCAACGGTATTGCCAGAATTTCAACATCCAATTTTGTACGTCTATGTATTGATGTATTAATCTCTTGCTTTCTCACACAATATCCAAAACCATCCAAAACCATCCAAAATCTACATACTAACAATCTAGTGAAATCCTCTTTTGATTGCCAACAACATCCAATAGAATCAAGGTATTCTGCTAATCAGAGCCATGCTCTCATGCTTATTTGGCCGCTTTAAGTGACAAGTCTTTAATCTCTTTTTCCGGAAAAAACAGAAGAGTTCCTTATCTTTCTTCGTATATGCTCTGTGTGTGACTTCCTTGCTTAGCGTTCCTGCAAGTCTTACAATATTTTGAACCACTTCCACAACGGATCTCTCTTATAAAACGCAATTTGCAATAGATGCTCAATCTATAAAAATATGACAGATTACAACAAGAACACACACACTGCATTAAATCCTCAAAACCTTTGTCACACATCCAAATGAGAACATAATTTTGAAACCCTAGCCAGCATTGTCATGCTCCATCCATATCTTCTTCCGCTCTGAGGCGAGTTGTCCAAATAGCAATGCACTTGCCATTGAGATAGTTGCACAACATTGCTCAAAGAAAGTCCAAAAAATCTTTGAGAAAAAGTGGAAGAAGAGGAAGAATTTCTATTGTCAAAGAGATGATGTAGGGATGTGGCTGTCCATAGCAAAGTAGTGGCCATCGCCATGGCTACCAAGAAATTGCAACTAATAAATTTGTTTACCAAAAACTAGCACAGTGTGTTTTCTTGCTCTTGGCTACACAAATGATTAAAAATGACCTCAAGGGCCACATCAGCATGATAGAGGAGAACTGATTCCAATGAGGAAAATGCACATGGAACGCTAGTAAAAATCAATGCAAACAAGTCCTCAAAACACAACAATTAGGGTATAACAACACATAGAATGGGCAAGATATAACAATTTGCATAACAAAAGAAAAACACTGTGCCATCCATCCAAGATTAAGTTTATCAAGATGAGTAGGCTCACCAATTTAGACTCCAAACAAGGGGAAATGGAGCCCTTATAGAAATTTTAGGCAATAACAATACTAAGATTAATCTATGAAGAATGTACTTCAGTGTATATCAAAACACAACATAAAAAGTTTTTGCAGCTTATTGTTTAAGTTTTCGGGATAACTTTGCACGACTTCTAATTTCTAGAATATGAACCAATTGAAGCATATTTACACTACTAACAAAAGTGTCTCATAACACTCAAGTGGCTGCACCAATGATGTTTCAAGGAAATTTTCCTAAAATCTTAAACCCCGTGACTTGCTTCAAAACGCATTGCCATCTACAAACATTTTTTTTCTAACTTTGACTATCACTACTGCTGCATGCTGCATATTGTTGTAGTCTGGATTTTGCTCAATATCAACCTTCAGTGCAATTAAATTGGCAATGTTGATATTGTTAAACTATAAGTTCAACGGATGACTAATGGCATTGCGCTTGTTCAAACAAGATATACACTTGTGCCACTCGATCATGGCAAGTGAACGGACTTCTTCATGAGTTATGAAAGGTTGAAATAAAAATTTTAACATCGCCTTTAACTCCTTCTTTTGTTTCTTCGGTGTGTACTTGTCGGTTGCCTTGCTAATTGCCTCAGACACATTATTTACATTTCCAAGACTCTCAACATGTAAAAGGTCATTCAACTTGTTAAATACAAATTAGTCTTGTTCAATAATTTTGCCACCGGATGCATAGCAATAATAAACCTAGGGACCTCCTTTGTCAAAAAATCCTAATTGGCCGTCAGGTGAAAGCACACTACGGTCACCTCCCTCCCAAACTCCCAAAGGTCCAAAAATTCGTACAAAATGTACGCATTTGGTACAAAATTTACACATTTTGATACTAAAAGGAGCCAAAATGTCAACTTAAACCAAAATGCAATGGTGGCCCATTTGAATCAAAAGGCCTTTTTGTAGATTTCTAAATTAAAAAATAAATAAAATCATTTTAAAGCCATTTTTTAGACCTTCTACTCAAATCAAACATTTACAAGGATAGTTTTTTATAAAGATTTATAAACCTAAATTAAATGCTAAGGTATAGTACTTGAACATTAGGACATTGACTTTAGCTATTTGAATTGCAAGAATCAAATCCAAAGCTTAACCAAAAAAGTACAAACAAGGTACATCTAAATTTATGACAATATAAAACTTTCATGTTTGTATTTTATACATTAAAATAATAGATGCAAGTCAAGTATTGTTTTGCAATTTGCAATATACACAAGATATAAGACTCCAAATAAAACAAAATAAAAATCTCAAAGAAGTGATCACAATTATAGTACAATTCACTCCAAACTTCAATCCTATGCAAAAATTGTGTCGTGACTACAAATTTGTAATACTGTAGCGTGCTTTCACCCCATCTTATTTACAATATTAAGAATCTTGCAATCCTCCATGTTACAAACTTGTCTTGGTCTGTAACTTAAATCATCTAAATACCCAAATAAAACAACAACTTATATATATATTAACTCTAAAAATTGCAATGAGTTCAACCATCCAACCATAAAGAGAGATTAATTTCCAACAAGAATTAATCTCTTCACCTTTCGAGTTTCATCTTATACTGTCAGTTCTTTTATAACAATAGAATTACTTTATCTTTTTATCTTTAAAAGTTATCTTCAATCATTTGTTGAGGTAAAATTTTAGTTATATTTAGAAATATCCTAAATATAAATTATATCATATTTCATTTTTTATTTGGAGTTGTCTAGCTCAAAGTTCCAATTCTTTATCTTGTCATCAAATATATATATGTGTCATCTAGTGTACATTGCGTACATTTGTCATCTAGCATTCATCATGATACTTGTTATCAACTGTACATGTCAGAGACAACTTTGGAGACAAAAACAAAGTAGAGAAAGCAAGGAAACAATGCAAAAATAAAAATGTATACTAAAAATGAGACTTTGAAATGTATTAAATGTGGTAGCGGTACAAAACAAGGCAATGACAAAAAGCTAAAGTTTAAAGGCCAAAGACTAAGACAGCAAGATAAATTGACAAGACTAAGGAACACCTTGGTCTCGACTTCAATATATACTTGAGGATTGAAAATTGTTTGTCACATTTTGGAGTTGCTTGAGAAACTTTCTCAAACTTGGAATTTATTTGAGAAGCTTTCTCTAGCTTGGAAAGTGTTTGGTATGTTTTTACTAGATAGGAAACTTTTCAAGAGGCTTCAAATCTTCTATAACCTTTTAGAAACTTCTGACCTTCTAGAACCTTCTAGAACCTTCTAGAACCTTCTAGAACCTTCTAGAACCTTCTAGAACCTTCTAAAATTTTTTAGATCTTTGATAGTCTCTAAGTTGTTTATATCCGTAACATTCTCTCTTCTTCTAGCTCTAATATTCTTTGAAGAGTTCAAATTGTCGTTGCCCTTGACTATGTTGGTTGCTGGCAATGAAATTCTTGAACCTTCAACGGTACATTAGATAAATTTGAAGCTAATTCCCACGTATGCTTGTTAATCAAATAATTGCATATGTAAACAAAATATTCAGCTTGGTTTTGCCAAATTCTTAAATTTAGAACTTTTTCAACTTTATATCTTTTAATGCTATCCACTTCAATGTAAGGTGATGGAAACTGAATTCTTCTAGAAAAAATAGATTCTCTGTATGTTTCCAAAAGTAAAATATGAAACACTAGACGTACTTTTGTTGCTGTTGGTAGTTGTAGTTGATATGCAACAAGAATTGATTTATTTTTCAATAATAAATGCTCTAATTTGCCAATAGTCAAACTTGTTGTTTGGACGAGCCGTTTTAATATTTTGTCAAAGCAGCCACATTTTTCACCTACGTGAACTTTGGTTACTTTTTTTTTCTCACATTGGCAAATTTTTTATATTGCACTTAACTTTTCTAGATGAGTTTTTATTGTAGTATGTATTTTTTATAAAGGTGTTGTCAAATTTCTACTATAGGGCTCTCTCCCTTTTAATTTGGTAGCATATCAATTTTTGGATGATGTCCACAATTTGATATAAAATGGAGTTGCTTGTGTTGATGCATGTTTGCTATTGTTATATTCAAATTCAGTTGGCACTCAATGATTTTGTTCATAGTTTATTGTGCATTGTAAAATTGCCCAAAACTTGGTTCACGTGTTCAATTTGTCCATCTATTTGAAAACGAAAATTGAAAAAAAATTAATTTTTACTTGCAAAATTTAAAACAATAATTGTCAAAATTTGCAGATAAATTGAGATCTTCTATCTGGCACAAAATCTTTAGATAGTCATTGATAATATAATTATTGTCAATGAAGCGTTTTGCTATTATTTTCCCCGTAATTATCTTCTTACATGGTATAAAATAGGTCATATTTAAAAATCGATCAATTACCATGGAAACTGAATCAAAGTTATCTAAAAGTAGTAAGCATGTAAAAAAAACTATGGAAACAGATGATCATGGCTGCTTTAGAATTGGTAAATGCTGAAGAAGTTTGTACGGCTGATGTTGCAAGTTCTTGGAACAAAAATATGTGTCATAAGATAGTACAATTTTTTGGTAGTTTTTTACATTTGTGACCACTAAAAATTTCAATAAATAATTTTCAACGTTTTGTTAAAATCAAAATGTTTAACGGATGGAAGGTCATGGTATGCTTGCATAATTTGAAGATATTTTTCCAATGGAAATATTTCAATTATATATATGTATATATATATATATATATATATATATATATATATATATATATATATATATATATATATATATATACACACATACACATATGTATATACTAATTAGATTTGATCGAATTTCAATAAATGAAAAATTAAAATAAAAGGGGTAGATTGCAATAAGAATCACAGTTGGATGGCAGCAAAGTGCTCGTTAATTTACAAGTTCTACACCACCTTGTCACATATACCGATACGCAGCTCATGGAGTAGGTAGCAGGTTGGCTAGACCAATTTCATGCCTCATTAACATGCCAAGCTATAAGCCACCATAATTGCTAAATGAGTCTAATTGGATTCGAATCCAGATTGGTGGGTGACTAAAGAGCAGTGCTTCTCTAGCCAACTGGTTTACGACTTTACAACTAAAAATAAACATTTAACGCTTTTATATGTTCACAAAGGCATGTGACTGCCTAATGTGATATTTGTGTTATATTTATTCATTTTGTTTTATTTATCTAAATGTTTAAAAAACTTATGTATTTTTCATTTTTCTTAAATTAATTATTAAAAGATATATTTGGACTTAGGAAATGTGAAAAGAAATGAGGAAAGATATTTTTGAGTGGAAATAATTTGGAAAAAATACTAAGGTAATTTGCCTTTAAACTAAAATTTGAAGTTGTGTAACTTTATAACAATGATAAAGATAAGTTTTGGGGTCAATGAGAGTAGGTTCACCTATTTGAAAGGGCATTTGCATAGTCGAGTGGACCAAAAACAGCGGATAAAACGCCATAAAAATTCTATAATTTTGAGATTTTTGCGAGTATGGATCATAAAGTGTTCATTTTCCTTTATAAAAATACTTGCGTTATAAAAAATAGGACCAAGCCCATGTAGCCATTAGAAAGGTTTTTGCAAAAGAAAAAAATAAATAAACAAAAAGATGTTAAAATCATTTAAATATTGCCCCCTAAACATTCAGTCTTAATTTGGGCACTAAAAAGTCTATAGCTTTTATTGTATTTCACTTTTCTAAAATTATAGCAAGTATTTTAATTACTTAAAGGATGCTAAATCACATATGTAGTCCCTATATATGCATTATAGCTAACTTGATATATTATGTCTATCATTTTCATAGGATGCTGTGAATGGGACAATCCAAATATATGCATTGAAAAGTCCCCTATTTCTTATATTATCAATTTTAACAAACATTGATTACATATTTTGTTTTAAAAACAAGTATCAAATATATTCACTAATTTAAGATGTTTCCAAGCTCTTTCTTCTATAAAAAATAAGCCATGCAATCAAAACATGTTCTTGAAAATGGAATAGGACACATACTTTGGTCTACCCAACCATGCATCCACTCAAAAAGAGTATGGGCTGATCCATAACTCCATGACAACTTAGGAAGCTTCATAGAGTTTGAAGTATAGTATGGAGTTGTGGTTAAAGATCCGAATGTAGCACAAAGAAGGATTTATGTTACATGAGGAATTTGGAATGAGATTTGGAGGAGTTGTGTGTCATTGTGTGATGTTTTTGAAAAATCTAAAATTGCTTGAATCAAAGTTAGCATTTAAAAAATGTGCTTGTTTGAGTGGGAAAAATCTATTGTTTCTCTTGTGAAGGGTGGAGGTTTTGATCAACTATAGAAATAGATAGCTTTTTAGTTTACTACGAAATTTAAAGGGAGTGAAGGGTGATTGCAAACAACCGGTGTCCTACATTTTATCCCTTACTCTTCATGCGACATGTTATAGATTATATCATTTGCTTGAGAAGCGGGATTGAAATGAAATTTTGGGTAAAAGTGGATGTGGAAGTTATAAAAGTTTGATAATTTTTGAGAAATTTTTAAAATTATTTTGGTATTTTTTGTAGGTTTTAGATTGTCTGTCTACCTTTGTTGTTTTGGTGGTTTTTAGTACTACATTGGGTCATAAAATTTGAATTTAGGCCTTCAAATCTAGGTAGAGCTTCATGAGGCAAAAATACATGTATGTACTAATTGGTTTTTCAAGATTCTAATTTCTCTATCTTGTACATTCACTCAAAGTGAGCATTTTTCTCCCTCCATTAGTGAAAGACCAAAATATTTTTTCCAAAAGAAATTATATCAGTTCAAACTAATGTGGAAGAATAAAAATGGCCATTTTTTGTTTTCTTTTTTTGAATTTTTTTTACTATTTTCTAAAAAGCAAGTAGTTGGTGATTTCTATCTTTTTTATTTTTGTGCAAAACTTTTAGAATAAAATTTTTCTAGGTCTGAGTTTTCACAAGTATGCTATTTTAAGTGCTTTATATATTGTCCTTGTTTTATTTTATTTAAAATATATATATTTCAAAAACTCATAGTATCACTTAGTACTACCAGTTTTAAAGATGTTTGATACAAAATTGTGAAGTGTTTCTTACAACGGCCCTAAAGAACATTGTATTGAATTCTAGAAAATTATCAAAATCAAGATTTGAAGTTTTGAGGGATGAAGATGTGGAGGTGCAAAGGTTTGGAGGTTTGTTGTATTTGTTGTAAAAGGAGGCCGCAATTTTGAAGAGTCATAACTTCTAGTTTGATCAATACATTTTTTTGAAATTTTTAGAAGTGATAACTTGTTAAATTTTCTCTTCAAATTGTTATCACTCATATTATTTGAAAGATTATTGAGAGAGTTATGTTGAGTAGAAGTTGGAAGGTAGACTGTTATTTTACAGGGAGGCCTCAATTTTGATGAGCCATAAGTTTTGTCACATTTAGATGATTCTTTCAAAAACTTTATAGGTGATAGCCAATTAGATTAGCTCTTCAAATTTTTATCACAAAAATTAACTAGAATATTTTTAAAATAGTTATGATGTGTAGAAGTTGAAAGGTTGGGTGTCTTCTTCAATTAAAATATCTACATTTTGATTAACCATAATTTACTAAAAAAAACCTTAGTTTTTAGTGAAATTTTTATATGTTATACTTGATAGTATTAACTTTTTGAATTGTTATCATACTTGTATTTTGAAGCCATAACACAAAAGTTATAAAGTTTTTAAGAGATAGTGGTTGGTTTGCCTAGAAGAGAGATGAGCTTCCGTCTTATTCTTTTTCAATTTTGATAGTAGTTTAAAGTGAAATGATAATTGAGGATTTGAAAGAATTTAGAATTTTGGTAGATTTAGAGATTTGGTAGATTTAGAGATTTGGTAGCTTTAGAGATTTGATAGATTTAGAGATTTGATAGATTTAGATATTTTAGAGATTTTGAAATTTTGGAAATAATGAAATGTGCCCATTCTGGAGACTAGGTTGTCTCTAGAATTTCCGTCTAAAGTGTGTAGTAGAGGATTCCTATTCTAGAGACTAGGTTAACTCTAGAATTTTTATCTAGAATTTGTAGTAGACGGAATCCAATCTAGAAATAAAATTCTCTAGAAATTTTATTTAGAGCCTGCAATAGAAGGAGGCCATTCTAGAGAGCATGTCTTATTCCAAATTTGTATTTAAAACTTGTAATACAAAAGTCTAACTACGCTAAGTCGCAGCGAAACACCTCGCGTGTTATCAAAGCGCACTCTTCTCTACCTGACAACAATATTGTCCATTAAAAATGTATAAATAATTGCAAGTTATATTTTATTGCCAATGTGTAAAATCTTAAACATAGAAACAAATATAGATGAAAATCAATTATGAGTTATGCTAAAACAATTTGTTTTGTAAATGTATGTTATTTATTGACATGTTATATTGTTCATTTATCCTTTCATGTGCTACTCAACAAAAATCATGAAGTTTGGCTTCAACTATTTTAATGAGACCTAATCTATTGGAAGATGATTTTTGTTAATGAAACAAATATACCCACACTTTAATGTGTATGGATTTAGGGAAGAACTATGTTTACATAAGACCTTAAACCAAAATCTTAATATAACACTTTCAAATAGTTTTTGTACAAAGAGATTTCTATAAGTAAAATATTCTAGAATATGTCATTTTTAAAAACAAGTCAAAGCTCCTAGGATCCTACCAACAATATAAATACAAATGAGAACGTTCATATCTGTTACTATGCATTTAGTAGATGTTCTACACACCAAAACCCTCCCAAACTAGCGTAGTAGATACTTTCTGCTATGAGATACTCTCTAATATGCTTTCTATTAATCTACTTTAGATGAGAAAAATGTGTTAGGAACAATCAAATCATATGACTTAGCATTAGAGTCAAGCTAGTTAGAATTGTACCTTACTTGGCTATTATGTTATTTACAAACTTGCTATCTACTTTGTAATTTATTTTATATGGTCATACACTCTTTATTTAATGAATTATCAGATGAATGAAATAAAAAATAATGGACAAATGATATTTTGGACATATGAATTTCATCCATACAATAGAACAATTTTTGCAATTTCTGAAAGAAAAAAATATAGTAATTGCTTTTTGGACTCAAACAAAAAACAAATCATTATTTTTTAAAATTATTTTTGATTTTTTTGCTAATTAATAAAAATTCATAATTTCAAGAATGTCTATTAGTAGAGTGACTAATGAATAATTTTATTCAACACTTTCTATTTATGGTAATATTCTATATAATGGTCGCCCAAATAAAAACGCCAAATGCCCAAAAGCTTGTTGCTCATTGCTCAATGCTCACAAACTAGCATTGTTGTAAAACGGGCCTAATTGTGAACAAAAACTCCCATGTATTCTTCTAGATTTTGGGTAGAGCTTCTTGTGCATGGAGTGATTTTATGGCACCTCAATTTTTAGAATTTTTGAACAAAATGACTAGAAGCTCTTATCATATTTATGAGTTCCTTTTTGAACTAATTAAGGTTGGCAAGGCATTCTATACGACACTCAAAAATTTCTTCACATGGCTTGGCATTAAAAGCAAGGAATTCTATACTATGCAAAACAATTTAAAACACAAAAGTGAGACTTGGTTTTTGAGTATGGCCATAGAGCTTCTAAATATAGTGACTCAACCTTGGTTTGCACAATTTGAATTTTCAATGATTTATAGAGAAAGAAAATTCCTAAAGAACAAGATAAATCAAAGATTTTCATGATTGTTCAATGTTTTGAATAAAAGTTTCTTTGAGGGGGATGTGAAATTTTTCAAAGTTTGGCTTTGTAAGCAATTTTTTGCAAACATGCATGGACATGTCATTTTTTTTAATACTTTTTCCACTTTCAAAGACTCCAAAATTATTGGAGCAATAAGCTAACCTGTGTTGCTCTTAGAATTCCAACAATAAAAAGACACACAATTAATTCCAAATAAACCAAACCCCTTTTCAAGTCCAAAATGCCCAAAGTCTAGCATGAGTTCAAGATTTTGAGTTTTCATTCTAATTTTGGTTTTATTTTGCCTACACCTCAATTTTAGCAAGTGCGTGTTTTTGAATCAATTTCACATCATTGACACACTAATTCTTTAGGAATGAAATAAAAACTTACAATTCCTTTTCTCCAAACATTGCGATTTTCTCACTTCTATAGGTTATTCATAAGGAAAATATAATGCAACATGTACAAAAACAACAACTTTACTTTTTTCAAAATCTAAAATTGCAAATTCTGTTTTTGTGGAATAGTCCAACTTTACTGATTTCTAACATACTTTCATGCATGGTTTTGAAGCTTGCTTGTTGTTTTCTTGACCTTTCCAATCCTAATTGCCCATAGAAGTTGGCCCTTAGTCATGCCAAAGTGTCTATATCTTGGTGGAAACTTAGAATGGGTGCATATCTATAAAAGCAAACTAAATGTTACCTTTGGATGGATTGTGGCATAGAAATGGTAAGTTGTTCTTTGAGATTCTTGTGGATTTTTACAAAATATGAAAAAGAGATGGGAAAAAACACCTAACTCATGGTGTAAGAGCATCTCCAACATTGTCTTGCAAGGATTTGACATAGTTCAAGCATGGATGATAAGTGTTTTGGGCTTCTCAAAATACTCTTGTGGCACTCCATCCTAGTGTGTCAAGCAATGTCGCTTTGAAACACTATTCATCATAAGTGTAGTGAATTTTATCTTATATTCCCCTTGATGAATGGTCAAATGACTATTTGTGAGGCGCATTTGAAGTGCAATAATGGAGAAGAAGATGAAGACTCTCAAAAAATAATGTAATCACTTAGAGTGTCAAATTTGAAGTGCAATATTGGAGACGCTTAAATTAGCTCATACCATAGCTTGACAACAGATTCACACAGTCTAAGGGGAACTTTAACTAAGGTACAAAACTTTGAGTTTATTGCCAACTTAACCTTTAAAATTTTCAGCAATCCAAAATCGGTTGATTGTTTTTTAAAACGGCCATTTTTGAACATAGGGAATGTAAAGAGTCACTTGAACTTTGGCTCATTTGAAAAAGAAACAAGTTAGCTGTGTAACGGTGTTTTCAAATTTAGAAGAGGAGTCATTATTGAATTTACAAAAAAATCAAACCATGGGTGGTCTTGGAATTGTAGTGTTAAATTTTGGCCCTAGATTTGTGAAAATCTTTTATTTTACTCACAAATTTTATAATATAAGGGTGAAGTGGTCACTATTGCAAGACCATTTTCACTCATTTTTTACCTTAAAAATACAAGACTGTTTCTATGCATGCTAAACTTGGTTACCTTGAGAATGGGCATAAGATGCCAACTTTTTAAGTTTTATGTGTCCAAAAGAGCCAATCAAAGCACAATTTCAACTACTCCAAAATACTAGTTTCTTTGTAGTACCCTTTACATTTTTGTTATAATCTTCCAACCTACCCCTTGGATTGAAACCAAACTTTGTAGAGATGATAAGGACTTGGTTTCCTACAAGACCTTACTGTTATTTTGACCTAAAAATGATTCATCATACTTCAAACTTCACCCTTTCATAACTTACAAAATCGAGACCCAAAACACCTTCAAAATGGCTGAAAATTTAAGGATTAAGAAGTTCTTAAATATCATTGCATATGTCATCGTTATCAACAGTAACTACAATTCATTAATTGGTTGAATGATATGTGATTCACTATCATCCATTGTTTATGTATGAATACGATTTGCATGCATTCTTGCAGTTTTAGGAGCTATTTTAACCATGTAAGACCTTTAATGTGATATTTATACGAGTATTTATACAAACCTCTTATGATAGTTGCAGTCAATAAATTTTAATTTTAATCACCCTGCTTTCTATGGACGATTTTGGAAGAACTTTTTGTTGGGCTAAGGCAATTTAAAGAAGAATATTTTGTGCATAAAAATTCCATCGCGATTAATGTGTTTCAAGATCAACTGCTTGAATGAACATGATTTGTTTCCTAGAGGCTTGACATTTGTTTTTGTGTCCAAATTGCTACAAAATATGACTTCTAAAATAATCCTTGAAGTGAATTCTAGGGGGTTATTTTGAACATTTGACTATGTGATTTGAAAATGGATCCATTTGGTTAATTCAAATCATTAATTAGTGTCATTAACAAGATCATAACATTCAAAGATGGAATTTTTTGATTTTTGGATTGTCTAAGGCATATGGAAAACAACTAGTAGATCTTCAAATTCTATTGCATAAGCTTGGTGAGAGTACATGTGAACAAGTTTAGAATAGTTAGACACAATTACAATGGTGAAAAAAACTAATTATACAAGGTGGTTCAAAAATTTCATCATTCATAGGATAGATTTTAGAGGATGAATATTGTTAATCCATCTCGTGAAACATTTACTTTTTGATATTTTTCACAAACTTGCACAATAGGAGCACCATCAAAACTTAAGCCCTAGTGTTAAACTCATACCATGTCTTGTAGCAACTGAAAAGAAATATCCTTTGGAGGTATGATGACTAAACTTCAACTTAGATTGCTCCAAAATTTCTAGGCCTTGTAAGTTAATAGTGAAACAAATGTCCCATATAAATTTCACAAGAAACTAACAACCATTGCACCCATTAAAACTTCATATGTTATGGATTCACCCGTTATGGCCTCTGCCCTAAATAGAAAATGAAAAGATTTCAGATTTTCTCTCTTTGTTAATTAATTATGAAATCTCTTATATTTTCAAGTTATTGGACATACTAGAGAGTCCAATTCTTCATTATACATTCAAGAGCTTTGTTGTTTCTAGCCAAATACACGTGATCTTAATATATAAAAAAAAGAAAGATAATTAAAGCCCATAAGTTTAAAACATTAGCTAACTCAAATTGTTTCAGAACCGCACTTTTTAGGTAAATGCCACTTTGCATTTGGAGTCAAGCCCTACTGGAGCACTAGCACGTTCTAAGCCACATCCATTTTTTGTGTTAGTCCCACTGCTTTTACACTTGGAGTCAAAATTAAAAACTTGGGAAAAACATTTTACTGTTCAAGGACAAGATTTGACAAAATTAAAAACTTGGGAAAAACATTTTACTGTTCAAGGACAAGATTTGACATGGTTTCAAAGTCAAAATGAGTTTCACCTAAAATGAAAAGTAAATTTATGACTTTTGGATTGACGACATATTTCAAATCTTTAATAAGCTATTTTTATTAACATAAAAATAGAACTATTTTTTAGAATTTTCACCATCATAAGTCACAACTGAAATTTGAATGTCTCTACTTGGTCTCCTTAATTCATTTTCTTTTAAAAATTAAAGATTTGTACTTAAGGCCTCAATTTCTTTAAGCTCTTGGGCTTTCACGTATAAGAGAAACAACTTTGCAGCACTCTAATTTTGGTGAGTGCTTGTGGCTAGTCTAGAGGCCATATGTACTAAATTCTTAAGTTTGAATGACCCTCAAGTTACATTTTTTTCTTTTAAACAAATGAAAGAAGATTCATTGCAAAAAGAAAGCAAAAAAGTCATAGCCTAAAATAGCATTGAGATAGATCAAAAAGAGACATGATTAGACCAAAGTTGTCACATTGAATCAAATGTTTGTCTACGGGCTCGTCCTCTAGGTTTGTCCAATTTGCTCAATTGAGTTTATGCTTGTCCAATGTAGTTTCTGCTTGTCCAATGTAGTCAACTCATAGTTGACTTCAAAAATAATAAAATGGACAAATATGACTATCTTATACACATTGGTTACACACATGGTTGCCAACATGGATTTAGGGCACAAACGCATGTTTGTGGCAAGGACCCAATAGCCAAGGCGCTGACTTTGCATCTCAACAAAAATGTTAGAATAAACACAAATGTTGTCTAGAGGTAAGTATTGTTGCCCAATCTTAAGTTTGCACCTTGACTTTCAGTCCAATACTTGATTCCAACATGGATAGCAATATTATCATATTAGAGGCCATGCCACACAATGAAGATAAAAAACATGGCAATTTTTTGTATTATTCAAGATCAAAACCCTAAAACACAACATTAGACAAGACCATGGTTCATGCCGTTTGGACCGCATGCTCAATTGTCTTGCTTGATGGCCAAAACTTGGTTAAAGTAAAAACGTTGTTAGATATAACTAAAGTAACAACTAAACAAAGTACAATGCTTGTCAGGCAATCAAAAAGCAAGACGCTTGCAAAAACATAGTGTTGTTGGTGCATGGATAACCCAACAAATTTGCAACAAAACTTACTGCGTTGAAACATGACGTCCATTATGAGAAAATGACCCCCAAGTTTTGATGACCTCAACTCCTATAATGTAAAAGCGGCCCTTGCAGGAGGGGTAATGTGAAGCCAGCAAATGGGTAAACAAAAGTAATGAGGTGCAATGGTCCTCCGTAGAGGAACAGATTGTTTATCCACCTGTAAGTTAAAGATTGACAGTCAATGCCTTCTTCTAGAGTCTGGATAATACCATTACCATACACACTACACTGCATGGACTCTAGACACTGCCTTGTCCATAAATTCCAAACACAAGGAGCAGTGCAAAGTTACTGGCAAACATGCCCTTTCCAATCAACATTTGATAATTGGTACCTCCCAGGGAAAGAGGCCAGATATTTTGTACATGACTTCCCCCAATCAGTCCCTCCATGACAGACATCTGCAAATCTCCCCTCATGATGAAGTTCACACTGCTGCTCCTCCTCTACCAAGGTTATTAAGTCTTTCGGGCGTTTTTTATTTTTCATTTTTTTTCAAACTCTACTTACCCCGAAGGTGGAGTACTAATGGCATCCTTAGTTCTGCTGGGACAAGGGTACAGTGGAGGTGGGTCTAAGTGTAATGGAAGAAAATAGTCTCTAACATGTTCACATAACTAAATGGGAAGAAGCTCTTAGCCTAGGCACATGGGCAATTTTGGCCGGTACTAAAACGAAATTTGTTAAGTTTCGAGAGTTGGTTGCTAATACAGTAGAACTCCTCTAAATCGATATCCTTTAAACTGATATCCTCTATAATCTAATATAACACACAAATCTTAATGTTACATCATATGTCAGTCATAAATCAAAGTAATGAATTCAACAGAAGTAATGCTCCTTGGTGCTATCTAGGCACTAACCTCAAGGTCATTTCACTTACACGTTCACAAAATTAACTAATAACTTACTTAAACTAATGTAGTTCTTGGGATCCCAACCATATCGGTTTAGAGGAGTTCTACTGTAGTCAAGTTGGTAAGTGCAACTAATTCTTTAAAAAAATTCTTCTGCCATTTTTCCATCCCTCTTGTGATTTATTCATGTGCTCAGTGCTCACACGTCCTTGGAAGTTACAGAGCTAGTTGTGCATTGAGGCCGCAGCAGTATTTAAATTGGATTTTTTTGTTTGGTACTAATCTGACAATTGCCTTCTTTTTTGGGTTGCAAATCTGGCAATTGCCACTTTTTTTTTTGGTTGCAAATTGGCTTCTTTCATTTATTTTTTGGTGAAGTCCATAGGCAATCCTCAAATTTTTTGTGCAAAAAGACATATAAAGCAAATGATTGTGGCGTGACATGTGGGAAATAGTGGGAAAAAGCAATCCCTTTCATTGGTGAATTTTGACAAATTACACTCACTGTTTTCAAAAGCTTTGGTGCTAATTTCATGCTCCTAATTTTTGTTGTTTTCTAGAGATTTGTAGCTCCAAACAAAAACACTAACCAACATGCAATATTCAATGTAGTTTAGTTGGGTACAATTGACCAATGGAATTGATTGATTGTACCACGCCATCTTTTGTTTACGTAGTTTAACCAATACATACGTGACACGTAATATTTATCCATCAGAGTAGTATTTTTTTATGCCTCAGTAAAATCATGGTACTTTGGAATAAGGATACCATATAAACTTAAATATGTGTGTGGACTGAGGATCCACTTGAGAGGCTTCTACGATTTGGTACTATAATTGATGGTCATGTTGGTACAATTGCCACATACGAAGAAAATTATGCATTTGTTGTGCTTTGTCTCAGGTGAGTGGTGAGTGGTGAGTGGTGAGTGGTGAGTGGTGAGTGGTGAGTGGTGATGATGCTACCTAGTGACATGTCTAGATTTTTTAATGATATGTAAATTTTTTTGCAAAACATATTCATTGAAAACCCTACCTGTGGAATTAAATTCAGGCGCCCCTAAAGAAATATTGCTTTTTGGCTACACTTTGCCCCAAACAAAAAGACTAATGGTGATGGTGATTCTTGGCGACATGTCCGGGTTTTTGAAACTCTACATCTGGCAAAAGGACTTCAAGAGTAAGTGGTTATGGCCACCAAAAGTCAGAAAAGGAGGCAAAAGGAATCTCTAGCATAGTGTTTAAATTGAAATTCTGGAGAGTCACTCTCCATGAATACTTGGGCTCTGGCGCTAATTTGAGACACCTTGAAAAAGTTTTGGTCTCTGGCTATATTTTGCCTCAAACAAAAACACTGGGCCGCAGCCACCTTTGGGAGGTTTCTATGGGAATTGCACATGTAACATGGCCCTCCTTTTAACATTTATGGGGCTCTTACTTGTGCCTCAATTGGGGATGCCCTTAGGGGCTACTCTTAAGCTAATAAATTGAGGCCTTGAGGTTGTTTTGGAGCCCCATAAAGATCTCAATGCTTGTCTGTTGTTGGTTGAACTTTTGGTAATTAACCTCCCCCTCCATGGCCCCAACAATAGTGGACACTAAAATTGGAACTAATAAGAGAAGGGGTGAACTCTTGGATAATGTAAGTGTTGCATCTAGAGAAAAAATAACCAAGATTTTGACTCCCATTTTGTAATTGCATACAAACCAGTTTTTTTAATGGCAAGGAGAGAGGCTCAAGAAGAGGGATTTCAACTATTTGGAAGATTCTTTAAAACTAGTCCCTTGTGGGCCTTATTGACCACTAAAGACTCACAATTTATTTGTTTATTTGTCTTTTAACAAAGATTGTGATTCTTTACAAAAGTAACAATTACAAAAACAATTAAGGTGGGAGGCGTGAATTCCGATAAGACATTTAGAACCGCTCATGTAGAACTGCCAAATAATTTGTAAGGAGCTTTTTGAATGGATCACGTTTTCTATGATGAGAAATTGTCCTCGTACAAGCACGGTTTTAGGGACTTAACCCCTAAAGTACTAAGTTAATTTTTTCACCAAAACCGCTCCAAAACTGTCATTTCTAGTATAAGAACCAAATTTTAGAAAAAATACATTTTTTGATACATGTAGCTGCAAGATCTTGTAGTACACTAGTATTCACAAATATGAAAAAGAATTCAGAAAATTTCATTGTGTGGATTGATAGATATTTGAGTTTGGATTGACAAAAAGCCATTTTTTGTCCCTGCAAAAATCTTGGCAATTGGCAGTTACACTTCACAAGGTCATATTTGTAAGAAAAAATATCCAAAATGGTTGTGATTTTTTGGATTTGTTCTTCAAAACAAGTTCGGTACACACTTGAAAAACTTCAAATCATTTGGAATGGTACAACACATGGAAGAAAAAAATAGTAAGTACTTAAAAAGAAGTAGAGAATGATTCAAACCACTAAATTTGTTAAGAACTTAATTATGGAAATGAAAAATCCCAATCCCAATGGTTGTAATGTTGTGATAAATGATCTACATCCTTAGGTTTTGTTTTTTGTCCAAAATTTAGAAATTTGAGTAAAATAAAGGACTTCCAAGTTTATTTGAGAGTAGAGAAACCATAATTGCTTGCAAACAAAATCTTTTCATAACTTTCATCTCATTGATCAAAATGGAATGATTTAAAGCTTCCCATGTGTATATAAATCCAAAGAACCAATTTCAAAAAACAAAACTCAAAAAACGTAAATTTTAAAAAAGTTTTATGAGTTGCCCAGGTTGCATGCCGAGCAAAAAAAAACTACATAGCATGCAATAACTTTGGAACTTTGAAGTCAAAAGTTATGAAATTTGTTGGGTCTTAAAGCTACTTATTGGACACATCATGTGTGAAAATTTCAAAGAAAAAAATGAAAAACCCATTGCTAGTGAGCTACCCAAAATTGCTATGTTGCCAAAAAAAGGTGTTTAGGCCTTTAGGGGTTAACAAAGCGACAAGGGCTACTAGTGTGCTTATTGGTCATAATTGTGTTGAGAATTGTCTCTGCATAAATTATAGAGATATGTCATACTAAGATAAATAGAAAAGTATTTTCAATCATAGTTCAAGTATTAGAATATGGAATGGGTGCTTGCACTCTTCAAAGGACTTATTTGAGCATCATCAATTTTGTGGTGGTTGCTTTTTGGACTTATGTGCATTATTTACAAATTGCCTATAAATCATGAATACTACAACCTATGATCAAGAGTAGCTACCTATGTGCCTTTTGCTTTGATAAATTGTTATTAAATCATGTCAACTCAAAAAAAACCTATTTGACCCCTAAAAGCCCAAGGGGGTAAGGGCAAAACATACATGTGCTATAAAATGGTACTTTTGTAACTTTAATGAAGTTTGATTCAAAAGAGAAAATAAAAATCTTGATTTTTAGTAATAATCCATATAGTCAAACACTCAAAAAACTTTTTGGATTTTTATGTAATGAATTTAGAAGTATTTACCATTTAATATTCACCAAAATTACAAATTTTACTCATAGATTTCAAAATCTGGTATGATTGGTTAAAAATAGACATTCTATCCTAAGCTTCAAAAATGCAATCTTTAAAAGGAGAGAACATCATTAGTTTCCCAAAATAATAAATTTTATAACACTAGCAAATTTTGAAATGTTTGTTTTTGAAAAATTCTCCTTGGTGGAGTTTAACTTGAATTGACATGATTCAAGTTAAGTTGGAAAAGAGATTTGATTTTCTATTACAAAAACAAAATGATTTTTTGAAAAAAAAAATTTCCATTTGAGACAGCCAGAAAAAAATGGACAACGACTAGAAAATGGTCGACTGGGCGCTTAGGGGTTAAATGACCATAGAATTGTTTCTTCTTTAACTTTGTACTAAAAATATTTTCAATTTGCTCGACTGCCCTGATTTTTCCACAAAATCCTCTTTCCCTTAGATGATCGATTTATGAGATTCCTACCTTATAAGATGAAAGGACAAACATGATCACTTCCAAATTATAATTCTAAAAGTTTTAGGAATTCTAATTGTTGGAATTGAGACAATCTAAGAAATACTCGAGTTCCGAGTTAAATTAAGTCAGGAAAGGCTATATTATGTTCTAAAAACATGTTAAGTTTTAAATACAAAAAATCGGGGCGAATCCAGTATTGTTTCCAAAATTGACCCGGATGTATAACAAAATCGAGAAAAAATCATCATGATTCCAAAAGATACCAAATCATCCACAAAGATGGAAGAATGCATTATTTGTATCATTCGTAGTTAAAACCAACTTTAGTAGAAACTTAAGCCAAAAAGGCAAAGCAGTAGACTTGTCTTGTTAAATTTGAAAATCAAGTGTGTTGGCAACCTCAAAGAAAAGTTTTTAATCAAAAAGCATCTCAAAAGATACAAAAATAAAATTTGTCATCAAAATTTTTACTTCATTAAAAAGATGCACTTCCACAGCAAGTACAGTATTCAAGATTCTTGGATTTTGGGCCAATGGCTTCAAAGGTCCAAATTGAGCATAAAAGAATTCCTTCTTATTTTTTTCAAGCATGCTATACGCACTATAAATGCTTGATTGCTAGGTCCCTTGAGAAACATTGATTCATAGTGATTCATTTTCAGAATGCTTGGACTTTCTATAATTTATAATTTTTGATATCAAATGACTAAAAGATAGGGAAACAAGGTTCACTTTACTAATTTGTGCATTTTGAATTCCATGACAAACTTGGTTTGCTAATTTAGAAATTCAATGTAAAAACAGGAGTGACTCTAGTAGCACTTTTGATTTGAAAGGTTAAATGTTTCCGCCGTTTAGCTCAAAATGAAAGGGATTATTGTTGGCCAAAAAACATATATTTGCGTCTCTCCCTCTCTCAGAGTATACTCTTACATTCTTCAACAATATCACTCACACTTTTCATCAATTTCTTTTTGTTTACTTCCCCTTCCTCATATTACTGTCCATTTTGTTTTTCTTCTAGCATTTGTAATTTGTATTCCAAAGCAAACACTTTGAAGATCTCAATGAAAGGCTATGCTTTATAGCTCTGGAATACCTTGGAGTGAAGCTTAGAGCATTGAAATTGCTTATACTAATGGTGGTGTGCTTATGTTGTGTTTGTGTTGCACACTTTGCACCCAATTTTTTCAAAAGAAAAACTGTCTTGCTTTTCATATATGTGTTGTCCTAATTAAGTGGGTTGCCTTGAGGTGGAGAACCTTTCCCATTTTGGTGTCTTGCACTCTTCTTGCACTCTTTCTTGTTGTATGTTTGGTCTCAAAAGAGATGCCTACATAGAAATCCGTTACATTTTATGTTAACATGCTCAAGTAGTTTTATACGAAAGATGGTTAAACCGCCAATTGGAAAGACCACAATATTCATTAATTTGGGAAAAAACGCCAATTTTTGGAACTTCTGAATTTTTCAATTTTAAGTGTTTTTTTGGTGATTTAGAGTGAATTTTATGAAGATTTCTTCCAGACCTTGCATTTGTGATGAAGTATCTTCAAGGAATCATAAAAAAAACTCACTTTAAATCACCAAAATATTCTCACAAATGCAAAATTTAGTATCCCAAAAACCTGTTTGAGAAAGATTGTTTCCCAAATTAACAAATATCATGTTAACTTCTTAATTTTTGTATTTATCTCTCTGAACTTTGAAGGTGCTCAATGCAATGTAAACTTTGTACCATTCATAACAAATTTAATCCATGTATGTATATTTTTCCTTAGTTAAAACTGCTATTTAAAATTTCTTATTTTGTTTCCTTGCTTTCTTTCAATTTTTAAGAAACAGTTAGAGAAAACAAAAAAAATGTCCCTTGCGAGTTGAGAGAGCAAGAGCTCTAAAAAAACTTCGAACTTAAAAATTAGAGAGGGTTCTTGACATATTTAAATACTTCTGAACTAATGATGTAAAAGTGAACTTTCTAATATGGGCAATTGCAAGAAACACTAATACTATTTTGTGTTTTCTTGCTCTCTTGGGGGTGCTTTTTGGCTTGTAACTTTTGCCTAGCAAATTTTTTTGAGCTGAAATTTCAGAGGAAGGTACATGTCATAGTCACAAACCTTCAATAATTTTTGCAGTTTTTTTGAAATGATTTTACTATTTTAAAATAGCCCCCAAATAGGTGTCTACCTTGGTCATTTTGGGGGTTTTTAGTACTATTTTGGGTCCAAAAAAGCAAATCTCATGCCACAAATCAAGGAAGTTGTTCATCATAAAGCATTACATGGATGTATTGAAGGGTTTTACAAAATTCTAAATTCCATTACCATGCACATTGTCTCAAAGTGGGCATCCATTCTCCTTGCATTGGTGAAATAAAAAAAAATCCTCCAAAAGCCATTTGCATCAAGTGAAGCTACTCAAAGAGACCAAAAATACATTTTTTGTTTTATTTTTTTGAATTTTTTTACTATTTTCTAAAAAGCAAAAAGGAAATTGTCTTTTTGTTAGTAATTTTTGTCCCTCTATTTTTGTGCATAACTTTTAGAACAAATTTTTTCTAGGTCTAAATTTTCATGAGTATGCTATTTTAAGTGCTTTATAAATTTTCCATATTTTATTTTTAAAAAATATATATATTCCAAAAGCTCATAGTACTACCTAGTAGGCTAGTACTACCAGTTTTAAAGGTGTTTGAGACAAAATCGTGAAGTGTTTCTTGCAACTACCCATATCTATATTCCTAAACATTAGAAATTTCTCATTGTTTTACAATATCTACCCATGTTTTGCACTCACGTTGTAATGTTCTTCACTTATCTCCCAAGGGTTTTTTTTTCATTTTTTAAGAAGTGTGAAAGTGGCTATTTAAGATGTTATAGTGGTGCTCCAAATTTCAACATTCATCCACACATTGGATAGAAAATATCACATTAGTACATATTACATGTATATAATTTGGTTTTCATCCACAATTTGGCAATTTCATCCATTTTTTAAAAAATAATTTGAAGCCTTGTGGCAATTTCATCCAAGTTTTTTGGCATTTTTTTGACATTTTTTAGCCAGAGTTTTTTTTGGGTGCAATCTAGCACCAAAAAGCCAAAAAAAAAGAGCCTTGCTCCCAACATTTGGCACTTAGGGCGGCTTCACACTATGACCAGCCAAGTCAAGAGGCTATCTAATTGAGTGGCCAAACTTTGCTAAGAGGCCAAGCAAAACTGCTGAGAATAGATAATAAATGCTGAAACTAATAGTAATAAATGCTGAAATTGATGGCCTCTCACCCATAATTTGGGTCCAGCATTTTGCTAGACTCAAATTTTTGCCCAAAGGCCGTCAATCTTGGATGATAAATTGTTGCCATGTCGGCAAATGGTGGATGACGGCCTTTGGAGTTTGGCCTCTAGTGTGAAGGCTTGAGTGGCCGAACTCTCGATTTCGTGCAATCTGATTGGTGCAGACCAACGGCCTCTTGACCTTCAGCCATAGTGTGAAGCCGCCCTTACCTTCCAAATTCCAGAGATTTGTAAACACTAGGGTTATATTTGGACTATTACTTATGGGCTTAGGATAATCCATATCTACTTAAAAGTGGTAAGATGAGAAGTATCCTTGAAAAAAAATTACACACAAGGACTTTGAGTTAGGAAACGTCTCTTAACTCCTAGACGCCCTAGAGGACTAAAAGTGTCCTCACGAGCCTTTTTTTTGGCACCATGGGGCTAGAAAGCACCACTTGAAAAAAGCAGGCAAAATAACATAAGGGAAAAATAAAGAAAACAAAATAAAAGCAGTCAAACAACAACTCAGGGTTTTAAGGGCTCGGCCAAAAAGCTTTAGCTTTGGCCATAGTCATTGCCACCTCTAGAGATCACGCGGCATCTCTTGCTTTACTTCAAGCGCCAAATTGCTACAAGTTATAGGACAACCTTGCCTCCATGAATGAAATTTTATTTTTTAAAATGTTTTAACATGTGCAAGTATGGAACAGCATTGTCCATTTTCTTACAAAAAATCTACCAAATGCTAGATGACACCATTCTTTTTAGCAATTTTGTCCTTTTTGCTTGAATATAATTATCTCTAGTGCTTGGAGAACTCAACGATTTTGAGCAATATAGCCACTTTAGCACAATAGTGGGGTGATTGCAAGAATGACCTGTCCTGCTTTTTGTCCCCTTCACCTCTTGTGGGTGGTTTTTGGATCCTATCTTTTGCAATTTTACTCATTTTGACCTAAAATTTCAAAATAAGGTGGGCATAAAGGTTATTGACATTCAACAAATTTTTTGTTTTTTTAAAATTATTTTACTATTTTTAAGAGGACCCCAATTTCATGTTTACCTTAGTGGTTTTGGAGGTTTTTAGTACTATTTTGGGTCCAGAATAGCAAATCCAAAGCCACAAATTATGGAAGTGGTTTAGGAGGCATCATTGCACAGATCTATTGACCAGTTTTACTAAACTCAAAAAACTTTGCCTTGCACATTGTCTCAAAGTGGGCATCCTTTCTCCCTCCATTTGTGAAAGACAAAAACCTTTCTCCAAAAAGCACTGCATCTGTTCAAGCTAATGAGAGAGATGAGAAATGGCATTTTTTCTTTTGTTTTATTGAATTTTTTTACTATTTTCTAAAAAGCAAAAAGGAAATTATCTATTTTCTTGGTAATTTTTGTTCCTCTATTTTTGTGCATAACTTTTAGATTCTTTTTTTCTAGGTCTGGATTTTCACAAGTATGCTACTTTAAGTGCTTTACAAATTGTCCATATTTTATTTTATTTAAAAAATAAAAATTCAAAAGCTCACAGTACTACCAGTTTTATGGCTATTTGAGACAAAATTGGCAGGTCATTCTTGCAACTACCCAGTGCCAAAAATTGTCACCAATTTTTAGCACACTATGCCAGATTCACCATATCTACAATCCACTATCACTACAACAATTCATTGACGGATATGAAGTACTTGCCATGTGGGCAACGGTCCAAAATATAACGTAGCCAATCTGGCTTTCTGCCAAAACCCAAAAAACAATGAGGACTCCTCACATGATTTCATGAGCTGCTTTAAGTTATGGGATTTTGTTTTTTGCCCTTCCTATAAATTATAATAATCAAGGTATTTAAGTGGTCCGTACAAGTGGAATAATGGCAAGACAAGCTAAAAGTTGTATGAGTGCCACAAGAGCCTTGATTGGGGGGAATTCCATACAAAGCGTGGTGGCAAGCAATGTCTTGCAAGTTGCAATTGGTCAATACCGCTTGCAAGCTTCCTTGCATGTGCTTTGTGATAGCAAGAAATTTGCCAGCAAGGGTTCAAATATGTTCTATACTCTTGTTGTGACAATCCTCACCGATTGTGGTGATCATTGTTTTTTGCACAATACACTAGAAGAAAAAGGGGTCAAATCTAACTGACGGGTATACAACTCCATGTCCAAAACAACTACATTGCGACTACACAATGATTGTGAGAAAGGGTGGAGTTGAGGGAGATGCAGTGTAGTAGTATGATTCTCTATCACGGATGAAGTTTGTTTTGAATAGTTGGAGTTGGTTTCTGTGACCTACTTTAGATCCACCAACGGATGAATATGCTGCCGTTTTGACATTCCTCTGACAACTGTGTCAGCTAGTTGTAAGGGAATTGAGGTTCTTTACAACTAGTTGGCTACCATTACTCCACTGCTACTCAAGAACAACTCAAAAATGCATTATGGCCAAGTTTTCTACAAAATTTCAAGGACCTTGTTATTTTAGCTACTCGTCATGATGCCTCAACGGCCACCAATTTCTCGCTATTCACTTTCAGTGTGAATGCATTCACCTGAAGTAGTAGTGTAGCAATTGTTTACAAGTTGTTCATGAAGGTTTTATAGATAATTTCAAACTTTTCATAGAGGCATTGCACAGTTGAGTTGCAGTTGTATTTAAGATGTACACCAACATTCTCATTTTGCAGTGACAAAGATTTGATTTTGGATTAAGTCTACTTGTAGAAGGAGGACGTCAATCATGGTAGCAAAAACCACATACATTTAATGACTAGAAGTATAGATTACATAAAATGTGCATTTCTTGAGCTAGCCACCATTTAGTACGCTCTAATATCTTGCATGAGCAAGTAAATTATCTCTTGCGGATAATTCAATTGCGGACAAGAGAACACCAAACTTTACTGCAAAAAATTAACCACACAAACTTCTAGAAGAAACATGTCTTGGGAAACCCTAAACCCACAGTCGACTTTCCGCCTTCGTCACTTGGATTTGCATTAAGAGGTGCTTAAAAGTAACTACACTCAAGGTTGGACTCCAGAACACAATCTCCTCTTTTTTTGTACACCCACTGCACCTTCCCTAGAGTTAGGATTTAGCATGTCAAATCCATTGCTGACAGCAACAAACTCTTCATTACTTGCAGGTGAAGGAGTGGTGCAAGATCTCGCATGCATCAATTGTAGTTACAACAAAATTGAAGCTTCTACCAATACTTCCACAAAGAAGCTCGCGATTGAAGAGCACCAAGGCATTAGGGTCCACATCTTTGTCCATTGATATTTGTGCAAGTTTTCTGAAGGAGGTGAGAACTGCCGAGTCCATCGGCGGAGGAGAATCCATGGTAGAAGCAGGGGTTGGAGCTCTGGAGGGCTTCTCTGGTTCACAAACAACGTTCAGCAAGAAAATACTTTGTTTTGCGGGAGGGGGCGTGCATAATTTGGCGGGCATTGCATTGCCGGAGAAAATGTCAATGGTGGACTCAAACTCAAATTCGTTTGACAACTTTGGAAGGGATTCCCGTGACATTGCACTAGGTAAGATTATCTACACCTCTTAACTGAAAACATGTAATTGCCAATAATCTCTCTTGTGCTTCCAATGCATGCGATGCATCTTTGGGAGTCACTTCCCTTCTATGAGAGTCATGTGATTCATGGTTGAGTTATTTATACTTTTCAGTAGTTTTTTCATAGTTATCACCATTACTTTGGCAGTGGTGAATTCCTTTGCAGCAATTATATCACAGTTGTCACCAGTTATAGTGTAGTTGTTTATTGTACTCAGTGGTTGTATTGTAGTAGTTTCCTATGAAGATGTAGTTGCTCATTCTACTCAATAGTTGTGTTTCAATTGTTTCCAATCATGGTCTAGTTGTTTTTTGTACTAAGCGGTCGTATTGTAGTTGTCACCAGTCGTGGGCTACTTGTTTTGTCATACAATTGAAGAATCCCATTGACTATGCCAATGCTAACTATGGTTTTTGAAACTTTGGAGTAAGTACCTACCGATGTAACAGTCACATCCACTGGGGTACACGAGAAGGGCAATGGAGGAATTGCGTCATGTATTGCAGCTACATAGTTCTTTATTCCTCAATCACAACTGCAACTCTATTGAAGACAAACTACTTAATTAGTAGTACTATCAGCTTCAATAGAAAAGAACAACACTAGAGCATACCATATACAACTCCAAATCAACTATGGTGCAACATACAACTCCAAATCAACTATGGTTCAGTTACCATATACAACTCCAAATCAACTATGGTACAATATACAACTCCAAATCAACTATGGTTCAATTATCATACACAACTCCAAATCAACTATGGTGCAACTGAACATGAACTGTTCTGGAAATGTGAAGAGCGAGAAGGACCTACATGCAAGCAATAATAATACAGTAAAGAAATTCATAAATAGAATCTTAGCAAATGGGGGTCCAACACATGCTAAACCTAGAACCACTTCTAGTTGTACAATAGTTGCAGCTGTGTGTCACATTTGGGCACCTCAAAAAAATTTAGTGCCCGTAGGAAAATTTTGGGCACTTGCTAGACTTGCCCCACCTCCAAAAAAACACTGACATAGATGAAGTAGATGCGTGTCAAAAGGATGAATTTTGCACAAACGCCACTACTGTCTGGCATCCAAATTCAAACACGTTCACAATAACTAGGAGCCAACTACAAGTAATGAAGTTGTTTTCTAGTTGTTTGTGTCATTTACTACTGAAAAAGGACTTGGTTTCAGAGTTGTATATTTCATGTTTTCTTCTAGTGATAGCAATTCACTAGGAGAAATTTGAGCCTCCAATAGCCCCCTAAAAATTCTCTAAAGGAGTCTTAACCCCTAAAGCCTTGGGGCCTTTATTTTGTCAAAAGACACTTAAAACTGCCATTTCTATTGCAAAGAGTGAAAAAGTTTGAAAATTGGTCTTTTTGCATATCTAACCATAGGATCTTGTCTAGACTAGTATAGGAATGTGGAAAAAAAAATTCAAAAACTTTGACTACACAAAATGCAAGATATTTGCAATTAAAGTGTAGAAAAAATACTTTTTGCACCTTGCATGACTAGATTATTTGACCTTGAACTTTTTAACTTAAAATGGAGGTTTATTTTTTATGGTGGAAAATTGAGTTGGGAATCTTGGAAAAAATATCAAAATAAAAGATACTTAATTTTCATTCTTAAAAAAAACATTAGGTAGAAGAAGGTATGAGATTGAACAAAAACTTAAATTGTTAATGACCATGCAATGGAATTGAAACACAATAATCCCATTGGTGAGATTGTTTTAGAAAGCAAACTTTGTTGTTTTCCAATAATTTTTTTAAATGTTAAACTTGCATTCAAAAATGAAGTTTATAAGTTATTTTTTCAAGAAGATCCTTGAATTGCCCAAAAAACAAGATTGTCCACAACTTTCTCATAACTAGTCCAAATGGAATGAATCAAAGCTTCAAATGTAGACAAAACTATAAAATATGAGAAAAAAAATTCAAGTTTTTGTAAAAATTAATTTGTTGCCCAATCTCCATAACTTTTTGCTTATATGGGCATAACTTTGCTCTTGGGCATAGATTGGAATAAAAATTACATTCCCCAAAGTCAATGTGTTTTTCTATCTTTAAAAGAGGTTCCAAAAAATCAAGACAAAAATTGAGGCCATAAGTACCTGCCCAAAATCCCATTTGTCACCCGTGCGGACAATAGGGCTTTAGGGGTTAAGATATGTACTTACTAAACCAACAAATCACTAATCCTCTATCTCCGCTCACCCTTTGAATTCAATGCAATTATGAAAATTATATTATTATATTGTCCCAATTGGACAAAAACTACGGGTACAAATGCACAATATGACCATTAATTCTACTTTACTCTATTTGAATAGATGAGTTAAGTACTTGGATAATAGCTAGTGAGTACAATTACATATTTTATGAGTGCAATGCCTTTTTTATTGAATTGTGCATGTGGCTTAGGTCCTTCATACAATGTAGTAATAGGTGAGTGCCCTTTTCTTGTACTCATGCTAGCCAATTAATAGCTTGGTTTGTCACATCTTAGGGGGCTCTTGGAGGGCTCAAACTTTTCCTAATGTAAAATCCTAAACCTAACATACAAAGAAGTATAATTTTTAATGATTTGTAAGTGTGTGCATTCACATCTAATCTTGCTACTCAAAAAAATTGAGGTGAATAAAGGGCTTATAGCTTTTTGTACAAATTATCAAATAGTAATCCCGTGCCAAAAATTGGGATTTTGCAATCACATTTTGTTTGATCAAATATTATAATCTCTCTATTATCTTCCACAATCAATTGTTCCCAAACTTTGCAAGCCATTTACTTAATAGGTATTCCACTATTTTCAATGATCATTTTTTTTCCAATGATGTGATTGATTGAGATTCAACAAAATTAGGGGGTTTCAAACTTAAACTTTTTCAAGTGACTCACTCAAGGATTCACGTTAGTGAATTCACTAGTGAACCGCAAGGTGACTCACCTCTGGACTTTACTCCTAACGTGATTCACGTGAGGAGTGAACCACAAACTCACCTTTGTGGCTTCCTGAGGCTCCTCCACTTGCGTCCTCAAACCTCAAAACTTCTCTTGTCAGAAATTTCTGCAAACTCACGTGTGTCTCAAACATTGCATGTGCGAGGGAAAGAAAGCAATTCACCAGTGAGTGCACATCCTGTGAGGTGAGAAGCTCAAAGGCCAAATTTTATGTTTGAACCCCCTATTGTAGCTCTCTGAAAACCCTAATTTTGGTGAAAATGACTTGGGTGCTTAGAGGTGAACCAATTTGTCCCGGAAAGTCACAAAATTCAGTTCCTCACCACAAGGACAAATGCCATTTTGTCTAAAAAACGGCTTGAAAAGTGAAAACTCCTCTTCTGACAACACAGTGATGATTTCAGCCACTATACGTCCTTCCCTCCAGAAAAGATCCAATGTTGAGGGGACAACAGAGCACTCTATTGCCAGAAAAAAAACTGAGGAGTCCTCAGTGGCTAATTCCGGACCAGTGGAGGGAGCTGAAACGACAGACGCCCAGCAGCATGCAAGCAGTGAATTTTAAGACGAATATAATGGCCAGGTGGAGGATCTCTTCAATGGTGCTGTTAGTAGCAATCCATGAGCAATCGAGAAAGTTGAAGTTTACAATAATCATGTAAGGTAGTGTGCTTATAAACCGTCCATCTAAGGGTTGAAACTGAATTATGGGGAGGTGAGACTTCTTCAACTATTTTTCAGTAAATTTTCCTTGAAAGACAAGAAGAATTGACATCTAATCTAAGTTAATTCATATTTTTTGGAACTTTGTGGAATTAGTTATGAAATTTTAAAGTGGGTCATAGGTCTCTAAAATTGTCCATCTTCATAAATGTACATAGCTTGTACATTTCAAAAACCTATGAAAAAACAGCAAGGGTACATTTGAGAAGGAGCCCCATTGAACACTCACTACAAAAAAAAATTGTCAGTGACACGTCCAAATTGACTAAAATGTCTAAATTCACAAAAAATTGACAAAAACATGTCCAAATTGACATTGCTCCTTTGTAGTTGCATAGGTCTTTGAATTCCCCACCTTGAATAAAAGTTTCAAAAATCACACAAACTAGTTTAGCTATAGGTACATGCCATTTGTTCCCCAAGGAGATAATTGGGCCTTTAGAGGTTAACGCAAGCATATTGTGTACCATAAATTGTAAGGAGTGATCTTCCAAACAAAATTGTCAAAATGTTAATAAGTCATGACAGTTGTGTAAACATGAAGTGGTCAATGGGAAGGATTTAGGATTCTTGCTTGACACTCTAACTAGTACTCATTAGGAAAAGTATGGGGCCCCAATAAGGCCCTCAATTTGGAGGGGAGGGTCCCTAGCCATGAGAATCCAATTCCCAATTAAATCATGCGCAAGCTGACATGGCACTATTGATGCCACATCAGCTTTCTCAAAATTTAAAAAAAAAATTTGCAAAAAAAAAAAAAAAAATCAAAAAAGTTTCTAACTTTTTTGTAAGATTTTTTTTTTGATTTTTTGGCTTTTTTTAATTAATTTTTTTGGCCATCAATAGGGGCTGGTTCCCCACCTCAAGAACCAAAAAAATGGAGGGCTGGATTTGTTTATAAAGACTTTATTGACGCCCCATATTTTTCCTAAAGTTTAGAGGTACCTTAATTGTGCCATTGCCCATATTCCATGTTTCCAACTCCAAATGCAGTTTCTTCTAATTTGAAAAATGGCCATTCAATATTGAGTTCAAAAAGGTAATACGATAAAACAATAAAGCACCTTAAAGCCTTAAATCTAGCACAATCAAACTTTAACACTATAAAAGTGAAGCTATTTTTTTTTGGGTGAAAATCATTAACTTTCATTTCATATTCAAAATTTGAAAGAATTTTGATTTAAAAACCACAACTAATGATAAATATTAATAAGTGCAATGGGAGATCTAATCTAATGGATACAATATATGGGTCATAGTTTGTGACTCTTGCTTGACAATCAACATCAACGTATATTTTTTGAGTTGTATTTTATAATTCACATTTACCTTTTTTTTTATTCTATAGTATTTTATAGGTTGTTGATCCTTCACCTTTAAAGGACCACATGTCCGTTCAACAGCCACTTGAGAACTTGGGTAAGGTCATATGGAGTCAATTTTATTAAATGTTCTCAAAAGTGTTACACAAGGTGTAAATATGTATATTGCAAGTGGAAATGCAATTTTTTCTCTAATTGGATGCTTGGTTCAAAAGTTATGCTACTCAAAAGAAATTGGGCAGCTCAAGCAATTTGGGCATCCTTGGAGAATCTTATGCTAAAACTCTTGTCAACTTTTGAAATTTGGCAAGTTTATAACTAAAAGAACATGGTGTACAATTGTCAAATTTTTTTTTGAGCTCTCACATCACATTCTAAAGGGAGTTAAATTTTGTTAACTATGTTTGGGCAATTTCAAGAAAAAAAATTTCCTCTAATCAAGGCCAATTACATTTAAATCTATAAATCCAAAGCTCCTAAATATTTTTTGCACATTCTAAATGTTTGTATCTAGCTTTTCACCGTTCAAATTTCATATAAAATACTTCTTCATTGCACAAGAAATCATGAAAGAATGACAACTGTAATATTGCCAATTCACTTAACCTCCTTACATTGCAAGGTGATTTAGAATATACTAGATTCTATATTTGCTTCTAAAAATTCTCATAAGTTGACCAAACATGATATACTTATGAATAGTCAAAAACCTCATTTTTGTGTAAAGCTAAAATTTTACTCTAGAAAAACTCAAAGTCTACTAACCTTATTTTGCAAGAATGAAAAAATGTTGTTTTTCTCACTTCAAACGTTATAACCCGTGAGGTCAAATGGGCTATTTTTTTGCACACATTAACTAATATGTTTTATGCACTTGAAAATTTAAAAAAAAATCTGTTTTCAATTTTGGGCAATGCACTAAAAGTTGGCAGTTTCTGAGATATATTCTCAAAAAACGCCCTTGGTCCTTTAGGGGTTAAGACTTAAGAGTATCAACAAACACTCAGTGTCTAAATTACAACAATTTTGCAAGTTTGTTGATGTCTTTTTGTTGAGTGTTGACCATATTTTGTTCATACAAATGTCATATAAAGGTAGGTTTTGTGTACTATTTTGCATTTATTTATTATCACATGCTTAAAAACTAGAACACCCATATTCATTAATTTGGGAAAACTCAACTTTGGGACTGTTGAATTTTTACATCTTCCCAAGATTCTTGGGGAGGTCACTCTATGCATTTATACAACCCACATGTGGTGGAGATTTTAACCCCTTATATTATGTCTTAAAATTTAAATAAATAGAAAAGAAAAAAATATGAGTAGAATTTGCTACTTTGAAAATTTGTGTTCTGAATTGTTGATAATTTTGTTTGTTAATTATAATTAGTTACAAATTTTTGAAGTAAAAGGATACATTATAAAGCTAAAAGTAACTTTCACACACCTATTTTATATAAGAAAAAATTGTTTAGAAATTAAACAAAAAATTCTCAAAAATGAGGCTCTATTGAAAGTTCATATTTCTTGAATATTAATGCAATGGTCGTTTAAATGAGTTCTCAATAATTATTTGAGTTGAAAACATGCCATTTTAGTTCATTTTTCAACTTTCTCTAGAAATCATTTAATATATTATTTGGATAGAAGATATTGGCAATAGAATTATGTAGTATTGATTAAACAATGCTAAAAATTGTAAGCTGAAATTATAGTTTATTAAAAAGTAAATAGGGGTTAAAATATCATTTTCATCGCACGTGATATACTATAAATACACTAAGTGATCTCCTTGGGCCAAGATTGTTTATTGAATACTCTTCCAAGAACATATTAAAATCCAAAAGTTCCAAAATCAAATTTTTTCTCAAATTAACAAATATCATATTCTAAATGCATAATGATTTATTGTACAATTTTGTGAATCACTTCCCATAGATCATAGGCCATAATAATAATTAAAGGGAACAAAAAAACTTCAAGAGAAGATTTTTTGGTCTTACTTCTTTACAAGCCCAAATTCATGTTGCCTCCAGCCCTCCACATCTACATTCTCCCTCCTGCAGTCCTGCTAGGCACTCTTTCCCTCCTGCTAGGTACTCTTTGGGAGTTGGGCATAAGGATAGGGTTCTTTTTCTTGACAATTATTTGCCTCAATCTGATGCTAACTACAGATACCTTAACACCAAGAAAATTAGGAGAAAACATGAAAGAAATTGCCAAATTCCTTCCCAAGCAAACAGTAGGTTTTGCCAAAATTTGGATGATAGTGACTAATGTTAGTAAATTTTACGGATGCACCTGTACATAGTGTCCCTACTTTGTTAACCCCTAAAGGTCCAAGCCTTTTTTTCTGTGAGTCACTGAAAATTGTCACTTTGGAGGGAATGAGCAAAAAAGTAGGAAATAGAGTTTGTTCTGCAAATCCAGCCGTAGGATCTTGCCTAAGACTAGAAGAGGTACTTGTGGGAAAAAAATCAGGTCATTCTAGAAGGAGAGGAGGGAGATATTTACATCTAAAGTGAAAAAAAAAAAAAAAATCCATGTTGTCCAAAAAATTCAGAAGCCTTTGACCACTCTTACATGAAAAGAATTGCTTTACACAAAGTTGAGCGGGTTTATTTTTTCCATGTAGAAGACCAAGTTGGGTATGTGTTGGAGAACTTTCAAATCAATTGGAACTATACAACACATAGGAAAAAAATAGTAAGTAAAAAAAAAGTAGAGAATGAGGCAAATCACTAAATTGTTAAGAATTTAATTATTGAAATGAAAAATAGAAATCCCAACGGTCATAACATTGTAATAAGCAATCTAATTCCTTAAGTGTAGTTTTTTTTTTCCAAAATATTGAAAATTGTGGAAAATAAAGGGCTTCAAAGTTTATTTTAATGTAAAGGATCCATAACTACTCACAAACTAAAACATCTCATAAATTTCATCTCATTGATTGAAATTGAATAATTCAAAGCTTCCCACGTATAAAAAAAATCTAATGAACCAATTTCAGATTTTTGTTTTTTTTAATTACAAATTTGAAATAAACTTTTGGGCTGCCCGGATTGCCCTCCCTCCCTTGGGTTGCAGAAGTTCTTGCACAACTTCTTTGTTAAATGTTAGAATGAAGAAAAAATTAGATGCTTGCTTAGGTATTGGAATTCCCCACCTTCAATAAAAGTTTTAAAAAATCACAAAAACTAGATTAGCTGTAAGTACATGCCCAAAGTCCATTTGTCCCCTCAGGAGACAGTTGCGCCTTTAGGGGTTAAATCTATCTAAAATTTCCTTACTTGTTTGCATTCCTGGGTGTGACTTGCTCTATCCTAACCAAAACATTAAAAGAACCTTGTCTGAGGGACTTTAAAGGATTGTTGTCTTCGAAAGGGACAAATGGGATTTTGGGCATGTACTTACAAGCTACAACTAAATTACTATGTGATATTTTGAAACTTTTATGGAAGATGGGGAATTCTAAGATCTGCGTAGGCATTTAATTTCTTCTTCATTCCAACATTTATTGAAGAAGTTTTGCATAAATTTCTAGAAAATGAGGGAGGACAAGTAGTTGGGGCAGTCCAAAATATATATATATATATATATATATATATATATATATATATATATATATATATATATATATATATATATTGAATTGGTTCTTTAGATTTATATATATGTGGGAAGTTTTTAATCATCCAATTTTGATTGATAAGATGAATGTTATGAGAAGTTTTAGTTTGCGGGTAGGTATGGGGTTTCTCAGAACCATAGTTACCTACTTGCAAACTAAAGCTTCTCATAACTTTCATCTCATCAATCAAAATTGAATGATTCAAAGCTTCCCACATATATGTAAATGTAAAGAACCAATTTCAAAATTTTATTAAATAAATAAATAAATTTAAAAAAGTTTTTGGGTTTCCCACCCTCTTGTGTTTTCAAGAAATTCCTGCATAACTTCTTCAATAAATGTGAGAATGAAGAAAAAACTAAATGCCCATGCAAATCTTTGAAGTCCCCATCTTTCATAAAAGTTTCAGAAAATTATACAAAGAGTAAACTAGATGTAAGTAATACATGCCTGAAATCCCATTTGTCCCCCGAGGGGACAACAGTGGGGTTAAAGAATAGGCTGGCCAAGCACTAAGTTCCGTTATTATTAGCAAAGCCTAAATCAACACCAAAATGGTAACACTGTAATGACTTGAGGAGTATAGCAATGCTCCTACAGTAGACACTTCTAAATACAGGCGAGAGAGAGAGAGTGTGGCAGAAGAAAGTCACTCCCTGAGTGACAGTAATTGCACAGTTCCCGAGGGGTACCAGGGGTACCACATTTAGGCAGGTGAGTCGTAATGTCGTCAAACCAGATGCCATCCAGCGAGACACTGAACTTTAAGGCGAATTATAAAAGGGAATTGATATGCGTACCACACCTTCTTGACTATCCCAGCACACCCCGGGATAAATACCATCAAAAAGTTTGAATTTGAGAATTTGGAATTCAGATTTGGACTTACATACCTGGATTTTGTTTAGAACCATTAAAAAAAAAAGTTGTAATTGAACAACACTCAACAAAAAAGCTTAGCTTGGGGGAAAATATTACTTCTACTTTTGTTTATAAAAAAAATAAGTTTTTTTGTTGTTGTTTAATTAGAACTTTTTGTGATTATAGACAAAATCACTGTCTCTCAGTCCAAATCGAAATTCCAAATTCTCAAATTCAGCTTTTGATGATAGAAATCTAAAATTTACCCCGGGGTGTGGTGGGATAGTCAAGAAGGTGTGGTACGCATATCAATTCCCATTATAAAATAACGAAAACGGAGGAGCAAATGCATAGCAAAGTGCGGATTCCGGGGAAACGCAATCCTGGAGTCGTGGTAACAACAACAATAAGTGACTTCGACAGGGAATCAAAGGGGAGCTCCGCTTGCTTGAAATAGACCACCAAAGCCCGCACTCCCGTAACGTGGAGAAAGAGGTGCAATAAGAAACAAATTTCCACACCTCGAGCCACCGAATAAGTTACCGCAATTAAAAAACTCCAGGGCTGGCTCTCTCCCCTCTCCCCCTCTCTCCTCTTCCCTCTCCCGCTCCTCAAGCTTACCACCTCCGGCATCCAGCCCAACAAGCTCCAGCAACGTAGCAACAGTACCGAAGCCCAGTTGGGGTAAAGCTAAAGCTAGCAACACCTAACAAACAAGCGCAACAAACTCTGAAACCACCTTCTCTTCCCCACTTCTCACCCCATCTCACTCACTGTACTCTTCAAAGCACCCTTGTCGTTGAAAAAATTGCAAACAGTTTAACCGAACCGCATCACTGCAGGTGCACAATAGTTCTGAAGCCAGTTTCGGTGCCTTTGGAATACGGTGTTTTTGAGTGTTGAGAGTTCCTGGTGATTTGTGAGGTTAACTGTACCTGGCCTTGTAGCCTGGAGTGTGTGGTTCCACGGTTGGGCTTGCAGTTCGGAGTTACGTAACCCTGTGTATTTCGACCCGGGCGGATCACAGCTAGTATGGGAGTGAGAAGCGAAGCGATGATGCCTCTGGCTAGAAACCTTGTTATTTGACGTGTCGAGAGCTTACCGGATCACCCTTGGGCCAGATCCGCGGATTGAAGCATGTAAGGAGCGGTGAGACTAGTTCTACTCGTAGGTAGAAAGGAATCTGGTGTTAAGTTACGTTGAGTTGGGTTGCGTGTTTGAGCGAGGGTCTGTTTTTGAACAGTGTACAGAGATTCTGGGTAGTCTAGGCCCTTTAGAGACGTGCTTGTGTCGGTTGATCGATCGGTGAGAGGGTTTCCGAGTGTATGAAGGTGCAGCAGTGTAGCTGAGCTGGTGTGAATGTTGAGTGTTTCGAGCTCATTGTTTGTTTCCTTCGTGAAAGCTTACATTTTGACTAAGTAACAAGTCTCTCTCTCTTGTAAATACTAGCTAGTTTTAAGGCAGCTGCACAATGGTAGGCTCGAGTGACAGCCACTAGTAAGTATATACACCAGCCATGCAGCTAATTGTCGCTGAAATGAAATGGGATAGCTACACAGGGACATTGATTCCGTGTCAATGCACGGTTAATTGGATGGCCGACCTCCGTTTGGTGATTGCTACCAGCTTGTATGCTGTAGTTCTGTCTGTGTGTGCAGCGAGTTTTTAGTATGTAAGATCGACGACAAGAATCTCGAATCACCAATGCTTTGATTTTCAGTATGAGAGTTCTTTGGTTCCATTGGAAGAGTCTCGTTGCACTCTTTCGAGTAGTCTTACTTACATTCCTTACCACTAGTGTGTATAAATCGTTGCATCGGTAGGATATTTTGAGAGTTGAGCAATAGTTTACCATTTAATTCCCGTGTTACTGATAGTCCGAACACATGTCATGCAGGTGCGTGATCTCTGCCTGCACTTGTTGAGTGACTAGCGTAAGCATTTCGAAGTGTTGCTCGAAGATAGTCATTCATTGTGAACCTCAATTCCAGCCGTTGCTACTCACATTCCTGAGGCACGGGTGTATTTCAGGAGAGATATATACCGCAAGTTCGAAAGTTGAAAAGGGGCGAAATTGAGTAGTGCAGGCACATTATCATGAGCATGCATTGCAAGACTGGGCTAACAGGTAAGAGTTCCTGCATCTGCGAAACATTAGTGCTCAAAATATCTGATTTATTGAGACTGATATAATCAGTAGCAGGTGTTTCAACTTCTCTTTTAGTTTAGAGCTGTTTTTACCTGCATTTCAGCTTCCAAGACATTCTGTTACTCCTAATGGGAGGTCAATGTGGAGGCACAAATTAAGTTTGAGGGAAAAGGGAAACTTATTTCTAGTGCTATGCCTTATTGATCCTTGTACAAATATGTCAAGTTTACTTTCGATACATGAATCCAGTGATGTGCGCACACACAAATTTAGTGTCCTGGTCCCCCACTGGAGGGATTAATGCAGAGTTCTGCAGATGTCTGGTTATGCATTTGGAGGAAGAAAATCGCTTGCAGGTCTCTGTTGTGATACAGAAGGTTTACTTTGTCAAGGTCATCCATCGTGTGTGCAGGTACTTTCCAGGTTTCAATAGACTTACGTCTGCAAGGTTAACGAAGGATACCAGCTTTTGATCTACCCGAGCTCGTGTTCATATTGGATCTAGATTTCATCTTAGCAGGAGATGGAAGTGAAGTGAAATGACATCTGATTTCTGCAACATCGAGTTCCACAACATTCTGAGCCAAACGGCTCCGGCTATCCACCCTGGAGAGCCTGACAGGCAAGGCGAACTGGCGTTTAGCCGAGAGGATCACTTCAACATGAATGCGCTACACAGGGAGTCCTTACACAGCGATTCCACACACAGGGATTCCATGCACAGGGATTCTAAGCTTGGCAACGTTCGAGAGAACGACTTCGCCAGCCGGATTCAGTCCCTCATGAGTGGCGATGTGGCGCTGGGCAACTTGCAGGTCGACCATGGCGCCGGGCCGTCCACGCTGATGGGGTCCTCGCCCGGTGGTGGCATGGTGCGCAACGGTGGCATGCCGCCCGGCATGCAGGCGGACGCGCAGCAGCAGCACGATCAGAACTCGCGCGCGCCCAGCCGCTACGAGGCGCAGAAGCGGCGCGACTGGAACACGTTCGGGCAGTATCTGCGCAACCATCGGCCGCCGCTGGCGCTGACCCGGTGCACGGGCGTGCACGTCCTGGAGTTCGTGCGGTACCTGGACCAATTCGGCAAGACCAAGGTGCACAACCCGTCATGCCCCTTCTTCGGGCTGCCGCACCCGCCGCACCCGTGCCCGTGTCCGCTGCGGCAGGCGTGGGGCTCCCTGGACGCGCTCATCGGCAGGCTGCGGGCGGCGTTCGAGGAGAACGGCGGCAAGCCCGAGAGCAACCCGTTCGGCGCCAGGCAGGTGCGGCTGTACCTGCGCGAGGTGCGCGAGATGCAGGCCAAGGCGCGCGGGATCGCGTACGAGAAGAAGAAGCGGAAGCGGATGCCGGCGGCGTCGGAGGGCGGCGCCAACGGGGCGTCGACAGGCATGAGCCTGAGCAACGGCGCGGGCGGCCTGAGCCCCGGCCACATCCACGCGCTCCCTGCTCAGCAATGAGCCGGATGCGGCCGTAACGCACTCGATCCGGGTGGTGCTCAACCGAGAGCTCCGAAGTAGTGGCCCCCGGACGATCGGAAGAGAGAGTCGACGGACTCAGCGCTTGGCACGAGCATCGGGATGCAAGTCGGCACCCGGGTGCCCCTCTACAAAGGCGATCAATTTTTGCCACGAAGACGACGGCGAGGACGCGGGCGACAGTCCTGGCCGGGAGCTGCAAGCACGGCTGGCTGCGAACGGCAGAGTCTTCCATGTACATATCTAGACCATTTGTGAGCGAGTATGTGTAGATATTCTTTTTCCTCCATGATGCGACAACCTTCCCCCCTCCCTCTCTCTCTCTCTCGAGCTCTTGAGCGGGTGCGATCACGGCAGGAGCTCGATTCTGCAACCTCAAGTATATGCAGAGGACCCTAGAACGCCATTCGACATCAGTCGGTACATGGGCATGGGCTGAGCAGAGGTGTAGCTAGATAGGTAAAGCTGTAGACACCCCAGCCCTAAATCTAGATCGATCAGTAATTTCTTAATCAGTTTTGCAAATCATGGGTCAATTCCATTCCTAGCTTTTTTTTCACGTCCTTTCAAGATGCTCGTTTGTTTCCTGAACAAAAACGAGGGCTCTTGGAGGATGGTACCACAGATCACAATGCTGGTGGATGGGATGTGCTAGGCGAGTTAAGTTTGCTTCGATGCAGAGGAGCTCTCTTCCTCCGGTGGAGCTTTCACAGGCTCATCTGTAAAATTTCCGCTATTGAGTTTATATGCTCGATCGTCTCGTAGAGCTGCAAGGATTGCTTGTTTCTTCACTATACCCTTCCACTCCAGCTGTGTGCACATCCATATGACCATATCCCCTGTATGTACAACATCCTTGCACTGCGTCATCATATCCCTGCTTCTGACAACAATTTGTTATTTCTGATTGATGCCGTTATGCACGTGCAGAAGTACTAAAACTTGGAAGGATTATCTTCATGACTATTAATCGCGTCACCCAAGAGAGTGGGGTCTGGGTCTCTGGAATTTTCTTGCTACTGTGCATCCTCAGTGGTAGAGTTTCACTGGGTTCCTCAAGTTACTTGTCCCTAGAACTACAGTACACTGAATTCTGTTTCTTGCATCTCAGTCTGGTTCTTCCTCTGCATGTATGTCCATTGTCTTGAATGTTTGGAACCATGACTTTTCTACGTACCTATCTGCATCCGGACTTGCCTGAAGGCACCGGCACCCCTCTTCATGAGTGTCCCCATCGCCATTACCTATGCGCCTGTCCTGTCAGTGACATATACAAGAAGATGGTTACGGGTGACAAAGTGATGGTTTTGAGTGACTGGCATGACGGTTCTGAGTGCCCCATCTTACTATTTAAGAACTCTTTGATGCACTAAAAATTTCAGTAAGCGTCTTTTTTAGCATCTTCTATACGGAAGTACATAACTGGATACATTATCAGTGATTTTGGACTTTGAAAATTCTTCATGAAAAATGCTTACAATTGGAACTTTTAAATAGATGCCAATATTTTTGGTTTCCTCTTGCTAACTTAAAAATATTTTTATCAAAGTTCATCAATTGATTTTCTTACTCCGAAGTCCTTAGTTTCACGCTTATGAGTGTTGATACCTTATAAAATCTCTTTAAACACGGCTAGTAAATTTTCCAGCAGGAGCGCTGTATCTGCCTCCATAGCTCTAACTTGCTTGAGCTCGCATTGTAAGAAGCTAGCTAGGCAGGATCACTATAATTTGTCGATGACGCTGAAAACACCCGGAGTGTTGTTCACTGTGTGTTTACATACATGCATGGTCATGGACAACCACGTGGCTGAATGACGGTGTTTTTGCAAGAGGGAGTTCATAGGGAAAGCCGAATTTCAAAATTTGTAATCAAAATGAGAATTTACGCCAGCTAGGGCAACAGCAGTCTGTGTCTCCTCCGACAGAGGTCAACTGGGAATTCATGAGCTACAAGTGAGCTTGTTTTGTATCTCGGAGTCGGAGATGGAAGATCCGGCGGGGGCGTACAGTACAGAACAGTGCGTATCTGAAGGCTTGAAACAAGCTGCCACTCTCGTGCGCAACTGAACTCGCCACGCGCACCACGATGCACGCTAGCTAGCTAGAGCAACTAATATACTGTACTCCGGCGCCACCCCTTGATTTCTGTATCAGATTCTACTGTCGCTCAGTTAACCCAAGGCCCGCTTTACTCTAGGAGTCAAGGCCATGAAAACTTGAAGCCATTCCAACCAAAATTTGAGCCCAAATGGCCTCAGGAACGGTCCCAAATGCCCATTCTAATATTAGTACAATGGGGCTAACTCTATTAACACCATATTCGTTAAATTGGGAAAAAGAGTACATTTTGGGACTTCTAAAGGTTTTAGGTGATCACCTAAATCAAGCTCGCAACTTTTTTTGGGACATGTGTCCTCACTTGAGAGGAGGAATTTGCGAGGAAATAATCTTAGTGGCTCAGACTGAATTTGATACTTTCAAATTTGATTTAAGGTAAATTTTTGGGTTTAAGGTGGAGTACAAAATGGTACCTCCATTTTTCCCAATTTAATGAATATGGTGTTTATTATAGATTTGTGGGTAAATGCTTTGAGGCCAAAAAGTTGAGGCCACTAGAGCAAAATTTGAAAATTTTAAGAGAAGAGGAATAAAAAAGAAGATTTAAAAGAGTTGTTATTGATGTTATTACCCCATCTTATGGTGTTGAGTATCTCAAAAGAATCTTTTGTATTCAAAAAATCACATTTTAATAAAATTTGACAATGGCCCCAAGGCCAAGAATTGGCTTCATGTTGTTAGAAGACCCCATTTTTGAAGTTGGAACTAAGTCAAATCTTGTCTCTAAAATATTAAAATATGTTCTGAAAAGTTAGCCTTGACTCCTACTGTAAAAGTCTTGAGGCCATTTTCAAAATATCAACCAATCACTTACTAGTATTCCTAGTGTCAAAGGCTAGAAACTAGCCTTGACCGTAGTGTAAAGCAGCCCTGAGAGTATAGGGGTGGTGAAGCATGTAGATTTGTAGCCTTTGAGGCAAAATATACATGGAAAATTTGATGGATACCCTTGAAGTTTGTAATATTTACATAGATATCCCTATTTTTTCAGAAATTGCACAAATACCCTTGGACCAAAATTCTAGATGTTTGTTTTCTTGAGCATGCCACTTCCCTTTGACTTCCTTTGCCTGCACATTGCTTTTTTTTGTTTCATTACATTCCCTTCTTCTACATTGGTCATGATCGAAGTACAAGCACAACAAATAAATGCCTAAAAATTATATATTGTCATGATGGGAAACAAAGCTTCACACTTGAATCAAAATGATTAACATCCATCCTATAAAATTGCCAAAGCTTGGGGAGGTCACTTGCAAAAGAAGTAGAAACTACGCATGATAAAATATAGGGTCCATTATATTAATTCTGGGTAAAATTTGTAAAAAATTTACATCTAATATAGGGTGGTCTAGTAGTGGAAAATGTGATTATATATAATATAGGGTAGACAAAAAATGATAGAATTATGTAATTTGTAGATGTAAAATAGCATAGAGAAAGAAGGTTAGTAGTGACTAGTGAGTACTTAAGGTATAGGGTGTAGGGTATATGGCTTGGGGCCATGGGCTTTAGGGTTCTTTCAATAAGAACAAAAAGTAAATTTTATTGTCCAAAATTTGTGGATGGATGGCTGTCACCAACCGCTTGGTCATCATTGGAGGAGTGGGTAACCAATGGTTTTAGTATTTTTTTTTGGACTTGCCTTCATTGCTATGGAAATGCTAATGGAAGTGAGAGTTGTTTGAAAAAAAATTCCCACTTGTGTGCTGCGTACTAGGGTTTGGATTTGCAATGGCATACATAGGGGTTTGATTTCCCAATCTAAACACTTAGGGTTTCAATAGCGTTTGAAGCTAAAAACTTAGGAAACAAAATGCATATAACAAATAGAATGATTTACAAGGAATTGAGATAGAATGAAAATAAATGATTGTAAGTAATATAGGGTAGCTTAAAATGACCCCCAAGAAAAAGTATAAGTACCAATATGGTGCACTTAATCACTAACATTTACCTTTATTTTAAAAAATACCATGTCTTATAATATTTTTGACAAGGTAAATAGCCCCCATCTAAATAGGTCAGTATCGCAGGTGTATGCAAAATATAAGAGGGAGTGATCACCCTGAGTGCCAAAGCCACACCCAAATTTGCTAACATCTATGAGTATGTGATTTGAGAATTTAATGCTATTTTTATTCCATAGTGGTCTGTCATTCATCCAATCACTACATTACCACCTCCTTAAAAGAGAAAAGAACAAATCCTAATTTTTTTTGAATTTTTATTGCACTATTGTTATTTTTTTGATGTATTTTTGCTTCAAGTAATTGAAAAGCCCTATAGTTTTTAGTTTCAAATTCAAGCACGTCCAATTTGTTTAAATTTAGCCTTAGAGTGATAAAGGTGAAACAATTTTTTTTGATCCAAATCAAAAAATTAGCATTAATTTCTCATATTCATGATCAAAGCACTCCTTAAGGTGTGACATTAACAATTTTAGGTGTGGCTTTAGCAATTCCTTGAATTTTATGCAAAAATTCCAAATTATGAAGTCAAGGGAGGCTAGCCCTAAGTTTGACACAACCCAAAAAGGGCTTGTTTAGGGTTAAGTCGGATTGGATGTATGATATATATTGTTTGGAAACACTCAACCAAACCTTTTCAATAATATATTTTAAGTGCAATTTGGAAATACATTTTCATTTTTATTGTGTCGATATGACAAGTCATGATAGAATTTTTTGTTCTCACAAATCAAAATCAATACTGGAATTTGCCAAATTCCTAGTCAAACTTTTTGAAGCATTAATTCCTTCCTAAAATCAACGTGGCTAACTTTGTTGATTTTTCTATGCCAATTAGTTACAATGAGATTTGAACAATTGATACATGTTTTTTTTTCGTCTTTTAGGGTGTTTGGAAGACTATACTGGCACATGGAAGTGTAGCGTGATGATCTAAATTTAAGCATGATTGTAATTTAGATGATCCTTTTGCCTTGCGGTCCTTGCCTCTATAGGACATCGTTTTTTATATATAATTTTTATTTCACAAATAAGAAAACATAAAAAGTGAATCTTGTAATTTGTTGACGAGTAAGAGTTTTTTACAAATTTTTGAAGTATGGGCCCAAAGAGACCCAAAGTAGTCTTTGGGTCTCTACCAAACCAACAAAAATGTAATTTTCATCTTTCTTGCCAAAATTGGTCAAAACATTAGGCCCTAAAACTGTTGTTTTTTTTTTTTAAATGGTTTTACACCTACAAGATAGAAGTTCCTGTGATTGAAATCATTAAGTCAAACTATCTCATCACTAAAAACTTTGATTGTGGCCATTAAATCTCTCCATTGTGATTCAAATCTTTAATTACAAATGACACTTTTAGGCTGAATGAAAATAATGAATTCATTTTAATCTCTTTGGAATGAGTTCTCAAGTGAGTTTAATTTTTGGAGTAGGATCATAAATTCACTAGTAGAATAGAGTTCTAGGGGAACCAAGCTACATTGTAAGGGCATCCTCAATGCAGTCAAAATATCAGCTCCTCAAACTCTGTTATAAAATTGCGTCAGTGTCAGAGCTGGAGTGATATGCAGAACTCTCTAAACAGTGAAAATTTACAAGAGAAGGGCTCTTATGTGGGAAGCCCTAAAAATGCAATATGATTTACGTGCTGCATTCGAGCCCATGTTTTTGCTCAAATCCAGTTTAAAAATGCAATATGATTTACGTGCTGCATTTGAGCCCATGTTTTTGCTCAAATCCAGTTTAAACCACTGCACAAACTTTTGCCTGCCTCTATTACAGTTACATTGCATAAGAGTATGGTTATAAAGTCCATCAAGTGTATACTCGATACTCTTGCAGCTTGGCACCCACAGCTTGAGTTCGCCACAAACAAGCTCACCTTGTATAATCGTTTCCCTCATTGGTGAGCTTTCTGAAATCTTGATACAAGGTGCAAAAATGAATTATGCATTTAGAAATACATCCTTTTTTATACCAGGTTTCCTACTTAAAAGTTATCGTGTCTTTCAAAAGGCCAGAATAGATAAGGCAGAATTTGTGCTTTAGAGAGCATGTGCTATACGAGGTTTTTTGTTTGGTAAATATGATAAGTATATAACTAATATGATATATTATGCCTTGATCCTAAACCTATATTGCTATAAGAAGAGCAAAAATTTCACTAAAAGAAGGATTAGTGTTTGTTCTTTTTGTTAGATGAGACAATATTAAATCTAATGATCTACCACCAAAATCTTGTAATCTATGAGTTCAAAAATGTCTTCTACAAATCCTTGTAGTTGTTTAAGATGATTGATTTTCTATTTCCAGTGATTTTTTTTTTCTCACTTTGCAGAGTGCAATATAGAATGACATTTTTGACAATTTTTGCATGAAACATATCATGGTTCTTTACCTAAATCTATCATGAATGTCATGATGTTTGATTACGTTCCAAATAAAATAAATGAGGCACTCTACAATGTTCGTCAATAACTAAATCTCATATTGAATTAAGATATATTCATTTGTAAATTTACATGAAAAAACCCTTTGGTAGTGTAAAAATTGGTTTGCAATTTGAAGAAAGATATTTATTTCATTGCAAACTAGTATATGAAACCAAATCACAACAAAACCTAGAGGTATAAGCAAACTCAGCAAGATAAACAGTCTTAATCTGTAATGACCTGTTAAGGTAGGCGCACCCATAAGCGTGGAAATAAGGGGTTTGGAGTAGGTAAAAGAATTGAACAATTTTGAAAAAAATACTATAAGTTAGGAAATGGAAACCAAAAATATTGGCATCAATTTCAAGGTTCCAATTGCAAGCATTTGTTCACAAAGATTTTTCAAAGTCCAAAATCACTGAAATTGTAAGGACCATGTGTAAGAGATGCTAAAAACAAGGCATGTTGGTTCTCAACTAGTGAGATGGGTACTCAAAACCGTCATGGAGTCACCCACAACCATCACTTTATCACTCATAAATATCACTTATGTATCCATAAACACCATGACATTGTCAGTGACGCCCATGGGGACGTCACACCCATGGGTGCGGCTACCTTATATAGTGTATTATCTGTTTTGGAAGGTATTTGCAAGGTATTTGAAGATAACACAGGTCTTCTAAACATTTGGTGAACCCCTAAATGGCACCAAAGCCCTTTGGGGCCATATGTATGGCCGTGTATACGGACATATTTGAGCTATTCTGAGGGCTTTCCAAAAAAAACTATGCACCCCCCATCATACAACCCTTCAATATGTATGGTTGTAACACTTAATTTCTAACTAATTCAAACTTCTAAATATTGGTTGCAACCGTATTTGATACTATATCTCAAGAGCCCATGTGACGTTCAGGGGTTAAAACACTTTATACATAGTACGTTAATGGATTATTTTTAATAGTTGTATTGCAAGTCAAATTGCAATTGAATAATTTCTAAAAATAAGTGAATATAAAGTGTCTAATATTCTTGAACTACTCAAAATTTATTGTAAATGAACAGCAATGACGTTTTCATTCTCAAATATAGGCTGCATGCTGATTTTTTTTTTTTTTTTTTTTTTTTTTTTTTTTTTTTTGTAAACTACTAAAGTGGAGTTCTTTGACCTTTATTTTAAAAACGTTTTTGTTTTATTTCCCAAATTTGGGCCAGTAGTTTTTTCTTAATACCTAGTTCACAACATAAAATCTTTTGATTAAATCTCGTGCATGTTTTTTTATCACATCTTTTTTTTGTCCAAGAGCCCTAGGTTGTTAGGGTTTAATCTTGAAACAACGGACAAAGGCATTTATTATCAGCCACAAAAAAAAATGAATTGATTCATTGTTTCTCACAAAACATGAACGACAATTTTAGTAGACAGTGGTGTTTAAAGGTTAAATATATCCTAGCATATTACAATTATACTAGTGGACCCTTGTACTCATCATTCCGGCAGAGGGCCATTACAAGAGGGGGTTCTTGCAAAAATATTAACATGACCCTCCTCATAGTCACCTTCTTTAGGTTTCTTCTCCTTTCTGTTACAATGAGCTTACTTGTACTATGCCTACCTACGCGCTTTGCCTCATTCTCTACGCGTCTACCCCCTATTCCCGTGTATACCCCATCCCCAAGGACGACCATAACCGTCACATAACCATAGAAATAAGAATAACCGCCACATAACTAACATTTAATTTTCTTGGAGCAACACCCAACTACCCAACTAATAGAGATTTTATTCTATTACAGACACCTAACTACCCAACTAATGAAACCAAGCCTATTATTAGTATAGATGAGGGCCACTTCACACTATGGTTGTTCAAGTCAAGAAGCCTTGGCAGTGAGTGACCAAATTTTGTTGATAATACAAAGAAACGAGTTGACCACAAGCAATACAATATTAAATTGACTGCTTCTTGATCATAGTTTGGATTTCAATTCTTGTCACGTGCAAACTTCCTTAATGAGTTTGTTGTCATGACCAAAAAAATGCTTGCATGTAAGCATTTTGAAAGACAATGGCCTATTTGGACTTTGCCTTCTACACTAAATAGTTAGGTTGCCTTAACAATCAAGTTGCCTTACCCCAAAATTACTTTACAAGTCATCAAAGTCAATAGATGTTTTTACAAATTACACATGGAGGTTCATGAGCTAGCCCACTTACAACAATCTTTAATTCAAACGGAGTGCATTCTTGTACAGTAAATAGTAAATATTTATATGGTGTAATGTCAACAAATTAGTGAGGGACAACCTATTTACACGATTCAACAAGGTTTTTGGGGGCAATTTAAGGCCCAATTGCCTCCAAAAAAAAATGTGAGATTCAAGCCTATATGAAAGAAAAAGGGAAATATTTTCACAAAATGCTAAATTACAATAATGAAAATTCCATTGTAGCCTAGGCTTTCATAAAAAAATTCTCAAACTAAAAATTGAAGCCATCGGTGTTGCCTAATCTAATTCCATGCAACAATTAAATAATGCTAATGATTATTTGGATATTTTCAAAAAAAATCAATGAATACTTTTTGCCTACGAAAAAAATTCCATGATGCTACAAAAATTCATGCACACGGACCACCTTCAACTCCAACCAAAATAGGGATGGAGGCAGGAAGCTACAAACCATTTTCAAAAAATGCCATATAGTCATTGGTTAGAAAATTTTAAAAAACCCTGCTACTTAATGTACTGTATTGTAAGAGGCCCAATTCCTGATTATTTGCAATCTTATTGGTGGAAATCCACGTCTTCTGGACCTTTGACCATATGCGTCAGTTACAATTCACAACAGAGCCAGTCAGAATACCAATCAGGGTTCAGGGTTGAAACATTTTTACTCTACGGCAGGCCCTTCGAAATTCCAAAATTGCATAGAGAACATGTGAACTTGCATGCCTTACTTAACCCCTGAGCGCCCAGCCCAAACTTGTGTAGTGTTAAACCTCATAGCAAATAATTTGGTACCACAAGTTCAAAAACAACATTTAAAAAAGTTAGCCGTTGATATTGCACAAGGTTTAGGGTTTGCATATGTATGAAAAAATTAGTAAGTTTTTGTCGCATGAATCAAAAGATTATAACAATAAAAATCAACAAGCCGTCATAAATGGAGAGGCCACATTTTGGCATGTGGGGTGCTCAAGGGTTAAGTACCACCAGTCTGTTGAGTCTTCATGTATGAGCCTAGAAACAGACTAAGGTAGGAGGCTCAAAAAGCGACCCTCTAACCCTTGAGGGCCCACACCAAAATTGAGGAAATGAGGCCAAGAGGACCATGCTAGAAAATATTGTACGTCCTGAGATGGGAATTTAAATCAGGGAGGATTCACCACTAAAATAGCAAATAGGGTGCTTGATGCACCCAATTAGAAATTTGTAGAACTTTTGACCGCACCATTTCAAAGTTATAGTAGTCAAAGTACAATTGACTATGTGGCAACTGGTCAATTTTGGAAGAGTCCGTGGTTATGGATGCAAAAATTCATGTCTTAGACGAGGCTTCTTTTGATAAAATTTAGGCATAGGGTGTGATTTATTGGTATCTTGCTTGTTGCTAAATTTGGTGATGTTTTGACATCTGCAAGGTGCTTTTTTAGAGGCCCAAAGTTGCAAGGCTCACACGCCATAGTGGACAATAGACAGGGTACGGGTAAGGCTTTGACCTCCACAAAGGCACGGCTCTCGACGATACAGCTACAAAATTCTTCTCCAATCTAAGCCATGCGTGCCAAAACACCCCTAACAGTATGGAATCGGCCATAGCCGGTGGTCTCTATCCTCGCACCTAAACCCTAAACCACATGAAATGAAGTTCTAGCATACTATTGTCATACTTGACTTGCACGATCCATGGATTCCATGCTTGTACAAGTGGTGAAACCCCCATTGCCCACTATGTGGCATGAGAGTAGTGTCGTACCCTAAACCCAAGTACAATTCCAGGATAGTAGATCCATGATTTGGACTCCATTTCTTACAAAGTCTGATCTTGGGAGGCTAGAATTTGGCTTGTGAGGCGCTCAGGGGTTAACCCCTAAGCGTCTTGCCTAAAAAATTTAGCATAAAGTAGGAGCACCCATAAATGTCAACTTAGGGTTTTGAACATGACAAGTATTAATAAACAACTAGCAAACTATAGGATCCTATTAGGAACTAAAAAAAAACAAGTTTGCACTTTTGAATGTATTATTTGGATGCTATGAGAATAAGTTGTGAATTTTTAAAGAGTAAATTGCCATTGCACCCATAACCACTTTTAAGATTTCATGTTCATATGTTGTACATTCTTGTCATCACATCTATTCACTTCCACAGATTTTCCAAGATTTTAGAGGTGAAGGTTATGGGGACATTAACGCTTATGGGTGTTCCTACCTTACCTCCAATATGGAACCTTCAACACATTCCCTCAATTTTTAGAAAGTTGAACAAGTATTCACACAATCCAAACTGGTCATTCTATACCCAACGATAAATCAGAAGTTTAAGGCTAGTGTGATTTCAAATCCAAGTAAATCTATAAAATCCCCAAAGTTGAGAATCTCATATTTGTTAATTTAGGTAGTAGTTCACAATATGGATTTTGGACTTTGATGTGATTTTTTCCCAAAAATAATAATTACCTAATGGTTAATCCCATAAGACCATGTTTAGCTATACTTGATGGAAAAAACAACTCCTTGAATGGGAAAACACTCCAAAACTTATGGTCATTCAAAGTAAGTGGATCTAGCTGGCTCACTACTTTACAGCTACAAAAGCCTTGCCCAATCGAGAGAAAAAAAAGTGACATATCACCAACCTTCTTCCCTATACATGGGAGTGTGGGCTTCCAACCCATCCCATCCAAAATTCCTCCATCCATAATGCAATGTACAATGCCTATATATACTCCCACTAATAGTTTTAATTTTAAAATAAGTAAATTCAAATGTTTGGGTGCAAAATCTAGAGACTTCAAGGAACAACAAGTCAATCCAAAAAATTTGTTGGACTTTTAGCTCCATTAATTTGGACTAGAGTGGCAGATCAAAACTTGAGGATGCAATACCTTTTTTATCTACCTTTACACCTCCAAGAACCCCATTTGACCATATTGGGCTCTTTGATCCTTTAGGGGTTAAGGTAGGAGCACCCATAAGCACGTGCCCGTAAGCAACGTTGTCCCCATAACCGTCAGCTTTGAAATCTTGGATAATCTTTGGAAGTAAATAGATGTAATGACAAGAATGTACAACGTGTGAACATGAAATCTTGATAGTGGTTATGGGTACAATGGTAGTTTGCTCTTTAAAAATTCACAACTTATTCTCACATTATCCAAATAATACATTCAAAATTGCAAACTCATTATTTTTCTGTTCCTAATAGGATCCTATAATTTGCTAGCTGTTTATTCATACTCATCATGTTCAAAACCCTTAAATTGACGCTTATGGGTGCTCCTACCTTAAGTATGGTAAAGACTCTAAGCTTAACCCCTAAAGGATGTTGCCTACCAATAGTGTTGTTTGTATTTGTACAAGAATCATTTAGTACTTAAAGAAATGACTATATGACAAATATTAAAAATTCCCCAAAAAAACCTAATTGACAAATAGTATGTTTATGACTTGTCTTGAAACTTACAACTCCAATGGGATTCATGTGCTATCCAAATACCCCATCCGTATACAACTTGGGAGTCTGTATACAAAATAGCAACATCCTTTAGGGGTGCACCTTTCATGACCACTCTCAAAGTTGTCATTTCCTACTTCCCCCAAAAAGGTGGGCCCCACCACGTCTCGAGTCAGGGTCCCACCACTCTCCCGCTCATTCGCCTCGTAACTTAGTTCCTCCTTCTCCGTCTGGCACACCCCTGACCCTGACGTGAGTGACGTCGCGCTCGATCGCCTCCCATTCCCGGACGTTCCAAACGGTTGCCACTCACTCACTCTGCCTGTACTCCTGTAGGTAAGGTAAGGTATAAAAGTCATGGAGTACCTCCGAGGCTTGTGGCACAACACCTTCTTCGGCAACATGGCCACCGTCAAGGCTGTGGCGGTGCTCACCGGCTCCTCCAACGTCACCGGCGTCCTCACCTTCGTCCAGGACGGATCCGGTACCCATCCCTCCCCCCTCTTCCTCTCCTCCTCCACCTCCAGGGGTTTCAGTTTCAGACAAGGCCGTGAAAGGTTCTGTTAGCTTTGGTATTTTAAAACAGTCTGGTTCCAATGAGTCTGCGCTTGCGATTGTTGTCAATGCTCCTGTGATTTATTATTCTTGCCTGGTTTCTTGATATTGCCGTTTCTTGATCAGACCGCAACTTTACGTTCCACTTAGAATGTTGCTATGGCTTATCACAGCAAACTGTCGTCAAGGGATTATTTTCCATACCTGTGTCTTGACAGGGAAATGTGAGACAGGGAATAATCACAGAGGTTTCAGTTTCAGACAACAAGGCCGTTAAAGGTTCTATGGGCTTTGGTATTAGAAAACTGGTTCTAATGTGACAGCGCAGTGTCTGCGCTTACGATTGTTGTCAATGTTCTTGCGAAAGCAAATCGTGATTAGTTCTTGTCTGGTTTCTTGATATTGCCGTTTCTTGATCAGACCGCAACTTAACGTTCCACTTAGAATGTCGCTATGGCTTATACAGCAAACTGTCGTCGAGGGATTATTTTGCATACCTATGTTGTAACAGGGAAATGTGAGACAGGGAAACATCACAGAAGAAAAATTAGACAGAAATGTTTAACAACTCACAGGGAAAAATAATGAGAAGAATTCTTGGAATGAGATAGTGAGGGAAATTTACAAAAGTTTGCTAAGCTTAATTAGCTCGTTGCTTTGTTTGATGTGGTTTCGACGTGGCCGTACGTGAGTGGTCTTTGGACGTTATAAGTCCCGTTGTAGCATCTTGTTGTTTCGTTGTTCGAAAAAACGTAGGGTATGTATGGCTTCTTTCTTTCTTTCTTTCTTTCTTCTTTTGGTACACTGTGCCTTCTTTCTTGAAGATTTTTATATAGTTTAGTTCTGTTCTGTTGCGGGAGTGGCGACTTTTGGTTATTTGTGATACTGCTCATTGCTTTTTGTGTGGAGGTATGAGAAGGTCCTTGTGTGCTGCTGTCTTTTGTTTTATGCGTTTTTTTACCTGTGTGTGCATGTTAGGTGTGAGTGTACGATAGAATTTGTTAGTATTTCTTGCGGTTTTAAGTGATAGGAAGTAGTAGTAAGTAATGCGTATTGTATAGTTTTAGAGGTCACTGTTGTATGGTCTTCTGGTTGTTTAGAACGGGCTTCGGATTTGGTCAAGTGAGGATCTTCAATGTCATGTTGTCCTTTGGTTGGATCTTAAGCTGGAATCATTATCTTTGTAATAGTCATGTTGGCGAAGAGATTTGGAGATTGGTCCTTTGAATGGACCAGAATGTTGAGGATGATTAAATTTAGGTCTAAAGAACTGTGCACAAAGAGCTGTCTTTAAGAATGACCTTAATAATGTTTGACCAAGAGCGCATCAATCAGGCTTGTTAGCTCTGCAAATTAGGTCACAATGCGCTTGATTTGTTAATTTTGGCACTAACATAAAAAAAAATTGAGCTTTTTGCTAATTAAATTGAATGTGTTATCGGAACATTTATGTCTTTCCAGGCCCTACGAGTGTGGAGGGGGAAATCAAGGGGTTGAACGCTGGCAAGCATGGATTTCATGTTCATGCTTTGGGGGATACAACCAATGGCTGCATGTCAACTGGTAAGAGTCTTGTCTCGAGGACCGTGCATGCTTGTACCGCTTAGCCAATCATGCAGTTGTGGTGAACAAATAATGAATTTGTTTTGAATCAGGTCCTCATTTTAACCCGCAGAATGTTGAGCATGGTGCTCCTGAAGACGAAGTTCGGCATGCAGGAGACTTGGGAAATGTCATTGCTGGTGACGACGGTAATATCAAAGTCCATTAGTTACAGTTTGAAATTAGTAACTGTTTGCAGATGTGATTGTGCATATGGACCTTTAATTTTGTGTTTTAAGTGATAGTTGAAGTTGCTGTGTGCCTGCTCATCAGATGGTTGCCTCCTCATCCTATGATAGAGTAGTATCTGCCTGATTGCCTGTTCTTGTGAGCAATGAATCGAGATGTGGAACTGAATGGGTTTTTGAAGTGCTGGGTGCAGGTGTTGCAAAAATCTCCTTCACGGACGCTCATGTACTATTTCTGCAACCCTACACTCGTAGAAAATGTTACCCCGGCCAATAAGTATACTTTGATTCTGTTCGTTTTGAAATGCTTGAATTCCTGCATCTAAATCAGGTGGGAATTACTGCTGTGTAGATTCCTTTGACCGGCGTTGACTCCATCATCGGCCGTGCAGTGGTGGTCCATGGCGACGCTGACGATCTTGGAAAAGGTGGGCCATGGTAAAAAGCTTTCTTGTGCAATAAGGAAGGCAGATATTGTAGCAGAAGTCAGATCTGAAGCTAAGCTCTTCCAAGTTGCATATCCATGTCTACGCCCATTGTAAAGAATATGTAGCAAAATTTCAGTTCAAAATTTCAGGCTCGTTTGTTCTATTGATCACGGCTGGTATTTTATATTGGTTGTTTGATTTTCTATGGACATTCATAATCCTGCAGGTGGACACGAATTGAGCAAAGCCACTGGAAATGCAGGTGCCCGAGTTGCTTGTGGTGAGTACCTTAGGCCCTTTTCTAAATGCATATACACTATGCTCTATTCAGTAGCGCAGGTTATTTTCCATTACCATATGTGCAAGTGCGATCAAGTTACTATTTCATTTGTTGAATAATCTCTTGAGTTGTGATGTTGCAGGAATTATTGGCTGGCAGGCCTGAACCTGAAGGCAAGCAGATGACAGGCATCTATGATTCGTAGGAAGTGTGTACATCGTAAACAATGAGTGAGGTGGTAAATGTGAGTCGTGAGCACACACTTATATATCTGGTCAATGTTTGACATGATTGAAACATATGTGCAAAGCATGAGACTATACTTGATAGAATTATACTTGCACAAATCAGGCACTAATGAGGTACAACATAGGTCTTTTATGATACTCTTTCTTCCAGTGCTCTCTGTGTGACTCTCGCCCTAGTAGATTGTCTCAAATTTTACTGCAGCTGAACATTAAGAAACGTTCCTGGTTCTTTCGCTCTTGTGAGATTACACGGATACTAAAAGGCACTGACTTTGCGTTGTCTTTATTTTGATTTGGAGTATCATGTGCCCTGTTACTAACAAAAAGCTCCAAATAAAAGCAAAATCCACTATCAATTGAAGGTATATGCAGGAATTGAAAGTAAGAGAATATCTGTTTAGGCTTGATCAAGAATGGAGACTCTGTAGTTTCTTCTACATTTCTCAATGGTGCTCGTGCCATTTGCGTGCATAACTTGGTGCAGATTGTACATTGCCAGACTTCGTTTTCAGACTCACATTACCTAGTTTCTTGCAAGTGCCGAAGTACCATAGGTCCGTTTCCAAACGTTTCACTTGAATCATTCCTCATCTTGAATATCAGGAGCAAGGTTTCTGCACAACCATTATGTGATTAATCATGTGAGTGTAGATTCATGCTACACAGTCAGTTTTTTATTCAGCTTTATGTTCATAAGTTGCCCTAATTTCTGAGCATGTACATCTATGCATTTTAGTGACGCAGACAAAGAGAAAGAGGTTTCAGACGTACTGATCCTCCTTTGCTCCTTACTCCAAAGGTGCCCATGTATTTCTGTTAACCATATAGAAAAGGTTTGTTAACAGTTTTGAAAGTCTAACAAAGATAGATTTTCAAAATTCTGAAGTTAGGCTGCATTGATGCTAACAAATTTTGCTCACTTCATATCAGTCATTATCCGACAACAGGTCGAAAAATATGGTATATTGTGCCTGAGGAGGAGGAGCAGCCTGTCATGTAGAGTGATAAACCTAGAGCTACTATGAGGGAGGTAGATGTTTCGTGTTTTCTTATTAAATTGAACTCAGGATGGAACAACATATGTCAAATGAAAAGAGCAGATGTTGATGAGTTAAACCTGTATTTTCCTTTCAAGTACAGAATTAGGGTGTACGTGATTTAAAGCTTCTATTTAAGAATGGTATATACAGTATAGTGGCTTTGCATGTTTGGAAAATTGATTAAGTTTATTATCATGAGTTCACCTCAAAGGCAATACTGGCCCCAACCACAGTTGCACCTACACCTACCAATATAATGACTGGACCGAAGGCCAGGTTCCACCTTGCGGAAATCATTGTTTAAGTTTTTTTTTTTGATAATCTCTTTCCCTCAAATTCTTTTAAATTAGCCTCAATTATGAGCCTACATAAGAGAACGTCAACTTTGAAACTTTGATTCTTTTCCAAAAAATCAATGGGGGTTTAAAACTTCAAAACGAAGTGTAAATTACATGATACAAATGAACCAGCATTCTATTTACAACATGAATGTTGTTTAAAAAACTCCATTTTTTTGAGTTGTGGTCATTCATGGTCAAGATGGTGTAATAAGTTCGCTCATAACAAAGTTGAATGCACTTATACTTCTATGCATTCATATTTTTTAATACCATGTTGTTTTTGGTTTTAGTTTTCGTCAAACCTCACATAATGAATTTATTGAGCAGAGAATATACCATAATAATTATTTATAAAAATGACATTTCGAAGTGTCAAAACAAATACATTCTATACACTATATGGATAAATTTTGATTTCATGAAATTTTACAGTTTAAATAAAAAACATCATTAATATGCTTACTTTATTACCGACTTGTCAGATGAATCAAATGATTTGGTTCACTATATTGGGTATAATTTACAAGTGAAAGTGTACCTAGAAATGTTTACGTCATTTGAGTCTTACTCAAAATCTTCATGAATGAGACTGAAAAATAGCATGTTTCAAAGGAGGATGTTGAAAGGTCACAAATATAGCTCCAACCTATAAAATGAAAGGATACTAGTGAAAAGGTAAGAAATAGTGAGAATAAGAAACATTAGTACATGTATTGTATAACAAATATGGAGAGCTTTAGGCCTATTAATGTATTGTATGTCCACCTCAAGATGAATTCTAAACAACAATAATCTATCCAACTATATTTCTCACTCGACTTACTAGAAAATGGTTACAACATGTTGAGTTGAATGTTTGTGGCTATCAACCTAGGAATGGAAACTAGATTGATATTCATTATTTGGAATAGTCCACAAACATATACAATTGGATTATTGCTTTATAGAAACTCTCATGTTTAGTATTGACAATACAATTTCATTACACTAGTTACTTTATCCTAAGATCTCTATATGATTATTTCATTTTCTTTGATATTTTAAAATCGCACTTGGTATGCTTAATGTGATATGAATCAGCTCATGCTGATGTGTTGATATATTTTGCAACTATTTTGGTAAGAAGCCCATGAGTGCAACAAATATATAATCACATCTACGCAAAGAATGCCACTCACAACAAAAAGAAAAAAATTAGGTAATTGTAATAGAACAAAATAAAAGTATCCATTCCAACCTCAAGGATTTTCCCCATACATTCATTTTTTTGTCAATGAAATCTAATCACATATTCAAAATGCTATGAATGGGAAACTAAAGCCACTAGGTATTTATTTTAAGGCGTATTGAGCAAAACAAAAAGCAATAGCAGTTAAAAAAGTAAAATGCTCAAAACAAACTTGAAAGGCTCTTGGCTACTAGTCTATTATCAATCTACCAACAATTTATTCTCAATTTACAAGATTGTGTAAGTTAAAGGACTTTTAAAGCTTAAGAAACAATCTAGAACTAAATACATTGATATATAAATCCCCCGTGATGCTCACAGGGAAATTATAGTGGTTCCTCTGTGAGGTTCAACTTTTTCTTGTATAAATCTTCCCTTAGTCTCAACTTCTTCCGTGTCGAATCTTCCATGTTTCAACACGGAAGAAGTTTAAGGGAAGATTTACACAAGAAAAAGTCAAACCTCATAGAGGAACCACTGTAATTCCCCCGTAAGCATCACAGGAGATTTATATATGCTCCCTGTGTGAGTATGTCATTTTCATTATTAGAATTGTAAGTGAAATTTTGAACTTGACAAAGCTTACAAGCATAGATTGCATGATTGAAAACTTACTTGCACATTACCTATCAATGTCTTTTTTTTTTTATTCTTTATTTGGTGAAGAGTTATGTGTGGGAAGGGCATGTGTGATGAGTGGATCTCTATCTACAACACACGAGTAGAGTTTGCCAAGTTTACAACAGTATTGCCCATCCACGTAGTTGATTTAGTTAGCATCAATAAGAATTTGGGGTTTTTCTATCGAGCTCTATTCTGTAAAATATAGCTGATCGCAGTTTGGATCATTTTGGCCACAAAGCTGTAAAATACATTGTCATTTCAGAAGTTAACTGCCATGGTTTTTCAACTTGTCAAATATTTATAAAGAAAAAGTAGATGATGCACCACCAAATTTCTCTTGTACTAAAATTTTGATATACATTTGTATTGTGTTTGATAGTCTTCAAATTGCAAATGAGTGTAAGAAGTTGCAAATAAGTGTAAGAAGAAGAAATTATTAATATAATATAGTTACAATCAAATCTAGACAAATAATGTTTATCATCTTCCACAATTTTATTGTTCATAATAATTTCAAATAGTTAATGTCTAGCTATAATTTCCAAATTCTATAGTAATAAGCTTTCAACAATTATTTGAATCTAAATTGGTCCTGATTTAGTTACAACATATGAAATCCATTGTAATAGTTTTGTGATTTTGATTATTTTTTGATTATGACATATGCCAAAAAAAAAAAAAAAATCTCAATAAGGGGAATGCTATTTCATGAGTGGGGATCCATGAGTAGTGAGGAGAGATTTTTTGCTATGAAAATAGTGATTGATTGGTAAATTAATATCAAATATTGAGCATTTTGAAGAATAAGAAGAGTTATCATAACAAAAAAAACACGCCATGTTTTAAATTTTTATTTTTATTTTTTTAACATGGATGTTTCATTGAATGATGTTTTTTAGATAGTGAGAAAAAAAGCAATTAATCCTTCAATGCCGAAGGCACCAGAATCTGGTGTTTTTAACAGTGGGCATTGATGGGTTAGAAAGCATCCCCATAAGTAGAATAGAGTAAATTTTTTTATTTTTAACGACGTGCTAGATGCACTTTGTTTTATTTTCAACACCGTATTTGAAAAAATCTAATCTCAATCAAAATTGCATCACATAATAGAATGGGTTGTTTTGGAGTATAAATTTGATTTATTTTCTTCTTTAAAACAAATGAGACCTTACAATTTGAATGTCTAATTTTAAATTTTTTCTTCTAGAAAAAATAAAGCATAGAAACTTGTATATAGGTAGATTAAAGCTTGTCTTTTATTGGTTGTACATTCACAACAATGGCAGCCAAAGTAAATGTCAAATGGATGGACAATAAATAATGATATAGGGAATTGACATATGTACCACACCTTTTTGACTATTCTACCACACCTACTATATATAGCCAATATTTACAATATTATAAGAGGTGCGGACCACAGGCAAAACATCACTAATTTGAAAATAGAGCCTAACATAGAAGTTGCAATTTCATTTTTGTTTTTCAACTCCTCAAGATCTTGCTCATAGTATTGATTAAAGGATCTAAAGTAAACTTAGCACAACTTAAAATTTTTAATGAGTACTATAAGCAGGATTTAGAGTTGAAAATTAGAGTTGAAATTGCAACTTCTACATCAAGTGTTTTTTTCAAATTAATGATATTTTGCTAGTGATCTACATTTACTTTAATATTGTAAATACTGGCCATATATAGTAAGTGTGGTAGAATTGTCAAAAAGAGTGGTACATACATTGCATGACACTTATAACCAACAACTTCCAATTCAAGTGGTTAGCCTAAGATTGTGTCAAAAAAAAGTTATCAAAAATTTGTGTCCACCAAGATGAAGCTTAGGATTTGTCCCACTTGGTGCTGGAATTACTCTCTAAACTAATAAGTATATATGTTGTGCCTTAGTATTTCTTGTTTGGCCAATAGTTGTTGATTATAAGTGTCATGCACTATATATCAATTCCCAACAAAAATCCAACAAAACTAGCAATAACAATCAAACTAAAGATTGTTATTTTTTCCTCCTTGAATTCTTTACAAGCTTGGAACTTGACCAAAAAACATATTTTGAAGTGTGGCAATATTAGGTCAAGAGAAATGGCCGAGAAATGGCCGTTTTGAATCAAACATGTCTAGAAGCTTTTCTCTCGTCGAAGGATTTGTAACCCTAATTCCGTAACCCTAATTCCGAGTCCAGAGCGGAGTGATCAACAAGGGCGAGCGCGCGGGGCTCCGCTCAAGCAACAGACCTCCGTCGTCGTCGTGAAGTATGCGCCGTGACTGAGGTCCCCGCGTTTTGTGTGTTGGTCATTCGGCCGGCAAAGCCATGGGGATCCGAGAAGATGCCGCTCAATCTCGCATGAAAAAGAAGGTTGAAGAAGGTAAGCTTTTTCTTGTTTGGGGTTTAGTAATCTTTGCCAAATCATACTGAAAGAAATCCATTGCATATTCCCTTTATTGTCGAATATACAAAGCAGATGTCACTCTCTCTTTTTACAGAAATGTTATTTAAGTTACGCAATTGGGCATTTCTCAGGTTTTTTTGAATTTTGTGCTCGGTATCTTGCATCCTAAATCATGAATAAACACTCCGCGTCGGAATTACTTACCGATAAATCGATGAAACACGTGGAAGAGTTTGGTGTTTTGGACGTTTTAGGGTTTTGAGCGAAATTGCGAAGTGCTGTGGTTTTTATTAATGTTATGGAAATGTAGATGTGGTCTCTTGATGCGTTGCATGATTTACGCAGTTGGCATATCATATCATGAGAGTTTTTTGAATTTTGTTCGTGGTGTTTTGTACCCTAAGTAATGAAATGTCTGCAAAGAGTTGAAGCAATTGGTGTCTAGGAAGTTTAGGGTTTTGAGCGAAACTGCGAAGGGCTGTGGTTTTTTAGATGTTATGGAAATGTAGATGTGGTCTCTTGATGCGTTGCATGATTTACGCAATTGGCATTGATCATGAGAGTGTTTTTTGAATTTTGTGCGCAGGGTCTTGTACCCTAAGTAATGAAATGTCTGCAAGGAGTTGAAGCAAGTGATGTTTATTGGAAGTTTAGGGTTTTGAGTGGAATTGCGAAGGGCTGTGGTTATTTAGATGTTATGGAAATGTAGATGTGGTCTCTTGATGCGTTGCATTATTTACGCAATTGGCATCGATCATGAGAGTTTTTTGAATTTTATGCGCGGTGTTTGTAATGAAATATCTGTAAGTAGTTGAAGCAAGTGGTGATGTCTTGGAAGTTTAGGGTTTTGAGTGGAATTGCGAAGGGCTGGAAATGTTTTCCAATGAAGTCGGAAGCGATTTGCTAAATGTGAATAATTGTTCTAGCCCTTCGCAGTAAAATGAAGGCGCAAGCACTGAAAGAATGCGACCCTCTCGTCGCTAAATGGGCGGAGTGTGCTCGAGGAAGGACTTTCTCTGTGATTTGGGCGTGTCGTGCTCAGTCAAAGGAAACAAATGTTTGCCTTCATAACTAGTAAGTTCTCGCCCTCTTACAATAATCATTCACAGCATTTCTGGTTGTTTTGTTTGAGGGAAAATTTCCTGGATAAGGTAGGAGGCTCATGAATGGAGCATGTAAGGGCTGAAACTGAATTTCGGGGAGGTGAAACTTCTTGAAATATTTTTCAGTAAATTTTCCTTGAGGAATTGGCATCTAACCCAAGTTATTTCATATTTTTTGGAGCTTTGTGGAATTAGTTATGAAATTTTGAAGTGGAAAGGTCACATATCCCCAAAATGGTGCACCTCCTCAAATGTACACTTTTTGTACATTGTTGAAGGGCTATGAAAAACATGTACAAATATAGTACATTTGAGAAGGTGCACCATTTTAGAGCTTGCACCAAATTAGAACCTCCTACCTTACCCCTGAAGTTGCAATATTTTCATAGATACCCCTGCTTTTTCTGAAATTACACAAATACCCTTGGACCATAATTTGCAGGCGTTTGTTTTGTTGTGCATGCCACTTCTCTTCTTTCTTTGTGCGCACGTTGCTTCTTTTTTGTTTCATTACATTCCCTTCTTCAACATTGGTCATGAAGGAAGTACGAGCACAACAAATAAACGCCTGAAAATTATGGTCCAAGGGTGTTTCTGCAATATCTGAAAAAGCAGGGGGTATCTATGTAAATATTGCAAACTTCACGGGTATCCATGAAATTTTCCCTTTGCTTTATGTTGAGTTGATAGTCTCTTCTCTTGTTAGTTCAGCGGTGCATCTCTTTCCCAGTTCATCAGTTGTAAATCCTTCGATTGTCACTCTCTTTGCTTTGTCTACAGTGGAGGATACTAAAACCGTTAAGGAACTGAACTTGTCCCGTATACCAACTCTGTTGCCAGTAGTAATTCGTTTGTCTATACTCGCCTATTCATACAGTTGTTTGACCTTCAATTTTTCTGTTGCTTATAGTGGCAAACAGCCTCCCAACTTTGAGAGATCGCCTAATAAAATCATATTCAGTCATAAAAAGTTTGAGGTCAAGAGAATTTGGCTCTTGTACGCAAAGGTATATTTCTGTAGCTTTCTACTGATCTCCCAATGCTTCATTGTGATTCTGATCCCTTGTTTCTGGTGAGTGCAGCACCAATGATGAAGCCTTTGAGAAGTACAAGAAGCAGTATGAACAAGAAACCTCACAAAAATTGTGAGGCATGCTTTTTCTTAGACGTTAATACAATCATTGAGTAAGGCCTACTTACATTTTCTTACCTGCAAGAGAGTGGCCTGTCTTGTGTTTACCTTCTCGATCAGACATCGCCAGATTATTTATCCAACAGGCTGATTTCCAGCATTGACTGTGAGGTTTTGACACCTGTTTTCTGGACAAGCGCTACTGTAGTTCAAGCTTTATAGACCTCTACTACCAGCAGGGTTGAGTGAGAAAGCATTTTGGGGATTTCTAACTAAAGTCTTTATGCTTTGATACCTTTTAAATGTGAACAATTTAGATGACTAATTCATGATCTGCCTCTGCCGTTTGTCCATAGAACCAGCTAGTTATCTGCCAGTGAAACACTGCATTCAATTGATAAATCGTTTCTCATTTTCGTAGCTAGAAAGCACCGCACTTTTTCTATTTTCAAATGTTGAGAACTTGAGATAGTATAGTGACACTCTAATTTGGTTCTACCGCCTCTTATGTACTATCACCTGCATTTATGATCACGTTATGTTCATTTTTTACATCCCTCAAGTACTTACTTGGCTTCGTAGTCAATTTTAAGGTGTCACGTGGCTCTTTTACATTTCAAAAAATTTCTTACCATTTACGACTTTGTGAGTTTTACGTCCTTCTTGATAGGCCAAACACAATTATAGTTCCTTTGCTTCCTCTTTGTTGTCTAAGGGCGGCTTCACACTATGCCCGAAGGTCGAGAGGCCGTTGATCTGCGCCAACAGATTGCAAGAAACGAGAGTCTGGCCACTCAACCCTTCACACTACGGGCTAAGTTTCAAAGGTCATCATCCTCCAAATGTCTACATGGTAGCACTTTATCATCCAAAATTGACGGCCTCTTGGCAATAGTTTAGGTCAAGCAAAAATGGAGACCCAAACTATGGTTGAGAGGCCGTCACATTATTTTCATAAAATAATCAAAAGCTTACAAGATCTTGGCCATTGGATTTGGAAGGTCTAATAAATGTTATGGCTTTGGACTTTGGGCTTGGCTTTTGGAGGCTTCACACTATGGTCATTCAAGTTGAGAGGCCATGAAATTTATGACTTTGGACTTTGGGCTTGGCCTCACACTATGGTCATTCAAGTTGGGAGTTTGTGGAAACTCATTGCCAAGAGTTTGACCTTTGGACTTGGCCTTTGGAGGCTTCACACTAAGGGCAACCAAAGGTGTCAAAAACTATAATTTAATACCTATTTTCAGTTCACATTGTTGGCCTCTCACCAAAGTTTGGCCACTCAATCCCACGGCCTCTCGACTTGGCCGGTCATAGTGTGAAGCCACCCTAAACCTTTTTGGGAGAAACTGTTGAAAAGAGTTATATAAAGATTATTGTGCCCTTCATTCCTCCATATAGAGCATGCCAAAATGAAAATTGACTCAATAGACTTGAAATTGAAAACTTATGAAGCAATTTGGGCTTTGCAACTTTTAGTCACCCCAAGAATGTTATAATTATGAGATAAGGTTTTGGGGACCAGTTTATTAATCCATAAGCCAAAATCCAAATTGTACATTCAATTTTAAAAAGGCCAACTTAATAACCTTTAGTCTAAAAGCCAAATTATAAGATAGAAATTTATAGGGGTTCCTCTCGTTTTATTTTGGTTCTTTCACTCCATTCTCAACATATATGAGTACATAGAAAATTAATATTTGAAGAATGATACTATGATATGTGTGTGTCATTGTCGAAATTAAAGATAATAGTATCCAATTTGTGTGAAGACATGTACAGTCGGGTATAGGGTGCTTACAAATTGCAGTTTTGAGTCATTGAGTTTTTTGGTGAAATGTGGTGTACATTTGGTATATTTTTGTCCAAAAAATTATCATTGCATTCTTATGCAATATCAAGCAGGTGTATCAAATTTCAGCTCCTAAAAATCAAAATTCCATTTTTGGTGAATGGTTTTGTAAGAAATTTATGGTTTTACATGATAATTTTTAGAAAAATATTGGTGATGAATTTTTGAGATTTGATTCCATGGATATGTAGGAAACATCCATACGCTCATCTTCCATGCTAAAAAGAACTCCCTTAAGTAACAAAACTTTGAGCTACAAAAGATTCAATGAAACTTGTGATAGGCCTAAATTTTGTAAAATATACATTTTTCTTTAAAAATCAAATTTGTTGTTTGACTCAAATACTATAATTAAGTTTGTATCTCTGAACATGATAATTTGCTTACTTGATGAAAAGCTAGTTAAAAAACAAAAATATATATTTTACAAAATTTAGGCCTATCACAAGTTTCATTGAATCTTTTGTAGCTCAAAGTTTTGTTACTTAAGGGGGTTCTTTTTAGCATGGAAGATGAGCGTATGGATGTTTCCTACATATCCATGGAACCAAATCTCAAAAATTCATCATCAATATTTTTCTAAAAATTATCATGTAAAACCATAAATTTTTTACAAAACCATTCACCAAAAATGGAATTTTAATTTTTAGGAGTTGGAATTTTATACACTTGCTTGATATTGCATAAGGATGCAATGATAATTTTTTTGAAAAAAATATACCAGATGTACACCATCTTTCACCAAAAAAACTCAATAGCTCTGCAATTTGTAAGCACCTTATACCCGACTGTACTATAAATCATTCATCAAAACGTACAAATCCAAAACACAAGTTCACTAGCTTGATAAAAGCTTGTTCTAACACAATTGTGCAATGATTTCATTTGTTATCATCACATGTGATAGCTAACACGATTCAACAATAAAACATTGAAAGGCCCTCTTCTTTTTACACGGCAATTAGATATTGTAATTGTGTCTCCACTTTTGTAATGTTGATAAAAGAGTGCATGACACTTATAACAAGCAACTATTGTTGCAATAAGAAACACTAAGACACAAAACATATACTCATTAGCTCAAAAATAATTCCACAAACACAAAGAACATGACTGTGGTTTCACCTTGGTGGTCTCAATTTTTTGACAGTTTTTTTTTTTACGGACGGAGCATTAGACTAGTTACCCAAATTTAGGAGTTGTTGGTTACAAGTGTCATGCACTATAGTTCAACTCTAATATGTAAATGTTGGGGTTTTCAAGGGAATATAAAGAGACTTGTGACAAAACCAGACAAGACATACGTTGAAAAATGAATGCCTTGATAAGCATCTTTCATACAAGCATATCGTATCAATAACCAAGATGTCACTCAAGCACGCTATGAAATCATACAAATATAATATCTCAAATGTATAAAGGTCCGTGAGGGGTTATGGAATCAAGGTTCTTGACTTCCCTTGTTTACTAAGGTAGGAGGCTCATAAACCGACCATCTAAGGGCTGAAACTGAATTTTAGGGAGGTGAAACTTCTTGAAATAATTTTTGAAATAATTTTTTTTAAGTAAATTTTTCTTGAAAGACGAGGATTTGGCATCTAACCCAAGCTGTTTCATATTTTCTGGAGTTTTGTGGAATTAGTTAAGAACTTTTGAAGTTGAAGTGGCATAGAACTCTAAAACTATCCACCTCCTCAAATGTACACCACTTGAACATTGTTGAAGGCTATGAAAAACAACATGTACAAACAAAATACATTTGGGAAGGTGACCAGTTTTAGAACCTGAGCGGGATATGAGCCGCTTACCTTTCTTCATGACATCGTCATTGTGAGAGCACTACTAAGTACGCATGGTCCAGCCCCAATGATAATATTTATTTGTTGACGCAGCTTCTTGTATTTCTTATAATATTATAAAGGGGAAATTTCATGGATACCCTTGAAGCTTGCAACATTTACATAGATACCCCTACTTTTTCAGATATTACATAAATACCCTAAGACCATAATTTTGAGACATTTGTTTTTTGTGCTCGTACTTTCTTCATGACCAATGTTGAAGAAGGGAATGTAATGAAATAAAAAAGAAACAATATGCACACAGAGGAAGAAGGGAAGTGACATGCACAACAAATAAATACCTTCAAATTATGGTCCAAGAGTATTTGTGTATTTCTGAAAAAATAGGGGTATCTATGCAAATATTGCAAACTTCAGAGGTATCCATGAAATTTTCCCTAATATAAATCTGATACTATTTTAAGTTATTTCCAAACACCAAATGACAAACAAAGAACCGTGACAATTTTCGTGTTTAAAAAACTATTAGAGAAGTTCCAAAGAGCAGCATGTAGACATAACTTACCAACGAGCTGAGTGAAAAAAAAGCCACCAAATTATTATTTCTTAGAATACAAAGCGGCAGCAAGCTTCTTTTGGAGCTGCTCAACTGTGAGCCTTGGAGAATATCTTGGAATGGTTTCCTGCACGAATAACGAAACAAACGTGATTGCTAGCGGAACAACATTCCTATCACAACAGCAACAGACGTGAATGGCGTCCCAAAATTTAAATGGGAAAATTTCATGGATACCCCTGAAGTTTGCCATATTTTCATAGATACCCCTGCTTTTTCAGAAATTTCACAATATCCTTGGACCAAAATTTTCAGGCCTTCGTTTTTTTTTGTTGTGCATGTCACTTCTTTCTCACTTTATGCGCACATTATTTCTTTCTTGTTATGCATGCAAAACAAAGGAAAAAGGGAAGTGGCATGCACAACAAAACAAGCGCCTAAAAATATTGGTCCAAGAGTATTTGTGAAATTTCTGAAAAAGCACGGGTATCTATGAAAATATTCCAAACTTCAGGGGTATCCATGAAATTTTCCCAATTTAAAATAAAGAAGAAAATGCATCCAACAGCAAAAAAAATACCTAATTAAGATCATGTGGATTGGATGAACTCTACCTCTGAATCGTCTGGTCTCAGGCGCGCCAAGACAGGGATTTCGTACTGATAAGCCTTTTCCCATCTTTCATTGGTAGTAATATCTCTTACCTACATCAATACACCCAAGGTATAAATAATAACCAAAAATTCTGAAGCAAAGCCAGTTCACATCCTTGATACCCTGAAAATTTCCTTTCCACCTTCAAAAAGACAGTGCCTCAAACAACCTACATAAGAGCATCCGCATCCTTGAACGCAACCTGGAGCTCTCTAGAAAGCAAGGGTCCAAGATGCATCCACGTTCATAGGCTCACTCAAATCTCCAATGTTCCACCTTTGCCCTCAAGTAGGTACAAGCCACAAAGCACATATCACATAGGATAAATGTTGAGTTTTCATTGTGGACTTCTTGTGTCAACCAATCAACAAGTTTTGATTGTGGGCTGGAACTCAAGATGTCCAGAGTGCATCCACAATCAGAGGCTTGCGACGGCCACACCAAGTGCTATTGAGGGCCTATTTTGCATACAAGGGTGCGGATGCTCTAAACATACATGATTATGAAATAACAAGAGAAAATTTCATGGATACATCTAAAGTTTGTCATATTTTCATAGATACCCTTGCTTTTTCAGAAATTTCACAAATACCCATGGATCAAAATTTTCAGGAGTTTGTTTTGTTGTGCATGTCACTTCCCTTCTTCCTTTGTGCATACACTACTTCTTTTTTGTTGTGCGTGCACACAAAGGAAGAAGAGAAGTGTCATGCACAACAAAACAAACACCTGAAAATTTTGGTCCAAGGGTATTTGTGAAATTTCTGAAAAAGCAAGGGTATCTATGAAAATATGACAAACTTTAGAGGTATCCATGACATTTTCCCAAATAACAACATGCCTTAACCCCTAAAGGACATAGCGTGCCGGTGCAACCAATAGAATACCAGGTGCTTTTCTTGTATTTGGACTAGATTAACACCTTTACTACATTTGAGATCAACAAAGAAGTTGGAGAATAGATCAACATGGTTCTAGTGATCTACTACAGATCCCAAATTAAAACTTCTTACTAGTAGCAAATATATGGCAGTGTATATACTATGCCCTATGGTCCTTTAAGGGTTAACCCTTGAACGACCAAGGAGCCCTTTGCGGCTAGTACAATATGGAGTATTTTTCTTGTATTTGGAGTGCATCCACACCTTAACTACATTTAAGATCAACAAAAAAGTTAGAATATAGATCAATGGTGTCCTAATGAGGTAGTCGAGATCCCAAATTCAAACTTTTTGTTGGTAGCAAATGCTAGTTATACAGCAGCATACATAGTATGTATTATAGTAGCTCGGTCTTTTAAGGGTTAAGCTCCGTTTCTTCGAAAAAAAGATAAAAAAGAAAAAGACAACGTTACCTCCAATTCAACGTCTGATAAATCGTGATCGCCTCCCAACATGAATGCAAGCTGCAGTTTGTCCTTCAACGAGTCGCAGAGACAGCACCCTGGCTTACTATAAAGCACCAACTTCCTCCGTTTCAACTCTTCAATGTCGCCCCGTTCCTTAAACAACACATTCTCATCTGAACTACTATCACTAACAACACTATATCCAGGATTCTTGGTGGAGAACGACGGCCTGCCACTCAAGGTCCTCAAACACCGAGACCCTGGAAAAACCGACATGTGATCCTCTTTCACTGTCCCCTGCGATTTTGATCGTAACTCTTTCGCTCTCCATAACTTCGTAGCTGCACATATCTTCGAACTGCAAGAAAGTCTGAACAAAGAAGCAGCAGCAGGTTGTCTAATACAAGATTTCGACAACCTCAGCAGCCCGATTTCTGCACTCAAGTACATCTTCAACTCTCCACACACACGAATTACGACCTCAGACCTCAAAATACTAAATCACGAAACAGCAAGGAAGGTATTCAAATGTAGAAATTGAAACATGCTTGTGAATCACAGGTTCGGTAAAGATGTTGAATCTGCAAACATCTGAGAACAAAAGCAACGAAAAATTCTCAGTCTGTGCATCCCCTCGAAAGTCGAAACCCTAAACCAGGGGCCGAAATCAAGGGTTACAAAAAGCCTTGGAGTCTCGAAATCTGTGCCTCAGGAGTGTTGTTGTGGCTTCCACAAAACTTTACACTTCTCCGATAAAATGCCGAATTGTCACCGTCGAGCTCGAGCTCCAATGGAATTCACAGCCCTAATGTTCGAGAAATCGGAAACCCTATTTCTAGGTTTCTATAGGGATAGTCACGGTTGGTGTGAGATTGAGATTTCCTTGAAGATTGAGAAATGGTTGAGTGAATAGGGGGTTTCATATATGCCTTGCAGCATCGGAATCGTACACGTGAACAAGATTCGTGAAAAACGATGGCATTTCACGGAGTGAACGAGCCATGATGACCTCCCAAAGGTTGTCATAGCATATTCACCGGTGAACAAAAACTTGTTCACAACCAAACATTCATGGTTTTTTTGAGATAAATGAAACCCCCTAATGTAGGAGCCAATGTAAGCACTTCAAGGTAGGAGGTGTGACACCCCTTTTGTGGGTGATGGAGAATGTAGAATGAAGGATGGAGAATGTTTTACTTACAAAAAGGCAAACACGACCACCGATTGGAGGAGCAGAAAAAGCAAGGGTAAATAGCAATTCATGAGCTAGTAAATATGCAAACCATGGTAAGAGTTCTCACTTAAATAATATTCTTCGGCCATTTCTCCACCCTTGGGGGAGGAGAATTTTTTTTCTCAATCTCCACAGAACTACACTTGTGCGAGTTGCGGAGTAAGCGCCATGGCGGTTTTCCGTGAAGATTGAGAATGTAAAAATGCAACTGTGACTACCCCTTATGTTGAGGCCTCTATGTTTGTTATAGACAATTGTTTAAGTTTTGTAAGCATCGAATGTTGACATTATTAACAAACTTCATTTTATGAAGTTCATACGATAAGAAATGAGAGATGAGGATTGAAACCTTTTTGTTGGGTATAGCATTGGTGTTTATCCTATTATTAATATTAGGGGAAATATCAAAAATACCCCTCAATCCTTTCAAAACATCAAATATACCCATATATTATTTGAAATATTAAATATATCCTTGTATTATGTAGGAATATCACTTACACCCCTATTTCTTTGAGACTCTCAATTATCATGAAACACCAAATATACCCTTGTATTATTTGAATTCTAAATAATATACCTAACTCTCTTGAGCCTCTTTTTGCAAATTTTGTAAAAATACTTGGATGATAATGGAAAGTACAAAAACTAGATGTAAGTTGAATGCAAGTCAAATCTTGGAAGCAAGCTCTTTAAGCTCTATATAGGGTGTTTGCATGTAAGTATGTTGTGGTCAAAACCATTGCAATGATTACATAGTAATTTGTTGATATTTTGACCCTAAATCTAAGCTTTCATAAAATTATTACATCAAATTGAAATTTGATGCCATCATTTTAAAATTATTTAAGGTGTTGCCTACTCCAATTCCATGCAATAATTAAGTAATGCCAATGGTTATTTGGATATTTTCAAAAAAAGACCAATGAATATTTTTTGCCTACAAAAAAAATCCCATGCTGCTGCAAAAACCCATGCATAGGGACCACCTTCAATTCCAACCAAAATAGGGATGGAGCCCCCAAGCTATAAACCATTTTCAAAAAGTGCCACGTAGCCATTGGTCAAAAAACCCAAAAAAAGGGGAAAATTTCATGGATACCCTTGAAACTTGCAATAATTTCATAGATACCTCTGCTTTTCTAGAAATTTCACAAATACCCTTGGACCAAAAGTTGCAAGCGTTTTTTTTGTTGTTGTGCATACCATTTCCCTACTTTCTTTGTGCACACACTACTTCTATTTGTTATGCGTGTGCACGAAGGAAGAAGGGAAGTGGCATGCTCAACAAAAAAAAACCTAAAAATTTTGGTCCGAGGGTATTTGTGAAATTTTTGAAAAAGTACGGGTTTACAAAATTATTGCAAACTTCATGGGTATTCATGAAATTTTCCCAAAAAAAAAAACCCTGCTAAGGTAGGAGGCTCATATTCCGCTCAAGCTCTAAAATTGTCCACCTTCTCAAATGTATTTATTGGGTACATGCTGTTTTTCAAAGGTTTCAGAAATGTACAAGTAGAGTACACTTAAGGAGGTGAACCGTTTTAGAGCCCTATGGCCTTTTCACTTCAAAATTTTATAACTAATTCCACAAAGCTCTAAAAAAATGAAACAACTTAGGTTAAATGTCAATTCTTCTTATCTTTCAAGGAAAATTTACTGAAAAATAGTTGAAGAAGTTCCACCTCCCAAAATTCAGTTTTAGCCCTTAGATGGTCCATTCATGAGCCTCCTACCTTAGGAAGGGAGATGGGGGGATTAGAAAGGGAGAGGGGGGGGATTAGGAAGGAAGAAGGGGGGGTTAGGAAGGGAGAGGGGGGGATTAGGAAGGGAGAGGGGGGGGATTAGGAAGGGAGAGGGGGGGGATTAGGAAGGGAGAGGGGGGGGGATTAGGAAGGGAGAGGGGGGGGGATTAGGAAGGGAGAGGGGGGGGGGTTTAGGAAGGGAGAGGGGGTCCCAGTCAGCAAGGCACCCAATCCACAAACTCGGCCATCAAGGCAGCCTTCGACAATCCACACTTCACCACTTCACGCCCGCCGCGACAATTGCGCGCTCTTCTGCAAGCTGCGCTTCACACCGCGTCTCTCCTTCGCCACAGCCCGCTCGCCGGAGAGCTCCATCGTAAGAGTGCATCAATGTCGTAAACCCTCGCTTCCCAGCCCGCATTCCACAGCCGTGGCCATGGCGGCACCAGTGCTCCAAGGCGCCACTGCCACGGCCTCCCTCTCCCTCTCCACCGCTGCTGCTCCTGGAACCCGCCGTGGCGTGATTCTCAGACCCTGTGGCGTGCGATGCCGCGCTCTCAGCCTGCCGGGACCAGCTTCGTTGCGCTCCTCGCTCTTCGGGATGGGTCTCTTTCGTAACGAATTCTTCACGGTGAGCCATTTTTGAAAAATAGCGTCTGGTTTCTTTAGGGTTTACCCTTAACTGCACCTAATTGTGACACCGTATCGCAATTTTTACTCGTCGTGCAATTAGTTTAGAGTGTCACTGGTGGTTATCTTCGGTGCTTGTGTGGTTTTTTCTGGAATTCAGACAGAGATGGTACATTACTGAGGGCGACCTTATCTTATCGGAATCGAGGCGACCATTTGTATATGTTTAATCATTTGAATGATTCGGTTTTTATTTTGGCATGGATTGTTTTGTAGTGTCTTAGGGCAACTCGACTTGAGATGCAGCTAGAATTTTGACTCTGCTGCGTAGCGTCCATTTTTTCAAAATTCTCTTTTGAGTATAGTTCAATTATTGGCGGCTGGATTGATTGAGAAAAACGTACAGTAGGATTATTTAATATGAGAAGGCTTCGCGTTATTCCTGATCTGAATTCAGAACAGCAAATGGCTCCTCGACCTATTCTGAGATCCTGTTTTCTTTGGATTTTTCCCGTTTTGATTTTCTTCAGTTACAAAATACCTTGAAATTCAAAATCTCCGGCCTTGAATGACGGGAGGAGAAACCTTGTTTTATTAAAAATATGTTTTCCTCCAGGCTTGATGTTTGAAGACCTCACGGATGCAGGTCATAATCCTGGATTTATAAACCCTTATAAATCGTAAACCCTAAATTGTAGACAGTGTGGAGTGAGTAAGCTTTGCGATTATGCTGGATGGAGCAGTCAAGGAATAACAGAAAATTTTACGAAATAGTTTCCCTACTTGTTAAGCTTTGGGTTTTTGTGCATACACTGGGGTTCCTTATGCAATTTTATCCACTTTATTGGCTTGGATATATTATAGAACCCTAGGTTTCCATAGCAGGTCCTCTGCACTAATCTTGACCTGTCCGAATCCTGGAAGACTACCAACATGCATGCTCCCTTTCTAAGGACTCTTCAATGATATTGAAAACCATCAAACTCTGTGAGTTTTGACAACACAAATGTTCTCACAGTGCCTGTTGTTAATCTAGAGACATGAAGAGCTATCTCTCGCCACCAACACAGGAGCATTGTATGAGGCACGGAGAGGGAACGGCAGGGGTCTGGTTGTTCGAGCCGCAGTGTTCGATCAGCTCACTGATAGCCTGGAAGCAGCATGGACGAAACTTCGAAAAGAAGGTAAATGCAATTGCCCTTATAATGATTGTGTTTCTTATAATAACTCAAGACTATATCAGAAGCCAAAAACAGGATCACGCGGATGAATCTTTGCACTCTTATAAGCCTTGCTGTAAGACTTTATACGTAGCAAGCAGTGGGGTACAGAAGTACGAGCTGGTTTGCATGAGTATTATTGGAATAACAGGCAGTTATATAACTTTCAATTGATTGCAGATGTTTTGACTAAGGACAACGTCAAGGAGCCCATCAAAGACATACGAAGAGCTCTGCTTGAGGCTGATGTACGTATCCCTCTTCACCTGCAAAGATTTTTCTGAACTGCTGCACGATTTTGTCAGACAAAACGTAGTACTGCTCTTGCAGCTCTTATCCCTCCGAAGTTGATGTTTGCAAGTTTTGTGAGCGTTTGAAATGCTTTCCATGTTGAGAGTGCTCCCCGCATCTGTGCAGGTAAGTTTGCCAGTTGTTCGAAGATTTGTGAAATCCGTAGGAGATAAGGCCATTGGCATGGGAGTCGTTCGAGGTGTAAAACCAGATCAACAGCTGGTGAAGGTATGTGTGTTACAATTCTCATTCTCATCAGATTAACCAGTGTTTTTAATTCGTTGCGTTTGATTAGCCTACTTTTCTCTTTCGCATTTGTGTGCTTAGTGTTCGTCTAGATGCTGCTTGTTACTGTTGCTCCCATTGAGAGTGGAATTCTGTTTACCAATCAAGGGTATTGAAAAGGTGGATGGCACTGCAGGTGGTCAATGATGAGTTGGTTTCTCTCATGGGTGGAGAAATGATTGGCATTGATTTTGCCAAGTCTGGTCCTACCGTCATACTTATGGCAGGGCTACAAGGTGTGGGGAAGACAACTGCCTGTGGAAAGCTTGCACTTTTCTGCAAGAAGAAGGTATTTTTGCCGGTAGATAGAAATAAATGAGGATTTAGTTTTTCATAATCTGTGATTAGCATTAAATTGAAGTGGACAACTCTTCCGAGCTTTAACAGTTTCCTGCAAATGTCCGTATGATTGTTGTAAGCACAAGGATCATGGGTGGTATATTTTTGGCACGAGTCCAACTATTGAGTCTCTTTGATTGAATCACTGCTCTTATCGTTTCTGATCTTACAAACTTCGCAATACCCTTTGGGTGTGTAGGGGAAAAGCTGCATGATGGTGGCGACAGATGTGTATAGGCCAGCAGCTATTGATCAGCTGGTTACTCTAGGGAAGCAGGTGGGTCGCTCGTTTTGTGTGGTTCAATGATGTTGTCTGTTGAGCATCATCCTAGTCAATTATGCCATTGTATCTCAATTATTATGTTTGTCTTTGTAGGTGGAGGTCCCTGTGTTTGAAGCTGGTAATCAATTACGGCCGGCAGAGATTGCGAAGCGCGGTCTTGCTGAGGCCAAGAAAAAAGGAGTAGACGTTGTAATCGTTGATACAGCTGGACGCCTTCAGGTATGAAACTTCTGTCGTGACACCGGATTTGAACAAAATTCACACTGTTTCTGTGATTTATCTAGCCTTTCTTATGCCACACACTTGAATTCGGAATGTACAAACTAGCGTGGCTGCGGGATTCCCAAAAACTTGATGAACACACAAGTTTTGCATGCTTGCTAGAAATCGAGGCTTATTGAACAGCTGCTGTTTGAGGGCAGGTAGATCGTGGTATGATGGATGAGCTTAAGCAGATTAAGCAAGTGGTGAATCCTTCAGAAGTTCTACTAGTAGTGGATGCCATGACTGGCCAGGAAGCTGCAGGTACAGTTCACACTTCTATCAAGCATATATAGTTGTGGGATGCTGTGCTTCTTTTAGATAATATTTTTGGCGTTCGTAAATGATCTTACACACAAACAGCACTATCCTTTTCTATGGAGTGGTTCAGTTATCATACCCAAATCTAGTCATGTCACATATCTAGTCATCTTCTACATTTATAGCCTATCTACAATGCGTTGTCTGTTGGCCGTATTCTTGTTGTCTGTGTCTCCGTGTGATCTCATAGGACTTCAATTGTATTTACTAATGCTAAAAATTGAAAAGTCCACCTTAGAAAGTAATAGTTGATTACAGTAACTTTCATAATATATTTCTGTTGCTAAAAAATGTAGGGTACACTCTTCTTTCTATTGTTTCTCTTTATGGCATTCCCTGAAGCTTCTTTTGTTATTTGCTTCAACTCCTATAAATATCGAAGTGGCCACTCTTGGCATTTTATGCACGTGGGGCTTGACTTTGTGCTATTTCTTAGTTTACAAAGAAAAATCTGTTTAATACATGTTCTTATGCATAATTGTACTGTCTCGGTTTTTTTTCTATGTCAGGTCTCGTCGCATCATTCAATCTGGAAGTAGGCATAACTGGTGCCATTCTGACAAAGCTTGATGGTGACTCTCGAGGTGGAGCTGCATTGAGTGTCAAAGAGGTCGTTAACCATTGCTTCGCTCAATAAGAACACTCTATCGCCTTCCAGTCATAGAGGACGCTTGGCAAGTGTTAATTGTCTTTAGCTCTCTTTTTGTGTATTTTTTATTTGACTCTCCACCTGGGTGTGCAGGTGTCTGGAAAACCAATTAAATTTGTAGGAGAGGGAGAGGGCATGTCAGCGTTGGAGCCTTTCTATCCCGACCGAATGGCCAGCCGAATTTTAGGCATGGGAGATGTGCTGACATTTGTGGAGAAGGCACAAGAAGTGGTACGTGAAGACTCTGCCAAATCTGCCTATCCTTTCATGTTCATTACTTGTTCACTTCGTCAGTTCTCTAATTTAGATCACTTGAATCTCGATTTATTGTGGATGGCATCGTGCATACTTGTTAAAACCAATTACAATGCGCCTTCTCATGAACACTAAGTAAATTGTCCCTTGTACTTGAAAAAAGAATTGTACGTTCTTAAACGTCTAGTTAAGAACTAGCAACAAGTTCATGCACTATTCAAAATTATATATATAATAGACAAGCTCCCATTTTCTTTATACAAGAAAATAATCACGCGGTAAAAAGCCCTCCAATATTTGTATGTCACACTACCTTGTTAATCTTAAAACATCTAAGCTCCATTTAACTTGGAATTATTTCCTAACTCTGTATTCTCTTCGTCTGAAAGTAGTTATGTCGCTCCTCTTAGTTTAGGGCAACACTTATCAACATTATCAGGGAAGTTTCTACCATAGCTCTATGCATATTTTCGTAACTCGTAGTCATAATAAATACCCTTTTTGTAAATCCACGTGGTATGGTACGGCGATTTTTGTGGTGCACTCCATTGGAATCTGTGACACTATGATTCTAAGGATAGTGAGCATGTACTTCCCTCGTAAAATTGCTTATATTTTTATCTCTTGTACTTACGCTTGCTATAAATTTCTTTGCTTTGGCAGATGGTCAAAGAGGATGCGGACATTATGCAGAAGAGAATCATGGAGTCTAAATTCGACTTCAACGACTTCCTTACCCAAACTCGGAACTTGTCTCGGATGGGCTCCATGAGCGCGGTCATGAAGTTCATACCTGGCATGAACAAGGTTCTGCTCTTTGCAAATATTAATGTTACCATGATATTTGCACCCGCCTCACCAGTGATTCAAATGTGATTTTTTAAAAATCATCTCAAGGGGCTAAAAACACTTCTAAATGTGTTATAATCTCTAATTCAACACCGGTATATTTACATATTTTGTAGCTTCAGTAAGCATTTGGTAGAAGACTCGTTAAATTTGGCCACATTCAAGGATATTGCTCAGAAGATGAATTGAGTCCTGGAAGCAGCATGTTCCCTAGACATTATTGCTTGTTCTATGCAGTTTCAATAATTTGGATCCACTTCTGCTTTTGTTATTATTCTATTACTTTCTTAACGATTTGACGATTCTCTGCTTAACCTGGCTTTGTTAGAGGCTTGATAAGTGGCTATGTGTGTGTCAATGCTTGAGCAGGTGACTCCTCTACAAATCCGCGAAGCTGAGAAGAGCCTGAAGATCATGGAATCTATGATCCAATCCATGACTCCTAGTGAGTAAATCAATCCGGCTGCAAGAAGTTATAGTAAAGAATATGTTTTTGTTTGTTGTTTTCTTATACCCTAAGTTGCTTGTTTAACACCAATTGAAAGCACTTTTAGCAAGCATGCCCTGGGCCAGCATTTGCATTTACTTACTTTTATAGATTTCAGCGGTTTTTAAGGCATTGTTTAATGATCCTGTAGAGGAGAGAGCTGACCCAGAGCTACTTGCGAAGTCTCCCTCGAGAAGACGAAGAGTTGCTATGGGTTCTGGAAGATCACAAGAGCAGGTAACGCTTGTCTGCTGTTTATATCATATGTTTTTTCAACTAAATTTTGAATGGCAAGCTCTAGGAAGCTGGGCCTTGTACTTTCATTTGGGAAATTGTTGAAATGTGTTGGGCTTTGTGTTAGTGAAGGACACCACCTTTAATTTACCCCTTTGTTTGCGATTATGCTTTTTCAGGTTAGTGCTTTGGTAGCTCAACTATTCCAAATGCGAGCGCGGATGAAGAATATGGCTGCTATGATGCAAGGAGGCTCAATACCTGGCATGGAGGGCCTAGAAGATGCATTCAAAGGTGGAAGAAAGGTAAGCCACCACGTGCCCCTTCTGGTTATTGTTATCCAATGGTCCCTTGTTCCATCCCCAAGTGCCTTAATGTAATTTAATCAGTTCCACTTTGAAGCCAATTTTCAACTACGTTAAGTTTCAGAACATGTTCTACTATTCAAAATTTCAGATTGTGATAGCCCAAATGTTTCTGCATTTCATTTCATAATGATTCCCAAATGGTTTGTTTCAATTCTCATGGATATGAAAACAGCCACTTCAGCACGTATCATGAGTAAGTGCAAAAGCAATTCATTCCAAAAACGACTAAAGTAAGACAACCAAAAAGCAAGCGTGTACCCAAACATGTGGCCTAATGAATCTGGATAAAAAAGGATCCTTATTAGAGAATGTTTAAACTCTGGTACATTAAAATTAGGGCATGGATTTAAAAAATCTACCAATTGACTTTGACCATTTACAACTTTTGCATATGTTATCCAAATGCCTTTTTTGGACTTCAACTGAGTTTAGGAAGAATTTTGCTTGACACGTCAAGCTCGCGACAAAGAACCATGATTGTCATGGCTAACTTTGTTGAGATATTTGAATCATCTGGCATGACCCAAAATGGACGCTATGGGTGGCTACTCGTGAATTATTCTTTCAGTTTGTTCCGTTGAAATGTTTTGATTGATGTTTTTCATTGCCTGGCACATGGCTGGCAGGCAGCGCCTGGCACAGCCAAGAGGAAAAAGAGCCGAGGATTTGCGTCTCAACTGGCAGAATCTGGAGCTCAGGCTGCTCCTAAAAGATCCGGTGGCTTTGGAGGATTTGGTGGCAAGAAATGATCCGTTTTATAGTCTCAAAGCTATGTATGCCCTCTCTTTCCTTAACAATTTGGTTTTCTTCGGCGTTGCATTACCCATCAAATTCTGGGCTGCATTGTATAATCACTCCGTTTCTTTAGAGATCACCAGTTTCCAGAAACCTCCATTTCTTTTGTAGCCTTGGTTCTTGTTGTTTTCAACTCATTGAAATTGTTACAAGATTATTTACAATTTCAAAAACTACATGCATGACTTGAGACTTAACGTCGAGTGCCACTTCATTGATCTGACAAGTGGGCCTTTTGTGCAATATTGCTTGCTCTACTCTTTGGAATGAAGCCCTTTAGAAAACCTAGGAATTCATCTTCAAAGTTAGATCACCTAAATTTCTTCCGTGACCTAATAAATCTCTAGAAAATGAAATACTTTACTATTGGAAATGAAAGAGATACTCCTTGCAGAATGTTTATCAATGGGACATTGAAATTAGGGCACAAATCTGAAAGTTGGTATGTCCTCAGAACTGAGTGTCAACCCTAAATTGGCGTTGCATTGCATTGCATTTAGGAGCCTGCCAGTTGGACGAGGTCTGAGCCCGGACGGATTTAGCACCAGCAGGGACGAGGTTCAGGTTGATTATCTGATCGCTGAACGAGCCTTCAGAGCAGGCGGTTTAGGGTTCACTGACTGGCTGTTACTGGCTTAGCAACGCCCGACCCTAAATCACAGCTGAGTCTACATTAGAAGCACAACCGCCCAGGCAACCAGTGGTCTATACGCGTTTTTGGGATTTCAGAAGTTCTACTTTTGCATTTTTACACAGTACTGTACATCTCACAATTTAACTAGCATTCTACAATTTTCACTTTTTCCTCACCCTTGTTAAAAGGCTAACAATTAATGTACATTTGTTTTTGGGAATTGATATATGCACACCCCCCTGTAGTAATTTTGAGATTTCTACCATTGTAAAAGTTGAATTTGAGAATTTTGAATTCAGATTTGGACTTACAGACCGTGCTTTAGTCTAGAACTATATAAAAGTTGCAATTCAACAACACCCAATGAAAAAGTTTAGCTGAGAAGTGTTACTTTTACTTTTGTTTGTAAAAAAAATAAGCTTTTTCATTGGGTGTTGTTGAATTGCAACTTTTTATATGGTTGTAGACTAAATCATGGTCTCTAAGTCCAAATCTGAATTCCAAATTCTCAAATTCAGCTTTATGATGGTAGAAATCTAAAATTTACCACAAGGGGGGTGTGCAAATATCAACCCCCGGTGTGCATATATCAATTTCCTTGTTTTTTTCCATTTGAATCGAGTACCCCAAATCCTTAAACGAGCGGGTATGGGTTCGTCCACCTCAAGTAATGTCTATCTGAGGTCTTTCGGATCGGTTGGGTGGCAAGTAAGCTTATGTGAGTGACACCCCGAAGCTAAGCAGCAGGAGCAGGGGAGGGAGGGAGCCCAGGGGTACCCAGATCGCAGAGGGCCGTGAGGGACGCGAGCACTGGAGCCCCATCCTCGCAAAGTGCCCTCCCAGAAGAACTTGATGTTGGAGGAATCAGAGCCTGTGGGTTTGATGCGGATTGTCTTGTATTTCAGTAAGTCTTTCTTGGACACTTTCAGTGTGTAGTTGCTGTCCGTGCAGTTGCTGTTCTGCTTGCGGTGCACCGTACACCAGTAGTCCTTCCCCTTCCACCATATCTTGTCCATGACGATTGATTCTCCCGCTCGAATTGCCCCATAGTACCAGTACACCCCGTTGAGCCTTATATCGAAGGTGGTGCAGTTTATAAACTTAATTGTCTTGAATCCCAGCAACTTTGACATCATTCTGTCCAGTTTGCTTCCCAAGTTCCCCTTCCCCATTATTATTATAGCGATAGCTCCCACTCTCCCTCCGCAGTCCTTTCCTTCGTTCCTGATCCTCCTGCACTGTCCACCACGGTCCACTCACATCAACAACAACGTCTCTTCCTTTGCACAAGAATCCAACTACTATAATTACTGCTACTTTTGAACCAGTCAATGCTGCATCATCAGAGCTATGACGACAAACAACAATAACCTCTGAGAATCCAACTCTAGCCAGTAGTACTAGTAGTGACTAGTGAGTTCATATATATTTGTCAAAATATGGCGTGTTGTCGATATATATCGTGATTTATGTGCACAGGTACTGAGAGATCTCATAAACTAAACTAAGGAGGACTGGACTAAATCAGTAGATATCTGAGGTGGTTCTTGACCAGACGAGCGTATGGAGAATTAAGTGCCAAACTCTTTCCAACTTTGGCAAGCTAGAAGCGCTGGAGCCTAAAATCCAATTCAAGGGTGTGGTGTGAGATTAAGTTTACTACATAACTAACAGAAATCATGATTAACCCAACTAAATTTCGATTTTAACCCTAGATTGATTGATTGATAGACACTATAAACAAAAGGTGTGTAATGAAATTCAATGTCTCTTCGGCATTGAAACTCTCTTAACCCTTTAATGACCACACCCATTTTCATAGAATCCACTGAAAATAGGGGCTGTAAGCTTAGATTTGGAATTGACTCAAATATGAACCCATTTTCAATAATCCAACTGTACAAATGGGAAGTACACCTTGTGTATTGTAAAGCATCAAAATTTCAGCTAGATCTATTGTTGGAGGTGAAATATTATAATGATTGAGTGAGCTGCATGTGGAAAATATCTTGTATTTCACTCTTGTTTAGTTTTGAATGTTAACCTTTCATGCAAGTTTTGATTGAGAAGAGCCTTACATTTCTAGAAAGCACGGTTTCCCACCTTTCCAACAAAACTAGTTTCACACAAAATAGACAAAAATAGCAATCACAAGGTTTAGCTAAGTGGACAAAAAGGGTCAAAAACCCACTTTCTTTGCTACCCTAAAATGGTTCTACAAGAAATTTGATAATTATTTTGGAAAATTCAATTGGTGAAAAAAATCAAGAATTGGCCTTAAATGTAAGATGACATATTTTAAAACCATAATGACAACAACATTTCAATAGATCTTTAAATACTAAAATTATAGTACTACCATATAGGAAAACAATACAAGTGTATTTCTTAAGCAATTTGATTTTTTTTAGAATTGTGCAATTGAAATTTGACATTCTTCTTGCATACTTGATGTATTGTGATGTTGCTTTGATCCATCTTAGACAAGAATTGGATATGTATTTTGAAGCCATGCCGTATAACCACCATTATTTATCAACTCACATACCCAATTGCATTGTTATTTTTTTAAATGGATGCAAAATTCTTGTGATCACATGTGTACTTCAAGACCAAATTCCAAATTATTGAACAATTTCAACCTACCGGACAAAACCACTCCCAGCGACCAAAATATGGTCGCGTGCTCCTTAAAGGGTGAGTAGTCTTACCTTGAATCTGCGCCTCGGGAAATACGGGGTCTTTTCGCAAAGAGTTTGGTCACGAATAATGAGTACAAAATAATAAAAAATGATGAAAAATTTACTCTCTCAATGATACATACATATGTATATTCTTAAATATGATATTCATGTCATATCTCATAATCCATGTTCCATAACAATCCAGACAACTCCCTTCCTACTTTTATACTAGGAATCTACTTTTACTTTTGTAATTAAAGTCTACTTTAACTTTTGTTTTTATAGTATCTTTACTTTTACATTTTTTAACTTAAATTTTTCATTTGTTTGTTTTCTAATTACACCTGAACATTTACTCAATTATATTAACATCAATTTACCAAAACTTTAGTATGTACACCGTGGCACATTACACAACACCGCTCCATGAGCTCGTCTCCAATGTCCTCTCCTTCCTTCTTCACTTCCACCAATGTGAGTACATGTCGCATAAGAGCATCTCCACCATGGGGCTTCCCTATCTATATCTGGATGAAAGTCATTTGCACTGGGAAGAACCATCTCCATCCAAGAGCCCATACCCCTAAAAATTTAGAGAACCAGGATGAAAGGACTTGTTTGTTTCATAATTGCAATATCATTCACTTTACAGTCTACATACCTTTATTCTTTAAAAAACATGAAATTGAAAAGAGTCCCAAAATGTCACTTTTTCCCAACTTAATGAAGGGAAATATAAAAAATGCCCCTCAGTTCTTTCAAAATATTAAATACACCCATACATTATATGAAATATCAAATATACTGCTAACTTTGTGGAAGATCAAATATACCCCTCCTATTTCTTAAACAATTCGTTTATGCCTTTGGTTCTTAGTTGCAATTTTTTGTGCTACTACCATGACAATGGAATATTCAAAAACTATATGCTAGTTTTACAGACTCTCTCACATCTTTTAGGAAGTGCACCCGCACTTGGCCACTCGTCACTTGAATGTTTTTGGTGTTTTAAACAACCCGCAAGATTTGAAACTTTGAAAAAATAGGGACATTTAAATGACGGTAGTAGGACAAAAGAATGCCCTGGAGAGGCACGGAAAATTTGGGGCGTTCATGAAGTTTTCAACAATAGGAAGGGTATAATTGACATTCTTCCACAAAGTCAGGGATATATTTGATATTTCTTAGGGGTATATTTGAAATCTTGATAGAATTGAGGGGTGTTTTTGATATTTCCTTTTAATGAATACCTTGTTTGAGTTGTTTCTAGTATTGTATGCAAAACAAAGGATGCCAAACATAGGCATCATATTATAAAATCCAAGATTACTCAAGGAGGTGAAATCTATTCATTTAGGCACAAATGAAATGACAGTTGACACTCTCATAAAAAGCCTTCCAAAGTCAAAATTAAATTGTATAAAAATAACAAACTTGGAGTTATAGAATACATACGCTAAAATCAATCTGTAGTATTGTTAAACAAGTAGCATGACCAAGGATTGGTGAGTCATTTCATTTTATTGTGAAACAAACATTGATTATGGTGGAAATTTAGTATTGATTTTTTTTGAAAGTTCACACAAAAAAATCGACTTTAAGAGAATAGGCAACGACAAATATTAAAAAAAGACATGTTCAATACAACCCACATTGCATTCAGTACTTTAATTTTTTGCTTTTGTACATTTGTTGGGACATTTCATTTTATTTTAACCCCTAAAGGACTAGGCCCTTTTCTGTGTGAAAAACACTGAAAACTACCACTTTTGGGGATGAAAGGAATGGTAAATTTTTTTAAAAGCCGTTAACCACTCCTATATCAAAAAATGTGCTCTACGCAAAGTTGAGGTTTTTTTTTCCCATGTAGAAGACCAAGTTAGGTATGTGTGGGAGAATTTTCAAATCAATTGGAACTATACAACACATGGTGGAAAATAGTAAGTAAAAAGAAGTAGAGAATGAGCTAAAACACTAAATTGTTAAGAATTTAATTATTCAAATGAAAAATGCAAATCCTGATGGAAATAATGTTGTAATAAACAACCTACTTCCTTAGGTTTAGTTTTTTTCCAAAATATTGAAAATTGAGTAAAATAAAGGACTTCAAAGTTTATTTTAGAGTAGAGAATCCATAATTGCCCACAAACTAAAACATCTTATAACTTTCATCTCATCCATTGAAGCTAAATGATCCAAAGCTTCCCACATATGACAAAATCTAAAGAACCAATTTCAGATTTCTATTTTAGAAAATAAATTTTTTATAGAAGTTTTTGGGTTGCCCAGATTGCCCTCCCTCCCTTGGGAAGCAAAAATTCTTGCATAACTTCTTTGTCAAATGTCAAAATGGCAAAAAAATTAGATGTCCACGTAGGTCTTGGAATCCCTCCTATAATAAAAGTTTTAAAAAATCACAAAAACTAAATTAACTATAGGTACATGCCCAAAATCCATTTGTCCCCCAAGGGACAGCTGGGCCTTTAGGGATTAACCAAAACTCTCTTGACATCATGGTAGCCCAAAACCCATATACAAGAGGATATTGATAGATAAACAACCAAAAGTCACATCATTGTCACAACCCACCTAGTATTACCCACATGTTTATAAATATACACAAAGATATTCAAATAATACTATACATCTGCAAAGTAATTCAAGCCAAAGGAGTGTAGGGGTTCAAAGGCTCAAAGAGAGTTTTCCAAGGCATTTTTTTTGCAAAAACAAGAGATTTCTATTGTAAACTTGAGTTTTGTCATGAGAAAACCTCGAAGTTTTGAGTACCTCGCAAGGTATGCCAAAATGCAAGCATGGGCTAGTTTGCGTGAGAAATTAAGAATCATATAAGCCCTCTTTTGTGTGAGAAAGAGGAAAAAGGACACAAAAGAAAAGAGGCCTTGAAACTACCACTCACAAATAAAACAAACCTACGCTAAGTAGTGCACATACCTACACTAAATAGTCTCGTAAATAGGGCATTTATGTTGCCCCATTCAAGTATCCTGACATTTTTCACTAAATATATGATACTTGATTGAAACTACAATAATCGTCATCAACAATTCTTACATTAAAACATTTTAAAAGGCATGGCAATAACAACAATGTTGTGGGAAGACAAACTAGCAATGTATATCCATGTATTATATCATGTGAAATCCTAGTATTTAGAGAGTTGTGTAGGCCTTTAAAAAGCCAAACAATGTATGCGTCATGATAACTTTCTAGGGTAAAGGCTTGTTTCCACTTGCTCTTATGAGCAATGTTAGGTAAATATTAGATAGTCAATTCTAATTGGCATGCCTACTTGAGTTAGTGATTAAGAACCAAATCTAGTTGGCAGGGTTGGTGGTAGTAGAGATATATAGCTTTGGTATTATTATGTAGAAATTATAGTTAACTCATGGTTGTCACATTGGACCGCCCAGTCAAGCAAAGTGCCCAATTGAGCTCATGACTGTCCCATGTAGTCAACTCCTAGTTGACTTCAATAAATGATAAAAAATGATGAAAACAAGCTTATTTTGTACAAGTGTACATGCTAGTGACACTCATTGTTGCCAACATGAAGTCAAAATGTGGATTTAAAACCATATCATGCACTAAAAATGAAAAATACATTAGAAATTTTTTGAGCCCGCCAAGAGCCCCTCACAAAGTCTCTAAAGTGGTTTTAAAACATGTATTTACTACAATAAACAATTCCCTAATCCCATATTTTTGCTCACACTTTGAATTTAACCCCTAAATGACCAAGGGTGTTATTTGAGAAAATATCTCAAAAACTGCCTACCGTTTTAGTGCATTGCACAAAATTGAAAATAATTGCTCTTTTTCTAACTTTCAACCATATAAAAGTGTGTAAAACAGATAAATTAGTGTGTTCAAAAGAATTCAGCTCTTTTTCTTACATTCTCTAGGGAGTAAAAAATATGAGATTTTTTATCTTACCCCCACAAAATGGCATGCCATTTAACCTCAACCCTCTTCTTTTGTATTAAGAAGATAATGAAATAAATAACTACAACATGAGATATTGGCTTTTGTAATTAAAATATTATGAAATAAAAATACTATGAAATTGAAACCTGTTTTTCTTGATTGGACTTGCATAATTTTACAATGAAAATTGATTAATACAAAAATGTACACACAAGAAACATCAAACTAAGATTTTCACATGAAGCACATGTGACCAATATTTTTTGTGTGTAACTAAAAAATATTATTTTTGACAGTTTACATTTTTTACATGCAAGGTAGAAATTAAGAATCTTACACCTGAGTTGGAAATTTTGTAACGATTCTTTTTTAATAGTATTATTTGTGATTAGTTCTTAAAATAAAGTGAAATGTCCCAACAAATGTACAAAAATAAAAAAAATAAAAAAAAATAATGCAATGTGGGTTGAATTGAACATATCATTTTTAAAGTTTTTCCCCATTCTTTTAAAATCACTCTTTTTATATGATATTTTAAAAACATTCAAAAAATAATATTTACATTTTCAATGTTTGTTTCACGATATAATGAAATGACTCACCAATCCTCCAAATTATTTGCAATCAAACTTGGCTTTTACAATGAATAAAGGGAAATATTAATACTATGCACTTGAAAGAAATTACTCCAACTTAAATCTTTATAAATTTCCAAAAAAATAAACAAAAACAAACACTTGAAAAGTAAAAACAAATACAATTTTTTCTTCATTAAATAAAAGATAAAACTCACTTGCAGTCTTGAAATCCAATTCATTTGATTTGATTGAAATAAGTTTTATGTTCCCTAAACTCTTGTATGAGTACTTGAAACAAAATAAATTAAAATTGTAATCTCACACATGTAAAAATGGGTCATGTAGGAGAGATTGCCATTTGACACTCTTTCTGTGATAGACATGCCTAAATAAGAAACTCCAAGGAAAGTGCCAGGTTGAAGGCTTCTCAAGGCTGGGCCACACATGCCAAAACCAACGTTTCAAACCAATAGGTTGTAAAAAACAAGTGGCTAATTTTACATGTTTGTGAAAAAGCATATTATTTGACTTTTTAGGGCCCACTTTTTTGGTCTATTCAAAACTCTCAACTTTGAGAGTTCACAATTGGAGTCTCAAACCTCTTATCCTAGAATGGTGGAGAGGTTATATTTATAAATGAAAACTTGGAAAAGTGATTGTCTCCAAATTTTCCAAAAATATAGATTACTCTTCATCCGTTTAAAACTACCGGTTTAGGGCATGTGTGACCCCGGTATCAAACTGATGCTAGAGTTGTAAAACTAAAAATGAGCCTCAAAAAGCAAAATCTCCTGCTCTGACCAAGACTCGACCTCAAAAATGCATGTTTATGGGCTTGTGTGGCCTAGCCTTGAATCCAAATGTGCATTCAAATTTTCCAATTTCACAAGTGTAGAAATAAGCCTAGTTTTCCCCTCTAACAAGGGGGTTTTTCAAATTTCCCAACTTCAATCTCCTAATGCTAAATTTGTACTCTGATATTTGCTAGCATGTGAGAAATCAGAGTTTTTCCACCGTGGCCCCACCAACACCACACACACGTATGTGCAGCAAACCAAGGGCCCAGTTTACTGCACATATGTCAATGTGGGGCCAAGGAGAAAACCTCAGGTGTTTTTCCCAACATGAGTAATAGTAATGATTTACCCCCTATTTTTTGTTGTTCAATTGTATCTTACTCCGGGGTCCTAAACTAAAACAAGGTTTCTGAATCCAGATATGAATTCCAAGTTCTCACATTCAATTTCTCTATGATAAATATCTCAACTCTCACATTTTCTGACTGGTGAAACAAACAGTGCTTTTCCACCCCGGCCCCACATCGACTTATGTGCAGTAATATGTGCCCAAACCAAGCCGACTGGCCCGGCCTTCAAAAAGCATCACAAAAAGCAAAAAGGCGAGGCGTCACGGTTGGCTCGTGTCGACAGACACTTTTCCACTAACTTATTCGCTGCTCCTGGTTCCTTTTTAAAAAGGACCTCTCTCACTTTCTCTCTCCCCCCTTGGAGGCTCGGACCCTCCCTCCAGCACCAAAACGAAGCATTCTCCATATAATTACTCAAGTGTCAACCTACAGTTCCCACGTGCTTCGATACAGGAGGTGCAGCAATCTATATTCCAGCCTCTTGAGGGCATCCTTTCATGCAGGATGAGTAATTGGTCGAAGCATTACATGACAAGAGTTTGCGCAATAGGTGCTCATAGAAGTGATTTTTGCATCAAGTACATTTGTTCAATGATTAACCCTTGAACCCCGGGCTGGTCACCGTGACCAGCCCAGCTACAATTCTCTTTACTGTATCTCTACTATAGAAGCAAGTGCCCATCCTATCATATTGTTTCTTGAAGTTGCAAAAGTCAACAGTGCATGGTGCCCTCATGAAAATTGCAAGAAGGGCATCTTGGGACCTAACACCATGTCTCTAAATCTTCTCACAATTTGGGTTACCTAAAAATATGAGTGCATCTAGTGAGATGTTTTTTTGCATTCTATGATGGATCATGTGTTTACAATCACTTTTGAAAAAAAAAGCAAATGAAAACCAATTTTTTTTAGTAGCACATAATCTATTTTTGGAGCTGGAGGACAAAAAATGTCCTTGATGTTTAAGGGTTAAGAGCATTTGCATCTTTGTACGCTAAATAAGCCCTTAGTAGCACTTGGCATACTTGCTCCGCTTGGCAAGCCTCGTCAAAGATACACAACCGTTGTATGCTAGCCAAGGGTTGCTCAATTGTATCTCAAACATTGAAGCTTTTAGAGTTCGATGAATTGTTAGCACTCCCAAATCCAAGACAATCAAAACTTGTTGATTTGTTGACACTAAGAGGTCAATGATGGAAGCTCAGCACTTGTCCTTTATGATATGCTCTTTATGCTTACTTGTGCTTGCCTAAGGACAAGGATGGAGCATCAAAGATTTGAACAAGCTTGTGATCATGGATGCATCCTAGACACCTACTTCTGAGAGGTCCAGTTGTGTGCAAGGGTGCAGATGCTCTAACGTATTGATCAATTTCAAATTTTAGTTTTCTTCTTCCTCATTTCTACTGATCATTACGGTCGTGCTTCCACAAAACCATGCCTCCCTACCCTCTCACATGGAAGGACACCCTGGTCACTACATATTGCAATTTAATTCTGCAAAGCAAGTGTGAAAATGAATTATACTTGATAGGTTTTTGTCTTCTGATGTGGCCTAATGATGCTTTTGTGACGCTAGCCAAAACATGTATGAAAATTCGTTCACCTTATAATCAAGGTGCATTAGTCTAGGCTAGTATCCACACCAAAATGCTAAAAGACCAACATTTTTTCCATGATACGTTGCTTGATGCTACAAAGTTGTCTAACTACAATTACTTGACTAAAAGTTATATTGTTGGTAGCATGCTTCGATTCTACCAATAATAGTCGAACAAAACAACACCTCATGAGATCCCACCCTTGGTTGAGTTGTTAAAGAAAAAACGTGTCAAGAGGGCAAGGGAGATTGTTATACACCCAAATATTCATAACGAGTACATTTGAGGTACGTTCAAAAACTACATTATTTAGGAGTTCAATTAAATCACCAGAAACAATTACGCATGCGGTTCAAATCTATAATTCTTTCAATAAAACAAAGTCAAAATTTCACATGAAAAGAGGAAACCTATACCCCACACAAAAAACTCAAAGCCAAACTCCCATTGCTAGACTTTCATTTATTCATATGAGAGTGAACTCCTCGTTAATTTTGTACCAACACAATGTGTACACTACTCCACTCAACACAAATCTATATATATAAAAGAATCCCTGAGCTTAGGGTTCCGGTGAAGCCGCTCATTCTAAAGAGAGTGTGTGCTGTAACTTCCAGTGACCAATCAAAAGGAAAGAGAGTACATGCATAAAGTGGTTTACACTGAGGTTCACTTAAAACCAAGTTGTTATCTCCATTGTACCAAAGGGTACCCCTAAACTTGTTAATATATAATTTAAACCTTTGCAAGGAGATGTCCTACAATTGGGACTCCCAATGGAATTGGCCTCTCTTCTCATATCATATAATCAATGCAGAAAAGCTTCACTTATGTCACTTGTACAACTAGAAACATTACAACATACTCCCGCTATGTCCCTCTAGAAACGTCCAAAAAGATTCCTTGCCACAGATTAATCAATGTGTTTTTAGTCTTTGTGCTAGTGACAGATGCATTCTAGAATCAATATTCCGTCTACCAAATGTATGCAAAATCTCCAGCTTTGATGTCGTTGTTTGGGCACCCAAATCCCATGTAAAAAGTACCATATTTGTGCATGCTGCCAGTTCCTCATTGTTGATGATTCAAAGATTAGTAGCAACAATGGTACCTCATACGGGCAAGGCCAAGCTTGCTAGGAGAGTAATGCTCTTTAATTGCCAAAACTTACCCCCATGAGATCATTGAAGATGGCAAACGCTCTCTTGAAATTAGCAAAAGGGAGCTTTTTAGTGGTACATGAGATATGTCTGATTTGGAGCGTTTTAAAGGGACAGAGGGGGTATTAATTTGTTTTGCAATGAAGGGGTCAATGTTTTCTAGTTAAGTTGGATTAGTTGGGGTTGGAGAAGAGGTACCACCACCACCGGCTCGCCACTAGAATCGTCGCCGTTCTGCAGCTCCAGCTCCGGAGCACGCCGAGCTTCTTCGTCTTCTTCTTCCCTTTCGTCGTCCTTTTCCTTCTGCACCATGTGTCTCGGCAAGCGGTTGAAGAGCTTCAAGCACTGCCGCAGCTGCGCTCTCTCCGACTCAAGCTCGTCGAAGATCCCGGGCTTTCCAACGCGCCAGCCCCAGTTGCCCGCCTGCGTGGCGGGCGTGTTCATGCGCGCTTCATCACCCAACCCCAGCACGTCTTGCATGGGGATGATCGCCGTGTTCGCCACGGAGGAGAGCGCGCACTTGATGAACTCCCAGTGCACATCGGCGTCGCTTGTGAGTCGCAGGTATTCACGCACATGCTCCCGCTCAACCTGCCCCGCCTTCTGCCACCACCCCACAACGGTGTCGTTATCGTGAGTGCCGGAGTACACCACTTGGTCGATCTCATGGTTATGTGGCAGATGAGGATTCATGGCGTCACCCCCGAAAGCGAATTGCAGAACCGCCATGCCAGGCGCGTTGATAGCTTTCCGCAGGGACACAACGTCGCTCGTGATCACGCCGAGATCCTCCGCGATGATGTCAACCTTGCCAACAGCATCACGTATGGCCGCGAAGAACGGCTCGCCCGGGCCGACGAGCCACTCGCCGCCCATGGCGGTGGACGCGTTCGCGTCGACCGCCCAATAGCCCGCGAGCCCTCGAAAATGGTCGATTCGGAACTCGTCGTAGAGCTCGAACGCGCGCCGCATTCGATTGGCCCACCAGGCGTAGTTCTCGTCCGCCATCGCTCGCCAGTTGTACAGCGGGCTCCCCCAGAGCTGCCCCGTCGCGGAGAACGCGTCGGGAGGCACGCCGCTCACCCTCGCGGGCGCCCCGGTTTTAGGGTTTAGTTCGAACAGGCGCCGATTCGCCCACACGTCGCCCGAGTGACCGCCGACGTAAATCGGCATGTCGCCCACGATTCGAATGCCGAGCTCGATCGCGTGCTGGTGCAGCGCGTGCCATTGTCGCTGGAACAAGAACTGCTCCGCGACGAATCTGTCGATGAAACTTTTATGCTCAGCTCGTGCGGATTCGAGTGCCGCGGGGTCGCGGTCGCGTAACGTCGCCGGCCATTCCCACCAATGCTGCGCGTCAATCGCGCTGTCGATGGCCGCGAACAGCGCCGCTTCGACCAGCCATGAGGAGATTTGTGGGTCGTTTTGAAACCTGTCAAGCTCCTCTCGCAATGCACCCGTGGTGATATTCACAAGCTTCGTCGCGGCTTTCGCGATCAGCGGGTCTTTTGTTCTCGCCACGGCTTCGAAGTTTACTCTGCCGAGAGATACCGGCTCCGGGAGGTCGGACTCTTCCAGCAACCCGTCCTTCACGAGACTCGCCAGCGAGATCAGCAGCGTGTTGCCGCAATTGGCGTCCACGCCCGCGTACGGCGACCCGTCCTCGCCCCCTTTCCGCCCCGGCGGTACCAGTGGCAGCACCTGCCACACCGTGCACCCCGTGGAGTGCAACCAATCCAGAAACGTGAACGCTTCCTCTCCCAACTCCCCGATTCCGTATAACCCCGGGAGTGACGACGGGTGGAGCAGCAGTCCGCACCGGCGCTCTGCCTTGGATTTGCTCGGGTCGTCGTCCGCGTAGTCGATTGGAAACGCGTCCCCTACTCGCAGCTCCTTCACGGGTGTCATCTCTTCCAACACCTTCTCAGCACTTTGCGCTGCATTCTCAAACCTCGACGCCACCGACGCTGCAGTCACCACCAAACGCCGAGTCTCTTTTTTCTTCACACACAAACCATTCAACACCGAAGACTGTTCACCCCATGCACGACTCGTACTCCGTGTTACAGAAGCTCCCAATAGTCGACACGGGGAAACCATAGACGTCGCCATCGCAAGGAAACGCTCCACCACGCTAACCACCTCCGCTCATTCCCCTGAAATATAACCGAAACAGCACGGACAGAATCAGCTTTCACAACAATCTCTATCTCCAAAATGCCAAAACTCACAACACGTGGTGACTGGCATTACTGCTCGGACAAAGTACAGGCAATAGCTAACAAAGCAAGACACATACACACACTCATTCTCATACTTGATAAGTCCCCCAGTTTGTACCCACTTTTGTTCACCCACCTCTCACCCAACTTGAGATCTCCACAACAAACACCATATTCGTTATAATGAGAGAAAGGAGACTTCTCAAAATAAACATTAAAATGACAGTTTTCAACTCAAATCGAGCTGAATTGAAATAAAACCTTTCAATTTGAGGTCAAATCTGAAAGGTACTATGTCAATTGAGATCAATTGACCTAAAACTTTTCATCGTAATTTCAAGTTGTATTTCCTTTAAATTACTCTCATTTCACTGGAAAACTCTCATTATAACGAATATGGTGTTAACACACACGCTGGCGCAATTCAGCACTACAACTAATCAGACCTCGCTCCCACTTTGCCTACCTCACCTTGCCAAACGCCTTCCAACGCTACAAATTACGAAGCCTCCAAACACAGAGCTTTGATATCGTGATCAGCCACTCATCAAATTGACATCAGTGTGACTCGTTCGACGACAATTCTGCTCTGTTTCTACGCCAGAGAGCTGAGGGCTGTCAATGTGGCGACGCATACCAGAGGCTGATGGAGGAACAACTGCAAGCCCAGGTTCGCCGAGGTTTGGAGAAGGGTGATGGTGATTGGTGACGCAAGGGTGGGAGAATTCGAGACAGTTGCTGCAACACAAGAGTCGTGCTGCTGGTGCAGTGAGGTGATGATGGTGGTGGTGGACTGGTGGTGGCCGCGTGGGCCAGGGGGGTTGAATGGGAATGGCGAATCCTGGCGCAGTCACCGTGACGAGTGACGAGTGACAACGGCCACTGCCCTGTGCTGATTATTGCCGCCTCGTAGAACGCTTTTTGGGAGCCGTCTCGCAGAGTCTCGCTAGTATTGCGGCACTCCGTTCCTGATAAGTCCTTTTCCACGTTGATCTCGGGAGGATACGACAATTTGCAGGCTGTACTTTTACGGGTACTCGTACCATGACGTATCTAAGGTAGAAGGCTCGAAAACCGACCATCTAAGGGCTGAAACTGAATTTTGGGGAGGTAGGACTTCTTGAAATACTTTTCAGTAAAATTTCCTTGAATGACAAGAAGAATTGACATCTCATCCAAGTTGTTTCATATTTTTTGGAGTTTTGTAGAATTAGTTATGTAATTTTGAAGCTGAAGTGGCATAGGGCTCTATAACTGCTCACCTCCTTAAATGTATATCACCCGTACATTTTAGAAATCTATGAAAAAGTATATGTACAGAGTGAGAAAATTTTGGAGGGTGAGCGATTTTAGAGCCTAGACGGTTTTCGAGCCTTCTACCTTATATATTTCTTATAGTGGCTGAGAGCGCAACAGGGCAGGGTTTTTCTTTTTTTTTCTTTTTTTTTCTGTTGGTAGACTAACTGGCAACTAGCAATTTAAGGGCATCTCCACCGGTTAGATAGTTTTGAGCCACGCCACATCTTATTGAGCGGGTCTGGAGCATGGAGATGGCTCGGGGAAGCGCCCTGATCTCCACCAGTTTGTTCTTGATGACGCGCCAAAGAATTTGGAAAAGCAAGGACGGATTAAAATTGGTTCTGATTGGATTGCTTTATCTCTGCCACATAGCACCTGCTTTCAGGGCATGTCAAGGGTTTAGGCTTGGCAGTAGCTGCTGTACTGTGGAGGTGTAGGTTCAGGCATTGTCACAACCCCAAAATAACTGAAGTCTCGGATTTCAAGCTTGCTCAAAGTTTTGACTATTCTGGTGAGCCACCGTCCCCGGAGCTGTTTTGAGCAAGCCCGCCCAAAAAAATTTGCCCATGTGCCACCGATGGAGATCAGGGACGGCAAAGTGCCTCTAGCCAAGCTATCCTCCTGTTTTTTGTCAACTGGTGGAGATGCTCTAAGCAGGTAAGGTAGCAGCACCCATAATCGTCAAATTAAGGGTTTTGAACATGATGATCTTATTATTAACCCCTAAATGTTGAGGAGGACAAAAAATGTCCTCTGGCTCTAAAAAAAGATTTTGTGATTTAGAAAAAAATTGTATTTCATCTGATTTTTTTTTCAGAAGTGACCATAAACACATGGTCCATCATGGAAGACAAAAAATCACCTCTTGAGATGCATTCATTTTTTTTTGTAACCCAAATTGTGATAAGATTCAGAAACATTGAGTTAGCTACCAAGCAGCCCTTTTTGCAATTTTCATGATGGCACCATGCACTATTGACTTTTCCAACTTTTTGAAGCAATACTACTAGTGCCCATGTGCAAAACATTGTAGACTGCTACAGGCAGGGCAAGCCACAGTGATCCATCCATCTTTTAAGGGTTAAACATCTCATAAGTTATAGTATCCTATTAGCAAGAGAAAAATGATCAGTTTGTACTTCTAAATGTATTATTTGGATATATTGTGAAAATAAGTTGTGAATTTTTAAAGAGTTGATTGCAATTACACCTAATACCAACATTAAGGTTTCATGTTCATATGTTGTACATCCTTGTAATTACATCTATTCACTTTCACAAATTTTTTAAGATTTTAGAGGTGATGGTTATGGGTGTTGCTACCTTAAGGATAATTTGTGACAATGCACATCCATCCATAAATTGTACTGATACACTAAACCTCATTCAAAATCTAGCAAACTTGGCAAATTTGGTGTATTCCTATGGAGAAAATTGGCAATTTCATCCACTTTTCCATCAATTTTTTGTAGTGATACAATTGCCAGTGAATTATTGAGGTAAGATTAATCCATGAAGGGCCCTTAGGCTCTGGAGCTACGGTACCAAATACAATTGCAACCAATATTCAGAAGTTTGAATCAACTAGAAATTAAGTGTTACAACCATACATATTGAAGGGTTGTATGATGGTGGGTGCATAATTTTTTTTGGAAAGCCCTCAAAGCAGCTCAAATACCTCTGTACATACGGCCATACATACGGCCTCAAAGTGCTTTCGTGACATTTAGGTGTTAAGGCAAATTTTATCAAAAAAAGCCTGCTCTAATTATCTATATAATTCTTACGATGGCTAGGAGTGCAACACGGGTTCTAACTTAAGGTAGTATGCTCTAAAACCCTAAAATACCAAGGCCATTTTTTTTGCCAAAAACCACTCAAAACTGCCCCTAGGGCTGGCGTCATCAAAAAATTCAAAAAAATGCTTTTTAGAAATCTAACCATAGGATCTTGTAATACACTTGTAGAAGAAGAAGTGGTAGAAATTTTGTGACATTTGACTGTACAGATTGAAAATTATGAGCATTTGAAGGGAAAAGTTTATTTTTTCCATTGTGCCCAAAATTTCCAAATGACTTTGATTGACATTTGCTGATCTCTTTTGCACTATAAACCTTGAAGATGTAATTTATTCTTATTGGTTATCAAGTTAGACTGTTGTACACCAATTTTCAAGGCAGTCAAAGACACAAAACACATCTTACAAAATACTACAATGCCACTATATGACAGGTTTTGCAAATACACTATGATATTTTTGAGTAAAGTTTCCCACCACTTGTTTTTAGATAAGAAAAATCCAAAGGGTGCGTTTGAAGATAAACATGTACCTCAAATGTCAAAAAAAAAGTGAAAAACCTCAAAATCTCTAAAATTTAGAAGCTCCCATAGCCTAATCTGACATCCTAATTGGAAATGAAAGGGGGCAATGAAGAACTAATGGGGACCACCAAAGCAACATGTGGCAACCCCTCTTTGCTCCCCCCCCTCCAAAGTCAATATTTCCTCCCTTGCCTAAGTTGCCTCTTGAACTGCTTTTGGCCATAAAAAACCCATAACTTTTGAACCGTGTGACATATTCACATGATATTGTGCATCCCACAAACCTTATACATTCCTACACACTCATAAGAAGTTTCAAAAAATCGTGTCAAAAATGAAGGTCACACAAGCCTATCCAAAATCTTGGAAGTCCCTAAGGCAACTTTGGTCCTTTAGGGGTTAAGGGCTAGTCTGCCTTTACGTGGACTTTTCAAGACAAGGAAGATTTCTTTGTCTAATTTTTAGACAAGGAGAAATGGATGTTAAATGTAACACAAATTTTTTCATATTTGTTGAAGCATTATTGAATTGTTGATAAATTTTCAAAGTTTTCTGTAATAGACACCTAATTGTAACTCTAGGTCTCCTATAAGCCATCTCCTTGCAACTTGTAAAGAGATGAGGTGAAACCAAGGGATATGATTTGCTCTTACAATAAAATGCACCTTTTCTTCTATGATTTAATGGGATCCATGCAAAGAGCACTTCAGATTCATTCATGGGCTACCTATGGAACTCTTTATCTCAAAGGGTTGCAATTAGAGCAGACTACCTTATTGGCTTTGGAACACCACGTAAATTCACCCCTTAGTTTGCCCCCATCTGGATGAATGGACTCGGGCTATGTCTACTACTTTACAAGTTTGTGGGGCTAGGGTAAAAAGTTATAAACTTTGTGTTTTGTCACGTGTCACAAAATGTAAGAATTTAGAAATTTAACCTCCAAATATTAAATTCAAGAATTTTGAATTCAAATTTGGATTCAAAGACCTTAGGTAAGGTAGGAACCTTTAAAAGGAATAAAGTGGACAACACTATTTAACCCTAAAGGCCCAAGCACTATTTTTTGGCAACTTAGCAATTTTGGGCAGCTCCTTACAAATGGAGTTATTATTTTTTTTCTTTGAAATTTTCACACATGATGTGTCCAAGGAGTAGCTTTAAGGTCCAACAATTTTCTTGACTTTTGACTAAATGGCTCAAAAGTTATTGCATGATATTTTGTTTTCTTTGTTCGAGGGGCAGTCCGGGCAGCTCATAAAACTTCTTTGAAATTTAAATTCTTTTGATATATTTTTTTGAAATTGGTTCTTTAGATATATATATATATATATATATATATATATATATATATATATGAGAAGCTTTGAATCATTCATTTTTTATTTATGAGATGAAAATTATGAGGAGTTTTAGTTTGTGGGTAGGTATGGAGTCTCTCTAAAACCATACCTACCTACAAACTAAAACTCCTCATAACTTTCATCTCATAAATTAAAAATGAATAATTCAAAGCTTCTCATGTATGTATATCTAAAGAACCAATTTCAAAAAAATATATCAAAAGAATTTAAATTTCAAAGAAGTTTTATGAGCTGCCCGGATTGCCCCTCGAACAAAGAAAACAAAATATCATGCAATAACTTTTGAGCCATCTAGTCAAAAGTCATGAAAATTGTTGGACCTTAAAGCTACTCCTTACGCACATCATGTGTGAAAATTTCAAAGAAAAAAAATAATAACTCCATTTGTAAGGAGCTGCCCAAAATTGCTATGTTGCCAAAAAAACAGTGCTTGGGCCTTTAGGGGTTAATGAGTGTAAAATGGTGAGCCAAGATTTCTATGTAAAAGAACCAATTTTGAAGTTAAAATCAATGGGAAAAACTAAAAAAACATCAAGCTTCTCAAGAGATAAAAAAATTGATATATAATTATAGGGCCCTATGTATACAACTATAAATGAAATCCATTTTTTTGACAAAAAGTTTATGCTCACGGCTCATGACTCATGAATCCCTAATTGCAGTATGGCATTTGCTAGAATGTAATTGACCAACTCCACAACAAGGGCAAATTTTTGGATAATGAAAGAACCCCAGGAAGGAATAAAATTCACCAACCTCAAAAGAAGAGCAAATTATTGCTTTGGTCCTTGTAAAGAAGATAAACCTAAACTTTTTCAAGTGACTCATGTTGCGATTCACCTTTGTGAATTCACTAGTGAACAGCAAGCATGGTTGTTACATTGGGTCGCCCATCCGCATGCCTGTCCGTCCGCCACAAGTGCTCAATTGAGCTCATGTATCCATCCAATGTGGTCAATTCATAGTTGACTTCAAAAAATGGTACAAAATGCTAAAACAAACTTACTTTGTACATGCTAGTGATACTCATTGTTGCCAATGTGAAGTCAAAATGTGGATTTAAAGCTATATCATGTGATAAAACTGAAAAATAATAATTTGATTCTTCCATTTTTAGGTCAAAAACCCTAAAAACATTCATAAAACTAAAAGAGGGCATACATGTCCGCCTGTCTTGTCTTTTTTGCCCACTCTACTCTCTCGTCTGATAGCCAAAAGTAGCCTGATGTAACAACCATGACATTAGGGTGATTCACCTCTAGAATCCACTCCTAACGTGATTCACTTGAGGAATGAATTTCAGAAACTCACTTTAGCACATTCCATCCTCACATTTGTCTTAAACTCTCAAACCCCTGACTTGTGCACAAAACCCTAATCGCTAATTCACAGGTGTGTTAGACTTTTGGTATAGGAGTGAACAAAAATAATTCACCAATGAGCGAGGGATCCTGTGAGGTGAGAAACTCATAGGCCAAATTTCATGTTTGAACCCCCCTATTTATTCCACCATGGCTCCACAATCACAAATGGGCACTTAGCAATAACTTAGGCTAAATCCTTGGCTCCTGTTCATTAAGAAGTGTCCCTCTTCTTGCACCACTACTTGATGTAAAGAGCTAAATGCAAGTGCAACTTTTTAAAATTTGTAAACAAGTTTTGGATGTCATACCAAGAGTGATCACTGCTTGTACCCTCGCATTCTTTGTTGCATTCTTTGTTGCATCCAAGCACAAAATCTTCACTACTGCAATGCCATGATAGTCATAGGTCTTCAGCTTCCAAAGGTGGTCGGCAAAATCAAGGGATTCAAGGTCCCTCCTGAGCTTTGTAGCAGCACCCTTGTCCCTCTGCAGCTCCTATGTAGGTAGAAGAGTAGAATTAAGTGGATCGTCTGCAAGCTCTTCCATGGCAATCTGCAAGCCCACTTTGACCTCTTGTAGTGTTGGGACAACATGACCTTCACCATCCTCCGCATCTGGCATGTTGTTGCAATTTGTATTGTAGGGCGCACGGAACTTGTTACTCCTGGTTTTGGCGCTAATGTCTTGGCAACATTGCTTTTGAGGCCCTCCTGCGTCCTCTTCCACCACAGGTATGACATATACACGCCCAATCACCAGGTTCATGGCCTCGAACCTCCTTCAAAAGCAATATTAGTCTTCAATATCCCAAAATTCAAAAGCCCATTCAACACATTGACCTTCTTCTAATTGCAAATGCAACTGGGAGTAAGTGCTGCTTGCTTTACAAAAAAAAGGCTGAGCAACTATGGGCGTGCATTGTTGTATGCAAGGGAGAACATCTTTGTCTTCAAACTTAGCGCCATCACCCTAAACTGCCATAGCTGAGATATCAAGCTTCTGAATCTCTAACCCCTACACAAGCACTTGCATATGTAGACAGCCAAAAAACTAGGCAAAAGAGAAAGCAAAAACAAGTGGGCAATATCGAAACAAGAGCAACAACCAGGGGCAGCGGAAACAATTAGGCAGTCCAATTGGGCAAGTGCGGACGCTCAAACTCTATGCATGCAAAATGACACAAGAAGCTCGTGAACACTCATGTGCGGCAAATGGTCAGGGTGATAAGGCTCCAACTTGGGCTCCAAAAAAATTGTGTGTGGGAATGAATTGCCAATTTTTAAGCAAAGACTCTAAACTCTGAAGGCATCCAATGTCCACTACCTAATAATGCTCTAGTTATTTACAACAAAGGAACCATCACTTCATGAGCACTTACAATATGTCACTCATAAGGTAGCTATATTAAAGACTTTTGGCCCACAAATTTAATAAAAATGGGAGTATCCTAGGCAAAATTAGTTTTTGATTCTGCCTATTTCTCTATACCCTATAGTAGTTCAACAATACATCATGGCATTTCGGAACCTTATAGTATAAATAATAAAATTCTGTAAATTTTATCTCAAATGTTTTTTAGGGACCCTATCATTTGTTTGCATGTAGTTTTCTACTACAACCCAAGCTTATTCACTTCAACGTGGTCAGGAGAGAGTGAGCAAGAGAGAGAGAGGGCAATGGCGCTAGAGGACAAAGCCAAAGAGGATAAGATTGTGAGCAAAAGAGGAGGAAAGGACACAATGAGGGTCAGGTTATGAATAGGGTTAGGTTAATTTTTTGGGTTGGGTTTAGGGTTGGGCTTAGAGTTAGGTTCCGTTACTTTTAACATCTATTCTGGTTTAGGTTCTTTCAAAATCTATTAGCCTAATTTGAGTCAGCCGCGGCCACTGAGTGGTCTAGCTTTGATGCTTTAGAGATCGTGAGCCCCCTTAGGCGTTTCACTTTACAATTTAATAAAAAGGTTCATTTTAATATACTGAGGAAGGAGGAGATTCAGCAAGCAACCTAAAGGAGGAGCAATTGGCTTGGTATACAAGTATGGCTATTTTGATGCTTTTCTAGTTTTATAGTGGTGTTTTGTTTTGTCTATAGTAATTGGTTTATTGATTTCTCTGTGGCGGTTGTTTAGGTTGGAAGAGAACAATGGCCCAGAAGGGGAAGGCCTTGGCTGGGCACCACGGTGCCAGCAGCAGCCAGATTACTTTGGTCAATTCCATCCTAGGTATATTGTCAAGCATCTCTAGCAAATTGCTGCCACTGAAGAAGAAGTGAAGTGTATTATTGCTCCTTATGGATTTTCTGTGAGATAGCACTTTGAAATTAAATAGTGAAGCTTGTTGCCTTAAACCCTAATCTTTCATTTTCACTTACATTAATATTGAAGTTGTTTAGTTTTGAAAACTCAGAAACTAATTGAAATTGAATGTTGATTAGATAGAAACAATGTGGTAATATGGAAGAGGACCCTAGTTTAAACAATTTGATCAGTGTTATTGATGGCAGATGTACCCCAATTCTAGATAAATGTACCTCAATTCTAGATTACAATTGAGATTTGGATCAAGCCAGTGCTGCCTTGAATAGATCAATTTTTGTATGTTAGGTACCTCTTGTGCGGCAAGGTGTTTTTAGGGGGTTATTTACCTCACATATAAAAAAAAGCCTCTATAATTATATAATTTGGCAAAATGACATGTATTATGACATTTTATAATTACTTATACATCATAAGGAATTCCATTATTTTTCAGACAATTTTTTTTTATAAGGAAAAAAATGAATTGTGAAGCAAAGTGATAGCACAAGATTTTGGATATGAGGTACAAAAAAAGACATGTGAATATTTGATGGTTGGAGTTTAATATTGTAGGAAAATTAATTTTCTTTTTTACATTGTTTTTCTTTTTGTTAAAACATTTAAGTTGGTATTAGATTTTGCATTTTTTTACATTCTTTTATTTTTTTTTGGACTTTTGTTAGGGCAATTTAGTTAACACAAAATTTTGATATTTATTCCATTCCCCATTTTTTTTGGTTAAACACTTTTTTGGGGCTTAAATTTATATTTGATTTTTATATCTAATTTTTTGCTATGGTATAGGCTATAACACTTTGGTTGGTTTTAAATTTTGAGTATTTTTCACTTCTTATTACTTTTGTTAAGTCACCTTTGCTTTGACTTTCATCAAATATAACATGGCCTCTTGAATATCTAGTCGCTTGTAGAGATCTGTACTAGATACAGTCTTGTGCGTGGGATAACGCCAAATCTTGTGCCCCTACATAAGTTGTAATGTCTTAGATTTTTAGTGTACTTATATTATTTATATTGGATTTAGCAATTTGAATACTCTCTTCTTTATTTATAAAATTGTTATAATTTTTATCTCAAATGAATAGTACCCTTGCTATATTATGCCGCTCGTCAATTCCAAAATGCGCTAAGTAATCCACTTGGGCTATGCAAACACTCCTAAATGCATTACGACTTTGAATTTGAAACAAAGCTTGAAATAGTAAAACCAAATTTCCAAACTTAGTGAGATTTAAAAAAGTTAGGAAGACTTATGAATTGAAGGAGTTTGCATAGTTCTTCACTTAAAACATTGTTTAGAAAGATGAAATCATTCTTATGATATTCTATATATATATGATAATCATAGTTTGCAATTGGATGTAGTTAATTTACCTCTAAGAATAACACACCTACACTTATTTCACAATACATCAGTGAGGTCTATGAGAACATCTTTATAAGATATTGCAATTGACTAATTTAGTACTTCATTTTGCTTGTGAAAAAAAACTTCAAAATGTCATATTTTTTGGTTTCATTTTGAGACCCATGATTCCTAAGAATGTTAAGTGTTTCATCCATTTTTCTAAATTCCACTTTATAGTGCATTCGTATATCTTTCAAGATTAGAACTCTTTGTGTTTTTTTGTTGGATGATCATCAATAAATAGTATAAACGTGGAGGGACATTTTACAAATAGAGGCACTCCACTTGTTGCAACTATGGCATCTTTATTTGGATGGAAATTGAGATGGTTACTTTGTAATAGGGAGCTTTTGACACTTAATTGTAGAATTGACTTAACATTTTGAGTTATTCATACAAGACTTTACTATTTCCAATTCCATCCCCATAACCTACTTTATTGGGTTGAAATGGTAAAGAAGAATACCAAGACAAAATCTTGAATTATATAAAGAAATATAATTATTGGTATGTGGCTCCTAAGTTGGATGTCTACTTTTTTTGTGTCCAATTCTTGAACAAAGTTTAGAGTTTTTGAGCTTCCCCTGCTATTAATTGTCATGTTTTGCATTCAATAAATTTTTCACATATCTACTCTAGATGCTTTCCTTGTTTACACTGTAATTAGATCTTTTGAAAACTCAACATGACTATTCTTGTGATTTCAAGATTTCACTATTGAATTTAAATTATTTTCTATTTATAAAATTAAAATAATCATAATTATTGATTTTTTTACAAGCATTACTTTTTAGCAAAATTTCACCTTGTTGGCACCAAAACCTCCAAAAAAAACTACCTTGTAAGCATTTCTATATGACCACAAATAATTTTGGACATAATATACCATATTTCAAGGGTAGGATTGGCAATTTCTTGCTAATTTTTTTTCCCATAATACAAGATTTGATTTATGAAACAGTCCCAGAGGTTTACTAAAATTCCTGTTTTACCATTCAAAATAACCTATTGCAAAATTCCTTGAAATTCCAACATTGGTTTTTGAATGAATTTGTGCCTGCCTTGCCCCCCCTTTCAATACGGTACAAAAGTGTGAAATCTAAAACTCACACTTTTCAGCTCTTGCAATAAGGTAGAAATATCACAAACCGTTACTCCCCCAATAATGGCAGCGTAGATTGTTCTAAAACCAACAAGAGGTGGCTTTGAAAAGTATTTCAAAAAGATGCTATTTTTTTGCATTTGATTGGTTCAAACTTGTTTTGAAATAAGGTTCTAGAGGTAGCCGTTTAAGGTGCATCTATAAAACTAAAATCGGTCCAAACCCTAAATCCACATTTTTATTGAATAAAATATTCATTCTTGAGTAATTTTTTTTTTTTTTGCAATCTTCCTTATCCTTGTTTCTTCACAAATTGAGCTTAATTTCTCAAGAAATTCCCCATATCTTATGGCTTATTTTAACTGTATATGGTATTTCTACCTTAGGGCATCCCCAATCCAGCTGACATATCGGCTCTCCAAACTTTGTCAAACCGTGTGTCATTCTGCTTCAAATGCAAAGCAAGGGCATTTTCCCAATGCAGTAGCCCCAATGCACACAAGCTTTGACACTCACTAAACATGAGTTTTTAATAATTTATGTTTTTTATAAGTGCTTACGTGTGGCTGATTCATGTTAGAAGTAATTGAAATTCCCTAAAATTGCATTAGTGTCGGAGTTAGAGTGGTATGCAGGACTCTCCAAATAATAAAAATTTGCAAGAGAGGGGCTCTTATATGGAGAGCCCTGAAAAATACAGTATGATTTACATGCTGCATTGGAACCCATGTTTTTGCTCAAGTCCTGTTTAAACCACTGCACAAGCTTTTACCTGCCTCTCTTACGGTTGCATTGGGATGCCCTTACCTGTCACCATTATAAACTGAACCCGATATAAAGGGAATAAAAGGTCACGTTGATAGGTCTCATTTGCTGAACCCATATTCCAGCTAGAACGGTCGTGTTCAACGCAAAAGAAGTCAATTCCAGCCAGAACGGTCGTCTTCAATGCAAAAGAAGTCAGAACTCAGAAGTGTGCCCTTCGTGCTCTCATCGAAAACGGCGGGGGACTCGCCGCGTGAGCTCGTCTGCGGCTCTGCTGCTGAAGTCCATTACTTCGGCATTCTTCAAACGGCCAGGTACCGTTTGAGTTCAAGTTTCACATTGTAGAGCAGGTTGATATATCTGCATTGTGAATTGCTAGTATAGGTTTTAAGAACTTCGTTGCGTCAAATTTTCTCACAATCAGGGCTCAGGGCTTTTGCAAAGCGCGTTTCGGTGGCTATCCGTGAATTTTGAAGATTGTAAGGGTTTCGTGCTGCATAAATGTGACGCACAATAGTCAGTATTGGTGTATATAGTGTTTCAGGAGCGTCGAATTGTAATCGAATGGCTTGGATAGGGTTTAATATTGATAAAGTCTACATTCATTTTAATTTTCAGTTCAGTTGCTGTATTTAGTTCACTTTAGGGAGCACTGAAACTTTAGTATTCCTCTTAAAGAATATTGACTTGTCTTCTTCGGCATTAAATTCCGTTGCAACGAAATGTAACCAAGTCCTGCAGTTGTTTCAAGTGGCAGCTGTTTTGAGAATGAGAACAACGTTTTTTCCGAGCATTAGTTGTGTTTTATCAGGTTGCTCATGACTTTATGCTTGTGTCTTTCAGTCGTGCTGTGACCTAATAATTTAGGGCGTGCGAGGTGCTGGTCAGCTTGTTATCATGATGGCGGTGGCGCACGTATCTGTTGGTGCTGCTGCCACGGCTATCACAACAATTTCTAGCTCCAGCTCTGGACGGCCAATCCCGGGACAGAGGTCGTTTTTTCTATCCAGTGTGTGGGTTGAATTATGTCGAGTCGAGAATGAATCAATTGGATGTATTTTTCAATTTCATGCTTATTCTGAAAATGTTTATGAAAATTCCACTGTCAGTATCTTTGCAGTATTTTTCGTGTTGTGTTGTTCATGAGGGGTTAGATGGTTGACGATTTTTACTCTCTGTGCATGAACAGGATGGTGCCATTGTCCGACACCTTGCCGTGCTCTGTTGCGATAGGCAGTAGCAAACCCCTCCCATCGACAATCGCCAGCATTTCCACCGTTACGTATATTTTTGATCCCAACATGCTGTATTGTGAGAAAAGAATGAAGTCTTCAGGTATTTAAACTACTGTAGGTTATATGAAATTATGGTGTGCGTTTGTGTTCGTTTTGAGCCGTTGTGATCGCTACGTTCTTGCTGTTTGGTCTGATGTGGTTTAGGTTTCGCAGGCTATCCAAGGGGAGTCAATAGGCCTCCGTTAGCTCACTCTTTGCGGATTGACAAATTATTTGGAGCTGTAAAAAGGTGACTTTCTATGTAAGACCGAATGTTATCTTTTATCGGATGGAAAATGATGCTAGAGGAAAGAGACTTTGTTCAGTTAAGGATGCAACTTGGACTCGTGAGACTCTTGGAGGTTCTTTAAATCATTAGAAGTGTGACAAAATTTGTTTCTGAGTGATTGTAAAAACTCCCTACAAATTGGTGCATGCATTTGGATGCATTGTTGAACGGACTGTGGGTTCATTCAGTAAGTCACGGCAGATGGAACCCAAGGAGCGGGTTTGCTCGGCCTTGGATGTTTCATTGGGAGGGTCAGATTCCGGTGAGTTATTTAACTTTGCCATTCCCTAATTCTTCTTAAAGTTTCAAACTTTCGCATCTGATTAGGAATTCCATTTATGTTTGTAATTGCCTTGTTTTTGTGGTACTTTTCGATACTTGTCCAGAGTGGCAGGTTCTTGCTGTGTGTGTCGAGAGTGGATGTAATACGGTGTGTATTATGATGCTTATTGATTCAGATTTGAATTTGAGAACCTAACGAGCTTTGGCAGTGGCAGTAATTGGATAACCTAGCGGCTTAGCAGGAGTTAATTGCAAATAAAAGTGTGATCGAGCCTTTTTTTAGCTGCTGCATATTTCGATAATTTGACGTGTGCGTTGCTTGCTGAGCAGCATCATTTGTAATGACGCTCAAACCTCAAGGTCAGTATAGCTGGAGATTAAAACGAGGGTCCGAATGCTTTGCTTCATCAGTAGCAGATGTTGGGAGTGTTGCACTTGCAATGGATTGGCGGCCAGCTGTAGATCAGGTTATGCTTGTGACCAGCGTCGCATGTGCGTACTTTGCCGGCATTGTGACTCCTAAAAAGCCAACTTTTCTTAAAGAACCCGGCAACGTGCCTCTACCGCAAAACGGTGATTTGCTAGATGATAGGCGAATGTCAGGGCAGCAGTCTGAAAGGTAAGAGATTCGTCCTATTCTTTCTAGTTTTGTTTGAATGAACTTGCACACAAGGAGATTATTTGGGTTTACTACACTACCATCACCACTTCCAAAAGTGGTAAAATCAGTATAATTACAGTGGTAATTATATTGATTTTACCACTTTTGGATGTGGTGATGGTAGTGTAGTAAACCCAAATAATCTCCTTGTGGCATAGAGATGCGGACTGCGTTGTCCTTGCTCTACCACTGACTTGACGGTAGGCTTTAATTTTTCTTTCTATGATCAAGCTTGAGTTTTTGTCACGCTACTAGTCTCATGATCGTGGATCCAATACGTCCTAAGCTCGAGCATGTCGCTATAAAACTGTTGCTGGTTCAGAGCTTCAGAGGCAAAAGACCTTGTGACGGAGGCTGCTGACGGTGACCCTTGGGGTATGGCTCATGCGAAGCTTGGAGCGGCTCTTTCCAGATTGTCTAGTAAGGAAAACGATGTGGGTTTGCATGAGGTTAAAGATAGGACTGTTAGAAACCCTGTGCTAAGCCTGCAAGCGTTAGGTGCTGGCCCAAGGATCCGGTTGCTTGTGCTTGCTTTGGAGCATCTTCACACTCAGGCAGGTACTGGTCTCACCATTATTCTCTTTAACATCTTCCTTTTTTTCAAGAGAAAAATGCTAGAGGTTAGTGTCACCCGACCGAGGGAAGCTTGCAGTGCACTTTTTCATTCAGAACGATGAGTAGCAATTTTCTACTCAGAGTTATTTTATTTTTTATTATTTGGACGATTTAATTAGACACACTGGTGTAGGACTAAAAAAAAGACATGAAGTGAGCAAAGGAGTTGTTTAGTGTACTGAAGATGTTCAACATCAAGCTGCTGAAGCAACGATTTCAAAAGCTAAATCAAGCTACGTACTAACTAACTTCACATTGTTTTCTCTTCAGGTTAATCTTATAAATGAAAGGAGTAAATGTTTGCCATCAACAGAGTGGTCAAAGTTTACGCTGGACGTACTCTGTGGATCAGTCGAGCCCATCTGCAGAAGATGGCTTGCCCAAGAACCTTGCCTGGTGAATGCGCAGCAGCAAAGTTTGACTGAAGTGGATGAGCAACGTATTTTTACGATGGAGGAGGAACCACCGAAATCATCGAATGCTTTTGGGGATCCGTCACTAGAACAGAGTGCCAACACAATAAGTCAAGGGAGGATCCAGGTTCTAGATTACCTGCAACGATCTGGAAAGACACAGCTATATACGGATTTGATTTTCTTTCTTCGGTTTCAAACAATGAGGTAATAATCTTCACGGTACAGTATCAGTAGGGAAAGGGTAATTAATCAGCGTTACTATTGTCGTTCTTGAAGTTCACAACTTTTGGGATGCTGCGTGGGAGTGAAATATAGCTAGTCGCAGACTGTTTTAAACCATCCCAGTGAAAGTCTCACCCTCTCATTAAGGTAGCAACACCCATAAGCGTGAAACTAAGGATTTTGGAGTAGGAAAACCAGTTGATGAACTTTGAAAAAAACAGTGTTAAGTTAGGAAGAGGACCCTAAAAATATTGGCATCAATTTGAAAGTTCCAAGTGCAAGGATTTGTTCACGAAGATTTTTCGAAGTCCCAAATCACTGAAAATGTATAGTTGTGTGTAGGATATGTCTTTAGTGTGCTCATACGCTCATAACACTAACTTGAAGAGTTCTTAAATAGTGAGATGGGGCACTCAAAATTGTCATGCAAGTCACCTAAAACCATCACTTTGTCGCCCAAAACCATCACTTCATTAGTTGTAACCAGTTTTTTTGTATTTATTAGTCACTTACACATGCTGCAGAAGTAGGCAACGCCTATGAGTACAGTGCAAGATCCGGGAAGAACCGACCGCTCGCTCAATGCTAGCCGAGTGAAATGAGAAAAAACCGTTTGCAATTTTCAAACTTCGGCTAAAAACCGGTCAAAAATATTAAAAAAAAATTACTTATAGTATGAAATAATAGAGAAAATAACCGAAAGAGCTCCTTGATAAACCGGTTCAATACAGGAATTAAAGGAAATCTACCGAAAAATCTCAATATTTCCCGGACCCTGGTACAGTGACGGTTAGGGGTCTTTCTACCTTACCTCCCCCGGGCTTACCTCCCGCTTGACACGAACTTTGGTTCTTTTTGTTATTCGCAGACCGGGTGGCTGTTGTGACTACTCAGTGATGTCACGGCGTATTAACAATGCACTAGAAGATCTTGTAGTGGCACTGGCTGATGGAGCAGCTGCCGTGTATCTGGGGAGAGATCCACAAATTGGAGGCCTTGATAGTGATTGGCCAATCTTAGTGCGACCCTCTATAAAGTCAACTCGTGCTCTTGAGAGATTTCGAAACGAGGTATTGGACACTGTTGATTTTTTATATTTTCTGGATACTAAAATAAAATAAAAAATCATTAGTACGTGACCATGTTTCAAGATTAAATTAACTGAAGTAGAACTTGTAGCAGATTCCGTGTTTATTTTGCTTATGTTGGTTGAGGCAGATGGGTTTTGGCCTGTCCATGATGCTCTTCAGCATTTTCTTTGCCGTGCGCAGATTGCATTGCAGAGTTGGTTTCAGCGCAACTTCACTTCTGTTGTAGCAATGTTTGAGGATCGTTTTGAATTATGGACAATTGAAAGACTTTCCAGTATGGAAGGAGCTGCTGCATTGATCGGAAAAAAGCAGAAACCGATGAAAGAAGATGATGACCATGTTGAGAAGTTAAGACTTAAACAAATTGAGTTTCCAGCACGACGTGGCAAAGAGCTGAGGGCTCTCTCTGGCTGGTAATATCAACTCTCTCTCTTTCCCAACCTTTCTAATTTCAATTCATTTTTTATTTAAACCCATGCGTTCGTTCACAAGTGAGTAATGATATTTGTTTTACTTTACGCTATGTTCTGCAAATTGGGCAGATGTTAGAAAGGGGTCGATGTTCACATGATTTTCAATTTATGTATGGCAGGAGATACGCTTACAGCTTGTACTTGGAATTTTCTGATATAATGGGCCCGCTACTTGAAGTTCTGGTAAGAAAATCGGGAGAAGCGGTATCTTTCCTTCTTGTCCGCCTTATTGGTCGTTCCCTAGGGCTCATTTTTGAAGGAATTCGACAGAGTGTGCGCTGGACTTCTAAGTAGGACTCTTAATCAATTTCAGTCAAATAGGTTTTTGATTGTCACAATTTAGAAATCATTACTCGGGCTTGCTGCATTAAGGTAGACATACCTTTCTCCAACCGCTCCCTAATGCCACACTGTACATTCAAGTTGTTCACCACTCATTGTGAATTCAAAGTGGAGCACTAAACACTACTTGCACAAGCAAATTTTGTCACATGTCGGTTGTTAAGCTGGTTTGGGAGGGTTGGGATTGGGACCGTCAAGTGGTGTTATAGGAACACATCCAAGCAGTTTCAAGATTAGTCTAGAGTTGCTTTTAGGGCTGTAACTTTGCCCTTTAATATAAAATATTCTACAATATTTTTTTTGACAAAATCAATGTCTCACGATAGCTTATTGAAAGGCTAACCCTGCAAAAAAAAATCCTGAATTTTCAGAGACCTTATGGTACCCTAATGCCTCAAATGGTCGGGTATGGGTATGTCTACCTTATATCATTTTTTGACTGACATAATCAAGTATCTGCTTCAGGATGAATCTAGCACTCATTTACATGTGATACGTATACAATTGTTTTTGTTTGCGTCATTGCTGACGCCCAGCTTGAATCACCAGGTCTAGCACGGCCTCCTTCAACCTCTCAGGAATGCATATCAGATTCTCTGTAACTTACTAGTTAAAGTTGTGTCCCAGCATGTACTTCTCATGGAAATAGTGAATGTGTTTATCATGAGTGGGTTTTACAATGAGATACTGGTTTGGTCAATGGGAAGCCGGTTATTAAAATGATTCCTACAATGGTGGAATGAGAGTCCTTACTTTTAGTTCCAACTTACTGCTTGCAGTTTAACCCCTAAAGAACCATTGTCCCTTCAGGGGACAGGTTGGACTTCGGGCATGTATCTATGGTTAAACTACTTTGTGTGATTTTCTGAAACTTTTATTGCAGGTGTGGAGTTCAAAGATCTATGTGGGCATTTAATTTTTTCTTCATTTTGACATTTGATGAAGAAGTTATGCATGAATTTATGAAAATTTGGGGAGGATTGCCCGTTTGGGCAGCCCAAAAACTTTTTTAAAAACTACATTTTTTTAAAAATTAAAATTTGAAATCGGTTTTTTAGATTTTTTTTAATAGGTGAGAAGCTTTGAATCATTCAATTTCAATCAATGAGATGAAAGTTATGAGGAGTTTTTGTTTGCGGGCAATTATGGATTCTCTACTCTAAAATAAACTTTGAAGTCCTTTATTTTACTCAATTTTCAATATTTTGGAAAAACAATTAAACCAAAAGAAGAGGATTGTTTATCACAACATTATAACCGTTGGGATTTGCATTTTTCATTTCAATAATTAAATTCTAAATAATTTTGTGTTTTGACTCATTCCCTACTTCTTTTTACTTATGGATTTTTCCCATGTGTTGTATAGTTCCAATTGATTTGAAAATTCTCCCACACATACCTAACTTGATCTCCTACATGGAAAAAATAAAGCGCAACTTTGGGAAGAGCAATTTTTTCATGTAAGTGTGGACAAAGGCTTTTGAAATTTTTGAGCAACATGGAAAAAAACTTTGTTTTTCACTTAGATGTAAATATCTCACTCCTCTGCATTTGGAATGAGCTGATTTTTTCCCACAAGTACCTCTTCTAGTCTAGGGCAAGATCCTATGGTTGGAGTTCCCAAAAACAAAACATAAAATCCCATTTTACTAAACCTCCTAGAAGTGGCAGATTTTAGTGATTTTCACAGAAAAAAGGGCTTAGTCCTTTAAAGGTTAAGAACTTAATAGATTTTCCTTTTATTGACAGTTACTGCACAAAAAATTGTAGCTTTCTTTGCTAATTTTGTAAACTAACAAGTTTCCTATAAGCCGATTTTCATTATCCTATTGAAATAACTACTATTGGATCTTTTGGGGTAAATTTCATGAAGTATTGTTCTTCAATCTTTTATTCAATAATTACTTAATCCCTTTACTTTCATTATAACATTGTTTTACAAATTTGTTATCAACCTTTATCACTATAGATGACATCCAAGGAGAACTTTAAAGCTTCACATTCACTAAGTAAAACTTACATTCAATTAAGGAGTGGTCAACAATTGACCAAAAGTAAGTTTCCAAAAGCTTGTGGTAACTCTCACCAAAAGTGAGGGCAATGTAATGCATAGAAAAAGCAAGGTTATACATAGAAAAAGTTCAGGGGTCTTGATGCAAAACCCTTACAAGGATCTTGTTCATTTCCCAAATTTACTACAATAAAAATAAGTATAAGAAAACTAGTTAGAATTTTGCAATTCATAATTTATCTATTTGTAAGGGATGAAGGTTGAAAGCATTGGAAGTTCTAAATGAATCTTGCAAGTACAACTTCTTAAACCCTAACCATGTACATCAAAAAATTATTTGCAACCTAATTGTTGCATTTATTGGACAAATGGATTTGTATCCATTTAATTATAATAAATTGACATTACAATGCAAGTTTGATTATTTTTTAGTAAGTTCATTTCCAAAGTGTTGTCTCCTTATATCTATATTGAAGGCATTCTCAATTTACACTAGAGACTTGTCAGAGGAATACCATATCTAAACAAAAATAGAAAGCAATGATAACTACAAGATTTTGACATGCGTTTTGTAAATTTATCCTTGCATTTTGCTAATTAAAAATTGAAGGGTTAGTAAAATGGTAGTTGAAAATTGGAATGTTAGTTCAAAGAAATTAGTTACATTTGAACTTTACTTTGTTTTATAAGTATAGGAAAATAAATTCCAATTATCCAATCTTTAAAGAGTAAGGTGCCACTCAACATTTGGATTTGAAAAGTTAGATCTTGAAATCATCATAACCTCAACTAGCTCATTTGAAAGAACAAACCAAAGATATACTAAAAGCCTTACAAAGAGCACCTTTGTCACTTGAAATCCTATAGATACATCTTATCAATGGATAGAATATAAGTTCAATTGAAAGTTTATGATCTTTTCATAAAAACATCAAAATGTGATATTTTTAAATTAATTGCTTCAACTTACATTTAAAGAGTTATAGAAAGTTATGGAAAAGGTTGCAGAATGATAATATGGGTATCTAGATGCACAAAAGTAAACACAATCTATTGTAACAAAAGAAATAAGCTATATATGGCAAAAAAACAAAATATCATGTATCACAAATCTAAACCCAAAACAAAAGGCAAACTTCCTACATGTCATTGAGAAAAATACAAAGCAATTCTGAACAAAAATGAGTGCAAATTGCACATTTTTCAGTAATGGAGGTCTAGTGTTGTATGCATGCATCACAAATCTATTCTAATTTACACAACAATAAGGCCATATATATAAAAAATAGACAAATATTCCATCATATATCCTTGTAATTGGCTATATTCTTAGGCCTTTTAAATCACACTTTAAATTATCTCATTTATTAATAGAGGGCACAAAATAGTTAACCTTGTATATATGCATGCATGTATTTTCTCTAATGACCCTAGTATGAGACCATTCACTTCATTTGGACCAAAAAGTATGTAATCATTGCCCTTGACATATTAGAGCACTTCTATACTCAATGCAACAAAACTCCACCAAATTATGACTAGCAAGTGAATTTGAAGCAATGTGACTAAATAAATTAGTATAAGATTTGATCATCTATTTGTATTTTGGAAAGAACTTTCAAAGTCTTTGAAGCCAATGCCATCAGTTTGAGCCACTTGATATATGTAATAGTAAGCAAAAGATAAACAAACAAATTATTTGTTTATTTTCACTTTCAAATTTACTTTATCTTGAAATTATCTTTGTTAAAATTGTTGGGAATTGATACATGTACCACCTCATTTCAACTATTCTACCACATTTATTATATATGGCCAATATTTACAATATCAAAATAGTTATGGACCAGAAGAAAAACATCACCTAACATGAAAATACAACTTGACATAGAAGTTGCAAGTTTAATTTTGTTTTTCAGCTCTTGATCCCACTCATAAAATCAATTTACAAAAAAAAACTAAACTAAGCTTAATTTAGATGTTTATATTGATACTATGAGCAAGATCCAAAGCTAAAAAAATTAAAAGTTTAGGCTTCTATGTGAAATTGTTTTTTCATATTAGTGATGCTTTTCACGTGGCCCACACCTATCCTAATATTGTAAACTAGTAATGATACCCATCATTCCGACAGGGTGCATGTATGAAATTTTAAAAAATGAATGTGCATACAAACTACCAAAATATCAAATTTGAAAAATTCCAATAACTTTTTGCAATTCCTTTAGTGACCTTCCACAATTTTAGTGACTTTTCTCCATCCATTTGCTTTTTCCTCTCCCTTTGTGACGTTTCACCCTCTCTTTGGGCGCCTTCTCTTCTATGAGACAATTACCAAGTAGTAATAAGTAAAAGGATTGTGGTAAAAGGATCACATAGTAAATTGTATTCTATTATACAGATAGATATTGGCCAAATATATATAGCAAGTGTGATAGAATAGTAAAAAAAAGGGTGGTACATATATCAATTCCCAAAGTGTTTTTTATTTTTCAACTAATCCATGGGTTTTTAATTCTCTTGCTCATCTCTTGGGAATTTGATTGCCAACTTCCTTGTTCTTATGTATACTTGCTAAATGATTAAATGATCCATAAGTCTTTCCATAATTTCCTCTAAGCTGCAGTGAACTGGTTCACTAAAAAAAAAATCTTCATTTTAGACCTGGTTAACCCTTAACCCCTAAAGGACCATTGTCCCTTTGGGGGACAGGTGGGAGTTTTGGGCATGTACCTTTGAATTAGCTACTTTGTGTGATTTTTTGAAACTTTTATGGAAGGTGGGGAATTCAAAGATCTACGCGGGCATTTAATTTTTTCCTCATTCCAACAATTATTGAAGAGGTTATGCAAGAATTTCTGAAAATTTGGGGAGGACTGCTTGCCCGGGCAGCCCAAAAACTTCTTTAAATTTAAAAACATTAAATTAAAATTTGAAATTGGTTCTTCAGATTTTTTTATAGGTGAGAAGCTTTGAATCATTCAATTTCAATCAATGAGATGAAAGTTATGAGGAGTTTTTGTTTACAGGCACTTATGGATTCTCTACTCTAAAATAAACTTTGAAGTCCTTTATTTTACTCAATTTTCAATATTTTGGAAAAAAAATTAAACCAAAGGAAGTAGATTGTTTTTTACAACATTTTGACCATTAGGATTTGCAATTTTCATTTTAATAATTAAATTCTTAACAATTTAGTGATTTGACTCATTCTCTACTACTTTTTATTTACTGATTTTTTCCATGTGTTGTGTAGTTCCAATTGATTTGAAAATTCTCCCACACATAGCTAACTTGATTTCACACATGGAAAAATAAAGCGCAAAGTTGCGTAGAGCAAATTTTTTGTTATAAGAGTGGTCAAAGGCTTCTAAAAATTTGGGGCAGCATGAATTTTTTTTTCTTTTCACTTTAGATGTAAACATCTCACTCATCTCCATTTGGAATGACCTAATTTTTTTTCCACAAGTACCTAATCCAGTCTAGGGCAAGATCCTACGGTTGGATTTCCCAAATTTAAAAAAATAAACTACCTTCTTTCTAATCCCCCAAAAGTGGCAGTTTTGATTGATTTTCACTGAAAAAATGGCTCAGTCCTTTAGGGGTTGAATGACCACAAGGCATTGTATATACGTTGTTGTATAATTGGCATTTGCTACCAATAAGAAGTTTTAATTTGGGTTCTCAAGTAGTTCACTAGAATTGCTTTGATCTATTCTCCAACTTCTTTGTTGATCTCAAAAGTAGTAAAGGTGTGAATCTATTCCAAATACAAGCAAAACAACTTGTATTATACTCATTGCAGCTCAAACGTTTAGGGGTTAAGGGGTGGTTCAAACTATGTCCCATGTCCCAAGTCCCACTGAAATTTGATGAAATTTGAAAATTTGATTGATGGAGAGGCAAAAGATGGGACTTTGCATTTCAGACTACGCCTCAAGTCCCACATCCCACTTGCTTACATGGCGCCTACATGGCAGCACTTTTCCAAGTTTTGGCGCTAAAAAAAGTGAAACTTCACTCCAAGATTGAGTCTAGCATTTTGGCAGACCCATCTTTTAGCCCAAGTCTCATCTTTTAGCCCAAGTCCCATCTTTTAACCCAAGTCCCATCTTTTAACCCAAGTCCCATCTTTTCCTATCTTTTCTGATTTTGCACTCCCGTGGGACTTCACTGCATGGGACGTGGGACATAATCTAAACCGCTCCAAGAATTCAGCTCTTGACATTACCGAAATGATCGGCCCGTCAATTGAGGTGCGGATTGAAGTGTCAGGAACTTCTTGGCCAGCTATTATGCAACTGAATGATGAAGAGAGTCGATAACCGAACCTACCAAGGACGTGGTCGGTACGAAGTGGAGTGGGGGGCCGGTCCGGATCCGAACCTGCACACAATCCGGTGCCATTGCCCAGCATATCGTTCACTTCTTGAACGTCGACAGCAACCTGCGGGACGCTCGACGACGGTGGAGCGTGGGGACGGATTTGATCGACACACCCGTGAATTTTGATCTGCAGTAAGTTAGCAGCAGTTCGTCAATTGCAGTTGCGGCGATGTGATTTTGTTGACATTGCAGCGGGGAGTGGGAAATTCGGGGGGTGGGGCGCGATGGCGGGGCGTGGGATCGCGCTCACGCGCCCTTCATGGATGAAGCATGCGGAGGAGGCGAAAGTGAAGGACGAGGAGGAGAAAGCCGCAGCGGCGCGGGCGGCGTTCGATGCGACGTTCCGGGATGTGGAGGGGCAAGCTGCGGTGGCGCTGGGGGGAGCCATGGAGCTGGACTCCGACAGCGATGGCGAGGAGGTGGATCGCCTGGCCAAGAAGCCTATTGGGCCGGTGGATCCCAGCAAGTGCACGGCGGCGGGCACGGGCGTGGGCGGGGGGGCGGCGGGAGCGGCGGCATCGTTCGTGGTGGTGACGAAGGATTGCGACGGGCGTCGCATTCCGCATGGGGGAGCGTACATTAGGGTTAGGGTTAGCCCTGGCGCGGGCGTGGGCGGGGTGGAGCAGGATGCGGTGGTGAAGGACCACGCGGACGGCACGTACACGGCGACGTATGCGGTGGCGAAGCGCGGGGACTACATGGTGAGCGTGGAGTGCATCGGGCATCCGATCTCGGGGAGCCCGTTTCCCGTGTTCTTCAGCGGCGGGAACGTGCCGCTGGGGGTGGGCTTGATTCCCACGTCGTCTCCGATGCTTGGGACGTCGCCGTTCATGGGCGTAGGTCAGCCCATGGGGCAGTACAATATGCAGGGCATGTTTTCAGGTATGTTGGGGATGCTTTCTGGGATTGTGACGGGGGGGGACTCGGGCGGGGCTGTCCTGCCGGGGCTTGGGGCTGCTTTAGGGGAGGTTTGCCGAGATTATTTGAATGGACGCTGTGGTAGGCCAGATTGCAAGTACAATCACCCTCAGAATCAATTGATGACCGCCTTGGCAGCAGGGAGCACCATGGGAGGATTGAGCCAGATGCCGATGGCTCCGTCGGCTGCCGCCATGGCCGCCGCGCAGAGCATTGCTGCGGCCAATGCTTTCCAAGCGGCGCAAGCGGCTCAGCAGCAGCAGCAGCAACATCAAGGTGTGTGTTTGTGTGATGATCGGACTTGAAATGAACATGAGCTGGCGATGGAGACCACGAGTGAGAATGATAAGTCTATAAATCTAGAGCAGTTATTTTTTTTTGTATTTTGGTTCTCAACCAATCGGATGTTGAAATGCCATATTCTGACCTGCTGAGAGCTTGTCTGGTATTGGACTCCAACAGTGACATCTCTCGTGGATCTGGGCTATGTGCGCTCTGTTAGTTTCAGCATTGTTTGAGCTCTTATTTTGAAGCTTTTCATTTTTAGTTTCATCGAGGTTCATAACCGTTCATGATTCTACCTTGCTTTTACGATGTTCGTTTTCAGAATGGTGACCTTCTTCAGGGTCTTTTAGTATGATTTTCTTAGGTGAATGTTTCACATGGGCATCAGTCGTTCGTTCTTCACGACCTCCCCTGTGAAACCGAGATTTGTAGAAATTCATTTTATTTCACCTGCTCTAGATCTCTTTATTCTAACTTAAGTCATCTGTTGCCACAGTTGTAAATGGTGTGAAAAAGTGCATGGGCTGGCACGAAGGTCCATCCATGCAGCAACCGTTTGGGCTTTAGCAGTTGTGTCGCACTCCCGTATGATGTGCCGTGACTGTTTCTATGTTTCACTGTAGGTCATGAGGACGGGGATGGCAAAGATGAGGAGGAGGAAGACAACCACGAACCGATCTGCACCGTTCACGTGACGAACATCAAACCCATCTTGACTGCCGATCAGCTGCAGCAATTGTTCAACTTTTGTGGAGCGGTTGTGGATTGTAGCATGTCGGAGTCCAAAACTTCGGCCTACGTGGAGTACTCGAAACCAGAAGGAGCCAAAGCTGGGCTGGCTCTGAACGATATGGCAGTGGGAGGACAGAAACTGAAGGTGGAGCTGAAACGAAAACCGCGCTCCGGGAAGCCTGGTACCGGCAATGGATCGAGCATGAATGGGATGGGACCGTCTCAGTTGCCCATGATGATGCAACAAGCCGTGGTGATGCAGCAGATGCAGTTTCAGCAGGCTCTCTACATGCAGCAGGCGCTGGCGACGCAGCAAGCGGCCGCTCGGGCTGCCACCGTGAAGTCTGCAGCCGAGATGGCATCTGCACGAGCAGCAGAGATCTCGAAACGGCTTGCCGGCGTCATTGATGGGGTGGACGTGGCTGCCGCTGCCGAAACAGGCAAAGCCAGTCCGAGGTGGGTGAAACTGTTTTGGTGTTGACATTCTGTTGCCGAGATCACATCAACTTCACTGCTCTGGAGCATCCGTCCGAGCCAGATTGTGCATCTTGAAACGTTTACAAAACGGATAACTTTTCTGACACATGTCATAAATATCTTCGTAGATGTTAGCTGTAGCCGCTTGAATTGATGACATTGGATAGAATCTTTTTCTCGAAATTTAGGGAGTAGATGCTCTGTCTATTAATCGGGAACTTCTGTAACTTCATTTGGTAGTAGTGTAGTGGCGATTCGTGGCGTTGTGGATTTTGTTCACGAGTGAAGCTGATGTCCAGCGCCATCTTTGCCTGTGCAGGGCGCGTTCCAAATCAAAGTCTCGATCACCATCTTCGAGGTTCCGCCGAGATCGTCGTTCTCGGTCGGGAACTCCCGCTCGGCTACGGCGTCGGCGATCCCGGTCAAAATCGAGGGATCGCGGTTACTATCTGAGGAGAGAACGGGGATCCTATCGCCGGGGTGGGCGCGACCCGAATCCGTGGCGTTTGTCCCGACGTGACCGGGACAGAGAGCAAGAGTGGGAGAACCGAGAACAGTACAACTCACGTAGCAGCCGCAGAGGTCGCAGCCGTAGCCGTGAACGTGTGAGGAGGAGGTCACGGACACGATCAGGTTCACCACGTCCACGGACACGCAGGTAAGGCTTGGTCTGTAATCTAAGTGCTGCCAGTTTGCTGTTGATTAGCTTGCTTTGAAGATTTTTTTTGGATGCATTTTTGTGTGTACTAAGGAGTTATGCGTAGCAATTCGCTCGTGGTTTTCATGGGCAATCTAGGTGAGGTGCCGGATGTCCGTGAGTGCAGTTTGGGGTTGTGGTAGAGCTGATATGGTGGTTGGGAGAATTGTAGGGAGAGAACCCCGTCACCGAGGCGACATCGTGCATACGAGTCAGAGTACAGAGGTAGCGCACGAGGTTCGAGGCGGACAAGGTCGCGGTCGAAAGAGAGGAGGAAGAGTCTGTCTAGAAGCAGGAGTGGGAGTCCTGTGCGAGGGAGGGCCAGTCCGAAAGGCGGAAAGGCGGTGAGAGGTTCAGGCACTCCGAGGGAGGGAACGCAGAGCCCGAAGAGGAAGGGTGGCGCTCTTGGAGGTGATAGGAAAGAAGCCGAAGCGGCGCTTCCTGAGAAAAGCGAGCAGATCCACAGCGAATTAGCTGCGAAGAACGTAAGTTTGGAAAACGGTATATTGGCAGGCAAGAGTGTCGTAGTTGATGAGGTTGTAATGGAGGTGAAGTCGTCGCTGAGTACAAAACTGGACACTGCCACGATTCTGAAAGATCTGGAGGACAAGAGACGGGAACAGCAAGTAAGTGCTCTTGAGGACTCGAGCAACATTGTTTTGGGCGGTGCTCCTCCATCAGAAGCCGGTGAAGTAGGCGAGACAAAGGGCTTCAAGAGGCCAGCGAAGAAAGGTAATAAGGAGAGAACAATGACAGCCGACGATGCTAGCGAGGAAGACTCAGAGTTGATAGACGACTGGCGCGATGACATCAAATCACAGGGTCGGGAGAAGCCCAAGAGCAAGGACAAAAAAGAGAGACTTGTGAGCAAGTCGAGCAAAATAGAGGAAGAGAGATTCGGCACCGCTTTAGTTGAAACCGATTCAGGGAATACAGTGCGGATGGACGTGCAGAATGGAGAGGAGCTCTCTAACACCAGGGACGCTGTTAAACGGACAGGTGGCTTTAGAGAAATACAGATGGAGATTGGCGAAGAGGTCGCTGGGCAGGGCCAAGCGAAAGAGGTGAAGCTGCCTGGTCTACTTGTAAATGGTGCGAATTATAGGACGAGAGCAGTAACGGAGAATATCTCTGTTGCAACGATTGAGGTGTCCAACGATGTGAAGAAAAACACGCTGCAGGTGGTGTCAGAGGAGCTGGTACTTGCGGATGTTAGGGAAGCGAAACCTGGACATGAATTGGGAATGGAGAAAACATCTGTGGTGGAAAACGTCAAGCTGAATGAGGTTGTGGAAGAAGAGGTGGAAGCAGGAGTTGAAACATTTGGCGTGGACATGGATCCGAATGAGGTCTATACGAAAGCTTTGGCTGATGTGGACTCAGATGATGAGACGAAGAGACGAATGAAACCAGTTGAGACATCAGAACCTGATGACGACGATGATCGAAGGATAAGCGGAGAGATCCAAGGAGTAGATGCTGAGGGCGGTGAGACCTTGCTCGGGGTCAGAAAGAAGTCAGGAGAGGCAGGTGAGGACGAGAAACCCCGAGAACGAAGATCTCGGAAGAAATCACGACAAGCTGATGATGTTGATGCTGACAAGATACGCAGGAAGAAAGGGGACGACGAGGATGACCATGATCGTCGCCGGGAACGGCACCGGCGGCACCACAAGAGACACCGGCATGAAGATGACGTGGAGAATGGTGAGGACGAGGACGAGGAGAAAGAGGACGCCGACCAGCGGAAGGAGCGACGGCGGCACAAGAAGAAACATAGGAAAGATGACGTGGAGAGGCGGGAACGGAAACGGCGCAAGCACAAACACCACAGAAGGAAGAGATCTCCGTCAGAGTCCCCGGAGGCATCTCCATCCGGTGCTGACAAGCTCAAGGAGGGCAACAACGACGATGACGACGACACCTCAAAGGCAAAGAGCCGCCGCTCCAGAAGATCAGTGGAGAAATCACCTTCATTGGAGGCAGACAAGGCTGGTGTGGAGTCGGACGGTGTGACCAGAAAGAAGAGCGCCAGTAAATCGCACAAGAAGAAACGGAAGGAAGAGTCGAAGTCAGCATCAGAGAGCCCCAGCTCCAGCGATTAGTGAGAACTGCAATGGTAGCAGAGTTTTATCGATAGTGAGGCTTACGACCGTGGAATTGCTGATAGGTCTGGTCACAGTGCTTGGTTTTGTGTGCGCCTGGAAAAGCTTGATTGAAAATAGCTGGTTGGGTACATGTGTCCCATGCAGGCGAATTTCAAACTGTCAGGGGAAATGGAGCCGGTGCTCAGTGGCGGACGCGCTTCAGCAGACGTCTTCGAGGGTGGGTGTGGGTGGGAGCTGGGCTTGGGGCTGGGCTGGGGTTTGGGTTTGGGTTGGGGTGGCTGATGCTGGTCGGTTTGGTTGTCCTTTTCTTTCTATGCCTGCATGCAGCATGGTCGGACATGGGTATCAAGCTGGCTGCATCGGTAACGTTCATTTGACTCCAAGTCGTCGGCTTGTTCGGTGAGTGAGCGGAGCTCATGCAGACCATTGTAGATAGCTCTGGACTTGCGAATTCACCTTTATTCAGAGGTCGAGGTCGAAACTTGTGACATTTTGTACTCTTTTATTTTTCTTTTAGTATTCATTATTTGCAATAACCGAGAATCTTGGAATTGAGGATTTTTCTGTGGTATCTGCTGTTGTGTACATGATACAGCGGGATAGGTTTGACTAACCTACCTGGGTACTGTAAATGTCGGTTCTGAGTTGCTGTAATGTTTGGAAAATGCGTAGTTATTGGTTCACGCAGGGGACACGACTGTCGTGGGCCGTGTGAGGACTTGGTTCTGTTCAAGTGTTGTGCAGTATTGTGAAATAGCCGCTGCATGCAGTCTTTGACCGATCGTGAATGCTTGTGGGCTTTGGGGGTTGGGTTGGGTTGGGCTGGGCTGGGCTGGGCTGGGAGGATTTTTTTGCACGGACCCAGGATTGTGTGTAAATTGCAGCTGAGTACCTCGTATCTTAGGTGGAACCTGTAAGTGTACCTTAAGTTTTTTCTGTGTGAAGGTCCAGGATGGCCAGCGAGTTTTGCATGTGTATGCCTGTTGTAGTAGCTTGTGCGTGTCATAGTTTGTTTTGATAGTCCTGCCGATTTCTTCTTGCACTGCTGTTTGTTATTGGTTGACAGTCAGTAATGATTGGATTAAGATCCGATTGAAACCCGGGGGGACATGGTGGTGGGGGGGGGGCGGGGTTGGGTGGTGGGGGGGGAGGATTTGCACGGGCATGCTCAGAGGATTCGCCACGCTGCTGCTACTTTGGCACGTGCATGGCAGGTCCTTTATAGAGGTAAGTGTTCAGCAATATGGCCAATGAAATTAGCAGATTGTTTTGACTTCCTTCACACTAGACGTGGTGGTGGATGTGCATTTTTTTAATGTTTTTAGATTTTTGGAGGTGCTTGTCATTGCGTTTGTGGTTGTTGTTGTGTGTTGCACACGGTAAGTTGCTGCTGCTATTTACGGGGTTTGGGGAAAGAAAATTTGCAAACGGGGTCGTGACTTTCCTTGCAGTGATGGAGTTTCCGAAGGTTGTTTCCCAGCTTCTGGTGGTCCTCTTTGGTTTCTGTCACACTGTTCGTTCCTTGATGAAGCCTCATGTGCAAGGTAATGGACCTCGTCTGCAGTTAGTGGTGTGTTATTTTTCGTAGCATACCGAGATTGGTGAGTAGTGTTTGTAGAAGCACCACCGTTTTGGTTGTTGCATTGTCTTAGTCCAAGAAGTCTTGTAGTAGCGCACTTGTTTGGTTTCTTGAGGGGTGCAAACCAGAAAGGTTTTCCGATTTATTTTGTAGAGGAAATTTTTGAATTTCTGTGTAGTAAAGACTGCGGCAAAGGGTGAATCTACATTTAGAGGAATCTCCTGCTAAATTGGCACGATTTGATTGGATATATAAGCTTCAAGATTGTATGCTAAAAGCTCTTTTCTGGTGTATATTGTAAGATGCCAGCGTCTCTAAATTAGAGAACCCAATGCTTACAGGATGTAAGAGGGTATGACCACTACGTGGCTTCAGTGATTATCTTGTACATTAGTCACCCATGCATAGAAGAATAAGCTTGGATTGCAAAGTTTTCATTGCAAAGCAAAGGAAGAAGAATTCGGAACTACTCATGTAATTCTGGAGTTTTGTATTTATCATTTAATTCTGGCCCATGCAAAACACCGGGATATTTCCCAATATTTTAGTATTTTGTGTCTCCAAAATTGATTATAATTTTTAAACTTTGGAGTTTGAACTGTATACTATTAGTTAAAGCATAAAAATTGAAGGCCGAAGTGAACATCGATTAGAGGTGGTACTACAAACAACAGCATTTCAGCATGGACAATTCGGATTGAGGTCTAAATATAGAGGCTATACGTTTGCAATTAGATTGCCTTACCTTACCGGAAATTACCTCATGACCTATCGCTTGGCCATTTAGAGGTGCATGCAACTTTAAGTGGAAGTCAATTGGAAGCTCTATTGTTGCCGGGCTCTTTAGAAACTATATAAATTGTTAACAGTGTAAAATGTTGAGAAATTAGTGTGGGGCAACCCAAACGTAATTTAGTGTAGTGTTTAGTTGGGTTAAAGGACCTTTGTCTAGGTTGTCATAATGAAGTGGTATTCTTGCTTAAAGACAGATTTTGACCATGCTCTTTGGGGATGTTGTTTAACCCTGAAACGTCCAAGGGCATAGTAGATACTTTGTTGTATATATGGCATTTGCTACTAGCAAGAAATTTTAACTTGGGATCTCAAATAGCTCACTAGCACCTTGTTTATCTATATTCCAACTTTTTTGATGATCTCAAATGTAGTAGAGGTGTGGAATTGTGGATCCATTCCAAATACAAGAAAAATACCTCAAATTGTAATGGTCGCAAAGGGCCATTCTGATGTTTTAGGGTTAACCTTCAAAGGTCTTAGGGTTAACCTTCAAACTTCTCAGTGAGCCATTGTGACCAATACTATACATGGTATTTTTCTTGTGTTTAGAATGGATTCATACCTATATTGTATTTGTGATTAACAAAAAAGCTAGAATATAGATCAAGAGGAATTTGTAGAGCTATTCGAGATCCCAAATTAAAACTTCTTGTTGGTAGCAAATACCAATTATACAGTAGTGTATATACTATGCCCAATGGTTGTTTAAGGGTTATGGTTTGAAAGAAATAAGTCATCCAATGTTTAATCCCTAATAGTAAAAGGGATGGGTAGCATGTAGATATGAAATTTCAAAAACATTATGGCTACAAAAGATTCTAGAAACAAGATCTTCATGTTTACAAGTTTTCTTCTTTCATATATATTGCTTTGCATAAGTCAATTTAGAACTTTGCACAAAAATTATGAAGCACCCAATGACAAATTAGCACATGGTTGAATTATAAACAAAAGCTGGTTTCTATGCATACTTGGATGTACTTCATCTATGTAGCTTTCGTCGTAAGCAATTGAAGTCACCCATTGTCCATGTTTTGGACTTGGACACTCTTTGGGGTTAACCCTTGAGTGTCCCAGGGGCGATAATATTGCCCCTCTGGATTTTGATTCGGTTTCTTTGCATCCAGATGGGTTGTACTTGGGTCATTAAGGTACCACCTATACTGGGTGTCCTGGGTGTTTACAAGGGGTAGTGGTTTGCTATGTGATGATGTTTTCTGTTCATGGGGATGGGCGGGTTATTTTCAAAACTGGTTTTTGGAGCTCTTTTGGGGTTTAGGCGGTTTTGGGATCAGTCAATCAAGTACATGCTTTCTAGTCGCTCTTTTGGACAAACTCACTTTTGTCAAGCATTTTAGCCCTCTAGATGTGCACCAAATTATCTGAAAATTTGAGGGCACATCCATATCCCCTCCAAGAGGCATGCGTAAAATTTTCAAACCCATAGTCTCACTCTAAATCAGTCAAGCAGACCCAAAACCATGTCAAACTTCAGAAAAATGGGTTCTGAACCACAGGAAGTGCACTCCTTTTTTTTGTATTGTACACGTGCAATCAAATGAAGGGTTATTATAATTGCCTTGGTCCTAAATTTTTGACATGGCTTTATAAAAAGTAAGCATCATTGAAATGGGTGTGGGTTCTTTATAAATAATGAAGGTTAGGGTATAATATTGAGAATTATAATTTTTTTAGTTGTACAATAGCCTTGCCAATATTCAAAAAACAAAATCTACACTTTTATTGGATATATTTTAATTATTTAATGCTTAGCTAAAGCATCCCATGTTTTGAGGATGACAAAGTATCCCATGTTTGATCCATGTCCAAGTATCCAACGTCAATTGTATTTAGCAGTAGCTTAGGATCATAGGGTTAATAAATGATGTACCGCAGCTTTCCAGCTAGTTTTGTTTGATGTACTGCAACTTTGCAGCTAGTTTTGTTCACCTTATTTCACCGTTCACAAACCTTCAAAATTTATAAAATAAAATTAAAATTTTAGCATCTTGTATTACCATTTTTTATTTCTTACTCAATCCCAATCAAGTAAACTTGATTTTGAGTTTCAAAAAATCTAAATCCTATTTTTAGTGCATTATTTTACATAATATTCATGGTTTTACATGATAATTGATTAAAGAAAATCGGTGATGAGTTTTTGAGATTTGATTGCATGGATGTGTAAGAAACATCCATACGCACATCTTTTCTTCTAACAAGCATCTCCAAAAAAATTTACAATTCCTTCTATGTAGATTTTAATGTTGAGGTGTTTACGTCCAAATCCTGTAAATTATCTATTTCTTTATGGTAATCAAATTTTTCTATTTGGCTTATATAATATGATTGGGTTTGAATCTTGGAGCATGATAGTATGATTAATTTGCCAAAAGCTAGTTAAAAATTTACAAACATCCATTTTACAAAATATGGTCGTAAACATCTGACATTCAAATCTACATAGAAGGAATTATAATTTTTTTTGGAGATGCTTGTTAGAAGAAAAGATGTGCGTATGGATGTTTCTTACACATCCCTGCAATTAAATCTCAAAAATTCATCACCAATTTTCTTTAATCAATTATCATGTAAAACCTTGAATATTATGAAAAATATTGCACTAAAATTAGGATTTGGGTTTTTTGAAACTCAGTATCAGGTTTGCTTGATTGGGATTGAGTAAGAAATAAAAAATGGTAATACAAGATGCTAAAATTTTAATTTTATTCTATAAATTTTGAAGGTTTGTGAATGGTGAAATTGGGTGAACAAAACTAGTTGCAAGGTTGCAGTACATGTAATGATACATGATTGGACACATGGGGTGAAGCTTCCTTTGCTGTTCATTTACAAGCTTGTGGCCTAGGCTTAGGGTTAGCCTGGAGTTTGAGGGTTGGGTTGTGCTTTAGCAACTCCTACTTGCATGCTTGCATGTTTTGTGTTTTGGTTGCATGCATTATGTTAGATTTTTCAACAACTCTTTATGTTCATGCATTGTTTTTGGACTTTGTAAGGGTTCAAGTGCAACGCTATCTTTATGCACAAGTTCATTTCCCATGTTTTCTCAAATTTCTTTGCGTGCTCAACTTAGAAGGGATTTGTGGTTGAAGTGGAATGGGTTTCACTACTTTTTCCTTCATCCTACATTGAATTTACAAATACGCTTTTAGGTGTACTATATGCTTTTTCATGTTTTCTATTTTCTCTCAAGTTCTTGTTTGAAGTATTATGTGATTGGTTAAAATTTATGTTTTGAAGTGTTTGATTGTTCATTACGTGTGTGTAATTTTATTTGTGTCATTGTGTATTTATAATGAACATAGGATATACAAAAATATCACAAGAACTTAATTCAAATGAAGCCTAGGGTACATGAAATTGTCAAAAATTAGAAATTTAGGTAAATATAGCCCTATAGAAATCAAATTTTTTACCTACATAGCCCCCATCTTATAGGGGCTTGAACACACGTTACCCACAAACATCATGTATAGTGCACTCCCCGTGCTCCGAACCAAACTTTCAACAAACTTTGACCATTATATTTAACTAATCCAAACGGTGAAACGCAAGCAAATTGCAAAGACTCAAGCATCCAACAAAGAACCCCTTTCAACGGCTAGAAAACGTGGATCCAAATATACCCTACACAACATACTTTTCTGCCCCACGAGGTCACTAGGCGCAGTAAATCGAGGATCCTACGCTGGGCGCTCACAGGTTAAGAGCAATCAATAAGAGGAAGTTGGAAGTGCGGAAGTTGTGTTGTAATGTAAAAGATGCCATACTTAATTATATCAAGACTACTCATGTAATTATAAACTTCATTTGGAAAATATAGAGAGATTTTTCAATGTTGAGGGATGTATGTCTTTAGATATTTGTGCATAGATCACCTAATATTTTACATAGAACATATGCAAATAATTGGGAGATCTCCCAAACTTTTGCTTGTCAGTTATTAATTTTTAAGTTTGTATTGTCCAAAATTAATTGAATATGCATTTAAAGGAGGTTCTTATTTTGGGTTGAGTGAGTGAGTTTTTTAACTTGTCATATTGAAAGCTTGTCAAAAGAATAGTCCACAATGAAATATATATTTCTTAATAAACAAATAATTGTTGTTGTCCTTTTTATAAACATGCACATCCATTACAAGGGATTTGGATCCAAGAATGGGCCCCTTCCCCCCAAAACTATGGGAACTTTGAGACCACTTCCACAACACTTTCACAAAGGCAACTTGCAACAGTCTAATAGGCATTAGGGCAACCATGTCAAACATTATTTTTTAATTATTATTTTTGGAAAAAAAAAATCGGACTTTTTTTGTTTTTTATTTTTTTAAATTATTTTTCTGACAACCAGCACTAGCATTGGGAACATCCAAACTCACATCCCTTTCTTGGGTCCAAATCCCTTGTAATGCATTAGAAAAAATGGGAGCCCTCAATAAGGCCTTTAAAAATTCTGTTAATTTTGTTCCCGATGTGGGGAACAAAAAATAGAAAAAAAAAGTCTTAGGAAAAAATTAGGAACTTTTTTGATTTTTTTTAAATTTTTTTTAATTAAGAAAATGATGTGGCACCAATGGTGCCACATCTGACTACATATGTGCAGGGTTAAAGGGTATGGGCCCAAGGTTCCCATGCTTGGGAACTCAGGGCCTTATTGAGGGCCCAAACTTTTTCTAATGATCAAGTAAAGGGAAAAATTACAAAACATATCCATACTTTTTTCTATAATATTGAAAGTAACCTCATATCTAGAAAACATCAAAAACATTGCCAACTGTTTTTTAAATTGTTGACCCTTAACCATTTAAGGATCACATACATTTTCACAAAATTCTAAAAAAGGGCAATAAGCTTAGATGTGTTGTTGAATCAAGTATGGACCCCATTTCAATAATCCAACAATATAAATGCAAAGAACATTTTTTTGTATCAAAATTTCAACTAGATCTACCAATAGAGGAGAAATATTTTAATAATTGAGCAAGAGTTGTATGTGGAAAATCTCTACTTTTTCATGGTTGTGTGGTTTTGAATGTGAACACTTCATGCGGGCTTTCCTTGAGAAGAGCCTTTTGTTTCTAGTAAGCAAGGTTTCCCACCTTTCCAAGGTTAATTTCACACAACATAGATAAAAATTGTAATCACAAGGTGTAGCTAAGTTAACAAAAAGTGTCAAAAATCCCGCTTTCTTTGCTATCATAAAATGGTTCCATAAGAAGTTTGATAAATGCCATGGAAAATCCAATTGGTGAAAAAAATCAAAAATTGGCCTCAAATGTAGGATGACAAAGTTTAAAAATGAAATGACAACACCGTTTTAGTTGATTTTTAAATACTACAATTACACTACTACCATATAGAGAAACAATACAAGTGTATTTCTTAAGAAATTTGAATTTTTTTGACATTGCACAATTGAAGTGTAACATTCTTCTTAGATATTTGATGTATTGTGTTATTACTTTGATCCATCTTTGACCAAAAATGAATACATGTTTTGATGCCATGATGTATAAACACCATTATTTGTCAACTCACGTACCCAATTCCATTATTTTTTTTAAAGATGGATACAAAATTTTTGTGATCACATGTATTCTTCAAGACCAAACTCCAAATTATTAGACGATTTTCCTGTATAGGCCAAAAACCATTCCCTGCAACCAAAATATGGTCGCCTGATCCTCAAAGAAGTTGATTTCACCTGTGTCGGTTTGGGGTACGGTTCGTTTTGCACTGGAAGAATCTTGATTCTTCCAATTCCACCAAGTTTTTTCTATTGCTTCTTCCACCGTTTTTTTCGTATTTCATTACACGGGTTTTTTACTTGTCATATTGTTAAGTTCATATCAATTATACCTCCTAAACCTGAGTAGCCCCTTCTCTCATCCACATTTGAACACCCATTTCTTTCATTAATCCAATGGTTTCCATGCAAATGCCATGCTCTTTTGTATTGAGATTGGTGGCTATGACACGATGAAGGCCAGTGTTTTTTTAATGTTTTTGCCAAGGTAAGGTAACCTTACCCATACCCAAGCGTTTAAGGGTTTTGGTTACTTCAAAATCTTGGAAAATTCAGGTTTTTTTGTTTTATTTTGTTTTGTTTGTAGGGTTAGCCTTTCAACAAGCTATCATTTTTTTGGGAAAAATTATTGTAGTTTATTTTAGAGAATTGATATGTGCACACCAGGGGTTGATATTTGCACACCCCCTTGGGAGGTAAATTATAGATTTCTACCATCAAATATCTGAATTTGAGAATTTTGAATTCAAATTTGGACTTAGAGACCATAATTTAGTTTAGAACCATTAAAAAAAGTTGCAATTTAACAACACCCAATGAAAAAGCTTAGTTAGAAGGAAAGGTATTACTTTTACTTTTGTTTGTAAAAAAAGATAAGCTTTTTCCTTGGATGTTGTTAAATTGCAACTTTTTTTAATGGTTCTAGACTAAATCATGATCTCTAAGTCCAAATCTGAATTCAAAATTCTCAAATTCAGATTTTTGATGGTAGAAATCTATAATTTATCTCCTAGAGGGGTGTGCAAATATCAACCCCTGGTGTGCACATATCAATTCCTTTATTTTATACTAAAGGGCAAAATTGCAACTCATAGGTCCCTATTAGCAACTCTAGACTTTCATTGAAATTGCTAGGATGTGTTCCTATACATGTAGTTGATGGTCCCATTCTTGACCCTCCCAAACTAGTTCCTAAGTTGACATGTGGCAAGATTTGCTTCTGCAAGTAATATTAATTGTTTCACTTTGTGTTCAAGAGTGTGTGAAGAACACCCCTAATGTAAAGTGCGGCATTAGGGACCGCTCAGGTATGGGGTAGGTTACCTTATAGCAACTGGCACCTTATAAAGCATGCAAGTAAGGAAAAGTTGGCTAATATTGGAAGGAATGAATGATGTGTGCACATCCATCCAACAAGTTTACTAATATAAGCTACTTTCATCCAAAAGCTGGCAAATCCTATGTTTGCTCAAGGAGACACCTAGCAATTTTTTCCACTTTTTGAGCTTAATTTCTTAGTGTAGTGGTTGCCATAAGGATTTTAAGGTAAGATTTAGGCAAAAATTTGCCAATAAAAAAAGAGAAAATTTCATGGATACCCTTGCAGTTTGCCATATTTTCATAGATACCCTTGTTTTTTCAGAAATTCCACAAATACCCTTGGATCATAATTTTCAAGAGTTTGTTTTGCTGTGCATGTCACTTCCCTTCTTCCTTTGTGCGCACACATAACAAGAAAGAAGTAGTGCGCATGCAAAGATAGAAGGAAGTGACATGCACAACAAAACAAACACATGAAATTTTTGATCCAAGGATATATGTGAAATTTCTGAAAAAGCAAGGGTATCTATGAAAATATGGCAAACTTCAAGGGTATCCTTGACATTTTCCCATAAAAAAAAGGGAATGACTAAGGAGACACCCTTAGTTGCTAGGGAGACACCCCCTATAGCCCAACCTATTAATTTGAGATTATTATTATGTTGGAATATGAAATAAAATCAAAACAACATTTTAATGCACATTTGCATTTACAAGTGTTGCAAACATGCAACAAATATGTTTCATTTGTGACATGGTCAAGGGTTAAACTTATAATTGAAATGAGCAACTAGGCTAACTCTTGATCATGTCACAAATGTGACACATTTGTAATATGTTTGCAATGCTTGTAGACGCAAATGTGCGCTAAAGTATTGTTTTAATTTTATTTCATATTTCAATATAATAGTAATCTCAAATTTAATAGGTTGGGCTCTAATGGGCAATTGGGGGTGTCTCCCTAGTCATTCTCTAAAAAAACATTGATGAAGGCTAGAAGGTAGGAAGCTCATATTCCGCTCAGGCTCTAAAACCTTCCACCTTCTCAAATGTATTTCGTGTGTACATGATGTTTTTCATATGTTTCAAAAATGTACAGGCAGTGTACATTTGAAGAGGTGAACCATTTTAGAGCCCTATGACCTTTGCACTTCAAAATTTTATAACTAATTCCACAAAACCTCCAAAAAATATGAAACAACTTGAATTATTCTTCTTATCTTTCAAGAAAAATTTACTGAAAAATAGTTCAAACCTCCCAAAATTCAGTTTCAGCCCTTAGATGGTCCATTTATGAGCCTCCTACCTTAACGGAAAGACAGTGAAGTTCAGTGTTTCCGAAGGAGGACTTGCGCAAGAGATTATCAGAAATCGCTGCAGTGCCCTGTTCTAGAATTTAGGGTTTAGGGTTTAGGATTTGAGCTTTAGGGGTGCAGAGCAAGTCCGTAAACGATCCAGAATGCGGAATTCAAGGATTTCGAGCTGCTGCTCCTGATCACCACGTTCCACCGAGAATCGTCGACGCAAATACAAGTCACGATGTTTTCCTCGGAGAGTTCACCGAGTGGATTTTCATTGCATCGATCGCCTCCCTATGCCGCCAAGACTCCGCCATCGATTGCTGCAGTAGAAGTCGAGAGCCCTGGCAACATCATCGCCAGTCCCAACGGTCGATTACAACTAACATTGAAGACTCCGCGTACATCCAAAGCTTCTCCCGTGCTTGAGAAGTTCGTGGATCCCAGTCCCGATTGGACTTTACAAGACTTGCAGTCGGAGCTTGATGTCATTGCCACTCGCTTCACGTCCACCGTGTCTTTAGATAACGAGCCTCCTCCTCCTCCTTCTTCGACCAACCGAGGGTGAGTTGACGACGTTCTAATCTGTGCGGAGACAACAATGTCAGCCTTTATGATTCATCTCTGCCGGTCTGAGTTTGTTTGTGAGAGAGAGACGGTGAAGCTAGGGTTGCAAATGGAATTAGGTCAAGAAGAAATTGAACATGTGTGTAACTTAGCAGGTTATCGTGGCGAGAACTCTCCGTCACCGCAAACTTTGGCCGGACGGATTAGGATTAGGGTTTAGGGTGCGGAGACAATGTCAGTCTGTATGATTCATCTCTGTCGGTCTTTGTTTGTGAGAGAGAGATAAGATGAAGTTAGGGTTGCAAATGGAATTAGGTTAAGAAAATATTGAAGATGTGGGTAACTAATTAGGTCAATAAAAAATGAACATGTGTGTAACTAATTAGGTTAAGAAAAAATTCAACATATGTGGAACTAATTAGGTCAAGAAATGATTGAACAAGTGTAGCTAATTAGGTCAAGAAAAAACCTGAACATGTGTGTAACTTTGCAGGTTATCGTGGCGAGAACTCTCCGTCACCGCAAGCTTTGGCCGGACGAGCGGGCCGTTTCGAATGCGAGCATTTGACAGTGATTCCGAAACAGATTCCGGTGATGACGACGAGGATGAAGACGAAGATGAAGCCGAAGAAGAAGACGAAGAGCCTCCTTCTGTGCTAAGGTAGTATGCTCGAGAACCGTCACTTTAAGGGCTGATTTGCCTTTTCATGGGCTTCGAAGACATGAAGGTTTTTTTGTCTAATATCAGACGAAGAGAAATGGATGTCAAATGTAACACAATTCTTTTCATATTTTTTGAAGCATTGTTGAATTATTGATGATTTTCAAAGCTAGACCCTTTCATAAACCGTTCCCTTGCAACTTATAGAGATGAGAAGAAACCGGGGAGTGTGATTGGCCCTTGCAATAAAATACACTTTTTTTTTCTATGACTTGAAGAGGTCCATTCAAGGACCACTTCATATCCATTCTTGAGCTACTTATGATACCCTTTACATTAATGGGTCGCATTTTGAGCATACTACCTTAATCCCTTCTGTTGAGATCGAGAATCATAGCCGAAAGGCTACCTTAAGGTGAAGTTAGTGTTTGGAGCCAATATTGGCAAAACCCTAATTCCAGGAAATATAGTGCAAGTCATTTTGCAATAAGATTAGGTCAAGTATGCAAGGTTCATTATGTCGTTAATTGAGCTGCTCAACCCTGAATTTCTGATAGAACGATGTTTGGAAGCAGTGAAACTGATTTCTAAATTCTCGAAATCCTCTTCAAAACACTTGAAGCAGATTAGAAACTGTAAAAAGTTGGCTCTTAAAATGACCACAAGCAAGCACATTTCGGTAGTCACTGCTTTTAGAAATGCACATTCACATCTAGCTTTTTCTCAGGAATTCGGAAGAATCACTTGCTAAGGAGGACATATGGGGTAGCAGCCCATTGCTCTCACGTACTGGATACGTGGAATCCGCTTTAATTGAGCTGGAACGAGAACGCCACTCTAGGGTACAGGTGAGCCTTTCGAAAGTCTCTTGTAACCTTTTGCTGCCTATGGGCTTCATAATAGAATACAAGGTTACAAGGTTTAGGGTTTAAGGTCTAAGGTTTATACACGTCATTATCTAGAAGTTGGAATATTATGATATTTAAGGTTTTCATCAGTATATAGTAGTGTGATTCTTTGGAGATCAGTATAGAGCTGTCGAGATTTCGTTGGATACTAGGGCTAAGTGTTCAAAACCAATTGTGATTTTTTTGTGCAATTTCAAATTTGGAGGTTGTAGATCATTGTAAGTGACAGTAGAAAACCTCGTTTTCACTCACAGAGGCGTGGCTATAGACATATAGCCAAGTCCGGTTTGCACAACTTGCTAATAAGCTATGAATAGATGAGTTGCTGCTGGTAATATGACTCAGTGTAAAGAGGCAGGATCAGGTCGCTAGTGATTTTTGTGTCATTTTCGTAGTTGATAAGCACCTAGTTAAGCGTGACAGGGAAGGAAAATTTTAGGGTTTAGTGTTTAAGGTTTAGGGTTGCTTCAGTTTTCGTCTTCTTCTCATTTGCATGTTCCTACTGGAAGCGTTTCAGGAGGAGTTTCGGAAGAGGCGGTCAATTCTTGACAATGCCTTAAGGGAGGAAGTGCAACGAGAGGCAGCTTTGCTGGCACGGGTCGAGAACGATAAAGAGGCGAAGTGTGAGTTGGCGAGACGGTCGGATAAGCAAGATCAAAGACAAATGTATGATATCCAGCAGCTTTTCTCCTTAAAATTTAGGCATGTTATAGGCTCTTCCTATCGAAGTGCAGCCTTCCTCTGTCTCTTTCATATCTTGTTCTAGATAAATGTACACAATAACGTTGAAACAATACTGTTATTCGTTTATTATTTCATTGTTAAGTCAACGGTTATGGCCTGTCCCAAAACTCTGGTTCTCATTAATTTTAGTGGTTATTAATGTGGAACGTGGCGTTCAGTGCTGAACTACGAGATGAACATTTATCTGCACTGCAAAGGGACCATGAGCTTCATTCCCAATTTGAAGCACGTCAGATCAGGAAAGAAGCTGCTGAAGAAGAAGCTCGCCGGCAAGAAATGGTTGCTAGAGAAGAGAGAGAGCGGCAGGTTAAAGCGAAGTCTCAGGCTGAGAAAGACAAGGCCGAAGCTGAAACAGTCAAAAGAAAGGCGCAAGCAGCTGCAGCAGCTGCAGCGGCAGTAAAGCGTGCTGAAAATGATCAAAAAGCAAAAGAAAATCTGCAACAGAGTGCGAAGGAGATAGAATCATCTCAAAGTAATGCCAAGCCTGCTACTAAAACAACAACAACAACAACCACAGGTGATAGCAAGGCTCATTTCTTTAGATTCTCTTAAAAAGAATGTTTGCTATCTATTCAGTGTGTAAGCGCTCTCACCTGACTAGTTTGATCCTATATTTCAGGACTGAAGCCTAAAGTGGCACTTACAGCAGCCAAATTAGAGGAGTCTCGATTACAAAATCTGCAGGCGTTTCAGGCTGTGTATGCACCTCTTCGAGCTAACCCAGCGTATCAAAAGGTGGGTCAAAAAAGTAAAAGTCGCTGAGTATACTTTCAATCTTATATTTCTTATTTGAAAAACTGAAAACAAGGATTCTCCTTGAAAAGAACCGAACCTGATTTTTTTGCTGCAAAATGATAGGAGTTGAAGACATACGAGAGGCAAATCATCAAGCATCTCCAGCAGATTGCTGCCACTCAAGAACAAGTGAAGTATGTTATTGCTCCTTATAGATTTTTCTGAGAGAGCACCTTGAGAATGAGTAGTTTCTTCAACGGGCGATGTTTTGTAGGGAAAACTTCATGGATACACCTGAAGTTTGCGACATTTGTAAAGATACCCCTGCTTTTTCAGAAATTGCACAAACACCCTTGGACCATAATTTTTAGGCATTTATTTGTTGTGCTTGTACTTCCTTCACGACTAATGTTGAAGAAGGGAATGTAATGAAACAAAAAAGAAGCAACGTGCTCACAAAGGAAGAAGGGAAGTGATATGCACAACTAAACAAATGCCTGAAAATTTTGGTCGAAGGGTATTTGTGCAGTTTCTGAAAAAGCAGGGGTATCTATGCAAATATTGCAAACTTCAGGGGTATCCATGAAATTTTCCCTATTTTGTAGATAGATGATACATAGGTACGAATTATCTGACATCTTTTCTGACAGGAAAGTAATTTCTTTGTGATGTATTTTACAGCATAAAATCAAGAGACTTGCTGCAGCTACTCAATGACACTCGGGTCCCTACTCAGTTTTTACTCGTCACTTTGGGTGTCAAGGTGGGCTCGCCATATCCTCTTTATCTTAATATTAATATTGACATTTTTACTGTCTTCTGTTATATTCTCGTGCTGAGACTCTGTACGCATTGGCTGCTTTTATACCTCGTTTTGAGAAGTTAATTCATGCTTTTTTTGTTGCTTTGGTCGAGCAGCTGCTTTCACAGATCGAGTCGCAGGTTTTGAAGCTCCCTTCCTTTGCTTTTGCGTTAGCACAAGTCATTGTCAACGTGGCCTCCCAGGTATTACTACTGTAGCTCCAGCATTATATTTTTTCATTATAATGGGAACTCTCTGGTTTTTTCATAATCCGAATTTTGTATGGATTAAGAATCTATAGCTCTTTAATGCTTTGATTTGATCGCATTTGTATAATAGCCCATTTGATAATACAGAGCGTGTTGGATTTCCGTTATAAGAAAGTAGTTTCTGGTAATAAGAATTCGTAAGTTTTTTTTTTCTGTGACAGGTACCTTTGGTGATGGATGTTGTACTTGCAAAGTTGAACGAAGTCTGTATATTCACAGTCCCCAAGTATTATGTATTTACAAAGGTGCGTTGCGACTACTTACATTAAAAAACTTTACTAGACTGACCCTTGACTTGTTGTTGTGTGGATTATTCGGTTTAATGATTGAATTTCCTTTTTATTTGCTTCTGGTTTCAACTTGCAGGACCAATTTGAAAGTGATGCGGCTTATTATAAAGCACTTGGTTACCGGGAAGAAGGTGGGAAAATGGAGAGCACAGATGATTATGTTGCACGCATGGCTGCTTACATGACTTTTTATGGCGCCATGGTTCAGGTATTGGATCTTTCAACTGATCTTGTAATTTGAAGTAAAGCATCAAGGACTCTGATATGTTTTGCCCCGTTAGACTTGGACGTCAACTTTGTCCAAGGCTCAAATAATATTACAATGAAGTAGCATTACAAGTATTTGTATTTTCTTTCTCCTTGGCTATCCCCTTCTGTGGTGCCCAAAATGGCCAAAAATGTGTGATTCCATATCTACAGGAGTTGAAACATATAAATCAGGAAATGTCATGAACAAAATGAACTAATAGAAAGAAACTATTTATGCTCTTCGGTTTTGAACGATAGAAATACATGTTGAAACTTACTATAATCGACTACTAGCTTCCAATGGAATTTTTATTCTGAGATTGGCACTTACGGATTACTGCTTCTGTATCCAAAAGCAGAATCCCTTAACTTACATCAACAAAGTCCCAAGCCCTTGAGGTTGAGAGTGAAACAATATTGACCTTTACAAATATGTAATGTAAGCTTTTTATATAATGTTGAGTCCATATTGACACAAGAGGAAAGGTTGAAACAGTACTGAAATCCTCATTGAACTCCCTCTTCAAAGAAATCTAAATTCATTGTTATTATGTCTCCTGCTCAATGTAGTTTCCATACTTGCAAATTTAGTATTGAAACATTTAATGTAGGTAACATCTTGATTCTACTTCTTAATTACTAATCAGACTCAATATTAGCTTTCGATTAGACTCCTAATTTAGCATTTTTTAAATTATTAACCTCCAGTACTTGGGATTTTCGTGATGTAGTCAAGGAGAAAGAGAAGACACGCTCTCTTTGGGCTCCTCCATTTGAGCCATTTTAAGTACGACTCTTGTCAAAGTTGAGAGTATCTTTCCGACTTTTCTCTGGATGATCTTTTCACTGAAGAATCTGTATATATAACACTGAGTTCTGATATTCTCTACACAGACCGAAGTGGCAGGAGGGCAGAATCCACATGGGTTAGCAGCTGGATGGGCGTGGATTGCACGTATATTAAACAACATTCCAGCAGATCGAAACACTGCTTCAGCTTTAGAGGCATTCCTCAAGGTAACAATATTGTTTCGCTTGTTCTCTTATTATTCCTGGTCAACCTTAAGTTTGTGCAAACAGTAGACGGTGGTCTCTCGAAGGAACCATGACTAAGACACAAACAAACACTATATCCAATAAACTGCGAAAGATCCCGAATCCCAAACTTGGAAGCTCCAAACATCCATGTACACTTGTAAAATAAACCTATGCTGACTAGTGGTTGCAATGGTTTTTCCTTTGTTCTTCACCTGTTAATCATTCTTTGAACTTTGCTTTTGGTAGCTAGTACCTTTTTCTAATGTATCCATTTAGTTTCACTTTGACTGCTATGTATCCCGATTTCCTGATATTGTCGCAAGGTAATAAATAAATGCAAGTATTAAGGTAGGAGCACCCTTCACAGGGAGTGTCCCCATCCCTCATACCTACTTGTGTCAGTGATGTCTAAAAAAAATTGGTTATGGGTGATAAAGTGATGGTTATAGGTGACAAAGTGATGGTTTTGGGTGATCGGCATGACAGTTTTGAGTGCCCCATCTCACTATTTAACCCTTAAGCGTCAGGTGGGTCACCGTGGCCTGCCTTGACTTTGGCTTCTACAGTATTTTGCAGCTGGTCACTAGTAATATTGTCTCAAAAAATTGCAAAAGTCAACAATACATGCTGATTCCATGGAAAATTGCAATAAGGGCAGCTTGAGACCTAATTGAGTGATTCTAAACTTGGGGTACCTAAAATTATGAGTGTATTTGATGAATTTTATTTTTGCCTTCCATGGTGCACTACGCATTTATGATCACTTCTGAAAAGAAATCAGATCAAAATCAGTTTTTTTTGGGGTACAGTGGCTTTTTTTGGAGGCAAATGGATGTTTTTCGTCCAAGCTGACGTTTAGGGGTTAAGAACTCCTCAAGTTAGTATTATGAGTGTGTGAGCAGACTAAAGACATCTCGTACACACAATTATATCTCCTACACACAATTATACATTTTCAGTGATTTTGGACTTTGAAAAATCTTTGTGAACAAATGCTTCCTATTAGAACTTTCAAATTAATGCCAATATTTTTGATTTCCTCTTCCTAACTTAATACTGTTTTTTTGTTTTCAAAGTTCATCAACTAATTTTCCTACCCCAAAACCCTTAGTTTCACGTTTATGGGTGCTCTTACCTTAATCCAACACAATTGTGTGGGGGTTTTAATTTATTATTTTGGTTCTGCAGATGGCAGGATTCAGACTCCAGAGAGTGTATCCAAAGCCCTTCATGCGAGTAATGCAAGCTATCGTGACAGAGTTCATTGAAAAGCTCAAGAATGACAGTGATGCCGATGCTAGAGCTGTGGTTTCACGGTTGGAGACGTACTTGCACCTGCAAAAGTATTTGCAAGAGCCGGAGGGAAGGAGATTGCCTGTAACAGATTCGTCCTCCTCTCTGAAAGCGTGAAGAGAGTCTCCACCGTTTACTTACTCCTTGGGTCGAGGTTTAACCCCTCAATGCCTGTGGCCTTTTTTGAGCTTCTAGGAATTTGCTCTAGATTGAACAAAATGCCAACATTTTAACAAGGTGTATCAATTTTCTTTAAATTGTAACTGTACAAACTCAAACTAGATATGTTAGAGATCACATGGGAAAAGAAAACGCAACAATATCACTTATGAATTGGAAGATTATAATGTTTGATCATGAGGGTGTTCAAATTGTGAAAATGACTTGAAGTCTTTCAATCCTCTTTTCACATGTCAAATTAAAAAAATTGGTCACCAAAAACATATGAGGTTAAAGGACTTAACATATATAACTCCAATCAATTTACGGCCTTTCAAAATCTCCTCTACAATTTTTTAAATAAATTTCTAGTGTGAATTTTTCTCCAAGATCTAATGTATTTGAGGCTCATTTCCAAGAGCTCTCAGCTCTATGGAAAGTCAAGATCCTTGCACAAAATTTTGAATAGAAAAATCATGCTCAATCATTTTCAAAATCAGATTTTTGACGCTAAAACTAGACTTCAAAATGAATAGTTCAAAAATATGACTACTAAAAACAGCAACTTCAAAGTATTGTCAACACCAAAATTTGGTGCCTCACGCAATTTAGTGCCTCAGACAACATTTGGTGCCTCAGGCATTTAGGGGCTAAGGAAAAGACATAATTTTATTTCTCTTTTGCTTTTTTTTACAGATGAATGCTCAAGAAGTTCTCCTTCCAACGCAAGTCCAAATGTTATACATGAACGAGCAAAAGGAGCTGTTTACAAGGCAGAACTGAAGGCAAAATTGGCTTACTTTTTATACCAATTCATGTTGCAAAAATTGAGTTTGAATACAGATGTCTTTCAGCTTCTCCATGGAGCTTGGGTTGAAATGTTTGGCGTGAATTAGGGTTTTGAAATCTTCCTAAAGGCTGCAAATTGTCAGCGTGATTCCTGTATTGTGTTTTCTGTTGTTTGCAAAGCAGACACAGATCATGAGGGGAGAGAGTGAGAGAAGACCTAGCGCTCTTTTAGGGTACCTATTCCTCTGTAGTTGATTTTTCGGACACCGATGTTATTTTTCTTTTGAGAATTCTGAGACCCTTGGATTTGGGAGGTTTTGCACTGAAGGCTACAAGTAAATCCTGCAATAGCTGAATGGGACATAGTGAAGCACAAAACTTAGATTGAAGTGTCCTAGACAAGGGTGTCAGTAATACAGATGAAGGGATAGAAGGCTACTGGTCCTACTCCAAGTAGAAGGATGCTAGTGTATGTTCAAAAATTAGAGATCAATGATATCACTCTTGAGGGTGTAATGTGTGTCCCAGTTTTTGTAAATTAATTATTAGTAAAATCTTCATGCCAGATGGTTTTGCATTGCATGGCCTAACGGTTGTTTCGGTCTTGCAGCCCGATCAATTAAAACAAGATTAGCAAAGTTCACAAGCCTCTGAAGAACTTCAGATTTCCAGTGCCACTTGACGTTTAACAACTTTAAACCTTAAATAACCATAGGGCATAGTAGAGTCCTGGACATTAAGTCGTAAGGTAGGAGGCTCATAAATGGAGCATCTAAGGGCTGAAACTGAATTTTAGGTGAAACTCCTTGAAATGATTTTCAGTTAACTTTCCTTGAAAGACAAGAAGAATTGGCATCTAATTCAAGTTGTTTCATATTTTTTGGAACTTTGTGGAATTAATTATGAATATTTGAAGGGGGAACTACAAAATTAGTAACAAAATAAAAAGAAATTACAATTTGGGTAATGGTTTGAAAGTAATTACAATTTGGGTAACAAAATCAATAACCTCAATGGATTTTGCAAGTGCCAAGGGCACAAGCCATTTAAGCCGGCATTGATGCCATTGCAAACTTGTCATTGGTTGTGATCCTTGTTTTCTTAGTTGTTGCGACCCTTGCTTGCACGTAGCTGCCAATGTTTGCCAAACGATTGTAAATCGCACACTATCAAGGAACGATCACTTACCTTTTGCTCACAAGTACCACTGCAAATCTTGAACCTTATACACTCACTGGTTGCGTCTCACTTATGGACATGCATTGTGCATCGTCTAAATGATATGCAACTGCTATTTATGAATCCACTTGTGTTGGGAGACAATGAGTAATGTTTGTCCATGAGTGAGACGCAATTGGTGAGCGTGTGAGGTTGAAGTTTTGAAGTGGTACTTGTGAGCAAAAGGTAAATGATTGTGCAAAATCCGAGATTATTGAATTTTGTTACCCAAATTGTAATTACTTTTGAACCATTACCCAAAATGTAGTTTTTTTTGTTTTTGTTACTCATTTTATAATTTCCCCTATTTGAAATGGAAATGCCATAAGGCTCTAATGGAAATGCCATAAGGCTCTAAAACAGAGAGCACCTCCTCAAACATGCATGAGCTGTACATTATTGCAGGGCTATCCAAAACAACATGTACAAAAAGAGTGCTCTATTTCTATAGCCTGCTCCGAATTAGAGCCTCCTACCTTATGCCGAGCAAGGAAGGAACTGAAAATAAAGAGAGTCAATAACGCTGCGTTCACACGGAGAAGTAAAATACCCCGATACAAAATGAGTCCTGTTCACACCGCGGAGGAAATTATTCTGATAGTGACAGGCTTCATTCACACAGCCAGGCTACAGTCCGCATTGCTGTGCTTTGCTTTGCTGCCTGTCTGCTTCTTGTTGCATTGCCAGACCGCAGAGCAAAACAAACCCACCATCTCATGCACAGCCCCCCTCCCCTCAAAATCCCTGCCTCCATGCCACCGCCACGCTCATTTCCTCCAGAAGGGCCTCCTCTTCGCACTGGCAAAAGGCAAAGCAAAGCACACCCCTCCCATTCTCTTCTCCTTATTCTTCTTCTTTTCCTTTCTTTCCTCCAATTCCCTTTCCAATTCCGAGCTCTCAAATGTCGCCCACGTCCAAATCTCGTAAATCCTCCTTTCTAACCCTACCTCGATCGATCAGATCGGACCAATTCGATTTATTCTCGCTCTTTCCACAAATTCTCTCTTAGAAATCGCTGTTGTTTGTAGTGAATCTCTTCTTGGGAAAAATATTGTCCACTTGTTGTCGCGTAATCCTTGGCGCGTGTGCAATTTTGGAAGGTGTTCTTATGCCTTTTGGGGAAATTAGGGCTTGGTGAGCTTGATTCTCATGCAATTTTCTGAAGCGGGAGCCATGGCGATGACGTGAGAGACGAGCGAGAGAGGGAATTGAGGGAATTGGGTGAGGGATTGAGGGATTGAGGGAGGGAGTGAGAGAGTGGCGATGGTGCGGGTTCTCCTAACCCTGCATCGATCGATCAGATCGGACCAATTCGATCTATTCTCGCTCTTTCCAGAAATTCTCTCTTAGAAATCGCTGTTATCAACTGTGAGACGCTTCTTGAGAAGCAATGTCCACATGTCGTTGCGTAATCCTTGGCGCGTGTGCAATTTTGGAAGGTGTTCTTATGCCTTTTGGAGAAATTAGGGCTTGGTGAGCTTGCATTCTCATGCAAAATTTCTGAAGCGGGAGCCATGGCGATGACGCGATGTCCACTCGTCGTTGCGTAATCCTTGCGGCGTGTGCAATTTTGGAAGCCGTCATCCTGCCTTTTGGCGAAATTAGGGCTTGGTGAGCTTGATTCTCGTGCAATTTTCTGAAGCGGGAGCTATGGCGAGCTTGATCCTCATGCAATTTCTTGAGCGGGAGCCATGGCGAGCTTGCATTCTCATGCAAATGTCTGAAGCGGGAGCCATGGCGTGCAATTTTTTGAAGCGGGAGCCATGGCGATGACTTGAGAGACAAGCGAGAGAGGGAATTGAGTGAGTGAGAGAAGGAATCGAGTGAGGAATTGAGGGAATTGAGTGAGGGATTGCGGGAATTGAGTGAGCGAGAGAAGGAATTGAGTGATGGTGCGGGTGAAGGGAGGCGAGTGGGGGCATGTGTCGGTGGTGAAGGAGCCGGCGAAGCATGGGATGGCGTGGCACGTGCAGTGCTCGCATTGTGGCAAAGTGTTCCAGGGGAACGCGATGCGCATCCGATCGCACTTGCTGGGCCATCCGGAGAAGGTGTCGGGATGTCCGGCGTGCCCCGCCGACGCGCGCGAGGAGCTGCGCGTGAGTTACCTCGCCAGGTCGCAAGTCGAGCGCAAGAAGCGCCACACCCGCTGCTCCCTCAAAAACGCTCCCTCCCCCACCACCACCCTGGCTCCTCCTCCCTCGCGTCTCCAGCCTCCGCCGTCGCCGTCGCCGTCGCGGTTGCAGTCGCAGTTGCAGCAGCACAACGGCGTCGACGGCGCGCAGCTGTGTGTACAGCAAGTCTTCCGGAGCATGGTACATCATGCCGGTGGATTCCCGGTTCATTTTGCCAACCTCTTGCCCTTGAAATCCATGGTAAGCTTTCTCTCTTTTTTCTCTCTTTATATGTTTGCACATCACATTTCTGCAATCAAGTAAGGTAGTGTGCTCAAATTGTGACTCTCTCATGTAAAGACTAATTAGCTTAGGAATGGATATGAAGTGGTGTTCTAAACTTTAACCCTTAAACAACCATAGGGTATAAGGTAGCAACACCCATAACCGCCAAAGTAAGGGTTTTGAACATGATGATTATTAATAAACATCTAGCAAATTATAGGATCCTATTAGCAACAAAAAAAATAATGAGTTTGCACTTTCAAATGTATTATTTGGATACTGTGAGAATAAGTTGTGACTTTTTTAAAGAGCAAACTGCCATTGTACCCATAACCAACACTAAGGTTTCATGTTCACATGTTGTACATCCTTATAATTACATCTATTTACTTTTACAGATTTTTCAAGATTTTAGAGGTGACGGTTATGTGGACACTAACGCTTATGGGTGTTCCCACCTTGAATGTTTGAGCTTGGTGCGACCAGTAGAATACAAGGTGTTTTTCTTGTATTTGGAATAAGGTAGAAGCATCCAATTTCAACAACGTTCCTACTAGTGTCACCTATAGAGGGTGGTCATTCTAGAACTTAAATCTAGGCATATCATAGAAAGCTTATTGGTTGGTCAACAAACAATAAGCTATGCATGACTTACCTGGATTTTAGTTTTAGAATGACCACCTTGTGTAGAGAGTAATGCCTTGAGGTACACTGTTGGTATTGGTATTGGGTGCTTCTACCTTAGATTCACACCTTTATTACATTTGAGATCAACAAAGAAGTTGGAGTAAAGATCAAAGCGGTTCTAGTGAGCTACTTGAGATCCCAAATTAAAACCTCTTATTGGTAGCAAATGCCAATTATACGGCAGCATATATACTATGCACTATGGTCATTTAAGGGTTAAGCCCTAAAGGATGTTGTTGTATTGTATATGCTCAAATGGGGTATTTGGGTAGCACATGAATGTCATTGGAGCTATAAATTTAAGCGAAGTCATAAACATGCTATTGATCAACTAGGATTTTTTAGGGAATTTTTGACATTTGTCATAAAGTCATTTCTTCAAGTACTAAATGGTCATTGTATGAATATAACCAACACTTTTGGTAGGCAACATCCTATAGGGGTAATGTGCTCAACTTGCTACTCTCTCATGTAAAGCGTCCCTATAAGTAGCTTAGGAATGGATATGAAGTGAAGTGGTTCTTTAACCTTAAACGACTATACGGCATACTATATATATATGTTGCCATATAATTGGCATTTGTTATCGGTAAGAAAATTTAATTTGGGATCTTGAGTAGCTCAATAGAACCACATTGATCTATACTTCAACTTCTTTTGTTGATCTCAAATGTATTAAAGGTGTGAATCTATTTCAAATACAAAAAAAAAAAAAAAACTTCATATTCTATTGGTCGTGGCCGCACTCTTAGATGTTTAAGAGTTAAAGGTGTGAATCTATTCCAAATACAAGAAAATTACCTCGTATTGTATTGGTCACAATGGCATGATCAAAGTCCATAATTGACCATAGGGCATAGTATATACGTTGCCGTATATTTGGCATTTGCTACCAACAAGAAGTTTTAATTTGGGATCTAAAATAGCTCACTACCCCGCATTGATCTATGTTTCAACTTCTTTGTTGATCTCAAAAGTAGTAAAGGTGTGAATCCATTCCAAATATGAAAAAAACCTTGTTATTGTATTGGTCACAGTGGCACGCTCAATTGTTTAAGGATTAGCCCCTAAACATTCAGTTGGTTATTGTGCTTGCCCCCTCTACAATGCTCTATAGTGGTCTTTACAATGGTGTGGCAAGTGCCCACCCATTACAATATTGTTTTCAGAAGTTGCACAACATAGGACATAACACTAGTGTGAATCTTCTAACAAGTTGGGTTAACTAAAAATTTGAGTATATTTTGTGAGACTGTTTTTTGCCTTCCATGATGGACCATGTGTTTATAATCACTTTGGAAAAGAAAAATCAAATGAAAAACAACTCTTTTTCATCATACAAAAGCTCTTTTTTGGTTCTACAAGAGACAAGTTCAAGGGTTAATGAACCCTCTTTAACCATTGAGTGGATAGAAGAAAAAATATATTCTATTGCAAGAGCCAATCATACTCCTTGGTTTTACCTCATCTCTTTACAAGTTGCATACAAGTTGCAAGTGGATGGATTTTGGGAGAATTACAAGTCAAATAGGTACCTACTATAGAAAGGTACGAAATTTCATTAGCAATTCAATAGTATTTCAAAAAATACAACAGAAATTGTGTTATATTTGAAATTTATTTCTCTTTGTCTGAAAATTAGACAGAAAATCTTCAGACCAGCCCTTAAAGTATTGCTTTTAGAGCACACTACCTTACAACTCAAACCCCTTCTTCTCAATCTTTCTAACTAAGTTGCAACTTTTCATTATAACATAATTTTATTTGTGCTAATATGATTGTAGGGATTTGAATTTGTGATAAGCATTTCTATGCTTTCTCCCATTGTCTTGTGGATTTTGATGTGAGGCCTTGAACAAACAAACTCTTCATGAATGATAATTTCGATTTGAGGCCTTGAACAAACAAACTCTTCATGAATGATAATTTCGATGTGAGGCCTTGAACAAACAAACTCTTCATGAATGATAATGTGGGAAGTGTGTAGATTATTGTTGCAAGTGTAATTTGAGTTTGCAGCAAATACACAATTTCTTTTAGGTTTAAGTTGTGCGATTATCTGTGCCTCATTTTTCTTTTCCAAGCTAGTTTTTTTTGAAGATTAGGGGAATACTTTGTAAATCAACACTTTTAAAAGTGCCCCAAGCAAACATACCACCATGTTTCAAATTCTGATGAGTTTTTTTTATTAACAAATCAAAAGGTCCAAAGAAAATTGCTTTTGCATACCATATGCCCAAAGCAACCAGGGTTCAAATGTCAGATTTTTTTTGGTAGATGGTTTAAATTGACCTAAAACATAGTGTTTGGATGGTGAACATCCTCATACTCAATATGTAGCTATTCACTAAGAGTTTAGGGTGTCGGTTTCTTAGTTTTTGGGTATACAAAGCTTCTTCTTCTTTTTTTTATCAATAGGGGGCGTTAGAGTTAGGAGTTGCATAGAGAGGTTCACACTTTAAATTTTCAAAAAGAAATTTTACTTCAAGGGCAACCGTCATCGTTGCCAAAAGACATGAACCTCTCTTGAATTTTGGGGGTAGCATTTTGAGAATAGTTTTTTGAAAGCGGATTTGCTTGTGGTTGCTTTGTTTACCATTCTTGACCAAACTTTCTTGACCAAACTTCTAGGTTGTCGAACTTCACATGTTTTTTTTGTAAAAATGTCGTCGCTTGTGATAATCAATGAATATCAAAGCATTTCTTTTGGAATTGCCAACTCTTTGCTGTCCACGTTTCATTGGATAATAAATAGAGGGACCAACCCACATTGGTCTAAATTTATCAAAACTGACAACAATTGGTTTCTTTTTGTCAAAATAAAAAATGCCCCAAGGTAGACACACCTTTATCCGAGTGGTCCCATAAGCCAACCCCTTCATTTGAGCTAGGTTTGAGGTGTTCACCACTCACAATGAACCCAAAGTGGAGCAGTGGACACTAGCACAAGCAAATCTTCCCACATGTCAGCTTACAAGCTAGTTTGGGAGTATTGGGATTGGGACCGTCAAGTGTTGTTATAAGAATACATCCAAGCAATTTCAAGGTTAATCTAGAGTTACTTTTTAGGGACCCTATGAGTTGTGACTTTGGCCTTTAATATAAAATATTCTACAATATTTTTTTTCACAAAAATGATGTTCCATGATAGCTTGTTGAAAGGTTAATCCTACAGATTTTTTTGCTGAATTTTCAGAGACTTAGCGGTACCCCAAATCCTTAAATGGTTGGGAATGGGTGTACAATTGTACATACCTTAAGGTAGCCGCACCCACTAGCGTGACCGTCCCCATGGGCGTCACTAACATCATAATTAAAAAAGCAAATGCTTATGAGTGAACTAAGTGATGGTTATGGGTGACAAAGTGATGGTTGTGGGTGGCTAGTATGACTGTTTGAGTACCCATCTCACTTTTTAAGAACCAGCAAGCCTTATTTTTAGCATCTCTTACACATGGTTCCTACAATTTCAGCAATTTAGCACTTCGAAAAATACCTATGCACACATGACTATGTGGATAACTTCCCAAATTAAACTAATATTTTTTGTTCTTTGTTTCCAATCTAATGATATAATTTTTGCGCTTGTCCAACTACCCTAACCATGCTAAACTGCTTAAACTCACGCTTATGGGGGCGGCTACCTTAATGGATGGATGGGTACATCTCCCCCTTCAACTTCCAACTATGACACCCACTAGTGTTGACAAATGGCCTGCAGATGCCGAGTGGTGACGTGGCAGATTTGGAGTTTTTCTTGGACGGCTTTGAAATCCGGGCAGAGACCATCAATAAAATCAAAGAGATGGGCTTCACTGGCAAGACCTTCATGTCGAACTTCGATGAGCTTCTGACCCTCCTGGAGTCCATTAAACAGCATTGCCAGCTCACTCTTGGCGAGGAGTGGGGCATCAAGGGCGCTGCAAAAAAGTGGCACAAAGGTTTGTTAGCACTCTCATCTTACCCATTTTCTTTAACCAATTTTTTTTTCTCATTTAGCTCTTAGGGGGTTCTTATAACAAAAACACTAAGTAAAATTTTATTTTATTTTAGTATTATTAGTAAAGCAGGGTTATATTAAGAGTCAAGGTCATAAAAACATGAGGCTATTTGAACCAATATTTTAGTTCACATGGTCGCAAGAATGGCCTCAAGTACTCATTATAATAAGAGCATAATGGGGGACAACTATTTTGTGTTGAGATCAAAAAGTGGAGGTCAGTAGTGCAGCCTTGAAATTTCAAAAGAGAAAAATGAAGAAAGAGATCATGTAGAGTTATTGAGGTCTTCTATTCCATCTTACTCGCGCTGATTAGTAGGTCATGAAATTGGCCTTTTCATGATTGGTGGACCCAATTCTTGGCCTTGGAGTTGTGTGCTAAATCTTGTCTTATGAGCACTACTAAAACAGTCCTCAAAATTTTGACCTTGACTCTTGTGGCCGTTTTGAAAATACCACTTAGTGAGAGGTCACGCAAGAACTCCAAAATACCTCAACTCGTTGTTTAAAAAATGAATTTGTAGGTTCTTTGGAAAAAAATTGACTAATTGTAACAAATCTTTACCTTTTTGTCTCCAATAAAGAGTCTGAGTACCTTAGTGTTGTAAATTTGGATTTTTAGCACATTTAGCAGTGTTTTATAGCAACTTTGAGCTGATTTAAGGAAATTACAATTGGAATCACTGGGTTGTAACAGAACATGGAATTGTGAAATCCCAGCCAGAGCTTGACAAATGGCAGGATTCTGAAAACAAATCTGCTGCACTACCACCACCCGGGTGTAAGGAGGAGGTTCTCAATCTTCGTATGCATCCTTCTCTCTTCCTTAGGTTTTTTTTTTTTTTTTTCCTCAAAGTTATACTTTTGATTTCTGAATTATGGGATTTTTCTGTTGTAATACATTAGAGTGTATGATATATTCAATCAATCCTGGATTGTTTTAAGTTTTAATCAGTAATTCAAACACGAATGTTTGGAAATACGTGCAAAACATTGGAAGTTCTCTTGATGTTTTGTGTAGTCTAGAGTTATATGGATAGCTAAAGACGTCATTCTATTTTTGTGAGTAATTTTTATTTAAATTGTGTGTGTAATTTTTTGTGTTGTTTACTTGTGCTTGACATGCAGCTTAATGCTCTATGTACAAGCAAAGGTGTGCAAAGTTGAAGGATTATTTTGGGAGGATACAAGATGCAATATATGCTGTGGTGACACAATGTCATAGAGCAACAATTTTCAATGTAAGAAAAACTTTTCTCTTCACAGTAGACTCTTTGGTTACTGTCTTTTATGTAGGGTATAAAAATTTAACCTTTTTAACACATTTGGAAATCCCTCTTGTTTAAGATATTGGAGTCATAAATATGCTAAAAATTTACAACCTTACCTTGGTGGGTGCTTAAAAGGGGAGGTTGTTTGAAGGGATCTTCTAAGATATGTTACACTTCCCATTTATTGCTCCTTATGTGTCATGTTTTGAAAAGGGTTCTTAATTTGTATTGGTTAAAAATTTGTTTTACAATTAAGGGGAACACAAAGTTATCTATATATATGTTCTCTTTCAAGTGTCCACGAAGGGTAAATCAAGGTTAACTTAAGGGTACATTTAGGGTAAAATTGACATTAATAAAAGGGTTTGTGTTTGTTTCTATTGAATAATAAGGCTTTGAAGTACCATAATTACTACAAGTACCACCCATAAGAAATGTTATATGGCATGTTTTAAGTGCAACTAGAATTCACGTGGTCTCTTGAATGTACATACTTGTTATATAATACATGGAGTATTCTCAAATTTAATGTGTTTTTTTCTTTATATTAAAACAATATAATCCTACGTTTAAACACTCAGAAAATACCAAGTTTATTCTCTCTCTTAAAACATTTTGAGATATAAGCATAGGTGCATGTATATTTGCCAGTTCATTTTTTTTAGTTCATTTTTTTAGTACATTGCGAAAATCTGTATATTGGAAAATAATAATACGTCCATGTGGATTGGAATTTTGACAGGAAACCTGCAACTTATGGTGATTTTGTAGCTTGAAGAGAAAGGGGAGTAGCTTGAAATTGAAGGTGAGCTGGATTTTCTAACCAGATGTTTAGTTGGAGAAATGTTGTAACGTGTGAACGCAAGGAGATGTTTCTTTAGCCGATTTTTATCATCTTTGTATAGAGGTATTTTGAGGTTTTGAAAAAGAAAGTTTAGCTATACTGTATATACTGAAACTACCATATTTAGTGTAACATATTTGTATAGAAAGCATATGATTATGGTGTATAGAATGTTGTATGATTGCCTTGTTGGCAAAACGGTAGCTTACAAAATGTAGTTGCCGATACATGAATGACTATTTTTTAATCAACAATTTTGAATCATTGGTTTGTGACATAAATTTAAGTACTTCTGGACTTTTCATATGATTATGGGCTTTTTGTGTCCTTAAAAATTTGGAGATCTTTCCATGTTTTTGTATATATCTCAAAGATGTTTCATATATTTTTTTATTTGAGCGTATTTCTTAATATTTTGCAAGTTTTTCTTAATGTTTTGCAATTACCTTCCAATCTATTGCAAATCAAGGTGGGTTCTAAATTATTACTTATGAACTTTGGGTAATGACATTTTTTGGTTTTTTTTTGTTTGTTTTGGTTTTATCACATTGTAATGCCCAACTTGGTTAGCTCCTCTAGATTTCCGCACGGTTAAATTTTGTACCTTACGTTTTTATTCACCTGTGGTGTGAATATACACCCAGAGGTTAACTTAGGGAATTGATATGTGCACACCGGGGGTTGATATTTGCACACCCCCTGGGAGGTAAATTATAGATTTTCACCATCAAAAGTTTGAATTTGAGAATTTTGAATTTAGATTTGGACTTAGAGACCACGGTTTACCCTAGAACCATAAAAGAGGTTGCAATTGAACAACACCCAATGAAATAGCTTATCTTTTTCTTACAAACAAAAGTAAAAGTAACACTTTTTCCCCTAGGTAAGTTTTTTCACAGAGTGTTGTTCAATTACAACCTTTTTTTTATAGTTCTAGAGTAAATCATGATCTCTAAATCCAAATCTGAATTCAAAATTCTCAAATTCAAACTTTTGATGGTGGAAATCTATAATTTACCTCCCAGGGAGTGTGCAAATATCAACCCCCGGTGTGCACATGTCAATTCCCTTAACTTATCACAATCTGGCTCTTTAAAAAATAAGAAGAAAAGAAAGATAAAGAAAGCCAGAAAAAGATAAAGATAAGAGCCTTCCCACCGTCGTCTTTCCCCCTCCTTCCTCTCTTCCAGCCATTACCATTTTGAAAAAAAATCCGGAAAAACGATGTGCTTCGAAAATACGATACAGTCGAAATCCCGTCAAAACCAATTCTGAATATTTTCAATAAACAGTGTAGCTCGGCATTCGAGGCAGTCGAAATCCCTTCAAAGCAATCCCGATAGTTTTCGAAAAAATAGAGTGGTTCGGCATTCGAGGTTCGAGACAGTCAAAATTCCTTGAAACCCAGTGTAGCATGAGGTGGAAAATCTCAGGGCATGATCAACGCATACACCGGGATTGAGGTGGAGAATTGGCTGGTCTGCGTCTCTCCCTGTTTGAGTAAATTTGCCGTCTCCTTCACAAAATAAATCTTCTTAGTCTTGATACAACTCTCATTGTAGATTTAGGCATCGGAGAAGACACACTTGCAAATACTTGCAAGTTGTTGCCGAGAAGTTGCGAGCTATTGCAAGCAACTTGTCATTCCAACAACATGTAATGGAAGTCCTATGGCATTGGGAAGTGAGCAAATTTGTCACCTGAGGAGGTTGTTTTGATGGGGCCATCTCTTGGTTATGTGTTGTTGTGGTTATGTTGGAGCCCTAAAAGTTCCTTATTCTCCCACACAACTGACCCCACCAAGAGAATTACATGCCCATTCCTTGTCTTGGATTGACAATACTATGATGCTCTCAAGGCATCATCAATGCATCCACTGAGAATGGGGCAAGGAATTGACCGGTCCTGCCCCTCTCCCCATCCTCATAATTTTGCAGCTCTTTTCCTTGTTGCAATCCTCCCAACCTAAGCAATTCTCGTCGCAAATCCAGGCATGGCATAAGACACTTGTGAGTACTCGTAAGTTGTTGCTAGGAAATTGCAAGCTACTGCAACCAATGTCCGGGTCATTCCAACAACAAATGCAAGGGTTTTCTTAGTGCATTACAAAACAAGCAAATTTGCCTTGAGAGAAAGTTGTTTTGACAGGACCATCTCCAGCTTCTGCAATGCCATGGTTGCGTTAAAGCCCTAAAACTACCTCCAAATCCCAAAGAAACTGGCCCCACCAAAAGAAACACGGTTATAGCCCCATTCCCCGCCTTGGGTTGATGATGCTCTCAGTGATGGGCCAGGTGCAGAGGCCGGCAACCCTCGGAAGAGGTTGCAACAATTCGTTCGCACACTCCGAACGAATCTCGACATGAAGCATTGTCCGCAAATCTCTCTCTCCCTCTCTCTCTCTCACTGATCACAATCGAAAACCCTAAAAAATTGCTACAAGAATCCTCGCTTAATACGACTCTACGCATTACGAATGTCACGCCGTGTACGCACTGCTTAGGGTTTTGTATCGTTGCAGGTTTTTTTGTGTCTTTCAGCTGCAGGATTTTTGCGAATTTTGTGTTTTGTAGTTTCTCATTCCCATAGGTCTTCTTCTCCCTATTCCGATATCTGCGCTCGTTTGCCTTCACAATGCCGTGAAACCTCTTGCAGATACCACCACTTAATCGCTGACCTAGTCAAGCCTGATCGAGATTGCGTGCAATGCTAGGGTTTAGGGTTTGTGCGTGTTGTTGAACTGATCTACCAGTTAGACTGTGTTGAGGAATTTGTTTGTGACTACGTTATAACTTAGATGCTCGTCTTTTCATCGCAAACTTCTGAGGTTTGTTTTTGTCGAGGTTGTGGTGTGTACGAGCATCTCTTGCTTGAAGCCCTGGAAACTAGGTTTGGAGGGGACGGAAGTAGCAAGTGGTGTAATGCGTGAAGTTCCCTTGCAGTCCGGAGGATTTCAGGCCTGCATGTGCATTACAACGAATTGTACCAGTACATTTGGCTTAAGTAGCCTGAACAGTGCTTGGTAGGGACCATGAAGAGGCCTAGAGAAACCTTGAAACTAACATGAAAGTGGCTAAACCTAAACAGCCTTGCTGCACCTGCACATCACCTAGTACAGTGCTCTTGGATACTCAGATTACAGAAGCTGTTACAAGTGAAACGCAACGCAAAGGGCTCATTTGGCTGGTGGCAAGAGATACTCTAAGGAGGATCACTCCATATGCTTATAAGCAGCCATAGCTATGGTAGCGGTAGCTACCTGGAGTAGAGTGAGAAGGCGCCCAGGGAAGAGCACAAGACATCAATCGAAGCTCCTCTACTTGTGCGTCTTCGCATTAGTGGTGCCCCTTGTGTACCTGAATTACCAAACCATTTCATACTTTTTGCGACCGCTTTGGGATACTCCTCCCAAACCCTTCCAGGTGCGCTTATCGATTTTCTTTCCCAATGCATTTTCCGCCATTTTTCCATCATTTTTCCACTATAGTGCATTTTTCTCGCAGTTAGGAAGAGTGGCAAAGGTGCGAGCGAGGCTTCTACAAGGGAACAGTGTCAATTTGGACTTTTTCTGTAGATTAAGACATGTTGATTTGGACAGTTTTTTGTCACTACAGACATAGACATTCTTTTGGACACATTTAGTCAATTTGGACAGTTTTTCTTGTAGTCAGTTTCTCTTCAACCTTTGAATATATTCTACAGATAATTCCCCACTACCATGCGGAAGGAATCCCGGTATCCGAGCTGTGCAGAATGCACGGCTGGACGCCAAGGCAAACCCCACGCCGTGTCTTCGATGCCGTTATCTTCAGCAACGAGATCGACCTCCTGGAGATTCGAATGCGCGTAAGTCCAGCCAGACCTCGATTTCCCGTCCAAAATGTTTTCAAAACGCACAAACCCTAATCGTCCAGTACACAAGCAAATTTTTAGGGTTTGTCCAATACAAAGCCAATTTTTAGGATTTGGCGTGAGTTGTAAAACCCTAGTCACGATGCATACTTGCAGGAGCTCATGACCGTATATTTCCAAAACGCACAAACCCCACACCCTAATCGTCCAGTACAAGCCGGTTTTTAGGATTTGGCGTGAATTCTGAAATCCTAGTCATGAAATGTCGTGCTTGCAGGAGCTCATGACCGTATATTTTCAAAACGTACAAACCCTAATCGTCCAGTAGACAAGCCAATTTTTAGGGTTTGGCGTGAATTCTGAAACCCTAAAATGTCGTGCTTGCAGGAGCTCATGACTGTGGTGACGAAGTTCCTAATCCTGGAGTCAAACGCGACGTTCACAGGCCGACCAAAACCCCTGTTCTTCCGGGATCAGAAGCAAAACCGATTCCGATTCATCCACAGCAAGCTGCTCCACTTCTTTCTCCCAAGCCGGCCATTTAACCCTAACGAGGATCCCTTCATGAACGAGCACCACCAGCGAGACGCAATGGTGAACGCACTAACCCTAGCAGGCATACAGACCGGCGACCTGCTCATCACCGCCGACGTGGACGAGATTCCGTCCTCCCACACCATCCGACTCCTCCAGAACTGCGATGGATTCCCCGCCATCATGCATCTCCAGCTCCGGAACTACGTCTACTCGTTTGAGTTCCCCGTGGACAACAACAACTGGCGATCCAGCATCGAGATTTTTAGGGTTAACACCACCGAGTACCAGCATGTTCGGAAGAGTGACTACCTTCTGGCAGATGCAGGCTGGCATTGCAGCTTCTGCTTCCGTTACATCGCCGACTTTGTATTTAAAATGCAAGCGTACTCGCATGCTGACCGTGTTCGTCATCCTTCGTTTTTGAACCCTAAGCGCATTCAGAGCATTGTTTGCGATGGAAGTGATTTGTTCGATATGCTTCCTGAGGAGTACTCCTTTCAGGATCTTATTAGTAAGCTTGGCTCTGTGGGGAGGTCATTTTCTGGAGTGTATTTGCCGTCGTTTCTGCTGCAGAACAGACAGAGGTTCCAGTTCTTGTTGCCCGGGAATTGCACGCGCGAGCCTGATCCTGTTGTGCCTTCGGCGTTTCTGTGAAGGGACTGAAACCCTAAATTTTATAACATTTTATATGGAACTACTAATAAAGTCAACTACATCTTTGACCTCCACAAATGCTATCTTACGTTAAGGATCTCAATAATTTAGATGGAATGAGGTCACTGTATGTCAACCCACATGAGAATGGGGGATTGCTTCTGTGCAAGTGTAGGTTTGAGTTTTGGATATAGGGTTTAAGGTTTAAGGCCTAAACTTGACATTCCATCTAACATACTCAATTAGGGTATCATCTTACATACTCAATTAGGGTATCATCCTATCTAACATATTCAATTAGGGTATCAAGTTGAGAAAATAGTGTTTAACATGACAACCTTGGTTGTAACCACTCCTAGCATGTCATCAATTGAATGGTGTTGCGCGGATTCATAGGCACATGCTTTGGTTTAGGCAATCATTAGGTTGCAAATTTTGCAAGGTTCTTCATTTTTGCATGTTTTGTACCTTAGTTTTGCAAGTTCAAGGTAGGAGGCTCTAATTCGGACCATGCATTTTGAACCGACCATATAGGTTCACAAAAATAGTGCACATAGGTTTTTAAACGGGTTACATTTTTTTATGTTCAGAAATTGTACTTGTGTATGCACTATTTTAGGAACTTAAGAGAGCAACATGAGCCACTAGAAATTTGGAATCAAGGTTGGTTACTAGCATTTGACACTCCCAATATTGGCTTTGAATTGGTTAATTCTCTAAATATGGCCTCAAAACTTTTACACCAACATTTAAGGCCAAATTTTATGATTTTTTAATATAAAAAATACAAGATTTGACACAACCCTAGTTCTAGAAATTGGGTCTTCCAAAAATGAAAAACAAATCCTTGACCCCAAGGCCATTGTTAGATTTTATTAAAACATGATTATCCGAATAGAAAACATTAGTTTGATATAAGCAATATTGTAGGATGTACTGAAAATATCAACAATTCTAACCCCTTAATCTCTTTTTTTACTCCCTCTTTTTTGAAAATTTCAAAATCCATACTAGTGACCTCACCTTTTCTACTTTTACACACAAGAGAATTTGCTCATGTTATACTCATTTTGTAATGGGTGTTTGGAGTTGTTCTTGAAGTCGTTTGAGCTGAAATTTTGGTTAAAAAAACCCCACATTTTCATAGCCTTAATGGCTTAACACCTAGTATAAAGTGGCCCTTAACCCCTAAAGGACCATTTTCCCTACTGGCAACAAATGGGATTTTGGGTAGGTACCCACGGCCTCAAATTTTGTCCTAATTTTTTGAAACTTTTTTTGAAGATAGAAGAACACATTAGCTTTTGGAGAATATAATTTTTATTCCAATTGATGCCAAGGAGCAAAAGTTATGCCCATATAAGCACAAACTTGGGGACTAGGGGCAGCAAAAAAGATTCTTATAAAAACTTCAAAATAAAGTTAATTAATTTTTCTTATAGATTATATCTTTATTTACATCTGAAGCTTTGATTCACTCCATTTGGACTAGTTATGAGAAAGTTGTGGACAATCTTGTTTTTCAGGCAACTCAAGCATCTTCTTGAAAAAATAACTTATAAACTTCATTTTTGAATGTAGGTTTAACATTTTTTTCAAAAAAAATTGTTGGAGAGGGTGAAGTTTGCTTTCTAAAACAATCTCACCGTTAGGATGATTGCATTTCAATTCCATTACAAGGTTATTAGCAATTTAAGTTTTTGTTCAATCTCATACCTTCTTCTACCTAATATTTTTTTAAAGGATGAAGATTAAGTATTCTTTTTTTTTTTAATTCCCAAGATTCCCAACTCAACTTCCCACCATGCAAAAATAGAATTCCAAACTCTGTGGTGCAAAAATTTTAAGTTAAAAATGTTCAAAGTTAAAAAAATCTAATCAAGCAAGGTGCAAAAAAAGTTTTTTTACACTTTAAATACATAAATCTTTCAATTTGTGCGGTCAAAGTTCTTGAGTTTTGTATGACAAATTCTTATAGTAGTCTAGCAAAAGATTCTACGATCAGATATGCAAAATACCTGATTTTCAAACTTTTTTACACTTTGCCATAGAAATAGCAGTTTTGAGTGTGTTTTGACAAAATAAACGCTGTGGTCCTTTAGGGGTTAATAGTCATGCTCATCTTGGTCCTCTTGATATTTGATACGCCTTTCCAGAGAAATAGACCGTGGCAGGACAGAGTTGTGACTGAATTGAATTGATAGTATGCTCTCGGGGTATCATGGTTTGACAAGTGGCTTGGTAACTCAGATGCTGACTTTTCACCAAAATATTGTAGCAGCTGCAATCGTTTGGTGACACGTGTATGAATTCATTAAAAAATGCCATTATGTGGAAATCCAAAGGTGACAGCTTCTCGGCCTTTCTCAAGTGGAAAACATTTCAAATCACTCCTCCTTTTTTGTTTTAAATGCCGCTGTCAAGATTTTTTTGTGAGTTCTGTTGCCTTTGGAAGACACTACGCTAAGACACTACGCTAATAATGATGTATCGTGTTAGGAACACTAATTACAAACTGTAACATTTAATGTCAACACACATATCATGTATCAATTAAGTTTTTATCTAAAAGTCTAAACTAGAACCATAATTTTAGCTTGCACTAATGTTGTATCCATTAATAATACCAAGTGTCAATATAAACATTATTTTTCAACTAAATGAGAACTAAAACTACATGAGAACTAAAGCCAGTCACACAATAGAGTAAGTAACCGTATATCATAACACTAAATATCAATGTTAGCGTAGTAATCAATCATGTCCTATTCAAGTGAGAACTTTACCCAAATTGGTTAAAATTGGTCACATGAGTTATTTATTTAAGAGCAAACTCTTGCTTGTTGTCTTTATATTTTGAGTTTCATGGTTCCAAGTCAACATGGATTTTTGCTCTAATTTTGGAGGATTCATATAATTCTTTTAACTATGCAGGTTTTTGTACATCAAGAGACACCTTGATTCTTTGCATATTATTCTAGTCAGATATATTTAACTAATATGGATCATATAGGTAAACCAAGAGCAGACATGACCATGGAATTTGAGGGATGGTTATATAATAAAAGATATTTTGAAGTTTTTTTGGAGATGCTTGTCAAAAGGAAAGATGTGTGTGTATAGGCAATTTTTACATATCAATGCAACCCAATCTCAAAAATTCATCACCAATTTTTTTAATCAATTATCATGTAAAATTATGAATATCATACAAAAATAATTCAGCAAAAATGGAATTTTGGTCTTTAAGAACTAAACTTTGATATGCTTGATTGCTATTGTATAAGAACTAAAAATCAATGATATAAGACAACAAAATGCCAGTTATATTCTACACTACCAATAAAAAAACTTTGAGTGACATAATAGGATATTGTATATTTGTTGGAGGGCACTGTACATTTGGCGACTTCCTGATTGGAATGAAAGAATGTAAGAGTACTGAGACTCCCTACACTTATGAAGCTTTTTCCGTATGTGAAACAATTAATTGCCATACCTTTCAGTGGTCTTGTTCATTGATGTACCGGTACAGCACAGTCTCTCAGTCACATGGGCCTAAAAAACAAGTCAAAACAATTCCTGTGATTATTGAGTAAGTTTGTTATTATGTTGGTGTCAAGCTCTCCCTTTTCTTTGATTTTTTTCTGTTTTGGCAAGTTGTTGGGTGCAATGTTCAGTGGGAAAATGTTGACTCATCCATGAGAGAGATTGTTCCTTATAATGTATGCTATACACTTGAGTTGAGAGGATATTTGGTGTAGGGCTACTTCTCTTAATTATTGAATTTAAGATGAACATATTGTTTATATAAAATGCTACAAGGGGCATGTTTCCAATATCCTATGTTGTTTTGTAAATTTATTCATTTGGTTTTTTGGGTGGGGCTACCTTACATATAAAATTTAATTGTTTAATTTTATCCTATCTCATATATTCTTCAAAAAAAAAATCTTTTTTATTATATATACATATATAGCAAGTTTTTTTTTAGGCAATCAAAGCTCCATTTGCCTCAAAAAAAAGGGTGAGCTCCAATCTTATAGAAAAAAAGGGGGAAAATTTCCAAAAAATGCCAAATTATAATAACAAAAATTGCATTGCAATACATGCTTTCATGAAATTCTTATCAAATTGAGAATTGATGCCATCAATTCATGATGAGATAGATCCAAAAGTAATGTCAGAAAAATTGATTGTGTTAGCTTCTCCTCAATTTCGTTATCAATGGCCATGATGTTGCAAAAATCCATGGATAGGGGCCACCTTCAACTCCAACCAAAAATAGGGATGGAGCAAGCAAGCTGCAAACCATTTTCAAAGAACTCCACACAACCATTGGTAAAAAAACCAAAAATAAAACATTGGTATATAGTATACACCATGAAATCAATATCAAGCATATGCATTAAAGAGCCATTGCCTAAGTGGCAACTTTTATCAACAAGTTTTAAATATATCTAAATTATATACCACTTATTTTAATCAGCCTAGCATGAGACTCAATAACATAAACCTTGAATCCCTTATTACATGTTTGCATTTATGTTGTTGAGTTGTTGTGCATGAATTTTAGACAAAGTTGGCCTTAACCCCTAAGTGCTTAATCAACCATTTTTTGGATTTTGCCTTTTTTGCGGACTGCCTAGGATGCAAAAAATTACTTTCTAAAAAACAAAAAATATTTTCAAATAGAAAAGCAAGTCTATTTTTCAACCCAATTTGAGTCATGGCAATCCAAGTTAAACTCCACCAAGGAGAAATTTTCAAAGACAAACATTTTAATATTTGCTAGTGTTATAAAATTTACTATTTTGGGAAAGTGATGATATAAATCTCTTTTGAAAGTATGTCATTTTTTGAACTTAGAATAGAATTCATGTTTTTAACCAATCATACCAAATTTTAAATTCTATGAAGAATTTTTTAAATTTTGTTGAATACTATATGGTAAATGCTCATAGATTCCTTAAATAAGAGTTCAAAACCTTTTTTTGAATGTTTGAGTGTATGGATAATTATTGAACCTCAAGCTTCTTGTTTTCTCTTTTGAAGCAAACTTCATCAAAGTTACAAAAGTATCATTTTACAACGGATCTATGTTTTGCCCTTATCCCCTTGGGCATGTAGGGTTAAGTGGTCCCAACCTTGAAAAGGACAAAATAATACATTAACAAGGAAACCATGGTCAAATCTACAAAAAATTAACAAAGATTGTGACCTAACGTATAGTATATAATAAATTAGGTCACAATCTTTGTTAACTTTCTGTAAATTTGACCATGATTTCCTTGTAATGATTCTGAAGCACTTATTTTTGCTAATATTGATAATAATAGCACACCCTATTGGTTGGGTATGGGACGTTGTTGACTATGGATGCTTCCACGGTAGACAGTGCAACAACATGGGTGGGGAGAAGGGAATTGAAGGGATGGAAGTGGGGATGGTGTCCAAGGGCAGCTTTTAAATAGTGCAGGATGGCCAAGTCCAAGACATGTCATAAGCTTTCTGCCTGTTGTTGAGGAGATGAAGGAAGGCAACGTGGCAAGAGCCACATGCATACCCATGAGAAGGTGACTTGAGGCCTCCTTTTTCAACCCATTTCTGCCAAGGGGAGGAGGGCCTTAACTGATGAGCACAACATGTGAGGCTGCTGCTCTGCCCGTCTGACCAGAGCTGAAATCACGGAGTGGTCGGTACAACGGTCAGACATATCATACTGTCCCCGTTTGAAAAAGAGTCATAAAATCACAAACACCACATATGCACAACACACATGTAATTTAGGGCTGTTTCACACTATGGCCAAAGGTCAGAGGTTGTTGGTTTATACCAATCAGGTTGCACAAAATCGAGAGTCCGGCTACTCAAGCTTTCACACTAGAGGTCAAACTCCAAAGGACGTCATCCACCATTTACCTATATGGTAGCACTTTATCATTCAAGGTTGACGGCCTCTCAAAGGGAAGTTTAGGTTTAGCAAAAATGAAGACCCAAACTATGAGCGGAAGGCCATCAGTTTCAACATTTATTGCTATCAATTGTAGCATTTATTGTATATTTTCAGCAAATTTTCTTGACCTCTTGGCAAAATTTGGTCACTCAATTTGAGGGCCTCTCAACTTGGCCGATCATAGAGTGAAGTGGCCCTTACATTCAAAAAGGCCCCACTCGAGAGGCAATACAAGCAAACCTGCCAACGGCAAAAAAATTTATGTAAAAAATAAAAAGAAAAGTACAGAAGCCTAGGAGGCTCAAAGTGTAATCTGCCAGTAAATGTCTCCTTGACAGAACAATGGTGCCCATTTTTTATTAAAAGCTTTCTATAGTTTAGCCCTAATTTTTGGTTCCAATGCGGTTTTATGTATAGCCATATCAGCCAGGGATTGTTTTTTTATTTTACAAGGGTAGCGCAACCTGCACCCAACAATGCAAGCAGGTAAGGAAAAAATGGACAGAACTGGATAAAATTGTCTATATGTGCTTGTTCATCCATAAAGCATACTAATATTAGTAAGCTTTATCCAAATTTTGGCATAATTGATGTTGGCTTGGGGGAGGGATTTGACAATTCCATCCATTTTTATCGTATTTTTTCAGTGTTGTAGTAGCCAATGACAATTTGAGGTAAGATTTAGGAAATTTTTGGCCAGAAAAAAAAACCTGATACCAGCTACTACAGTGGCTGTCCATGCTTGCACACAAAACTTGGCTTGTTTACAGTATGCTGGGACGTAAAATTATCCTATAACTTTTGGCTTCCTCTCAACACCTGAAACTGGAGCCATTGTGATGTATGGCTAGCTGATGATAACGTCTCCATATTTCAGCTGAAAATGAGAGATTCCAAAAAGATGCTCCATAGTTTCTAGGCTGCCCTGGTTGCATAGCCAGGCACACTTGTACATTGAGCAGTAGTGTTTATTTTTATTTTTTTTGAGCTAACCAATGTTCACCAACTGTGGCTAAATTCACCAAACCTTCTACCAAAATTTGCTTCAAAGTTACCAAAATATGTAACTGCAGAAGGTGATTTCAGTTTTTATTGTGCCTAATTTTGAATTTCTTCAAGAAATAAGAGAATTTGCAAGGCGCACTAATAAGATAGTTTATAGTAATTTAAGGAAATTCAATACATAGTGAACAATGGGCTGTAGTATTGAAATATTATCTATCTCAAATATTATGATTCTCCCGTTGTACATCACCAATTGATCCAACAATGAAGTTGCTAAAATTTTAGAAGAGATTTTGTGAGCTAGCATCTCAAAAGGAGAGTATGTCAGTATGTGAACTAGTGAAGGATGCCGCATCAGAGTTGATGGCTTGATGCCCATGGGATTGCAAAAAGGTTGAGGCCAAAATCATACTTGGAGAACGAAGACATGAAACATGTCACCCCTTCATGTATATTAGACCTAATTAACCCTTAAACATCAAATATGACATGTCAGCATGGCATTTTTTAGGTTCAATGGAGACAAACTTGCAAAATTCTAACAAATTTGGATCAATGTGGGATGGCCCCTCCATTTATTACCCAATGGATTGTGGACAACAAAGGTTAGGCAATACCAAAAAAAATTCCTCAATGATCATCCTTTGTGAGTACAATGCAATTTACAAGACATTTCAAAATTATGCTAAAATTCATCCAATTTAGCGTGAAAATTTTGCACTATACAAACTCTCCCACACTATGACTATACAGACTCCCCCATTAAGGTAGGAGCACCCATAAGCGTCAAACTAAGGGTTTTGACCATGATGAGTATTAATAAACAGCTAGCAAATTATAGGGTTCTATTAGGAATAGAAAAATAATGAGTTTTCACTTTTGAATTTATTATTTGGATACTTTGAGAACAAGTTGTGAATTTTTAAAGAGCAAATTGCCATCGCACCCATAACCACTTTCAAGATTTCATGTTCACATGTTGTACATCCTTGTACTTACATCCATTCATTTCCACAGATTTTCCAAGATTTCAAAGGTGACAGTTATGAGGATGATAACGCTTATGGGTGCTCTTACATTAATTGACATAACTTGACTGTGTACTAAAGGGCTAAATTTGGTGTTATTTTTTCAATCTCATTTAGTAGCGTGTTTACCCATACGAGCTGCGCTAAGAAGGAAAGATTTTTTTTTACTGCTACCACGTAGGTCATGGCTATCACTTGCAAAGTAGCAATCTTCAAATTGGCTAACTTAAATTTCGCAGGATTGCTACCAAAAATTTCATATAACTTAGCTTTTAAAGCATGTGAACTTGAAAGCAGTGTTTTTTTTTGGGCAATTTAAGGTCCAATTGCCTAAAAAAAACGGCTAGCTTCAAGCCTATAGGAAAAAAAGAGTGATTTTTTTTCAAAAAATGCCGGATTGCAATAATGAAAATAGCTTTGCAGCCTAGGCTTTCATAAAATCCTTATCTAATTGAAAATTAGTGCCATCATTTTAAAATTATTTGAGCATTTTAATGTTTTTTGAGGTGTTGCCTAATCCAATTCTATACAATACTCAAGTAATGGCAATAGTTATAAGGATGTTTTCAAAAAATGACCTATGAATATTTTTTGCCTACAAAATGTTCCAAAAATCCATGAGTTGGGGCCACCTTCAACTCCAAACATAATAGGGACTGAGCCAGCAAGCTACAAACCATTTTCAAAAAATGCCACCCAAGCATCGGCGAGAAAACCAAAAAAAAAAACCCTGCTTGAAAGTGTTAAAAGATGGAAACTTTGACTTTTCAGCAGTGTTTCTAGCCAATAGAGCTACAAAGGCGAAAACCATATTTGGGATCGCTGCTGCAGAGTCTGTCTGGGATGAACGTGATCCGAACTAGAGCAAGGACAATGAATAAGGCTGCAGAGAGCACTGGCAGGTCGGAAGGCTTGTTCCCACGCTCCCACCTCACTCCCTGCCCCAGCATTCAATTCGTCCCCCCACCCACCCAACTCCAAAGTTCCAAACCCATTTCCTCTCTTCCTCACCGAAACTGCAGTGTTTGCCATAAACCCCCTCACTTGCACCCTCTGACTCCCATTAAAAAAAATTCATTAAAAAACACTCAATAAAACTTCCAAAAAATCATTTTTTTCAGATTTGGCTTCCCTTTTTGGATTCTGTTTTTTCAGAGTTGACAGTGTCACTACAAAACGTCGACTCCACCATGGCTGAACTCATCACTCCCCCCACGCACCATTGTACTTAAACAGCACCAGCTCTCCCTCACAGCTTGTGTGCTCCTCACCTGCCTCCCCTTTGCAGTTTTCGTCATCACTCCCACCTGATTCTGCCATCATCACTAACCCTGCAACACTGCTCTTGCCTTTAAACACCTCTCTCTTTCTCTCGCACACTCTCTCACTCTCTCACTCTCACTCTCCTTGAGAGCTTGTGTTGATTTTTTCTGCTCATTCTGCTGTTACAATAGCCCACATTGTGTGTTTCTAGCCATGGCATTCCCCGAGACGAAGCTGGTTATGGTGGTGCTGGTGCTGCTCTTTATAATGAATACTCTGGCGATGGCCAATGGCATGGAGTACGAGGTGAAGTGGGACTTCCCCACCACGGACAAGTACTACAGCGCCACACAAGGCCGGACCTACAAAGTGGGCGATTCATTGAGTAAGCTTCTTTTGCTTTTTTATTTTTTTATCATTCCCATGCTCTCGTTTCAGCAGTACTCTTACTAGTTAGGCTACTTTCAGAACCGCTCCCCCCTGCTCTCAATTTTATATAAAGAAGGTGTATCAAGTCTGCTTTAGAAGGGTTCCCTGTCTGCGTTCAGTAATGCTGGTTGAGCCAATGGAGTGTCTCTAAAAGGTATGTTCACACTTGGTATTAGGTGGGGGTATTAGCAATATGAATGCAGTCTAAAAGAGTCTGAAAGTGTGTCTAAGTGCATCTAATTTTTCTTTGCTACTACCACTCTGAACTCCAACTGTGAACAGACCTTAAAAGTTAGTCACTTGGTAGAGTTGACATCCATGCAAAAAACCGTATGTTTCAAAAAAAGTGGTAAGTTTCTAGTAAGTTCCTAGTTTGTTACAATTGGTTTGAGAAGTGGAAAGAGCGAGAGATGAAACGGCATGCATGATGCTAGCGGTGGGGGGTTGGTTGTCTGTATGGCAGTGTTCGAGTACATGCAGGAAATGCTAGGAGGGGTATTAGCAGTATGGATGTACTCTAATTAAAACAGTCTAAATGTGTGGCAAAATGCATCTAATTTTCCTTCGCTACTACCACTCTTAACATCAAGTGTGAACAGACCTTTTAAGTTTAACACGAAGTATGAACATACCTTTAAGTTTGGTTACTTGGTAAAGTTGTCATCCATACAAAAAAACCGTGTGTTTCAGAAACTGGTAAGTTACTAGTATGTAACTAGTATGTTACGATTGGTTTGAAAAGTGGAAAGAGAGAGAGAGCATGATGCTAGCGTGGGGGGTTGTGTGTGTGTATGGTAGAGTTTGAGTACGTGCAAGAAATGCACAACGTGGTGAAGGTGGGGAGTGTGGAGGATTTCACGGCGTGCACTGTGTCGACGCCCTTGAGCCCGGAGTTCGCTGATGGCCATACTTCCATGGTTCTAGACACGCCTGGTGCGCATTACTTCATCTGCTCCATCCCCGGCCACTGCGCTGATGGCATGAAGATCAAAGTGCTTGCCAAGGCGTAATTAATTCACCAATTCCTCCTTGTTGGCCTCTTCCAGAACAACAAAGCCGAGGTTTCTCGTGGTAGCTACAAGTATTAGTATTCCTGCACACAACACAACATGTCTAGAATTTCAAATAGCTTTACCGTAAGCTTGGGTTTGTTGTGTTGAATGTGCTTTTTGTGTGTAGAGCTTGTGTTTTTTAGTTGTGGTTTGAAGTTGGTAGCTATGGTGTAAGTTATGTTGGGGGAAGGGAGGGAGAGGAAGAGAGAGAAGCTAACGGCACACCACGTTATCATCCAGGATCCCACCTGGAATAAATGTTCAGCGGTGGAATGGATCTTTGTGATGAACTTTCAAGTGATTGCAACGAGTGTTTCTCTCTTCGTTTACATATTCATGTTTTCTTCATGTTTATTGAGAGTGGTAGTATGGTGAGAATGAGTGTTGTAGTGACGTTACATGTTTGAATTTTCACGTATAATTGGATAGAAATTAGGGACAATTTTATGGATACTCTTGTGGTCCTGAAGTTTGCCACATGTGTATAAGGTAGTCGCTCTAAAACCGTCACTTTAAGGGCTGTTCTGGATTTTCATGGTCTTTTCAAGACATGAAGATTTTCTGCCCAGGTAGTCGCTCTAAAACCGTCACTTTAAGGGCTGTTCTGGATTTTCATGGTCTTTTCAAGACATGAAGATTTTCTGCCTAATTTTTCGTCAAACAGAAATGGATGCTAAATGTAATCCAATTTTTTCATATTTTTTGAAGCATTATTGAATTGTTCATGAATTTTCAAAGTTTTTGTAGTAAGTACCTATATGTGACCCTAGGTTTCCCATAAAGCGTCCCCTTGCAACTTGTAAAGAGATCAAGTGAATAGAGGAGTATGATTGGCTCTTGTAGATAAAATACACCTTTTCTTTTAAGATTAAGAAGGGTCCATTCAAGAACCATCTCATATCCATTCTTGGACTGGCTATGGATCGCTTTAAATGTGAGGATTGCAATTAGAGCAAACTACCTTAGGTACTCTTGAAGTTTGCCATATGTGTATAGGTACCCTTAAAGTTTGCCATATTTGTATAGATACCCTTGGTTTTTCAGAACTACAAAAATACTTTTGGACCTAAAGTCTCAAGCGTTTGTTTCTTATGCATGTTACTTCCTTCATGACCAATGTCAAAAACAAGGTGTGCAATAGAGCAAGGATGTTTGTTCTATGTCTAAGGCATCTTTTAATGCTTCAACTTACACCAAAAAGTTCTGTTCTAGAAAAGTGCACGAAGTCAGTGAGGGTTGGGCTCCCACTTAGTAGTATAGATGTGGTTTTGTTTGACCTTCCACAAATAAAATATGTGGCAATGGAAGTTTTAGCAGGTTTAGTGTGGATATGTGAGAAAATGGTTTATAGTGCAACTATTTTTGTTGATATGTTGAATTAAGAGGTGAAATTCATGTGGGATGCTTGCAATGCATGCACTTATAGAAATACAATTGCAAGCTATCTTGATATGTATGGCAATGCATTCATATAATAATTATTTTGTAAAGTGTCAAGAAATTAGGGTGGGGCAACCTAAACACAATGTTTAGTGAATAACATGCATTGGAATTGAGATTGCTTGATATAAGGGATAGTCATGGCACTTTTGAGGATGGAAAGAGAATGGAGATTGAGAAGTTGTGGAGAGAAACAAGGAGCCAATAGGAGCAAGTTATTTGTGAAGGTGCTGTGACACCCCATTTGTGTGGTTTGGAGAATGAGAATGGAGAATGCAAGGTAACTTCATTCCTTGACCAATTAGGAAGGGGGCGACTTACAACACTCGGTAAAACTAGGAAGCCAAGTGGAAAAACCAAGTAGTGGTGAATTATTAGCTTGCTAAACTTTAAGGCCTCTGTTCTTCACCTCTGAAGGAGAATAATGGGTAGCTGAGAAGTTTAGCACGCGTAGCTAAACAAAGCTTCCGATAGTCACCAGCTACTCAACACGCTTGCATTCTCTAGATCCGTTCACAAAAGTGCCGTGACTACCCCTATTGTGCTTGATAGGTGATACCGCCTTGGATGAACTGAGGGCAAGTTCTGTACAGTACCTAGCAACCATGAATTGTACCCTCCCTTGCTGGAATATAAAGAAATTTTCATACCACATAGCAAAACTGGGTTTTTGTTGTTTTGAATGATAGGTATTAGTTCTTATGCAATCCCAACCAAGCCTACTAAATTTTGATTCCTCAAAACCAAAACCCTATTTTTGGTGAATTGTTTTGTATTAAATTCATGATTTTACATGAAAATTGATTGAAGAAAGTTGGTGATGAATTTTTGAGATTTGATTGCATGGAAGTGTAGGTATTCATGCTCACATCCTTCCTTCTAATAAGTATTTCCAAAAAAAGCTCCTAAATTCCTTCTATAATGATTTCAATGTTGAGATGAACATGTTCAAATTTTGCAAAATAAATGTTTCTTCATGACAATCAAATTTTGTTATTTGACTCATACTCTGTGACTAAATTTCTACCTTTGAACACAACAATATATCTACTTAGCCAAAAGCTAGTTTATAAACAAAAATATCTATTTTACAAATTTTGATCCTACCACAACCCACATTGAACTCAATGTCAATCATAATTTTGTTACTTAGAGATATTATTTTTAACATGAAAAAGGTACACATAGATGTTTCCTACACATACATGCAATCAAATCTCAAATATTCATCACCAATTTTCTTCAATCAATTTTCATGTAAAATCATGAATTTAATACAAAACAATTCACCAAAAATAAGCTTTTGATTTTTAGGAATCAAAATCTGGTATGATTGGTTGGGATTGCATAAGAATCAATATCTATCATCCAAAACAACAAAAACTCAAATTTGCTATGTGGTATGCAAAATTCTTTGAATTCAAGCAAGGGAGGCGACTATTCATGGTTGCTGGGTACTGTACATCCAACACTGATTTTTGTCATGTTTGTTTGGAGCATACAGATGATTTTTGTTGACGATGCAATTGACAGGGGAATTCTGGAAGCACCGTCTCCGATGAAACAGTATATTCATCGTATCGGCCTCCGTCCTCGTCACTGCTCCGGGCCTGCGGTCGGAAGCGCTGGGGTTTGTTACGCGAGCTCCGACTTCTCCCTCACCACCAGGTCTCCATTGGCACGCAAGCCTTCGCCGTATCGCTCTCCAGATGTGTGAGGATTTCGTCGAGGTCGGAGAGAGCTTCGCTTCGGCGACTAATTCGTGGAGTGAGGGAGTTTGATTGCGAACGTGGCCATTCCTAACGGCGATTGGCTGTACCGCTTTGGAGTTGTGTGAGGGTTTGGTGGAGGTCGGAGAGAGAGCTTGGCTTCGGAGACTTATTCGTGGAGTGAGGGAGTTTGACTGCGACGTGGCCAACTCTAACGGCGATTGTCGGGACCGCTATGCAGCTGTGTGAGGATTTCGTTGAGGTCGGAGAGAGCTTGGCTTTGGCGACTTATTCGTGGAGTGAGGGAGTTTGATCGCGAACGTGGCCATTCCTAACGGCGATTGGCTGTACCGCTTTGGAGCTGTGTGAGGGTTTGGTGGAGATCAGAGAGAGCTTGGCTTCGGAGACTTATTCGTGGAGTGCGGGAGTTTGACTGCGACGTGGCTAACCCTAACGGCGAGCTCACGGAAATGTCGAGAGCCGGCTATTGAGAGGGGATCGCTGCATTTGGAGCTGCTTGGTGGAATTTGGCGTTGCACGAGGTGAGTGTCCTTCAAAACCTCGCCACTCTCATCACTTAACTTCGTGGAGAACTCTATATTTCTTCTTTTGATGGCTGAGACACCTGAAATAGCCATATGCCGTTTTACCGCGGAGAGCGAGGTTGCTGCAGTCAGGTTTGGACTCCGTTCAAGAGTGTCCGTGCTTGGATAGGATTTTTGTCTAAATACGATGCCAAGCACTCTTTTGTTGTCGTCTTGTTTATAGCAGGTGTACATTTTTGACCAAGTCAATATGTTAGGCTGTTGGTAGTAGTTGTCGCACAGGTCCATGCTACTTGTCTTGATACCGTTTTGTCGTTTGGTACTTTGCTTGATGTTCGTAGTTGAGGGGTTTGGCTCAAATGTGAGGGTTTTTGTGAAAGCTTTGATGTTTCAATCATAATGTCATGGTCGGATCTGGTTGGGGAGACTTTGCCATGAGCAGAATGGGGTTGGGAGCATTACGGTTGCAGCTCACGGAGTGGCTGGGTCTTTGTAGGGATTTTGCAAGTTGGATTGTACAGCTTGTGAGATTTTGTGGTTGTTGGTTGTCAGGCGATTGTGTGATGATAGAGGATGATGTTCTAGCAGTTTGGGTAGAAGTAGCGTTTAGGGTGAAGTAATGTTTGGTGTTGCTATGTGACTTGTTTAAGTGGACAATTTCTCTTTGGATTGATTGGATTTGTTGTTCTTAGATTGTTTGAGATTGCTTGGTACTTAGTCTTTTGTTTTGGCAATTAGGGTTCTAGCATCTTAGTGGATGTTGCACCTGGCTACATGTTGAGTAATTTTAGGGTGATGCTTAGTGCAACTCTACAGCAAATTCTAGAGAGGCAAGTGGTGACCATCCAGTTATTGTTGTAGCAGAGCTGATCTGATTTGTACCTAGCAATGCTGATTTTACTTTGTTGGCTTTGAAGGTTTTGTGTGACGGGGTTTTTTCCTTAGCATTCATAAAGGAGAATTAGGGTTTTGCTGAGATTATGACCAACACATTAGAGAAGAGGGTGGTATGCTGTCATCAAGTGATTTGGTGTTTGCTCTAGTCCCGGAATTGCGAGGATGAATTGCAAGGCAGATTATGGAGACCCTAAATTTTTGTCATGCAAGATTCTTTGTGTTTTTATTTGAATTTTGCTTTAGTGTCAAATGATGTTTTGTACAAAGTTGGCCAATATGATGCTTTGCTTGTGATCTTAGTTTTTTTTTTAAATTGTAAACATTGAATCTTTGATTTGTTTGATACGATTGAAATGAGCCCGTAGTCAATCGATGTGGGTTGAGCGTAGGGATGTGTCACTTGACGTAGTTTTGGTACTATGATGGTCTAGGTTGAAGCACGTTCATAGTTTTTGTGAATGGATGAATCTCTACCCACTTTTGCATTTTACAACCGATTGAGTCAATGAAACTGCATCTTGTGAAGTAACCGAGGAAATGTATTGCTAGCTGAATATTGCAAGCATACAAAGTCACAAATGTTGCATTTCCTTGAGGATTACTATTGGCTTCTCAAAGCTTGAAATTAGATGTGTGCTATTTGTATAGCAGCTTTTTCAGCTTTTTCATCTCAACGCGCTCCTCAACGAGCTTTTGATTGTTGCCTTCTTGGTTCTTTTGTTACTGACACCTCCTTTGAGGAGAAAATTTGCATGTTTACCTTTGTTGAGAGCGTTGGTTGAAAGGCTTAGGCTTGTGGTTTAGTAACCCCTGGGGAGTTGTGTTGCCTACTATATTGGCGTTGACTACACGCTTATTGAATGTTTTGGTGCACCCTGTTTGGATATTCTCATTCTTGAGAACATGGTTGTTCTAGCCCATTCTATTTATAGTCATGCTTATTGACGTAGGAAAACCTTTTCACTGGGATTAGTACATTGGGAATCTTATAGTTCTTCCCTCTTTTGTACGTGTGTTTCTCAGTTTCCAAATCTTGTTCTTGCACTGCTTGCTAAATCTACAAGCAAAAGGAAAAAGAGTGTTTGTTTGTTTGGAGAGGAAATCATTTAGAAGTCTAGATTTTTCTCATTTGGAAAATTGTGCGTCTATAATGTGAGGATTTGTGTTGATTTCCCATGCTTGATGCATGGCTGGTCTTTTCTTGTTTGGTTTGTGTTTGGAGTGGATTGGCTGAGATCGTTGCAAGTTTAATGTAGACTTAATGCCGATTACAAGATGTGGAATTAGGATCCAATAAGGAGGAGCAATTGTATGGCGTACTGTGATATGGCAAGTAGCCTCTCTCACATTTGCTCTAGATATATCACAAGGAAAGCCATAGCAGCGAACAACACTTTGTTTCTCATCCACCAGTGATAGAGGTTTTATCTTTTGATCTCAATGCACAAAAATGTTAGAAGTTATACAAAGGAAGTACAAAAGTTAGAAATTATGTTTTGGCAAGACCATATTAGGTAAATTGGGAAAAATAGAGGTCCCATTTTGTACACCTTAAACCCAAAAAGTAACCTTAAACCAGGTTCAAAGGTATCATATTCAGTCTGAGCCACTAAGATTTTTTCCCTCCCAAATTCCTCCTCTCAATTGAGGGCATGTGTACCAAAAAATAACTTTGGAGCTCAAATTAAGGTGATCACCTTAATTTGAGCAAGTCCCAAAATGTGTTGTTTTTCCCAATTTAATTAATATGGTGTTTTGCTCTATATGAAATAATTGTCCATTGTCCTCTTTATGTAAAGAGCAGCATGAAGCACTATTTTCTAGGTGTTTTTGTTGTAAAGTGTTAGGCAATTTTAAGTTGTTGAAGATTGAATGATTTTGCATGTTGTATGGGATAGTTATTAAGGGTTAAACTTTTTTGGCAAGTGCCGTAAAATTGCTTGATTTGTTGAGTGGTTGTACTCATTTCTTTTTTAAACATACAAAATTTGTAGAAGATAATTTTTGGGTGACAGCTATTTGAGTCGGCATTGATTTTGGTTGTCCAATCCTCAAGCAAGCACAAGGATTGCTCGTGGGGTGAGGCCCTAATTGTCAAGGCTAGTATTGGCAAAATTCAGAGATTGAAGTATTTGTTTGAAGAAAGTTAACCCAAACTAACACAAGAAAGCGCTTTTTAGGTCTTCCCTCTCTTGGTATTGTGGTAGTGGAAGTCGGCAAATGGCTTGGATGCAATGGTGGAATCATTTTATTGCAGTTAAAAGACAAGATCTTGAATGTCAAGTAGGGAGGACATGCTTTGTAGTGATGTTATAATTATGTGAATAATAGTTGTTTTAAAACATGTGTCTTTGATCACCTGTCTCTTTTGTGGGTTGAGTTGAGAGGAACACTAGATGCAAGGGGCGATACTTGCATGAGGAGGAACATTGAATTCAAGAGGCAATGCTGGCAATGGTCAATCCACATGTTGTTGGTTTTTTATTAGGACTTAAAAAGATGATGTTGAACATGTCCATGTATACAAAGTTGTGGGTGGGTGACTTTACTTGCCAATTTCAAATGTTATGTTGCATTAGCTTGTTTGAGTTGGAACACATGGATAGGTGGTAAAGTACGTGACGTGTTTAGGTAATGGGAAGTTGCTTGGTGATTGGTCCTTGCATGTGGGAGTATTGGAGATTTTGGTTTTGTGAGAGGTGATGTTGAGGATGTGGGTGTCAAGCTTGGCAAAGTGAGATCTTGCTTCCTAGAATTTCCTTGGCGTAATGTCTTGTATGTTGTGGTTTTCTTGTCACAAATTGTTGTTGAATGGTACAAAGATATCATATGATTTGGTGCATCATTTGTAATGTTTAAGTTTTCATTGAAACTCTTTATCATTACAAAGATCTAAAAAAATGATTTTATGGCAATTAGAAGTGTTGCAAGACTTAGTGTGGGTGTATTGTGAATGGTGATTTAGTATTGGGAGAAGAGTTTGTACTATGCAATTTAGAGTGTGCATTCTTCAACTTTCTAAAGGTTAGATATTATTGTTAGATGTTGCATTCATTGTTTTGACTACAATGCAAGGATCATTTGAAATGTACTAGAGAGGTAGTGATGTTGTGTTAGGTGGTGTCCTATTTCTATTATGGAGAGTGGTTGCCATTTACTCATAAATATTTTTTTGTTGTCTCAGTATCCAAGGTTTTGGACTTATGTTGATGAGCACATATCATGTGGTATTGATTGCTTAGGTGTTCATGTAAATGGTTTGTTAGTATTGGGTGGTGTATTATGCCAATCTTGGATTTATTATGCAAAACTTGATTATTTGAAAGGTCCCTTGTTAAGCACAAATATATAATTTGAAAGGACTTATTTTAGACATTACAATAAATGAAGATACTATATTATGATAATTGGTAACAAAGACCAAGGCTAGGATCTTATAATTTTTGAGGCATAGTGATTTTTATTGGCAGTTTGTAATGATTATCACAAAGATTAATGTGAATGCATTAGACTATAACTTTGGATGTCTTCATTGTAAAAGTTTGTTTTCTATATTGAGAGATGTTATTGTGTGAAGTAGTGCTTAAGCATTTTAGCATTTTTGCATGGTCTTGGGTGTATGCGGTAAATTTTTTGTTGAAAGGTTTGAAGGTTGATATGCCACCATTTTCCTTGACAAGTTGCAAGCTTTATTGGTTTTTAATGATTGAAACAAAAATGAAGTCTTAGAGATCATTTGGTGCAACTCAAATTTGAGTTGAAGATGAATGCCATTTTTTTTTTAATTGCGTGTTTCATGTGCATGCATAGTCGTCACTTGTTGATGGAATTGTTGGTATTTGATATGTAGAATTCCCACCATGTGCTTGAAGAATGTTTAATGTAACTTGATCTCTTTGGAATTTGTTGTTATTCATTGTTCAACTATTTTGGTGAGCTTGTAATTGGCAAAGTTTGTTTGCATATTACAATATTGCATGTTTTATGTTTAAACAATGGTTGCGTTTCACTAATCATGTTGATACCTTCATTTCAATTTTCAGGTGAAAATGGCATGATTTGAGGTCAAAGTTCTTGGAATTTACAAATTGTTTTTTGTGACTTTCGTCAACTATTTGATGGCCAAACTTGTGAGAGTTATGAAGGCTCTTGTATCAAAATTGTCAAGAGGGACAAATGGTTTGGGACATCCTTCTGCCACAAATAATGATGGTGTAAATGTGGAGGCTAGTCCTTTGGAAAATCTTTGTATTGAAAGATGTGGTGGTAAAAGGTCAAACAATGCAAGAGGTTCTGGAAGTCTTTCCATGGAGTGGAGTATTGGGGAGAATACAAGATCATCCAACCAAGGTCTCTTTGACTTGTCCAATGATGGTGGGGATATGGAAATAGTCTCTATCAAGCTACCTTCCACTTTAGAAAGTGAGAATTCCTTCTTAAAATGGTATGAAGTGCAAAGCAAGAAGGTTGACCAAATATTGGCACAAGGTGAGGGGCAAATGTTGAATGCCAAGAAATGCCAGCATATGATCAAGAAACTTCGAGAAGCAGTGGATTTGATGTTGAAGATGATATGTGCATCTAGAAGAGCCAAGGAGTTCAATTGCATCTTGAAAGATCTATATCGGGTTTCAGTGAAAGCATTTGCATTAGTAAAGAAGTGCAGAGGTGAAGACTTGGTTGTTGGAGTTGTTTATCAATTGGAGAACCAAGAATCCTTTCGAGAGCTGTTGTTGGAGTTGGAGTGTTGCTATAATGCAGCATGTGCCTTGATCCATAAGATTCAACCTAGGTATGAGGTTAGGTCTTTGGACTTTGGTAATGCATCATGTGTGGATGTTGAGATTGATCGAGCAACATTGAAGGGGATGTTGGAGAATGTTGAGATTGTATGTCAAGCGTCAAATGAGTCATCCAAGTTGAAGAAGTATTTGTTGAAAAGATTGAGGGACTTGGAGGAAGTACAGGGAGGTGAGTTGGATACATTGGAGTTTGCGGATTGTGGCACGTTTGAGAAAGGCAAACAACTAGGTGAAGAGGGAGGGTATGGTTCAGTTTATGAATCAAAGTGGTTGGGTTTGCCATGTGCTGCTAAGGTCTTGCATAGTGATGGAGATGAATGCGATGAGATGATTATGGCCAATTTTCGCAAGGAAGCAAGTATCTTGGCAGGCTTGAATCATCCAAATCTTGTAAAGTTCATGGGAATGGGAGTAGGTGACAAGGGATGGCCATTTTTGATGATGGAGAAGATGGATAAGAGTGTGGCAAGCTTGATGAAGGAACACATCAAGGGAGATGGATATGGCCTTCCACTTGATGTAGCAATTGATATCATCCAACAAGTAGCAAGTGGCATGTATTACTTGCATGACATGCATGTTGCACATCGTGACTTGAAGCTCGAAAATGTGTTATGGATGAAGTTAGATGAGGGTGAGGAGTGCCACTCAAGTTTTGGTGGCTTTGGTAGTGTGAAGTTGACTGATTTTGGGATTTCCAAAATTGAAGTGGGGGATGAGAGCTTGGTGGTGGCAGACAATATGGGCACCAGAGTTTATAGGGCCCCAGAGACAATGAGAATATGTAGAGGTATGACGGGAAGTTATTTTGCAGCGGATGTGTATTCATTTGGCATCATGTGTGCTGAGTTGTTGTATGGAAAAGTGGAATTTGAACAACCATATGATTCTTTGAAGGACCTGTACACAAAGATTGAAGGTGGCATGCGCCCCAAATTGCCAAGCGGATGTGGAGAATTTGCTACTTTGATAAGGCAATGTTGTGCTTATCATTCTTTAGAAAGGCCAACATTTTTGGAAATATGGAAGCAAGTCATATGTTTGAAGACCAACTACTTAAAAGGAGAAGAGTTGTGTTTTCTCACTTGCTGTGTAGACCAGGTATTTTAGAGAATGTATTTGCTTGAATCTTGTACAATATATGATGTTTTACCTTCATGAGGATTGAATGTATATTTCACTTATATTGGCTATTTAAGCATTGAGTTGTTGGTGTTAATATCAAAAGGTGGGTGTTGTAGGTGAATGCAAGTGAGCAAGCTGAAGTGCATTCAAAGTTGTTTGGTGTTGATGAAAAAGTCAAAGAGGTGCAAGTTTGTCTTGAAGGAGTAAATACTTTGGGCATTGTGGGCATGGGAGGAGTAGGTAAAAGCACTATTGCTCAAGCTATATTTGATGCAGAAGAAGGCAACCAAAAATTCAAGAAGAGATGCTTTCAGCATATTGGAATGCTTGGAAGTGATGAAGAATGCTTGCCAATATTGGAGAAGATGTTGGAGAAATTGGATGTGAAAGTGAAATTGGAAGACTTGCTGCATGGGAGAAGGGAGTTGGAGAAGGCCTTGAAAGAGAGCAACATCCTCCTCATATTGGATGATGTATGGAATGGGATCCATCTTAGCAACATCATTTCTCCAGGCACTTTATCATTGTGTAGAAACTCAAGGTTGATTGTTTGTTCACGCAATTGGGATGTGATAAAAGATCATGTGGAAAGGAGATATGATATGCAACCATTGAGCGACAAAGAGTTGTGCATGAAGTTGTTCACTATGCATTGCTTTGGAGGTAGTAAGGGTGGCATTCCAAAAGAGTTGTTTGAAGTGGGTGAAGAAATTGTGGAAGCTTGTAAGGGCTTGCCTTTGAGCTTGAAGGTACTTGGTGCATTTTTGCGTGGAAAGGAGAGATTGAGGAGTTGGGAGAGAGTGTTGCAACGATTGAAAAGAGGGAGGTCACCCCAAGGTGGAGATGATTGGAGGATATTTGAGGTGTTGAAGATAAGTTTTGATGGGTTGGAGGAGTTGGAAAAGAGGATGTTTTTGGACATTTGTTGTTTTTTCCTTGAAGATGCATATGGTGAAAGGTTGTCAATAGACCATGATTGTTCCAGAATACTCACCCATGGAGAGAGTGCATTGATCAAAGCATTTGAGATGTTGATACATCGTTCGCTATTAGAAATACATGATGGTATGTTGGGAATGCACGATCAACTTCGCGACATGGGTCGCAAGATTGTGGAATGGAAAGTTCATGGTCAACATGGTTGTAGCGTTGGAGAGACAAAGTATGATGGTACTCGACTTCATCATCTTGGTTCAAGAGAACTTGAGCAAATGAAAGAGAAGGTGAGGGCGTTCTATAAGTTTGATATGGTATGTTGTTATTTGGATGGAAATACTTAGAATTTGTTAATGCATAGAGGTTTCAAAGTTTCTTATTTTTGATGTGTAGTTATTTCATTAATTGGATAGCTTGATTGTATTTTGATATGATTTATTTTCAAATGGGTAGATTAATTGATGTGTTTTACAATTGGATTTCTAGGAACTCAGTATGTGAAATGTTGTGTGTGACTAGAATTTTGATTTTGGGAAAGTTGAAGGCATTTCATGTAAAGTGTTGAGGGACAATGCCTCTTCGGAGAAGCTTCTGATGGAAGGAGCATGTTCAAAATTGCGTATTTTGCTAATTCAAACAGGTATGGAAGGACAAATTGCTTAATGGATGCTATGAAATCTTACATTATTTGGAGAAATCTGATAGTGGTGTTGAGCTAAATGTGATAAGTGTTAGTGTGTTCATACACAAAGCTCTTTGCACATCAAAGAAATAAGTATGATATGAGTATTTAGACTTGTTTTTCTTATGTGACAAGATTGGTGCAAATTCTATTAAACAAGGACATTGATTTATTTCACAAGGCTTGTGTCTGAATGTGTTACAATACTCTAAATAAAGAGAAGAGCAGTTTTTTTGCATTTTTTACTTTGTACAAGTTTCATGTGTAACACTCAAGTTCTATTAAATAATGACAAGCTTGAGGTTAATAAATTTTGCAAAATGTAATGATGTTTTTAAAACTATTGTTGTTGTCATTATTGTATTTGATTTTTGCATATGTATGTGTATTGCTACAAAATCTAAGGGTTTTTTATGTAAATTGTCAAATGTAGATTTCAAGAAAGTACCATTGAGCTTCACTAAATTGACAAGTTTGACAACATTGGAACTTTCCGGTGTTCAAATGGAAAAGTTACCAAAGGGGTTGAAACATTTGAAGCTTGTGAGGTCTTTAAGACTCAGATTATGTGGCAAGTTGGAGTTTCTTTCCAAGGAATTGGCACATATGACATCTTTGACATCACTTGATTTGAGGGAGTGTTCCAAACTATCGGCAATACCCAAAGAACTGGGGAACTTGTCATCTTTGACATCACTGGATTTGAGTTGGTGTTCCATACTATCGGCAATACCCAAGGAATTGGGGAATTTGTCATCTTTGACATTGTTTGATTTGAGGAGGTGTTCCAAGCTATTGGCAATACCCAAGGAATTGGGGAACTTGTCATCTTTGAGATCACTTAATTTGAGTGGGTGTTCCATACTATCAGCAATACCCAAGGAATTGGAGAACTTGTCATCTTTGAGATCACTTAATTTGAGGAGGTGTTATGAGCTATCGGCAGTACCCAAAGAATTGGAGAACTTGTCATCTTTGACATCACTTGATTTGAGTTGGTGTTCCAAGCTATCGGCAATACCCAAGGAATTGGGGAACTTGTCATCTTTGAGATCACTTAATTTGAGTGGGTGTTCCATACTATCGGCAATACCCAAGGAATTGGGGAACTTGTCATCTTTGAGATCACTTAATTTGAGTGGGTGTTCCATACTATCGGCAGTACCCAAAGAATTGGAGAACTTGTCATCTTTGACATCACTTGATATGAGTGAGTGTTCCAAGCTATTGGCAATACCCAAGGAATTGGAGAACTTGTCATCTTTGAGATCACTTAATTTGAGTGGGTGTTCCATACTATCGGCAATACCCAAGGAATTGGGGAACTTGTCATCTTTGAGATCACTTAATTTGAGTAGGTGTGCAAATCTAGCAGAAGTGCCCAAGGAGTTGGGGAACTTGTCATCTTTGACATCACTTGATATGAGTGAGTGTTCCAAGCTATTGGCAATACCCAAGGAATTGGGGAACTTGTCATCTTTGAGATCACTTAATTTGAGTGGGTGTTCCATACTATCGGCAATACCCAAGGAATTGGAGAACTTGTCATCTTTGAGATCACTTAATTTGAGGAGGTGTTATGAGCTATCGGCAGTACCCAAAGAATTGGAGAACTTGTCATCTTTGACATCACTTGATTTGAGTAGGTGTTCCAAGCTATCGGCAATACCCAAGGAATTGGGGAACTTGTCATCTTTGAGATCACTTAATTTGAGTGGGTGTTCCATACTATCGGCAATATCCAAGGAATTGGGGAACTTGTCATCTTTGAGATCACTTAATTTGAGTGGGTGTTCCATACTATCGGCAGTACCCAAAGAATTGGAGAACTTGTCATCTTTGACATCACTTGATATGAGTGAGTGTTCCAAGCTATTGGCAATACCCAAGGAATTGGAGAACTTGTCATCTTTGAGATCACTTAATTTGAGTGGGTGTTCCATACTATCGGCAATACCCAAGGAATTGGGGAACTTGTCATCTTTGAGATCACTTAATTTGAGTAGGTGTGCAAATCTAGCAGAAGTGCCCAAGGAGTTGGGGAACTTGTCATCTTTGACATCACTTGATATGAGTGAGTGTTCCAAGCTATTGGCAATACCCAAGGAATTGGGGAACTTGTCATCTTTGAGATCACTTAATTTGAGTGGGTGTTCCATACTATCGGCAATACCCAAGGAATTGGGGAACTTGTCATCTTTGAGATCACTTTATTTGAGTGGGTGTTCCATACTATCGGCAATACCCAAGGAATTGGGGAACTTGACATCTTTGACATCACTTTATTTGGGAGGGTGTTCCAAGCTATCGGCAATACCCAAGGAATTGGGGAACTTGTCATCTTTGAGATCACTTAATTTGAGTGGGTGTTCCATACTATTGGCAATACCCAAAGAATTGGAGAACTTGTCATCTTTAACATCACTTGATTTGAGTGGATGTTCCAAACTATTGGTAGTACCCAAAGAACTGGGGAACTTGTCATCTTTGAGATCACTTGATTTGTGGAGGTGTTATGAGCTATCGGCAGTACCCAAAGAATTGGAGAACTTGTCATCTTTGTCATCACTTTATTTGGGGGGGTGTTCCAAGCTGTCGGCAATACCCAAGGAATTGGGGAACTTGTCATCTTTGACATCACTTGATATGAGTGAGTGTTATGAGCTATCGGCAATACCCAAGGAATTGGGGAACTTGTCATCTTTGACATCACTTGATTTGAGGGAGTGTTCCAAGCTATTGGCAATACCCAAGGAATTGGGGAACTTGTCATCTTTGACATCACTTGATTTGAGGGAGTGTTCCAAGCTATTGGCAATACCCAAGGAGTTGGGGAACTTGTCATCTTTGAGATCACTTAGTTTGAGTGGGTGTTCCATACTATCGGCAATACCCAGAGAATTGGAGAACTTGTCATCTTTAACATCACTTGATTTGAGTGGATGTTCCAAACTATTGGCTATACCGAAGAAATTGAAGAACTTATCTACTTAGGTATGAATTTCCTTCTAAGGGTGTTCTAAGCTATTTCCAATATCCAAGGAATTGAAGAATTTGTCATCTTTTATTGTTGCTTATGTTTGACAGGTGTTCCAGGTTGTTGACATTTTGTATAGAGCAGAGAGTCTATTGTTTTTCTGAGTCAATATTGTAAGTTGTTTATAATATCTAAAGAACAATAGAGTTCTTTCAAAAAAAATCTTTTACGTTTCTTTATTATTCAAAATCAAGTTTTATTTAAGTGGCTTTCTTGTGTTTTACTTTGTTTTAAAATATGTCAATGGTTTTTTTATTGATGTTATTATACGCATTAGCGTGATGTAGACGATTCAAGTTGTATTAAAGAAAGTAGGACTTCTATCCTTTGGAATTTGAAAATTTGTTGAAACATGAAGTAGTTTTGTTTTGGATTGGTTGTCATTCTTTAAAAACACAAATAGGTGCTAAAAGGTTAGAATCATTTTCATTTTATTTTCAAGGGTTGCATTGCCTAATTGTTTCATTAGAAGAAAATAATGGGCCATTATATTTGCACTTTGGTGTATGTCTTTTGAAGTTGGAAATTATAGGAAAATCTTATGTACACTCTACTATCATAATGTTTCTATTTTAGAACAATTGATTTAATAAACCCTAAAATATGGTGGTGTAAACTTGGGATTCCATTTACTTTTAGCATGCATCTGACATATGGCATGGTCTATGTGAATGAAATTGTACATAATCCAATCACAATGGTTGACCAACCTCTAAAGATGTTTAGTTTATTTTACTGGTATTAGCATCTAAAGCAATTAACTTCATCTTATGGCATTTTAAGAATCATTTGACTTTGTCATCACATGGTTTGATAGTAGTTGTGCTTTATTATTGTTTGTTTCTACTTATGATTATGATCCAAGGCATTGGGGAATTTGACCTCTTGGACATCTCTTTAGTTTGGTTGGTGTTATCATTTAAGAGCATCATTTAACACATTGAACAACTTTTTTTTTGACGTAAAGAAAAACATGGAATTGGTAATATTTGACCTTTATGACTAGAATTTTGAGACCTCTACGTGGAGATCACTGAGTTCAAAAGAGAACACGTATATGCATATGTTGCCACATTTGATGAATGCTTTTTTTTAAAAACAAATTGCCAAAGTTTCTAATTAAGTACAAGTTTTTTGAAATGTTTGAAATTACAGTATTTGAATATATTTGAAAGATTTCAACTTGTGTAGAAAGTTGGGTAGAAATTCAAATCAAAACTTAGGTGAGACTTTGTGTGGAATATGTGTATTGTGAATGTCGTGATTGTAATTTTGATTGTACTCGTCTGACAACCTAAAATTGCATTCCATGGCCTTGGCTTGGATTCTCTTGATTTTGAACAAAAACTCTTTAGGATCAAAGTATTGAGAGCTTGTAGTGGTAGGCTTTCTTTGATAACCAGTATGCTGAATATGAAGGTGTAGTGGGAAAAAAACCAATTGCATTTTGAAATTGTTGGCAAAAAAGTCGGTTAGATTCTACTAAAAAATCTAATTATAGCATATTACTATGTAAATTTAGAAAAATATCCGGCACAGTCTGGAAGAAAACCGGTTGTATATGGAAAATGCCGATTTTTAGCTAGTGAAGGCCAAAAAATTTCCCAAACATTGGTTTGAGTTAGTACCTTCATCTAAAGGTACTTTGTTGTAGAAAAATATTGCCAAGTTTGGTTATTATTTAATAGAAAACTTACCAATATACCCCTGCCTATTCATAAAATGTCCAAATGAGGTGGAAGCACCCATAGTTGATAACGTCCCATTCCCAACTAGTAGGGGGTGCTATTTCCACCATGAGTAAGGATAGATGTTTTGGAATGCGTTTTCTGACTTTTTCAAGGTTGGAGCTAATTAAGTCATGCAACATGTCCCAAAGTGAGATAGAAAGCAATGAGCTAAAATTAGTTTGGCTAGTATCAGAATTGCATACATCTAGACATTGGCAATGGGTGAGAAACACTTTTGACTCCCAAAATTTACAGTAATTTTAGTTTTGCGAACAAAATTATGAAAAAAATGCATTTCCAATATTTCTTAAGGTTCATTCTCACTTGTTCTAATGGGTTAGCAAGTACTGGTTTTTGAAGTGCTCATAACCTGTGTGTTTGCACTACACTGCATTTTTACACACCGAGTCTATGTGGCAGCCCTTCTGGCAGGTTTGTAAGAGTGCTGGATTGCAAAATTACAAGATAAAAAGGCGTGACTTTCAAGATTTTTAGCAATTTAGGGAAAGCATGAAATCTTTGTGATTATGCACACTTGAGGCTTTTCTAGATTTTTATCACTGGTATTATGTACTGGTGGGTGGGGGAGTCAATTTTGGAAGAGCGAGGTGATAATATCCAACGTTTTGCGAAGACGACAAGCAAAGACAACAAAAAGAAGACAAGACATGAGAAGAAGACATGTTCAACTCAAGTCAGCTTTGCACAATGGACGGGAGTTTTAGAAAACAACAAAGCAATGACTGAACCCCTCCATACTCCATGATGATTTTAGCCTACCTGGCATATTTGAGGCAACCGTTAAAACTTTGTTTGGTCTCATATGTGAACCACACATTATTAAACCTCTTTTTCAAATTCCAAAATACTACTTTTTGTAATGTACCACCAGAAAGCCATCTTTTCCATCTACAGTGTTCATTTTTACAATTTTAAACTACTAGTAGAATTGAGCAAAAAGACAACTATGATTTCACAACTGCTGAAGAATTGTAAAGGACATGGCATGACTTTTAAACGACTCCCTATAGTTGTATCACTAATGTAGTTGCCTTAGAGTCACTTTTTAATTGTTAGGGACTTATTTTAGTGTAGTGACATTTTTACAATTGCAACTTTTTCATCCACGTGAAAATCATCATTTGCCCTCTGAAAATTTCACTACCTCAACCCCCCTTGCCCTTCTTTTTTCTTTGTGGCAAGAAATCTTTTGCATAGTTCCCAATGTTGCATTAAATTTCCTCTAACACATACTTGTCAGAGGGGCTCACGCACTGCCAAGTGTCAAAATTTCAATCATCTAAAATAAATTTTTAATGATTCATTTTAATGTTAATTTTGGACTTTCCATCTGTCCCTCCTTATTGACAGTTGCAACGTAGTTGTCAAACAGCTGGATAGCAGTTGTGGGTCAAAAACCAAGGAGTTGTAAGCCAGTTGTAATATAGTTGTAAAGAAGTTGCCCTATAGCTATCAATTTGATTCCATTTATTTATACAACTCTGACTTATTAATCATCACTTGTTTCAGGGTTGTACTCTAGTCGTTCAACAATATGCACTACTTGATAGGTGATGCTACATATAATTGCAAATTATAACTTCTTTCTTTTACAATTGCCAATACAGTTTAATGTCATTTGAAAACAAAGATTACGTCTTCAAGGCAGTTGCAAAAAACTTGTACGTTAATTGTTTTGTAGTTACAAACAAAAGCATGGAGTACTACAAAGATAGCAATGCAGTTGCTTTTTACTCAAAATCAACTGCCCATAGAGTTGCATTCAAGTAGCAATGCAGTCCTAGCACATGTAATGCTTGTACACAGTGCAGTTACAACCTAGTTCTTGTATAGTTGCATAACAATTGCAACCAACTAAAACCAAGGTTGCACTTTAATTGCACAGTAGTTGCAAGCACCCTATGCTCACTCCAAAACAACTACAACAGAGTAAATCAAGAGCTAGGGACAAACGGGAGCCTTCAAACAAATGCCTTCATGAACTTGACCCCACAAGATGTTGCCCTTCACCACGTCCTTCACTATGACCTGCTCGGCGTCCTCGTTTAGCTCCATAAAAAGAACTTCCCCTTCCAATGCTTCAATCACATCTACTTTGCACCATCCCTCCTTGATGGTGTGAAAGTGAAACGGGCCTCCTACAACGGCACTCATATTTGCAACTGCAACATTCTGTTCTGCATCCTTGGGGTTGAGAAGCCAAACCTTTTGCTCCAAGCAAATAACAACCAATGCACATAATAACTCAATTAGTTGCTTTCAAAACAACTCAAGCAATATGTAAGTTCAAAAGGGTATTCCTAACCTTTTGCAAGGAAGAGTCACCCTTCTTTGCATTTGCAAAGCACTGAAGCTTTGAAGCCGAGTTCCTCTTCTCTCCTGCAATGCCATAAGATACAAGAGTTAATTGAGTTTCATTCACAACTACAGCAACACATGGTACTAGACTACTAAAAACATTGTAATGATTTAATTCACCTGAGGTACTTTAGAAACAGCATTAGCTGATTTTTTGGGGCTATTCTTCTTTGATGCCACTATTTGCGTACCCACCTCCTAAACAAACATCCAAACATCATCCACAATTACATCACCTAAAACTTCAAATCATTCAAACCTTCACAACCAACAGCCCCATTACAATGCAACATTCCTTTAAAATTTACCACACAACTTCAACACAACTACTAGCAATTAACAAGATCTCAAAACACTACTGCAAATATAAGAACTTCTAGTTGTAAACTAACAAACGTCACTACCTCACAACTTCCATACAACTGTTTGAGTTGCATGAAAATACTTAGCAATTACTAAAACAATTGCAATACAACTAAAAAAATGTAGTCCGACCAAAAACTTGAGACACATACAACTAACATGCAACAGCTCCTACTTCACAATGACAAGTACTCTTCTAGCAATGGTTATGAAAAGTTACCATAACCTCTCTAGTGCACGGCAAGGCCTCCTTCCGAAGTAGATTGCCATCTCCGTGAGTGACAATAACGGCATCGCCTTTAGGGCCGCTGACCACTGGCAAAGTCAAACTAGCAACCACTTTACCAATGGCATAGGGATCCTCTTTTGCCATTGCAACATCCTTTTGCACTTCACTAGTAACAACACCCTCCAAAATTGGGACCTCTTCAACAATAGAATCAAGTGCCTTCTCCTTGACAACAATTGCCACCACAAAATCTGGCATTGTTGTGCCCAATATAACCACCACACCGGCCTCTGCAACAATTGCCTTGGGCAAGGGCAAAGCACTACTATCCACTCCATCCAGACGACCAATAATAATTGCCATCATAGCCTTCAGCTCCTTGTCAGATGCAGCATGTGCTACATTGGCAACAAGATTTGCCTCAACCATTTGCAACATCTGTGCAAACTTGTCATTGTATTGACTAAACTTGCCCTCCATGTCTGCCACCTTAACTGAAATGGCATCAAAAACAACCTACAAGCCACAACACAAATATGAGGACTTTCTACATGAAAATAGAAAAGGTGAATAATACATTTAAAAAATCCAATACATATCACAAAAATCCACCACAAGCTCAATTAGTAATGCCCCACTCAAAATCAAGGTTTTCCCAACACAAATTGAAGCCCTAAAGGCCCCACACAACTCTCACATGAACCACAAAATAAAGAAACAATACTTGGGCATTTCAATGGCATAAAATGGAGCCACAAAGGCCCCATATTCATACAAAAAACAAGGACCAAACCCAAATAATCTGACAACTAATTAGCCATGCAATGAGGCCCTAAAGGCCCAAAATCCACCACAAGCTCAATGAGTAATTCCCACACAAAATCAAGGTTTTCTCAACACAAAAGTTCACACAACGCACACATGAGTTAGGAGCATGCTTTACTTATCGAGGCAAGTAAGGCAACGTCACTCAAACCCTCCAAGCCATCATGAACATTGCCAAGCTTTTGGCGCTTCTGCGTTAGTTGGTAATGAGTTAGTTTAGGCGTTAACGCATTGCATAATTTACTTGTTTTGTTATAAATCACACTCATGGAGCATATTATTAAAGAGCACTTATAGCTCTTGAAGTGAGATCCTTTCCCTTGCGTCCAACGATGGAGACCTGCTTGACTTTATTGCGAGCGTGGGCCATCCTTTGTGCTTTCAGCTTTTGTTCCTCTTGGTCCTAGTAAACCATGATGCGCTCCCACTGGTAAGCCTAAACATTGTAAGGGCACTTTGTTTTGCCTTTCAACCACCTCTTCTTATTATTAGTGCAAAACGTCTTCATGTAGTTGAGAATGGCGGTCTTGAATTTGCCATTATTCAATGGTCTAGGGGAATACTTGAACTCCTTGTCCAACCCATACTTCAGCCTTGATATTGCTGAAGCATCTTGCTCCTCCCATACAATAATACTCATGTCAAGAGTGCGCGGCACATTTGTCCTAACCACTGCGTCCCAGGTGGACTTGGTGCGACACTTGCCGTCAATCTCCCCTTTCTTCAGAATTTTCAAGGTGTAAGGTTTCTCTCCCCAAGAACAAGGTTCCATATCCTTTTCATCCATCGTCCGTTATTTGTGGCGGCTAAATCCCCTATGAGTTCCTCCATGCAATCTACTTTGAGTGGCAACACCTAAGGGACCCTCACCACTAGTAGAAAACGCCTCAAAAATCAACAGAAAATCAACAAGCTTCTGTTGATTAGGGTACTTTATTTTTGAGAATGACAATTTCCATAGAGTTCTGTAGAAAGTGAACGACTTGTTCCTCAAAATTTGTTGATTGGGGTAGTTGTGATCTGTTGAAAACTTGTACTGTGTCAGAAATGGTGTTAATTATGGTTAACGGTTCACAACATGCATTCACACTGCCACCATGCCAACATAATTAAGCTGGATGAATTTTAATATGGGAAGATGTGATCCCCAAACATGTGAATAAGCCCAATAGCTCATCAATTGAATGAGCTCAAAAACCACATTCGACACTATGGGGGTGGACGGTAATACACAGAAAAATCCAATACAAATTTATTGAAGTGCTTATGCAAATGGACAATTTCTCCAATTGTGCCATACTACATGAATTGCAGTACTTGATAAAGTACATTCAAGAATATTGAAAGCTAATTCTGCGCTTTTAATTGACTGTGTCGTCCCAATTCAACCCCCTCTGACAGGTTTCTAGGCAGTGCTACTTGTATGCACTCATAACCAACAAAAGGCCTGCACAGTCAACAAAAGGTTTTATAAAACATGAATCCTTACATTGGCATGTAGAACAAATAAAAAAAAAAGGTACCAAACGCAAAGTTACTAGTACTTGACTGTTATGTCATTTCATATTAGATGAGCTTATTATTTCAAGCATGTGAAGAATGAGTCTTTCACAACACGCCTTTGCCGTTTGCGTATTATAGAACAATGACCACCTCATTTCGGCTATCATTGTTATCGTATTTGTTGCCTTAGATCTACCCTCTGTAAAATTTGAACAAAATCTCTCAACACCTTTGTAAGTCCCCTTACTACATCACTCATGTACCATTAAGCCCGTCCGGTTTTGGAATTTTAGTATTCCATTCCACAACCCGTATCTTTGTTCTGCCGTACATCATTGTTATTTTACAGTAGCATCTCCCTCTTCTCAAGAATCGGCCCTCATCGTAACTGTTGTAAGAACTAACTACACAAAAACCAGACTATTCCTAAAGTTCAGAAACATTCAGTTTCCAAGGTGCATGGACACTGAGAGTCTTCATTAGCACTGTCTTGCAACTCTTCAAATAACAGACAACGTACAACTCCAAACATGTCACTCTTCCCCTCCAAGAACAAGATGTATTTGGTACAAGCAATTGCCACACCCCAATTCTTCCTACCCCTACCACACGACATGAGATCTTCCTACAAATTTCACGTATGCTCTCAAACAATGTGCAATACACGTGAAAAACTTGTGCTGAGAAATATCGTACTCCAACTACGTCAGGACAGACGTACTTGATATATAAAATGATCATGCTATTCACAAGAAACTCCCGTGCATGGAACACTTATTCCCATAGCACCGTCCGATCCACAGCCCTGCACTGATGCATCATATTCAACACACTCATGCGTCTTAACTGTCATGCTCGTGCACACAAAAAAGATTTCCTTCCACTACTAATCAACGACCTTAGTATATGCTGTCATGAAGTGACATGAAGTCAAAACTGGGTCTGATCATCGGTTCAGAGTCTGCCATGATTATTTTCCTCACTTGAGAGATTTACCGTCCCAAGCCATAACTTCAAAAGCCAATACGTAGATACCTATCGTTCCCGATCTCAAATTCCTGGTGATTGCGGATGCAACGACATCACCGGCAGCTCCCGCTCAAACTTCGCTTCTCTGCATCATAGACGACAGAAATACAGTGTCTCACCCTAAACCCTAAACCGTTTTCTTCATATACAAAACCTTACTCCACATATAAAATTGCACAACTTCTCACTTCCTCCGTGTTCGGTATTACTCCTGGAAAATACCGAATACCTCAAACTTCTCAAGCTCTTCTTCATGGAAACGTAGTAATTGCACAGTTCTAAAAAGACATGACATCCTTATCAAAAATATTGCCACTTCATCCCCACTCTAGACGCGTTGGTTTCACTGGCGACTACTACGTCCTGCATTCGTTATTTGCATACGTATGCCTAAATTTGAAGGCTAATACAAATGTAACTCCACTTCCAGTTCTGAAGCACCATCAAGAACATGTCCCTCATCTTCCATGACCAACCAAAACCTTCGGTGCTAAAAACCGTTGTCATGTCAATGTCTGTTCACCTTCCACCCTCACATCCACTGCAATCTTCCTTGCTTCTTGAACTTGCATTCATCACGGGCATCAGTACACTCAGAAAATCCGAGATCATCAGATAGTGCACAACTGCACTTGCACTCTACAAGCTTACCACAAGAACACATCAGGAACTTTCGCTGGAAACATAAGCTTTCGAAGAATGATACAAAACTGCACGCACTTCACTATGGGAAGCGTCTATGTCTGCTTAGAAGCCTCCCTCCATAATCCTCGATGGAAACCACTTTACAAATCCTAAACGAACACTGCGCAGACACCACAAACCAGCTATACCTACTTACAATACATTCCCAAATACTGCATCTGGGCTCAAAGCGTTCCAAAAGGACGCCGTCTGTTTGGTAAACGTACACAAACATTTTCTAATCATCACACAAGCAGTTCGACATGCAGGTTTTCTCATCAATAGTATACACAGTCACTGTAATCAAGTCCAATTGACAAAACTTCACCTAGTACACATAGAATGCTCACAGCATTTCCCCAACACACTAACAAAACTGAAATACCAGTCCCATCAAACATGAAGAAAGTTGCACCTGCATTTCTGAAGCGACAGTGCCGCTCCTCGTGACTCCACCATGGCGTTTAACGTTGAGCACCGCCGGAAATCCTTCCATAATATATTGCACTCATCCAACAAGGAAAACTTGTGGTTTACATTTTCTACAGAAAGAGGGGACAACATTCACAAAGTCAATAACCAATTAGATACAAAGACCACAGCATTTCTCTGCCCTTCCTCTTTCTTAAGCAACTGGTATTGCTCTGCACAGCAAAAACTCTAATATTACCCAACTAGCATACTCTGTTATCACTTACAAACACACTTACACCGACATAAAAGAACCATAAATCCGCTTAATTAAACCGTCTGAAGCCATGACTTCGACTCAGTCTTACTTGCACACAGCAGTAGTCACACATAACTCCAAAATAAACATACTCATACGCAGAAAAATTGTAACAAGACATACAACTTCTAGCACGTTATACGTACCGGTAGCTGCGTACAAATTCCACATACTAGCTCTTAGGCCATACCAAAGACAAATGCATTCTCCACCAGAAACACCACTCTCAGAATGTAATGCCATAGTTTTTACATTAGCACCATTTACACAGAGGCTACGGTTTTTCAATACTTCCATTTTCTCCACTCGACATAATGAATCCCTATGTTTAAAATTATAAGCACAGGAAAAAAAAAAACACTTACTCAAGGTCAATGCTCATGGCGTCAGTCGCTATCTTCGGAAGACTCCCCCACATCTCTATCAAAAAACGCAGCTGCATCTTCACCTGCGTCTCCGAGAACTTCATTGATTCCTACGCTCCTGCCGGTATTAATGGGGACTGATTCATAGTGCTGGTTCTCGGTCAATGCAGACAGTCCTTCATACTCTTCATTTTCCCCCATCCTGAACAACTCAGGTTCTCCTTCTTCGTCCAATTCATTGTCGACTCTTCGACCTCTCACCTCATTCCGCAGTATTATCTTCCACCCTGGTTTTTCTTCAACATTCGAGAAGAACACCTGATCACAATGAATTGGGAAAGCAAATGACTCGTATCCAAAAGGTAAAAGCGAGTTGAAATCTGCCATAGTCAATCCCCATTCGTCTTTTATCACAGTGGCATTTCTACCTCGATAGTTTGCTCTCACCCATTCACAAACAAACAAGAGAGTGCAATGTCTTCCATAATTGAGCTCTACTATCTCCAAAATTTGCCCGATGTACTCCAGAGACGCATGAACAGGGTTTGCATCTCGTATGCCCGATCGACAAGGTCTTCGAAACACCGCAACTACACCTGAATCGCATGTCTTAGTTGTGTTCTCCTCGACACTCTTCACTCTGTAGTGGTATCCATATGCGTACATACTTCTAAACTTGCGTGCAAGTAAAGAAGGTCTGTTACAAAGGCTTCAACCTCATCTGTAACCGGCAATCTCCCCTCCTTGTCATTGATTACTTGTATCTTCAACCATTCAGCAAACACTGGTATTTCACGTAGATTAGCAGGGTAAGGAACTGTCATTCTTCCGTTTCGACGGAGATGTCCTCTTCGAAACTCAGCTCGTAAAGCACTTCTTTCTTGGCATGCAGCGGTGTATGCTCTGCAGCACATTATCACACATGAATTAATGGTAGCTGTAATGCAAAAACAGATTAAGTAACATCTCTCAACATAACAAATGGTGGAAAGAATATGTGAACTATAACGACTGGTCACATTTCTATTCAATTACTCTGACTTACTCATCACGCCTATAATCAGACAAAGAGTTTAAATGCTTCACATTGTCACTTCAGATAGTCTCAGCTTTAATACTATGTCTATGTGCATATCACGTATTTGAATCCTTGCAAATATTTAAATTGAGATAAAAAAAAAATGGTGACATTCTCACATTCTGTATGGCTCCAACGGACTTGCATTGTCCAGCACAAATTCGTGCATAACCTTGCACAGATCTTCAGATACTACCCTCCGTTTCCCTTTGCCCTCTGGAATTTCATCTACCATTATAGGGTCCTCCTTGTCGTCCCACACGCGTCGAGAGGTAATGTTGTACTCTGCCATGTACTCCGTTATGAATCCCAACGCTTGCTCAATTTCATACCGTGCAGCAATACTTCCTTCGGGTTTTGCTAGATTCCTAACAAACCCTTTCAATGTCTTGAAGTACCGTTCATACGGGTACATCCACCTTGTATGAACGGGGCCAAGAAGGAAAAGCTCTTCCACTAAATGATTAGGCAAATGGGACATAATATCGAAAAATGAAGGTGGCATCTCCTTCTCTAACAAGCACATGGTTTCCGCACAGTCCGCCAACAAGTCCTGCTTACTGTCAGCATCTACCGTTTTGGCACAGATTTTCCTGAAAACTCTACTTACGCGAATTACAGCTCGGGCTAACGACTTGTTCGAAATATTTCGTAAACAGACTGGTAATATTTGCTGGAGGAGAACATGAAAGTCATGTGACTTGAGACCACTAAGTTTCCCTTTGCTGATTTTTGTGTGCAATGCGCTTGAATAATGACTTGGAGTTTGCAAAGATTGCAATACCCCTAACACTTTCCCTTTATCTGCAGATGATAAGACATATGGCGCATCTGGCATGTAGTACCTATCATGGCTGACTCTTTGCAGATGAAGGGAAGGTCTGATGTTTCTTGCCTGCATGTCTGCTCTAACCGCAGGGGAGTCTTTCTCGCCGAATAACGTATTGAGAATGTTCTCGCATAGGTTTTTCTCACAGTGCATAGGGTCCAACCCATGCCGCACCATCAACACCTGCGCTTACATGAAATATTAATCAATACCACTTATTTCTGAATACAAAGTACAGGTTAAATTTGAATTAATCTAAGAGACTACTGGTATCAGTATGTCATTACCATGATTACCATGTACTACAAAACAAGCATGCTATGTATCCACAGCACTACCACCTCATCTTTTACACGGTCGTTCTTGTATTCTCTTCAGTTACTGCACATAAAAAAAACATGTATACACCCAATCATATGAAACAAAAAAGTAGAACACATATAAAACGAAAAAACCAAAAAAGACCATGCTCACATTCAATGCTGAAGTATGTACTACATATTGTCAAACTTATTATTTCACACAAAACCAGAGGACTCAGAAACTTACATCTCAGTTTCTAGTTCAACCATCGCTTTTGTTTCTTAGGTTATGTGAACTTACTTGCAAGCTAGTTATCCATATTGTAGAATGCGACCTCTGCTTCAGAGTACAAAGGACGCAAGCAATCATGATTTCTGTGAGTTAGGAATATTTAGAATTGACATCTGTTTTTTCCTTTTCAGTACAAAATTACTGAGGCACTTCAGTCTTCAGTTAAATTACTCTTCTCTAAAACTTGAAAAGTAAAATAGAATTTCCATTATTGTAACTACTACGTTCACTGATAAGGATGTGAAGAGCTTTTCCTTCGCATGACTTACTTCTTTGTAAGCACGACTACCTTCACGCTTACTTAGGCAACTCCTAGAGGCTCATTATGACAATTGAGTGCTCGTGAAGTCGTCATTACCAATTACCCACAATTCCTCCAGACATTCTCACAAAAGATTACTCTTTCTGTCCCATTCAGAAGCTCCAAAACAATTCTCCGTAAGGGAGATATCATATTCTTAGTCATTTTGCAAATGACAACGACATTGTAGATGAACATACCACCTACCAAATATCCGCAAATTCTCCAATTCCTATGTTGCTATGACATCCAAATTCCATGCACAAAGTTCCGTATTCGTGAATAGTTCGAGAATGCTGTCACTTCCTTATTTTAGTCCTTTCTCTACTGACCCATGCGTTGTAGAATCAAATACCATCTAGGCATCCAGCAAATGTTATCTAAAATTCAATCTCTGAGGTTCCTGCTCGGCACCAAAACTCCATATAAAAAACCACACATCTGAACATGTCGCTACCTACTTTTTATTCATGATTTAAAGATTCGTAGCAACAATGGTACCTCATTTGGGCAAGGCCAATGTTTTTAGGAAAGGAATGCTTTGTAATTAATGAGCATGCCCCCATTAGATCATTAGAGATGACAAACAGTTCCAAAAAACCAGAAATCATCAGAATGGAAGTTTTCAATGTGACAATAATTATGCCTTTTCTTCGAGCTCACTATTGTGACAGATGGAGTTCCTTCTAATACGGTGCTTTTATATATCAATTCTTTCTTTAATCCCATCTCATAGGCTCTGCACTACTCTTAGAGTTTGCTGTAATCATTATTGATCCCTGATGATTACAGTGTCCAATACAAATGCGTGCTTTTGACCCCCTCTTATATCATGTCTGCCGTCATTTATCAATCACATTTTATAATATAGAATTCAAACAAAACAGTTACGATAAGACGCAGTAAGCAGGTAGCTACACACTAGTTATTTGAGATAACTATCCACACACAACATTACAGGATTTGAAGTTTATTTCTACCTCGTCATCTCTTCATAAAACCTTTGAGAAGTCAAAACAAATATTAATATTTTTCACTTAAACCAGCCCTACATCTTTTTTTTATAATAAGTAAGCTTCAAGTCCTAAAAGATCTGTACTTCTCGTACTCCATATTTTGGGTTACAGATTTATTAACGCCATAGAATCTTACTTGGATTGAATACAACGGTCTTGCCAATGGCAACTGCCTCCTACTTCATGCTTACTGCCCACTCATTCTTACTTCACTGAATTCTATTCACCCTACTTTCAAATATTTATTTCACATTGAACCAAAAGCGACTGTGAGTGTTACGCTCTGAAAGTTGTGAATAGCTCATTTTTTACAGTACATAAAACCTTTAAGAATAAATTTCATTTCACGTAATAAGAACAAAATACAAAGTGATTTGGTATAACATTCATTTCTGAACTTCTAATATTCCATGTCCTTAAAAACATAACAACAGAGATCTTTGACAGAACGAAGACACAAAATGTTCCAAACTAACCTCCTTTTCCAATTTAAAGACTTTCATATTCAAGGCAAAGCGAAGAGAAACAATCTCATCGAACACTGACCTTGTAGATTACCTAAGACAGTACAAAACAGTGAAGAAATACATACCTTCCAATAAGGTAGCTCATACAAAACACTTCTTCGTCTCACTCCATGTAGTTTAACTGGGTCCTCGCTGGAATTTTCCACACCACCTTGCATTAGAAAGTTTTCTCTTGCAGTCCCCCACTGAAGAACTTCTTGCCCGGTTGGTCGCTCAGGAGCTACATGCCACTCTTGAAAATTATTAAAAGCTCCTCTTGCTTTTCGAAAATGGTGATTTCCATCCAAGTACCGCCTCGCACCAAGGTACACCATTTTTGATAGTAGTCTAGCATGCTCCGCGCAGGTCTCTGGACCACACAGTGGACAGCCTTTGTATCCATGAACCTGTTGCCCTGATAATAGGCCATATGCTGGAAAATCATTAATGGTAAGAATGAGCATGGCTCTCAAAATAAACTTTCGTTGTCCTTCAGGTTTGGAAACGTCTATGGCCGGTACACCACTCCACAACTTCAGTAAGTCGTTAATTACGGGACGGAGAAAGACATCAATGTTCTCCGCTGTTGTTGCCTTCGGACCGGGAATTAGCAACACCATAGAAATGAAGAATTTCTTCGTCAGTAGCCAAGGTGGGAGGTTGAATACTGTGATTAAAAACAACCATGATGAGTGTTTAATAGCATTGTTCTTGAATGGAATAATGCCATCTCCAACTAGTCCAAGTCTGAGATTAGTCTTCACTTCAGCAAAATCTGGAAATAACTGATCAATGCTTCTCCACTGCAAACTGTCAGCTACAGATCTCATCATCTGCCCTCTAGACTTGTGTCTATCATACCACGTCATATGCTGTGCTACCTCCGGACACTTGAACATTCGCAAAAAATGCTGGATGAAATCAAAATACCGAACAACTCGCTGTGGAACTCGATTGATCCTGGAATGTAACGGCTCAGACTGCACGTTGGACACTCCACTGCTGCCTCATACTCTCCCTCGTACAGGACATGCCCGTCTAGACAGCAATGCACTTGTCGGTGTTTCAGACCCAACTTCATCAACATGGTCTTCAGTTCGTATGATGTTCTTGGAAAACAATTGGAGGTTGGCAATAGATCTCCGGCTACCCAAGTGAGTAACGCATCAAGAAACGTGTGTGGAACAGAGTACAGGCTACATAGTGAGAATAGAACAATAGCGCATTGCAATCGATTTTGAGTGCTCCCTTCGAATACTGGTTGAGTCGATTCTTGCACTAGGTACTCCAAATTCACGTCGTTCCTCTCTTCCTCTCCTTCAGCATTCGAGAAGTCCAATCCTCCCTGCCCGTCTTCACGAAAGACGTCATCGTGAATATCATCAACTCGAGAGAAAGCATCACGAGCCATGCTCTCCACATCAACGGCATTCCTCGGTGGCCACATGAATCCCTGATTTGTATTATGTCTTCGACGTCGACGGTATTCCTCATGACCCCTGTCTGCTGGTGTCCTAGGTCCTTGCACATTTTGGCCATCCACTGTCTGCATACACAACCACATATGCAATTAGTACCTTCAGGTCAAATAGCAATCAGTACTAGTTGGGTGCAATGCGATAAAAAACAGAACCTTGAAGACGCCAGCATTTCCACATGTTTGGAAAGAGCATTCCTATGAACATGATAAGATATGGGTTACTTGTCAGTCCTGACGATCAAAAACTTGACAAAGCAAACTATCGTAGCACTGCAAAATCACTGGTATGAATGGAAGAAGACGCAAACAATGAGTTGAGTACTCATCATAACCGGGTAAATCAAGTACCGATCTCTTCCATGCACCCTGTGATGACGTGCAACAACCTCAACTTTTTTGAGTAATGCTCCCCTGCACCGGTTGCATGCACAGGGATACTCAACCAATCCCATTCTATTTGCTATAGACCTCTCTATGTGATAAGCTGCACATAGTCTGCGACGCATGTTGCTCGCTTTCTGTGCTTCACATATAATTGCCTAGATCACTTAATGACAATAAATTCTTCTTAGTACTTGAAACTGCTACAAGAGGGCGCAGCTTCACAATGATTCCCTGCAACACAGAAAAAACAGTTAATGGCACGCTCCTTGGAAATGTGCTACTCTCTGTGTTTTGAGTGAAATGAATGGCAAGTGAAGTAATTACTCTAAACGTAAGTAATGTTAGATACTTAGATTTCTTGCTTCCCTCAGTACCAATACTGCACGTTATTACTTGACTACAATGTCTGCAATTAATTTAACGGGTTTAGTGTTCAAGGCATAACATGACAGCATGTCAGTTAACAAACCATCTCTCGGATTTGGAGGATAGTATTAGGACATGTTAGAACAGCTTTGGATGAGTGACTGTGTCCTTCCATCGTGCGCTGCAGACACTACAATAGCGTCAACCAACAATTTCAATTGTCTGCAAAGTACGATATGTAATTTCCACTCCAGAGATGACATACAAGAAATAGGCAAATCCATACCCCCCCCACCTACTCCCCCCCACGGAAGGTGATGAGAAGATGATAGAAATATGAATAAACATAAGTTGAGTGCTACAAAAGCCTTTGCAAATACTAGATTCCTGACCGCGATTAGTTAATATTTGAGAAACAAACTCTGCATGCCATTCGGCCTATAGAATTTAAAGTTTTACTTATTGCATGGTACCATTTTCCCTGCCCAAGAACTATGATTTTTTTTTTTTTTTAATATTGAATACCCACTTCAAAAACCAGTTTTGACGGCATCAGATTCAGTCTTAGACAGCAAGATTTATTTCCTCGCAAATTCCTCCTCTCAGGTGCGGGCATGTGTACCCAAGAAACCCTAGAACTCTGTTTAAGGTGATCACCTTTAACCTGCAGAAGTCCCAAATTCGGCCGAAGTTCGTAGTTTATTGAAAAACGTGTTATTAGATATTCAGTGTTAGCTTTTAAGAATTACATGAGCATTTGTAGTTTTTACATACGTAAGCTTAGCAAAATTTTACAAAATCAACGTACATCATGATATACACACATTTCATCATAATAGGTCGCAGCATTTGGATTTCCAATTTCAATCCAGAAAGACTTCGTGGCTGTCACAGTTGGGCTGTGTATGAATTTTCCAAATACGGTCGGGTGCAATCGCTGGCAGTTGACAGAGGTTATTATATTTTTACATTTGATATATTGGCCCCTAACTCATATGACTAGAGTATTTTAAGCAACCCCATCACTAATTTTACTAAGTTTAGGGGAACTTTGTTCCTTACAGGACACTTTGAAAGAACGGCACTTCCCAGTGCCGTTTTGTATTTGTTACGATACTCAATTTCTACTAGTTAGCACTTCGACATGACTCCATTTGCCTCGAAAGGCATCAGTATTCAACAACAGTGAGATGGTGTTTTGAAAAGGAATTTATAGATATTAAGATGTAGAGAAGCAACACCAATCAACTATGTTTTTAAACTTACAGTAGATATATGAAAACACGGTTTCTGGGCGCGTGAAAAATATGTGTCATTTTGGGATGAAATATTGCAAAATTCAATGAAAAAGTTGTACAAAAATCAGATTGAGGTAGAGTTTTTGGTTTACATTACCTGACATTTCCAGAAGCTGCTATAAAGGTGACCCGAATTGGCGTCATTGCATACGTCTTGGACAACTCCCTCCGGTAATCTTTATGAACAAAGATATAATGCATGCGTCATGGTATATTCACTCTGCAATTATCGAGCGAAAGTGCTAGAACCTGGAAAAAGCGCACAAATGAAACGGATGATTTGTCCCTTAGTGTATAGAATTCGAGGACAAATGTTTGAACCTATATAATGAAGAACATGACTGGCATTACAACCAGCGAAGCTTTAATAGGCACCTGCCATAAGCCTGAACTACAAGTTACCAGCACTTATCAGAATAACTCGGGTGTATACTTAAAACACATCATTCCAAAATTCTTGCTGCATTAAATGTGGGGAGAAAATGAGTACGTAGACGAAAATAGAACACGCATTACATGGGCGGTTTTTTTTTTCCTTATAATCTACCTTGTAGTGACTGACATGTATTACTCTTGTTTTGCTATGTCCACGTGTACAATATCCTACTACATGCATTCAAGCATTACATACTTCCTCTGCAAATTTGAAATTATTTGTTCTATAAGAAGCAAACTATGAGTATGTGACATAGGAAAATGAATATGTCATCGTGAATTACGACACATTCAAATATCAGCCTGCACATATGTTGCACATTCTCTATCTGACTTTGTCTTGTAATATCAGTAAGGGAAGCTTCAGAGATGGTTGAAAAAACAAGTAATTCACTAGTTCAAAATGAAGAGTTCATATACAGTTGACACGGCTTTGAGTAAAATACACTATACCTGTGAAGGCTTAACTTCAATTTCAGAGGAAGGCGGGAAGAGGATTGCTTTTTCACTCTAGTAATAGGTCATTTGTTTAGCGAAAGTGGAAATCACATGGATTTTCGAGCAGTATACTGTTATACATAAGAGTTTTTCTTGGGCTGTGGCGCGGTGCACTTGGTGGCGCACCAACAAGCGGTAACAACATGAACGACTTAAATATTATACGTCAATAATTACCACGCAATACAAAGCAGTAATTCATGGTGGTCAAAAATTAGCATTACCTACGGTGAAATGTTCATCGACCTTAACGATACATTGCAACTTACAGCTGTCGACTTAATTAATTTCTGATTTCAATATATTGTTCTCCAGACTTCAGTAAGATTTTGTACAATCCTAATGTGAGGGTGAATTTATTTTGAAATAAACTGCAAAAGTGGTTTCCAATTCGTACGCCAAAAATTAGAAGACTTACTAGAAAATCAGTAATGTTGAAATTCAACATACAGCGTTGAGAAATTCTGCGTACCGTCCAGATTACGCATTTCTGAGGTACAAGCAGCGCAAGGGGTTTTAACCTATTCGAAATTGGTGGAACCAGAATTGGCGTTTCAATAGTCCTCAGAGTATCTCTGCAAGACACACAAAATCTGTTAGTGTTATTGAACGATCACTGCACAACATCGATTTTGAGACATTACGAAGTATGTAATTACGTGAAAGGTAACACTGTCGACATGCCCACATATTTCTCACATGTTAATCTATGGAAGAAAATCTCTACTTGCGTTGAAGTACAACCTAGGGTACAAAATGTTTGCGGAGCTGCGAAATCTTTGAAAAGCCCGACGTCGTTCAAATGTGAAGAGACAACACTGCTGTTATGTGAATGTGGTGCAAACCCTAAACCGCTCCCTGTCATTTCCGAGAATTGCGACAACGTAGAGAATGAACCCTAACATTTACCTCAAAGCGTTTCCCACAATGAAAATGAGACAAGCAATCCCTACTTAGAAAGCCGGAAATCTCTGCATTCTATGTTTTGGGGACACGTGCCTTATCGTTAACCTAAATTTGAACATGGATGACATTCATCCGTTGACAGAGTTCCAGTGAACGGCAAGTCTTCATGCCGTCTCCAGTGCCTCACTTTTAGGGAGTTTCCCCCTATCGGCTACTACGTGGTCCCAAGGAAGTGTATGATCGGTGTCTCTCACCTTCTCTGTCTCACTTTCAACTATGGTGTTGAACTCTTTCGATCATGCCGTTTTGCTTCAGAACAGGATGCAGCTTTTAGAAGAAAACATAGTTTGACAGAGTTTTGACGTGGGGTTTCAAAAAGTGCAACTCAGAAGTGGTCAGTAGTCCGATGAGTTCCTGCGAGTTCAGGGGAAATTTTCTATGAAGACAGTGATGGACTTCTGTAAACATACAACTCAGAAAGGGTACTGCATGAGTTTCTAATGATTTCAAGTTCCGGGAGTAGTGTATAGAGTAACTCCTTGCTTGATTTCTTATTTCAAAATATTTTGAGGAAGCACGGCAATTGTCAACCACGGAAGGACCACAAAGAGGTCCCTGTTACTCATCCCAGAAAAATAGGGCATCCGCTTGACGTCATCTGATTGTCCACCTTAAGCAAGGCTGAAGAGAATCCATACAAACGCCATCAGATTCTACTGCCGGTGGACAGTGAAGTCGAAGACCCAAGTAACTTTCACCTATGTGGGGAGAGAGAAGTACGCCAGAGAAGCGTCACTGTATACAGGTACGATTTTTGTAGGGAGCACTTCTTTTTGTGTTGGCCTAATGAATATGACCACAGAATTTTGCTGTAATGAAAGTCCCGGACGTTCCCCCCTTTGCTTTGTCGTACGACTGTAAACACTGACAGTATTATTCAGATGTGGTCCTTCGTCTGTCCTTTACATTCTCGAATACAGTCTCATTTCCTCATTGTTCATAATAAAACATTAGTAAAATTCGTAGCACCCGTTAGGATGTGCATTAGCATCTGCAATACATAAAGTTCCATGACACCCTAAAATCATATGCACCACGGACATGGCGCTGTTAATCATCCAAAAATACTTTTAAAGCGATGCTGAGGACCGCTTGGAGTACATGACTATGTGACCATATGTCACATGTGTATGTGAAAGACAGGAGTCAGTTCTGTGAATTAGGAGCTTCAGAGTATAAGAAACACACACTACAAAAGGGATGACTTTGAAGCTGTTGTTCTGGACAGAAAGTCGCATGAGTAGTAGAGAAGGGCCACTAAATTTATGCAATGTGACAATTTCATGTCGTCGTTGTAACACAAAAACTGGAATCCCTTGTGATTAGTGAAGGTATATCTCACATCCAGTGCATGGTTGTAGACTGTGAGTTTTTGTTTCCTTGCATGCACCTTTACAGTGCCGGTTTGCTTGCATACTGTTCTTGAAAGTAACTCGTAATGAACTGCAGGAGTCGGTTTTTGTAACGATAGAAGTACAAAAATTTAGCAATCATAGTTGATAAATACAAACCTTCATTTAGGAGTAAGCTGTTAGATTAGATTATGGTGACGATGCCTTCATATAAAGACGATAAAGACCTACATGTACGACAGAAGTGTCGCAGGATCTAGGCCGCTCAATATTTCAATCCTTATTCTGGAAAAAACAATGTCCGCCAGTTTGTTCAGCACATATTGAAATTGTTATGTATAAAACTATTCTGATCTTTAAAAGTAAGTTTTTTGAAGAATCCTTCTGTACAATTTCATGTAGATGTACATGCTTGAATAAATCATAAGAAAATACACTTTGAATCAACTGAAAACATTTAAGCAATCATGTTATACTCAGAAGTACCGAAATTGTGGTTTTCTCCCGAATACATGAATATATTGTAATACTGTTGAGTAATACTGGATTGTACTTAGTGGTATGAAGCGCATGATATTACTATCTTTGAAGAAGAGATGTTTTTCTGACATTCATGTGCAATGATCACGCAATAGTCTACTGTGTAGCTGATGCAAAAGCTACTGTTGTTGTCAGGCATTCGGTATTAGAACTAATGCAGCCTCATGACAGACATTACTTAACTTATGCCAGGAATTGAAGGAGAAAATGGCCTCTCAAATTAAAGTTAGAGAGCAACCGGAGCCGTGGATTGCGAAGAAAAAGTCCAAAGCAGTGACCAAAGGATTGGAAGCAAGCTCCGGGGAAGCGGCCGTCGGAGTTCATTCCCCTTCAAAGATTGTCCCGGAAACACCGCAGAAGAAGGATAGAGGGCGTCCCAAATCCCAGCCGAATGCAACACCATCCTCCGGAAAGACGTCCAAATCTAAGACCGTGATAGCATCTAATGCAGATGCTGTACTATGTCGTATGAAGTTGTCAGTATCTGATGTTGACGAACTTCGAAAAAAACGAGAAGAAGATGCTATTGCCTGTGGGCGGCAGGTACGATCGCTGGATCCAGCGAACCCAAGGAGGATGCAAATCACTTCGGCAAACGCTATACCTGAAGGCATGTGGAAGACATATGCTGAAGCAGTAATATCATGTGCCGGACCTTCTTGTCCGCCACAGTCCTCAACAACTCAAGCAAGGACAGGTAGATACGTATGGTTACAAAGTCACATATATTGCAGACACTGTTTGTTATATGACCCGATGTCTACGGGAAGTTGCAAGTGTTCGTCTATGTAATTTGAAGAGGAAAATAATATATTCTGTAGTAGGATGCTTCTGTCAATGCTTTAATGGCTTTAGCCTCTCCCCAAATGATCAGTTTTCCAGAGTAGGAACGATAATGAGCAGCAGATGAAGAGGTGAAAATTGATGTTATGAAAACAATCAAGAGAAGATTTTGTGATTGAGGCAGAAGTTGTCGTTCTGTGATTTCTCTATAGAAATTTTATTTTACCAAGGGCTCGGTCATATCAGGTACCTTGAAAACCAGCTTTGACTAATTTCATGTGCAACGGCTCATAACGAAGTCAACGATATGAAATTTGAAATATGTTATAAACGGAATGCTGAAGTACTAACTTTATGCAAACACTACAGATAAAGGAGAAGTGGACAAGCCTGAATGCGAAGAGTTGACAACGACAGAACTTTTGGCGGTTAATGTCCGTCTTAAGGGTAAAGAAACTGCACACGCCAGTATCAATGACTCAGCGGACGTAGCAGAGAATGTGACACAGAAGTTTCCATCCAAAGGACACGTGGTTGGATTCAACAGTGACGTGCAGGTTCAAGGTGAAGGTGGAAGAGTATCTACTGACAGACATGGACCGGCTCCACGATCGAGACGTAAAGAATCTCATTTTGTAAGCATTCACACTAATATAACGTACAAGCCATGTGTGTATGCATAAAGTTGTTCGACTGATATTCAATTCTCAAAGAGTGTAGTTAACGTATTATTGCACGCATAAGCGAAGGGCATATGTGATTAATGATTTAGAAGATGGTCGATTGCAGCCATGTTTTTCTTTAATGAAACAGCTTACTCCAGTCATTTGTTCAATTTGAAGCACTGTATTGACAAGTACTGCACTTTTATGTAAATACGCTTACTACCAATGAATTTCATTGTTGGAAAATGAAGGGTGACAGCGTCGCCGAAGGCAATTCTCTCCAATTGGATCGATGTTTCATGGGTCAGAGTACTATGACTCTAGTTCGAAGAGCCCTCAGAGGAATAGGAGGGTGACAGAAGATTTCGGAAAAAATCTTAGCAAAAACCGTAAGCACTCTCTAAGTACTGAAGGACAGGGAAGCCGTCGTCCCGAGTCTACTCACAGAAGGCGAAAGAAAGTTACCGCGGTTTACAGAGGGGACGACCGAGATGACGACGGTAAGCTTTCTTATTAAGGATGTCTGCTGGCTGCTTATATGGGATTAACCTTTGTATGCAGCAATGATAACTGGAATTGGAGTGTTTGATGTAAGCAATGGCAGTTGGAGAAAGTTTAATGTCAACATCCACTCACGAACTTCACGTACATGCTATTTTAGTGTAAGTGAATGTGAATGTTAGAAGAAATTAATTAGGAATATCGCACAGCACATTGGTTTAGAGCTTTTGAAATGTAAGTGCTCAAATAATTAGGTTCTCCTCATTGCAGGATATTAGGATTACAGAACCGTGTCCAGAAAGGATGCAGGAAGGCGTCAATGTTATGACTCGGCATCTCCCGACAGTTCTCCAGTGTACAGGACTGGGTCATCATCAAGACGTGGCAGATCTCCTTCACTGCGATACAGAAGATCTCTGTCACCACGTAGTACAAGACCTTCTTTACCGCCTTCTTCCAGACAGCAAAGAAGGAGCAGTTCTGGCACTTTGTCGAAGTCACCACCACACACTTCGGCTACCGTATACCCTGCCAGCAAACTGCAGAAACAAGGAAAAAGATATGGGAAGGAAGAGGAAAGTGCACCAATTTCCCCAGCACGTGGAAGGAGAGAACGCCGACTACATCAAGCACGTCGTGAAGAGGAGACAGCGAAGCGGGAGAGGAATGGAAAGAAGCCATGCACATTGACCGTGAACAGGAATGGAATACCATATGGTCGAGTACAAAAAGCATGGATTTCTGAAGTTAACAAGCTAGCAGTTGGGCTGGACCCGTCATGCACACATATCAGAAAACAGACTTATGAGGATGTACAAACATTCAAGAAACGGCTGAATGATATGTTTGATTATGTTGGAACATTGAATGAAGATTATCTGAGAGGCTTAATGGGCAGGGCAGTAACTAAAAAAAAGGGGTGAACTCATAGACCGCATCAATAACAGAGGAGAACAACCCCTTCACATCGATAAAGACGTATGGGAACGTCTAGTGCAATTAGCTCACAGTGAAGAGACAAAAAAGAAGTCGGCGCAAGGGCAATACGCCAATTCTTGCAAGAAGACGTTAGGCAGAACAGGCCCTAGCAAAGTTCACGGGATCACAGAGAAACTTTGCATGATACACGGCAGGTCCCCGGATCCTGACGACATTGAGGAAGAAATGCAAAGGGACACAGGTTTTGGAAAACAAAAAAAAAGGAAAAATCCTTTAAGCTTAAAGGAGAATCAGAGAAAGACGTCTACATTGAGGACAACAGTAACTCGCAGTCAAGTGGGAGAAAATCATCTGGGGAGTATCACGGTTTTGCTTACAATGACGAGTTTAACCGTTCAAATACTGATCGTGATGACAACCCTAGCCCCCGTCATGTGAGTTTACACGTATTGCACTTCTGGTTTACCGAATGCAAAGGGATTTTTGATGCAATTATGGGTAACTTGTGTGGACCACTACAGTGGTCATCATTGTGAAATTTAGTGGTCATCATTGTGAAATTTGTTTATAGCTTCATCATGTAGAATACTCTTGAAAAGCTCAGAAGTCAAATTATGTAAAGTTTGAATTTCTAAGTGTCAGACTATACAGTGTGCTAATGAGTATCATGGAATTAGTTTTCTATTGAATGTTTTAATAGTTTTGTAGATGTCAGTGAGCGGGTAAAGAATTGTCCATGACCATGAAACTTGAGGCTACATGAAAAGTTATTTTTCATCTCAGTTAGTATCATGAACAAATAGAGCTATATTGAATACTATTAGCATTCCATTATGTATTTGAAAATCATTACAGATTCTTAGTAGTTACACCTTTGTGGTTCTCAATATTAAATTTTTTTCTAGGAATTGATAAGAATTTCTTAGATTTCACTAACCGAAAGTTCAGATGGAAAACTTGCACTGCAAGTTTGTGTTCAACCAAAATTTGCTCAATTTATAAGCCGAGAAGATGGGGGATAGCACTGAAGTATGAAGAGATATGGTGTATTTGAAATTGCCACATTCACTGATGCGTACTTTGAGGGTTTCTGGAGTACACATAGGAGTGCAATGGCAAGAGAGTACAAGGAGGAGGAAGAGGCTTTTGGTACCAATACAAGTGATGGGAAGAAAACCGCTAGTATGGCAACTGGGTCAATGAGCATGTCAAAGGAGGCATACATTTTGTCTTTAGAAGAACTCCAGCGTCTGAAGTCAAGTACTTCAAAGGGATCTACATCCAACTCAAACACGCCGTCGCAGTCAACCATTTCTACTCCGTACAGTGCCAAATGAAAAGAGAAGGTTCACAATGAACTGATCGTATGCCTAGTTGCAATTTCTTTTACCATTGTCTGTGAATTAATGTGTTGTGATTTTCTTACAAGTATGTACAAGCACTGAACTATGTAGGTTCTTTGAAGTCTGTCATCTTGGAACATGATTGTTTATGCAGGACATGTAGAGGAGATGTGCCCATCGATTGATGATCACATGCATCTGAGGAGATGTGGAGAATAGTCTGATGACCACTTAAAGAGTGGAGTACCCTGTTAAGTCAATCCCTTTAATGCGAGGGACAATAATTGATTGAAGTGCAGGAGTAGCACGTGGATGTTGTTTTGTTGTGTTCCTAATGTTGTTCTTGTTTATGGCAGGTTGTGATGTAATTAACATTGTAATGTAAGTTGTTAATGTCGTTTATGAGTGAAGTAGAACCTGCATCTTCCGATGTAGCCATATAAGTTTTAAACTTGTAGCCTGTTATAGGTATTATATGTGTTGGCATTCCAGAGAGCATACTCTCATGTGTGTGACTTTAAGTTATACTGTAACAATAGTTTTTTTGATAATTTATGTGTAGCAGGTGAACTTCAGGTACAAGCTGTTGATGAAGTCGATTGTCACTGTATGTGCGATATGCCAAATCTGTATCCACTTGATGGCTGACATAGTTGTTGCAGACAAAAGGGAAGGTAGTGTCTACGGCCGATGTGGGAATTTTTATGACATCGAGATATAAAAGAGCAAGAGTGTGTCATTAGTCCATGGTGATTTGTATGTCTGCATACGTACTATGTACAAGAATTGGAAGAGAATATTATGTTCAGGAAGTGGAAGAGAAAAAGGCAAAACATGCGTTTGCACAGATTTTCTGAGTGGAAGAACACGGCATTGTTATTGCCTGACGGCGTTAGAACAAGGTAAATGTCATGAACAATTACGGTGTGTCCTCTGTTCATTGACTTGTGAACCCAAGTGCTGGCTTATGTTGGAGAAAGTTTGATTTTCTGATAGTTGCTTTTATGATCAGCATAGTTTGGGAAGGGAGAACATGACATGACAAGGTCACTACTACAATTAGTGAACATAGGAGTAATAGTTGAGGTAATCCCAATGGGGTAGCAGAAGGAGATATTCACCCAAGGTGTAGCACTTAATGTGATTGGGGGGTTTTCAGAGGGTAGGGGGGTTCATTGTCACAATGTGTATGTAGTGCTGCATGATGTCTTGACAAGCAGAAGTGGAGGTTGCCAATGACGTAGTACCAGCTGGAAAGTGGAGTGCCGTTTGTAAGAGTAGAAGTCAGTTGAATTCGTTTGTGAATGTTTAAGTAATTTTGGAATTTATGTCTTCACTACAATTGTGTAGAGTAGTTGCTGTTACTCTGAGTATTTTGAAAAGTAGCAATCTTATATGCAATTTTATGTCAGAGGCATTTCAAGAACAATTTGAAGTACATTGAGTCAAAGATGGAGCGGGTTGTTAAGGTTGGCACTTGTACATTTCCGACCTTGATGAAGTCATTATAGTAGGGAATCTTACTGTCTGAAGAGAATGAGGAATCGAGTGAATGACTTTCTAGTAGGTTGTTGTCATAGGGGATTGGAGAATGCAATTAGTGTGGCCCTATTGTGCTGTTTGCTAGGTGAGGAATCTTGGTATGTAGTCCATGATATATTAGTGTATCTTTACACCCAAATGAAACAGGCATATGGTTGTTGCAACCTTGTAGTAGAAAATTAAGAAAATGACGTCGTGTTTTGAGGGAATGCGTGGAAGGGTGTAGGTTTTATTGGCTGGAGGAGTCGATGCAAAAGTGCATCCTATGATTTCTAGTCTGAATGTACAAATTTCTTTGTTTTATTGACATTGTTGTGCTCGTGAATATTGTCATCTGTGAAGCACATATGGTTACGTTTTGATTGTGGCATGTGTATTTGGGTGTCATTGCAGAGTCTTACAACAAAGGTATCTTGAAGAAATGAGGTAGTTGTCGTCGACATTCTTAAACCAGAAAGGCATGCACAGCACGGTATGTCGTTGTTGGTGGCTTATGAAGTTCTGGAAAGATTGTTTTTTCACCAAAGAGTCCATGTTGCACTGGTGGAGTAGTTTTTTTCTGAGTAATGTATAGTGGTATTTATTAGTTTAGGAGAAACATGTTTTGAAACTGGATTTTACCTTTACAAAGTCTTGATTGCTTTAGTGTTTTGGTCATGTGAGATGGTTTATGTTGTAGTTCCAACAGAGTATTTTGTCCTTCGTGTAGGTTATCAAATGAACTTTCTTGACTTGTGGTTGAAGGGAATAAGCAGTGAGAAAGAGAGGTTGGTCAGTCTCGGATTTGAGTTTATTTTTGAAAGTAATGAATACTGCCCTTAAGAAGGACGTTTGGTCATGTACAAAAAAATATTGAGCCTGCCTTGGCTGGGCTGCTGATGTCTGCAATGAAATTGGTGATTGCAAATTAAATTATTATCCTATCTTGCACTAGCAGGTGGAAGAGAAAGAGTTTTATGGTGTTGAACTTTCCATTCACCGATGCAATGATCTTGTGAATGTGTCATCGAAGTTCTCTTATGAAGTTATGTTTATGAAGGCCATGTACAAATGCAAGAGCGGAAAAATAGCCACCTTGTGTTGTGGTATTCATTGGTTTTGTATTAGTTTTGCAATGCAAGAACCGCCATTGTTTGATCCATGTCTGTGTGATGTGCAGGACTTCCCGTTCTTTAAAGAGCAAGACGTTAAGGTAAGGTGCAGACAACCCCGCTGGCATACACGTTTGAATGTCTAGGAGTATTTAGTGCTGAAACGATTGTGGATTATGTCAAACGTAGTTGAGGAATTGCTCTGCATTGGTTAATCATGCATTAGTGAATCTAAAGTTGACAGAGAGAGTGAGGCATTGAAGGCGATGAACTGGAGGTTGTGGTAATTCTTTCACTATTGTGGTTTGTAGGAATTGCGCTAAGGTGGTGATGTTAACCTTGCCATGTGTCATTTTAGTCAACAATGTTGATGTCTCCTCCCATTTTGCAGGTCGTATTCGTAGGAGGCAGCAGACGCAATCTTTTGCATTGCTGAACCACAACTGCCTCATCAATTGTGCTTTGTCCAAGCAAAGTACCTTTGATTTAGGAACTGTAGGAGTTGATTTCTTTTTAATCTAATGTTTTGCATATGTCTGGCAGAGGTGAAGTTTGACACCGTGGATGGTGATGACGGAATGCTGTAGATGGTGGCAATTAGATTCCATCTGACTACCTTTGGGAAGAGCTGGCAGGTAAACTAAACTTCTTGTACCCCTGTGCTGAGAAGGTATTCTTTTCCGTTTCTCTTGTGTTGGTGTTGTTTGGATATTTTGAGAGCTCCTTGAATGTCAGAGTGGAATGGAATGCTTGAAGTACTGGCGGGATCACGATTTAGTTGAAGGGAGTGCTTCACAATCGTCGGGCACTACTTGAAGTAGGATTTCAGAGGCGAATGTTTGAAGAAGGAGACATAATAGGTGGTTTCATTGGCTTGTTTGGAAATGTTCTTGTGCTGAGCATAATTGGTGGTCAATTTCATGATTGAAACCTCGTCTGTGTGACTACCGAAGTAGTGAAGGCACTATTCCCACACTACAATCTTGTTAACACAGTACTTGTGAACAAGGGCCCAAGAGAGTGTGGAACTGGATGCACATAAATGTGAACATTGCATTGCTTGTAAAAATTTGGTGATGGATATGACGTTCTAAATTTTGGACTTTATGACATTGTCACTCGTCTTCTGAGTCTTGAAGAAACCATTGTAGAATGTGGTCCGTAGTAACCGGAAGTGTGAGGGTTGTGAATGACACGTCTGAGATTGTTCTGGATGCCCTAAATGAAGGATATGTACAAAATTTGTGACATGAAGATCTCTGAGCATTGCTTTAGTCATTGCTTTTGTACAGTGAGAGATGAGGAAATGCGGTTACCAACTCCATGAGTTTTAGTCAATGAATCACTTACACTGGGTGAACATGAATCATATTCTTTTGTAAATTGAAAAACTAAGAAATGGCTACTGTCTGCTCTATTATGTTGTGGAGGATGTCATGGTTGAGAGTAGGGAAAGATAGGTTATGGTATGTTGTAAAGAATCAAGTGTAATGTTGTTTGTCTTCTCTTCCCCAAATTGCCACTACAGGTGATATATGAAGATTCTGGTGTCTTGAAGTTGGTCTTCATGTATGCATCAAGGAAGCTGTGGTGGCAAGGTCAACACGTTTTGGGAATGATGACGTCTATTACTATTAGAATATGAAACGGCTATGGTATGTTACAATTTCAATACGTATGGGACAGAAGAACCTCTATTGTATGTGGTTTTTGACATGAAGAGTTTTTTTTACTAAAGGCATTGAGAACATATATATGCCAATCAGCAATGGATTCAGTTAGTCTTCACGAAGACTCTGATTGGTGCTATAAAGTTTGAGAGTACAGAAGTGGTGTGCTACTGCAGTATAATTGCTACCATCCATATTGGAAGATTGATCATGCGGAAGCTTATTCGATTAGTGGCAAATGCGAAAGAAATGATCTATGACTGTTATTCCGTAAATGCAACTGACGACCTTGCAGTGAATGGATATTGCATGTTATGGGGAAGGAGGAGACAGATATGATGTGTTGGGCAAGGAGGAGAGACATGGGATGATGACGTCGAAAGGAGTTTACTCTGCATGACTTAGTGAATGATAGTACAGCATATATGTTGGTTATATAAGTTCGTAGCTCTTCTTATGTTCCCCTCATTGAATCGGATCATGTCTTCTCTGTAAAGGTTTTTTCTTCTGTGTTGTTACTATAAATGTTATGCATCTTATGTTCAACCAATTTCTCAGCTAATGTACAAATAATGTGAACGGAATCCTTTAATTTCAGCGGAGTAGCATTCTACCAACCACCTCCTTGGCCTGAAATTTGGCATCAAGACATTGTAATTGAATACAATTGCTGGGACATTTGTGAATGTTATGGTTTTTGCAAGTAATTGTGTGTGTGAGTTGATTAAATGAACGGCGAATTGGTTCAAAAGAAGAACACGGAAAAACCTGTAGTTGTAGATGAAATGACGAATAAGACATTATTTATAGGAACAAAGTAGAAAAGCTACAAACGCACAACAGAGGAGAACCTATAATAGCCACAGTGTGAAAAAGTACAATATATGAACAGGTTATAAACAACAGATTTGAAAATGTAGCCACATTTTTCTAGTTCTGAACTATACGGAAAATAGTGGAAAACTTGAAAAAAAAATCACAAGGAACAGAGTCTCAACAGAAAATAAATTGTCAGTGGCAAATTAATACACAAAACAGTACACAAATGTACTGAATTTAATGTCAAAAGTATCAAGTAACAGTTGATTCAGTCATTCATAACATCCAAGTGACACTTCAATAACACATATTCAACATAAAAACAATGGTTTGCTGTTCAAAAGTATCCAAATCAACTTGACCAAATCAACTAGTAGATTCAACAGTTTTTAGTTAAAATTCTGTTAATTTTTTGCAGATTTTTCTATTAGTGACATACTGGCTGTCAAAAAAAAGCCTACAACTATGAGCTCTCAATATTACCCTAGAGAGTTTTTGCTCAAAATCAAGAAAATCCAAGCCAAGGCCATGGAATGGAATTTCAGGTTGTCAAACAAGTACAATCAAAATTACAATCACGACATTCACAATGCACATATTCCACACAAAGTCTCACCTAAGCTCTGGTTTGAATTTCTACCCAACTTTCTACACAAGTTGAAATCTTTCAAATATATTCATATGCTGTAATTCCAAACATTTTACAAAACCCGTACTTAACTAGAAACTTCGGCAATTTGTTTTAAAAAAAAGCATTCATCAAAAGTGGCGACATATGCATATACATGTTCTCTTTCAAACTCAATGATCTCCAAGTAGAGGTCTCAAAATTCTAATCATAAAAGTCAAATATTACCATTTCCATGTTTTTCTTTACATCAAAAAAAAAGTTGTTCAATGTGTTAAATGATGCCTTTAAATGATAACACCAACCAAACTAAAGTGATGTCCAAAAGGTCAAATTCCCCAATGCCTTGGATAATATTCATAAGTAGAAACAAACAATAATAAAGCACAACCACTATCAAACCATGTGATGACAAAGTCAAACGATTCTTAAAATGCCATAAGATGAAGTTAATTGCTTTAAATGCTAATACCAATAAAATAAACTTTACATCTTTAGAGGTTGGTCAACCATTATGATTGGATTATGTACAATTTCATTCACATAGACCATGCCATATGTGGGATGCATGCTAAAAGTAAATGGAATCCCAAGTTTACACCAGCATATTTTATAGTTTATTCAATCACTTGTTCTAAAATGGAAACATTATGATACTAGAGTGTACATAAGATTTTCCTATAATTTCCAACTTCAAAAGACATACACCAAAGTGCAAATATAATGGCCAATAACTTTCTTCTAATGAAACAATTAGGCAATGCAACCCTTGAAAATAAAATGAAAATATTTCTAACCTTTTAGCACCTACTTGTGTTTTTAAAGAACAACAACCAATCCAAAATAAAACTACTTCATATTTCAACAAATTCCCAAATTCCAAAGGATAGAAGCCCTACTTTCTTTTATACAACTTGGATCGTCTACGTCACGCTAACACGTATAATAACATCAATAAAAAACCATTGACATATTTTAAAACAAAATAAAACAAAAAAGTCACTTAAATAAAACTTGATTGTGAATAATAAATAAACATAAAAGATTTTTTTGAAAGAACTCTATTGCTTTTTAGATATTATAAACAACTTACAATATTGACTCAGAAAAGCAATAGACTCTTTGCTATATACAAAATGTCAACAATCTGGAACACCTATCAAACAAAAGCAACAATAAAAAATGACAAACTCTTCAATTTCTTGGATATTGCCAATAGCTTAGAACACCCTTAAAAGGAAATTCATACCTAAGTAGATAAGTTCTTCAATTTCTTAGGTAAAGCCATTAGTTTGGAACACCCGCTCAAATCAAGTGATGTCAAAGATGACAAGTTCCCCAATTCCTTGGGTATTGCCGATAGCTCATAACACTCCCTCAAATCAAGTGATGTCAAAGATGACAAGTTCCCCAATTCCTTGGGTATTGCTGATAGATTGGAACACTCCCTCAAATCAAGTGATGTCAAAGATGACAAGTTCCCCAATTCCTTGGGTATTGCCAATAGCTTGGAACATTCCCTCAAATCAAGTGATGTCAAAGATGACAAGTTCCCCAACTCCTTGGGTATTGCCAATAGCTTGGAACACTCCCTCAAATCAAGTGATGTCAAAGATGACAAGTTCCCCAATTCCTTGGGTATTGCCAATAGCTTGGAACACTCCCTCAAATCAAGTGATGTCAAAGATGACAAGTTCCCCAATTCCTTGGGTATTGCTGATAGCTCATAACACTCACTCATATCAAGTGATGTCAAAGATGACAAGTTCCCCAATTCCTTGGGTATTGCCGATAGCTCATAACACTCACTCATATCAAGTGATGTCAAAGATGACAAGTTCCCCAATTCCTTGGGTATTGCTGATAGCTTGGAACACTCCCTCAAATCAAGTGATGTCAAAGATGACAAGTTCCCCAATTCCTTGGGTATTGCCGATAGCTTGGAACACCAACTCAAATCCAGTGATGTCAAAGATGACAAGTTCCCCAACTCCTTAGGTATTGCCGATAGCTTGGAACACCTACTCAAATCCAATGATGTCAAAGATGACAAGTTCCCCAACTCCTTGGGTATTGCCGATAGCTTGGAACACCAACTCAAATCCAGTGATGTCAAAGATGACAAGTTCCCCAATTCCTTGGGTATTGCCAATAGCTTGGAACACTCCCTCAAATCAAGTGATGTCAAAGATGACAAGTTCCCCAATTCCTTGGGTATTGCCAATAGCTTGGAACATTCCCTCAAATCAAGTGATGTCAAAATGACAAGTTCCCCAATTCCTTGGGTATTACTGATAGCTTGGAACACCCACTCAAGTTAAGTGATGTCAAAGATGACAAGTTCCCCAATTCCTTGGGTATTGCTGATAGCTTGGAACACTCCCTCAAATCAAGTGATGTCAAAGATGACAAGTTCCCCAATTCCTTGGGTATTGCCGATAGCTCATAACACTCACTCATATCAAGTGATGTCAAAGATGACAAGTTCCCCAATTCCTTGGGTATTGCTGATAGCTTGGAACACTCCCTCAAATCAAGTGATGTCAAAGATGACAAGTTCCCCAATTCCTTGGGTATTGCCGATAGCTTGGAACACCTACTCAAATCCAGTGATGTCAAAGATGACAAGTTCCCCAATTCCTTGGGTACTGCTGATAGCTTGGAACACCCACTCAAGTTCAGTGATGTCAAAGATGACAAGTTCCCCAACTCCTTGGGTATTGCCGATAGCTTGTAACACCAACTCAAATAAAGTGATGTCAAAGATGACAAGTTCCCCAATTCCTTGGGTATTGCTGATAGCTCATAACACTCACTCATATCAAGTGATGTCAAAGATGACAAGTTCCCCAATTCCTTGGGTATTGCTGATAGCTCATAACACTCACTCATATCAAGTGATGTCAAAGATGACAAGTTCCCCAATTCCTTGGGTATTGCTGATAGCTCATAACACTCACTCATATGAAGTGATGTCAAAGATGACAAGTTCCCCAACTCCTTGGGTATTGCCGATAGCTTGTAACACCAACTCAAATCCAGTGATGTCAAAGATGACAAGTTCCCCAACTCCTTGGGTATTGCCAATAGCTTGGAACACCAACTCAAATAAAGTGATGTCAAAGATGACAAGTTCCCCAATTCCTTGGGTACTGCTGATAGCTTGGAACACCCACTCAAGTTCAGTGATGTCAAAGATGACAAGTTCCCCAACTCCTTGGGTATTGCCGATAGCTTGTAACACCAACTCAAATAAAGTGATGTCAAAGATGACAAGTTCCCCAATTCCTTGGGTATTGCCAATAGTATGGAACACCCACTCAAGTTAAGTGATGTCAAAGATGACAAGTTCCCCAATTCCTTGGGTATTGCCAATAGCTTGGAACACCCACTCAAGTTAAGTGATGTCAAAGATGACAAGTTCCCCAACTCCTTGGGTATTGCCGATAGCTTGGAACATCTACTCAAATCCAGTGATGTCAAAGATGACAAGTTCCCCAATTCCTTGGGTATTGCCGATAGCTTGGAACACCAACTCAAATCCAGTGATGTCAAAGATGACAAGTTCCCCAACTCCTTAGGTATTGCCGATAGCTTGGAACACCTACTCAAATCCAATGATGTCAAAGATGACAAGTTCCCCAACTCCTTGGGTATTGCCGATAGCTTGGAACACCAACTCAAATCCAGTGATGTCAAAGATGACAAGTTCCCCAATTCCTTGGGTATTGCCAATAGCTTGGAACACTCCCTCAAATCAAGTGATGTCAAAGATGACAAGTTCCCCAATTCCTTGGGTATTGCCAATAGCTCATAACACTCACTCATATCAAGTGATGTCAAAGATGACAAGTTCCCCGATTCCTTGGGTATTGCCGATAGCTTGGAACACCTACTCAAATCAAGTGATGTCAAAGATGACAAGTTCCCCAATTCCTTGGGTATTGCCGATAGCTTGGAACAATCCCTCAAATCAAGTGATGTCAAAGATGTCATATGTGCCAATTCCTTGGAAAGAAACTTCAACTTGCCACATAATCTAAGTCTTAAAGATCTCACGAGCTTCAAATATTTCAATCCCTTTGGTAACTTTTCCATTTGAGCACCAAAACAATCCAATGTTGTCAAACTTGTCAATTTAGTGAAGCTCAATGGTACTTTCTTGAAATCTACATTTGGCAATTTACATGAAAAACCCTTAGATTTTGCAGCAACATACATACATATGCAAAAATCAAATACAATATTTACAACAATGATAGTTTTAAAAACATCATTACATTTTGCAAAATTTATTAACCTCAAGCTTGTCATTATTTAATAGAACTTGAGTGTTACACATGAAACTTGTACAAAGTAAAAAATGCAAAGATTTGCTCCTCTCTTTATTTAGAATATTGTAACACATTCAGACAAAAGCCTTGTGAAATAAATCAATGTCCTTGTTTAATAGAATTTGCACCAATCTTGTCACATAAGAAGAACAAGTCTAAATACTCATATCATACTTATTTCTTTGATGTGCAAAGAGCTTTGTGTATAAACACACTAACACTTATCACATTTAGCTCAATACCACTATCAAATTTCTCCAAATAACGTAAGATTTCAAAGCATCCATTAAGCAATTTGTCCATCCATACCTGTTTGAATTAGCAAAATACGCAATTTTGAACATGCTCCTTCCATCAAAAGCTTCTCCAAAGAGGCATTGTCTCTCAACACTTTACATGAAATGCCTTCAACTTTCCCAAAATCAAAATTCTAGTCACACACAACATTTCACATACTGAGCTCCTAGAAATCCAATTGTAAAACACATCAATTAAACTACCCATTTGAAAATCAATCATATCAAAATACAACTAAGCATTCCAATTAATGAAATAGCTACACATCAAAAATAAGAAACTCTAAACCTCTATGCATTAACAAATTCAAAGTATTTCCATCCAAATAACAACATACCATATCAAACTTATAGAACGCCCTCACCTTTTCTTTCATTTGCTCAAGTTCTCTTGAACCAAGATGATGAAGTCGAGTACCATCATTCTTTGTCTCTCCAACGCTACGACCATGTTGACCATGAACCTTCCATTCCACAATCTTGCGACCCATGTCGCGAAGTTGATCGTGCATTCCCAACATACCATCATGTACTTCTAATAGCGAACGATGTATCAACATCTCAAATGCTTTGATCAATGCACTCTCTCCATGGGTGAGTATTCTGGAACAATCATGGTCTATTGACAACCTTTCACCATATGCATCTTCAAGGAAAAAACAACAAATGTCCAAAAACATCCTCTTTTCCAACTCCTCCAACCCATCAAAACTTATCTTCAACACCTCAAATATCCTCCAATTATCTCCACCTTGGGGTGACCTCCCTCTTTTCAATCGTTGCAACACTCTCTCCCAACTCCTCAATCTCTCCTTTCCACGCAAAAATGCACCAAGTACCTTCAAGCTCAAAGGCAAGCCCTTACAAGCTTTCACAATTTCTTCACCCACTTCAAACAACTCTTTTGGAATGCCACCCTCACTACCACCAAAGCAATGCACAGTGAACAACTTCATGCACAACTCTTTGTCGCTCAATGGTTGCATGTCATATCTCCTTTCCACATGATCTTTTATCACATCCCAATTGCGTGAACAAACAATCAACCTTGAGTTTCTACACAATGATAAAGTGCCTGGAGAAATGATGTTGCTAAGATGGATCCCATTCCATACATCATCCAATATGAGGAGGATGTTGCTCTCTTTCAAGGCCTTCTCCAACTCCCTTCTCCCATGCACCAAGTCTTCCACTTTCACTTTCACATCCAATTTCTCCAATATCTTCTTCAATATTGGCAAGCATTCTTCATCACTTCCAAGCATTCCAATATGCTGAAAGCATCTCTTCTTGAATTTTTGGTTGCCTTCTTCTGCATCAAATATAGCTTGAGCAATAGTGCTTTTACCTACTCCTCCCATACCCACAATGCCCAAGGTATTTACTCCTTCAAAACAAACTTGCACCTCTTTGACATTTTCATCAACACCATACAACTTTGAATGCACTTCTTCTTGCTCACTTGCATTCACCTACAACACCCACCTTTTGATATTAACACCAACAGCTCAATGCTTAAATAGCCAATATAAGTGAAATATACATTCAATCCTCATGAAGGTAAAACATCATATATTGTACAAGATTCAAGCAAATACATTCTCTAAAATACCTGGTCTACACAGCAAGTGAGAAAACACAACTCTTCTCCTTTTAAGTAGTTGGTCTTCAAACATATGACTTGCTTCCATATTTCCAAAAATGTTGGCCTTTCTAAAGAATGATAAGCACAACATTGCCTTATCAAAGTAGCAAATTCTCCACATCCGCTTGGCAATTTGGGGCGCATGCCACCTTCAATCTTTGTGTACAGGTCCTTCAAAGAATCATATGGTTGTTCAAATTCCACTTTTCCATACAACAACTCAGCACACATGATGCCAAATGAATACACATCCGCTGCAAAATAACTTCCCGTCATACCTCTACATATTCTCATTGTCTCTGGGGCCCTATAAACTCTGGTGCCCATATTGTCTGCCACCACCAAGCTCTCATCCCCCACTTCAATTTTGGAAATCCCAAAATCAGTCAACTTCACACTACCAAAGCCACCAAAACTTGAGTGGCACTCCTCACCCTCATCTAACTTCATCCATAACACATTTTCGAGCTTCAAGTCACGATGTGCAACATGCATGTCATGCAAGTAATACATGCCACTTGCTACTTGTTGGATGATATCAATTGCTACATCAAGTGGAAGGCCATATCCATCTCCCTTGATGTGTTCCTTCATCAAGCTTGCCACACTCTTATCCATCTTCTCCATCATCAAAAATGGCCATCCCTTGTCACCTACTCCCATTCTCATGAACTTTACAAGATTTGGATGATTCAAGCCTGCCAAGATACTTGCTTCCTTGCGAAAATTGGCCATAATCATCTCATCGCATTCATCTCCATCACTATGCAAGACCTTAGCAGCACATGGCAAACCCAACCACTTTGATTCATAAACTGAACCATACCCTCCCTCTTCACCTAGTTGTTTGCCTTTCTCAAACGTGCCACAATCCGCAAACTCCAATGTATCCAACTCACCTCCTTGTACTTCCTCCAAGTCCTTCAATCTTTTCAACAAATACTTCTTCAACTTGGATGACTCATTTGATGCTTGAGATACAACCTCAACATTCTCCAACATCCCCTTCAATGTTGCTCGATCAAGCTCAACATCCACATATGATGCATTACCAAAGTCCAAAGACCTAACCTCATGTTTAGGTTGAATCTTATGGATCAAGGCACATGTTGCATTATAGCAACACTCCAACTCCAACAACAACTCTCGAAAGGATTCTTGGTTCTCCAATTGATAAACAGCTCCAACAACCAAGTCTTCACCTCTGCACTTCTTTACTAATGCAAATGCCTTCATTGCAACTCGATGTACATCTTTCAAGATGCAATTGAACTCCTTAGCTCTTCCAGATGCACGTATCATCTTCAACATCAAATCCACTGCTTCTCGAAGTTTCTTGATCATATGCTGGCATTTCTTGGCATTCAACATTTGCCCCTCACCTTGTGCCAATATTTGGTCAACCTTCTTGCTTTGCACTTCATACCATTTTAAGAAGGAATTCTCACTTTCTAAAGTGGAAGGTAGCTTGATAGAGACTATTTCCATATCCCCACCATCATTGGACAAGTCAAAGAGACCTTGGTTGGATGATCTTGTATTCTCCCCAATACTCCACTCCATGGAAAGACTTCCAGAACCTCTTGCATTGTTTGACCTTTTACCACCACATCTTTCAATACAAAGATTTTCCAAAGGACTAGCCTCCACATTTACACCATCATTATTTGTGGCAAAAGGATGTCCCACACCATTTGTCCCTCTTGACAATTTTGATACAAGAGCCTTCATAACTCTCACAAGTTTGGCCATCAAATAGTTGATGAAAGTCACAAAAAACAATTTGCAAATTCCAAGAACTTTGACCTCAAATCATGCCATTTTCACCTGAAAATTGAAATGAAGGTATCAACATGATTAGTGAAACGCAACCATTGTTTAAACATAAAACATGCAATATTGTAATATGCAAACAAACTTTGCTAATTACATGCTCACCAAAATAATTGAACAATCGAATAACAACAAATTTCAAAGAGATCAAGTTACATTAAACATTCTTCAAGCACATGGTGGGAACTCTACACATCAAATACCAACAATTCCATCAACAAGTGACAACTATGCATGCACATGAAACATGCAATAAGAAAAAAAATGGCATTCATCTTCAACTCAAATTTGAGTTGCACCAAATGATCTCTAAGACTTCATTTTTATTTGAATCATTAAAAACCAATAAAGCTTGCAACTTGTTAAGGAAAATGGTGGCATATCAACCTTCAAACCTTTCAACAAAAAATTTACCGCATACACCCAAGACCATGCAAAAAGGCTAACATGCTTAAGCAATACTTCACACAATAACATCTCTCAATATAGAAAACAAACTTTTACAATGAAGACATCCAAAGTTATAGTCTAATGCTTTCACATTAATCTTTGTGATAATCATTACAAACTGCCAATAAAAATCACTATGCCTCAAAAATTATAAGATCCTAGCCTTGGTCTTTGTTACCAATTATCATAATATAGTATCTTCATTTATTGTAATGTCTAAAATAAGTCCTTTCAAATTATATATTTGTGCTTAACAAGGGACCTTTCAAATAATCAAGTTTTGCATAATAAATCCAAGATTGGCATAATACACCACCCAATACTAACAAACCATTTACATGAACACCTAAGCAATCAATACCACATGATATGTGCTCATCAACATAAGTCCAAAACCTTGGATACTGAGACAACAAAAAAATATTTATGAGTAAATGGCAACCACTCTCCATAATAGAAATAGGACACCACCTAACACAACATCACTACCTCTCTAGTACATTTCAAATGATCCTTGCATTGTAGTCAAAACAATGAATGCAACATCTAACAATAATATCTAACCTTTAGAAAGTTGAAGAATGCACACTCTAAATTGCATAGTACAAACTCTTCTCCCAATACTAAATCACCATTCACAATACACCCACACTAAGTCTTGCAACACTTCTAATTGCCATAAAATCATTTTTTTAGATCTTTGTAATGATAAAGAGTTTCAATGAAAACTTAAACATTACAAATGATGCACCAAATCATATGATATCTTTGTACCATTCAACAACAATTTGTGACAAGAAAACCACAACATACAAGACATTACGCCAAGGAAATTCTAGGAAGCAAGATCTCACTTTGCCAAGCTTGACACCCACATCCTCAACATCACCTCTCACAAAACCAAAATCTCCAATACTCCCACATGCAAGGACCAATCACCAAGCAACTTCCCATTACCTAAACACGTCACGTACTTTACCACCTATCCATGTGTTCCAACTCAAACAAGCTAATGCAACATAACATTTGAAATTGGCAAGTAAAGTCACCCACCCACAACTTTGTATACATGGACATGTTCAACATCATCTTTTTAAGTCCTAATAAAAAACCAACAACATGTGGATTGACCATTGCCAGCATTGCCTCTTGAATTCAATGTTCCTCCTCATGCAAGTATCGCCCCTTGCATCTAGTGTTCCTCTCAACTCAACCCACAAAAGAGACAGGTGATCAAAGACACATGTTTTAAAACAACTATTATTCACATAATTATAACATCACTACAAAGCATGTCCTCCCTACTTGACATTCAAGATCTTGTCTTTTAACTGCAATAAAATGATTCCACCATTGCATCCAAGCCATTTGCCGACTTCCACTACCACAATACCAAGAGAGGGAAGACCTAAAAAGCACTTTCTTGTGTTAGTTTGGGTTAACTTTCTTCAAACAAATACTTCAATCTAATACACTAGCGTTGACAATTAGGGCCTCACCCTACAAGCAGTCCTACTGCTTACTTGAGGATTGGACAACCAAAATCAATGCTAACTCAAACAGATGTCACCCAAAAATTATCTTCTACAAATTTTGTATGTTTAAAACAGAAGTGAGTACAATCACTCAACAAATCAAGCAATTTTACATCTCCTGCCAAACAAGTTTAACCCCTAATAACTGTCCTATACAACATGCAAAATCATTCAATCTTCAACAACTTAAAATTGCCTAACACTTTACAACAAAAACACCTAGAAAATAGTGCTTCATGCTGCTCTTTACATAAAGAGGACAATGGACAATTATTTCATATAGAGCAAAACACCATATTAATTAAATTGGGAAAAACAATACATTTTGGGACTTGCTCAAATTAAGGTGATCACCTTAATTCGAGCTCCAGAGTTATTTTTTGGTACACGTGCCCTCAATTGAGAGGAATTTGGGAGGGAAAAAATCTTAGTGGCTCAAATTGAATTTGATAACTTTGAATTTGGTTTAAAGTTACTTTTTGGGTTTAAGGTTACTTTTTGAGTTTGAGGTATAGTACAAAATAAGACCTTCGTTTTTCCCAATTTACCTAATATGGTCTCGCAAGACATAATTTCTAACAACTTTTGTACTTCCTTTGTATAACTTCTAACATTTTCAAGCATTGAGATCATAAGATAAAACCTCTATCATTGGTGGATGAGAAACAAAGTGTTGTTTGCTGCTATGGCTTTCCTTGTGATAAATCTAGAGCAAATGTGAGAGAGGCTACTTGCCATATCACGGTGCGCCATACAATTGTTCCTCCTTATTGGATCCTAATTCCACATCTTGTAATCAACATTAAGTCTACGTTAAACCTGCAACAATCTCAGCCAATCCACTCCAAACACAAACCAAACAGGAAAATACCAGCCATGCACCAAGCATGAGAAATCTACACAAATCCTCAAATTATAGACATGCAATTTTCCAAAAGAGAAAAATCTGAACTTCTAGATGATTTCCTCTCCAAACAAACAAACACTCTTTTTCCTTTTGCTTGTAGATTTAGCAAGCAGCGCAAGAATGAGATTTGGAAACTGGGAAACACACGTACAAAAGAGGAAAGAACTATAAGATTCCCAATGTACTAATCCCAGTGAAAAGGTTTTCCTACGTCAATGAGCATGACTACAAATAGAAAGGGCTAAAACAACCATGTTCTCAAGAATGAGAATATCCAAATAGGGTGCACCAAAACATTCAATAAGCGTGTAGTCAACACCAATATAGTAGGCAACACAACTCCCCAGGGGTTACTAAACCACAAGCCTAAGCCTTTCAACCAACGCTCTCAACAAAGGTAAACATGCAAATGTTCTCCTCAAAGGAGGTGTCAAGAACAAAAGAACCAAGAAGGCAACAATCAAAAGCTCATTGAGGAGCGCGTTGAGATGAAAAAGCTGAAAAAGCTGCTATACAAATAGCACACATCTAATTTCAAGCTTTGAGAAGCCAGTAGTAATCCTCAAGGAAATGCAACATTTGTGACTTTGTATGCTTGCAAAATTCAGCTAGCAACACATTTCCTCGGGGACTTCACAAGGTGCAATTTCATTGACTCAATCGGTTGTAAAATGCAAAAGTGGGTAGAGATTCATCCATTCACAAAAACTGTGAACGTGCTTCAACCTAGACCATCACAATACCAAAACTACGTCAAGTGACACATCCCTACGCTCAACCCACATTGATTAACTACAGGCTCATTTCAATCATATCAAACAAATCAAAGATTCAAAAAAAAAAAAAAAAAAAACTAAGATCACAAGCAAAGCGTCATATTGGCCAACTTAGTACAAAACATCATTTGACACTAAAGCAAAATTCAATAAAAACACAAAGAATCTTGCATGACAAAAACTTAGGGTCTCCATAATCCGTCTTGTGATTCATCCTTGCAATTCTAGGACTACAGCAAACGCCAAATCACTTGATGACAGCATACCACCCTCTTCTCTAATGTGTTTGTCATAGTCTCAGCAAAATCCTAATTTTTGTCTATGAATGCTAAGGAAAAAACCCGTCACCCAAAACCTTCAAAGCCAACAAAGTAAAATCAGCATTGCTAAGTACAAATCAGATCGGCTCTGCTACAACAATAACTGGATGGTCACCACTTGCCTCTCTAGAATTTGCTGTAGAGTTGCACTAAGCATTACCCTAAAATTACTCAACATGTAGCCAGGTGCAACATCCACTAAGATGCTAGAACCCTAATTGCCAAAACAAAAGACTAAGTACCAAGCACTCTCAAACAATCTAAGAACAACAAATCCAATCAATCCAAAGAGAAATTGTGCACTGAAACAAGTCACACAGAAACACCAAACATTACTTCACCCTAAACGCTACTTCTACCCAAACTGCTAGAAAATCATCCTCTACCTTCACACAATTGCCTGACAACCAACAACCGCAGAATCTCACAAGTCGTACAATCCAACTTGCAAAATCCCTACAAAGACCTAGCCACTCCATGGGCTGCAACCGTGACGCTCCCAACCCCATTCTGCTCATGGCAAAGTCTCCCCAACCAGATCCGACCATGACATTATGATTGAAACATCAAAGCTTTCACAAAAACCCTCACATTTGAGCCAAACCTCTCCTCCAGTAGCCTCAACTATGAACATCAGGCAAAGTACCAAACGACAAAACGGTATCAAGACAAGTAGCATGGACCTCTGCGACAACTACTACCAACAGCCTAACGCATTGACTTGGTCAAAAATGTACACCTGCTATAAACAAGACGACAACAAAAGAGTGCTTGGCATCGTATTTAGACAAAAACCTTATCCAAGCACAGACACTCTTGAACGGAGTTGACCAAACCTGACTGCAGCAACCTCGCTCTCCGCGGTAAAACGGCAAATGGCTATTTCAGGGTCTCAGCCATCAAAAGTAGAAATATAGAGTTCTCCACTAAGTTAAGTGATGAGAGTGGCGAGGTCTTGAAGGACACTCACCTCGTGCAACGCCAAATTCCACCAAGCAGCTCCAAATGCAGCGATCCCTCTCAATAGCCGGCTCTCGACATTTCCCTGAGCTCGCCGTTAGGGTTAGCCACGTTGCAGTCAAACTCCCGCACTCCACGAATAAGCCTCCGATCCGAAGCCAAGCTCTCTCTCTGATCTCCACCAAACCCTCACACAGCTGCAAAGTGGTACAGCCAATCGACGTTAGGAATGGCCACGTTCGCGATCAAACTCCCGCACTCCACGAATAAGTCGCCAAAGCCAAGCTCTCTCCGACCTCAACGAAATCCTCACACAGCTGCATAGCGGTCCCGACAATCGCCGTTAGAGTTGGCCACGTCGCAGTCAAACTCCCTCACTCCACGAATATGTCTCCGAAGCCAAGCTCTCTCTCCGACCTCCACCAAACCCTCACACAACTCCAAAGCGGTACAGCCAATCGCCGTTAGGAATGGCCACGTTCGCGATCAAACTCCCTCACTCCAGACATAAGTCGCCGAAGCTAAGCTCTCTCCGACCTCGACGAAATCCTCACACATCTGCAGAGCGATACGGCGAAGGCTTGCGTGCCAATAGAGACCTGGTGGTGAGGGAGAAGTCGGAGCTCCCGTAACAAACCCCAGCGCTTCCGACCGGAGGCCCGGAGTAGTGACGAGGACGGAGGCTGATACGATCAATACACTGTATCATCGGAGACGGTGTTTCCAGAATTCCCCTGTCAATTGCGTCGTCAACAAAAATCATCTGTATGATCCAAACAAACATGACAAAAATCAATGTTGGATGTACAGAACTCGCCTTTTGTTCATCCAAAGCGATATCAAGCACAATATCAAGCACAATATCAAGCAGTCTCAGTTCCAGTGCACGTCATTCACGACACTTATAACATTGCGTTTAGGTTGTCCCACCCTAATTTCTTGACAGTTTTCAAAATAATTATTATATGAACGCATTGCCGTACATATCAAGATAGCTTGCAATTGCATTTCTAAAAGTGCATGCATTGTAAGCATCCTACATGAATTCCACCTCTTAATTCAACATATCAACTAAAATAGTTGCACCATAAACTAGTTTCTCACAAGTCCACACTAAACTTGCTAAAATTTTCATTCCCACTTTTATTTGTGGAAGGTCAAACAAAACCACATCTATACTATTAAGTGGGAGCTGAACCCTCAGTGATTCAGTGCCCTCTTTTAAAACCAAATTTTCTAGTGAAAGTCAAAGCATTAAAAGATGCCTTAAACATAGAACACCAAGCATCCTCCAACCATGTCCTTTTCCAAAATCCTTTAGCACCTTTTGGTGGAAGTTGAAATATTAAAGGATGTCCCTGCAAGTGTATTACATCAAATGCCTTCCAATCATGTGCTACAAAAACATCCCAACACCAATTGCCTCCTACCAAAATCTATAAAGGTAGCAGTGTGATAAAGGCAATTACTATTTTTGGTTTTAAATAAGGATCAAAATGACAGTGCATATACCCCTAAAGCCTTGTTGTTCCCTTAGGGGACAAATGGGAGTTTGGGCAAGTACCCATGGCCTTAATTTTTGTCTTGATTTTTTAAAACTTTTTTGGACAAAGAAGTAATGTGTGCACAAGGGAGAAAGAAATGACATGCACAATATAACCATCTTGTGATAAATATGATCCAAAGGTATTTGTGCAATTCCTAAAAAAAACTAGGGGCAACTATACATAGTTGCCAAACTTCAAGGGTATGAATAAACTTTTCCGTGGACATTATTTGTTTGCCTTTATCTTGCACTCCATCTCACATAATACAAACATAAATATAATTTAGGTGGTGATATTCACGCTTCAAAAGTTGTGATTTGTATGTTTTACAAAGGTCTATATCAGTCCACAAATTGGGTTCTGAGTTTGGGCCATGGGGGCTTGAATTGTGCCAAAAGAATGAGATATGGCCAATTTTAGCAAAAGCGACAATTACAGCGTTGTTTTTATGTTTGCGTTGCGCTCGATCTTTTATCGTTTAGAAATTTTGTTTCAAAACTTTATGAGAATGGGAGGTCATCTAGGAATACAATAGTGGTATTCACGGTTAAGTTTCAGTTTTCTCAATCTTCACGGAAAACCTGAGTGCCGAGCTGTGCGCGACTGGCACGAGACCAATTCCGTGAAGATTGAGAAAAAAAAGCTCGTCTCCCAAGCGTGTAGGAATGGCTTGAGAATTTTTTTTGTGTGAGAACTCTTACCATTTACGTGCTTGTGAACTACTTTTAACCCTTGCTTTTTTTTCTCCTCCAATCTGTGACCGTGGTGCCTTCCTCAAAGTAAAACATTCTCCATTCTTTCATTCTTCATCCTCCATCACCCACAAAAGGGGTGTCACACCTCCTTCCATGAAGAAGTGCTTCCATTGACTTTTACAATAGCTCAGCCATTTCTCAATCTTCACGGAAATCTCAATCTCACACCAACCGTGACTACCACTAGTCTCTCTATGTTTGGATCGTTTATAAGTAGATTATGTTGAAATCTACAAGTCTACCTTTGATGGAGATGTTGGATGTTGTAGTGGCTATCAATGTGTGTTGGCTTGGTGAAGAGAAGTATGGTATGAATTCTTCATTTATGTTTAACTTTTAGTTAGAGTGATCCTTCTTTTTAATTATTTAAATTGAACTTGGTACAGGCCTTTGCTTCAAATCCATTTAAAGAATACATCTTGCAAAGACTCATTAATATGGCTATATGAAACACAATAATTTGTAAACACCAAGCAAAATTATAAACAAATTCAGAAATTGAAGTCCACTGGACAATTTCCTCGAGGGAAAACTTTGGCTAGTCAAAAACAAAGAAATTATAACTCTCATGGAACTCTCCATTTGTACATTTTTAGGTTGTAGTTACCTTCAGCCTTTAGGAGGAAGCTCCAAGAAAGTAGCCATCTTCTTCTTGGAGATCTTTAAAAAAAACTTTCTTTTTGGAGCCAACTGTATAGAATCAGTATAAAAATGAAAAAAAGTATTTAACTTAAAATTTATAAAATTTACTGAAATTTGAATTTTTTGTATTAAATACTCCCTTTGTCTCAAAATGATCTTTCTATTACACAAAATGTTATAGGTTAAGCTAAAAAAGAACCATTTCTCAAAAAAAATTGACCTACAAATAGAATTTTATGTCCTCCTATTGTTCTGAAATTTTGAGTTCCAAATTGGTTTTCAACGTGTGATTTCAAAATGCTTGAAACTTGAATTTTTGAGGTATTTTTGAAGAGCACCGGTGGCCACTCACTTGATGGCGTGGGATTGGTTAGCATGCTCATGCTTTTGGACTATGTGCAAGTGTTGCTAGCTCCCTTCCTCCTCCAACAAGAAGATCATTTTGGGACACTAAATAAAGGTCAACATGAAGATCATTTTGAGACAAAGGGAGTACTATTTTAAATTTTTTTACTACTAAATTGATTTATGACAAATTGAAAATAAAGAAGATAATTAATTGAAACTAATAGCTATAGGGAGCTTCCTTTAAATTATAAAAAAATAGAATAAAATTTAAAAAAACAAATTGTATCTAAATTTATTAAAAATGTTCTATATAAAACTAAAAATAAGAATAAATGTACAACAGTTTATAAAATTTGAAAATGAGAAAAATGTATCAACGTGAAAAATTATAGAATGAAAGAAATAACTACAATACTTTGTTTTAATAAAATAGAGTTTAAAAAATAGTCAAAACATTAAAAATAATAAAAAACAAATAGAAAATACTGGTCTAAACACAAAACTTTTCATAAAACCTTCACAATCAAATTAAAGTCTCATTATAAATTTAAAATCTTGAAAGTGAAATTTGTCAAGCATCTGCACTACAAACACTTCAAAGTGAAAGGAAATTCTAGTTGGTGCACTTGCATCACTAAGAGCACTAAAATGTGAAAAAAAAGAGGCAAAGAGCCAACTAATGAGATTTGAACTAAAAGAAAACCTCAACTGCATATTTGAAATGCCGCAATGAATGGATCTCAAATGAGGTTGGAGTTCTCTTGAAGCCAAGTTTCTTGTTTGGGGGTTGAGACTGCCCAAAAACTTGACTTGAGGGAAACCCCCTTACCAAAAGAGTTACCAAATAGGCAATCATGATATTTGTTATCCATGCTTTGAAGTTCTCTGCTAGACAAGTCTTGAGCCCAATGCAAACCCAATTTAACCAAGAATGAAATTTCTTCCAATCACATTGCTTCATTTCCCTACAATTCTTGACTAGTGTTGTTCTCCACCATAATGTAAAGTGGCTCTAAAAAAATAGCAAAAGAGATACATTGTGACCATAACCATAATAATCTATTTATATGTTTTTTGGATAGAAATCATTAGGTGCTCTCTCCACTTTGGTGTACTTCCATCAAAAGCTGAAAATTTTATCTAAGATTATGTTGGTTATGAGAGTTCACATGACAATGTAACTCTTGATTTTAATCATTTATAGCCTAACAGCACATTTAATTGCTCGTAACTAACCTTGTTTTGTTCAAGAAAAATGATTAACATCATGGTTATATGAGGACAACATCACACATCTATACATTATATATACAATGCAAAAACAAAACAAAAAACTTTCAAAAGTTTGAGGCCACCATGATGAAGCTTAGGTTTAGTTCCATTCTCTTTAGTAGAATGGCTTTTGAGCATACATGTATATGTGTTGTATTTTACTATTCATTGTTGTGGCATTAGTTGTTGGTTATAAATGTCATGCTCTATATCATGTACATATATTATAAATAGAAGTCATTCAATTCAACTATACTTCACAATATTTCCAAGAAAGTATAGATAAAAATATGGTGATTTGGTTTGTAGTTGTACTAAAAAAAGTTATGAGTGCATGTGCTTATTCTTGTAGCATTCTTAATCCATCATTGCTAGCAAATTGCAAAATACACATGATATGCAGATAGATTTGTCCACTTGGGCAATGAGGAGTTAACCCTTTAACGACCGCATGTATGTGAAATACACTCCAAATCGACCATCTAGTGGTTGCACGGTTGTGAAAGGGTCAAGGCAATATGGGCTACACTTCTTGATTCAACCAGTCCCTACTCCTTAATCTTGAAACCTTGACTCATAAAGAAGTCTGCCCTTGTTAGCAAGGCAAATTAAACATTCTCACACACTAAAAAAATACTCAAGATTCAATGTTCTACACTCATTACACAAGAGGCCAGATATTTTGCAATAGTCACTCTAATCAAACATAAGCAAACTGCCTAGCAAGTGGAGACCAATACATGAGCTACTCCATGGTCTTGTCTATATTGTTAGCTAGAGGTGAAATTTCAATTCTCAAGGTACATTTGCAATGTGCTGGCTAACATTTTCAAATGGAAACATGATATACACAATTTGAAAACAAGGAGTTGCTAAAGCAACACCCTTCTAATCTTACGAGGAAACAATGTGTAAGTTGATAAAAAAGTATCAAAATTGATAAAAGCCCCAATTGGCATGGCCTAATTGACAAAAAATGATCAAATGAACAACATTCCCTTGTAATTTGAGAATTTAATGCTAATTTATTTTATCCAAGTGGTTCATCATTCATTAAATCATGGCATTTCCACCTCCTTGAAATATAGAACATACACAAATTTCTATTGAACTTCTATGGTACCATTGCTATTTATTTCTTATGAGTTTTTGCTTCAAGTAATTCAAAATTCCTATATTTCTAGTTTCAAATTCAACCACCTCCATTTTTTTTTAATAAAACTAACTAGCTATGGCTTGATTAAAATGAAACAAATCTTTGACCAAAATTTAAAAAACCAACATTAAATTCTCACATTTCATGCTCAAAGCACACCTTGTAGTGTGTGGCTTTAGATAATTTTGGGTGTGGCTCGTGTGGCTTTCAAAATCCCCCAAAAATAATGTCACACAATAGATGGTATCACTTCTCACATACATGTGTGCACGCATACATACTTACATATATATGTGTGAAACGAAAGGAGAGGAGGTATATAAAAATCGATCCCTTCACAATCTCAACCCATATAAGCAAAAACGAAAGGCACCAAGACCTCTACTGACCCATCAGAAACAGGAGTAGCAGGCCTTACAACACTCAAACCAAGCAGTACTGACACTGAATTCCTTCTCACGCTCACACCGAGATGCTCACAAATCTCAACACGTCACAGATGAAGTCCTTGACTATCTAACGTGTATTACCCCAAATGGCAAAAACTTTGCAAAACGTGGTACATATTTGTAGGAGTTTTGCTGAAAATAAACCACACTCATGAACACTAGTTTCAAACCATAAACCAAAAACTCCCCGTCCCCCAGCCAGCTCAAAATCCCATTCAAAACAGCAAGCTTCTTCTCCTAAAAGAAAAAAAAAAACACATTACACCAATTTACACAGAACTTCAAAAAGTGTGTACTGCAAACGGAGGAAAAAAAAAACAGGAAGAAAAAAGAGAGTCAAAAGCCCCGGGGACAGACCAAGAGACATGCCTGGAAAGCTCTCACTCGCCTCAATGCTGATTGAATTCAACAGAAGTACCAGACACACGAGCCCACTTTGTTAGGCTCTTTGCTTTTACAAAGGGAGAGGAATGAAGAAAAGAGAGAAAAAGAGAGCTGGTGCAACAAAACTGCAAACGTCACAACAACAACAGCAGCTCCCTCCCCCTCCATCGCCTCTCCCCAAAACCAGTGCCCCTCCCAACCTTGTCCCAAGTCATACCAAAGAACGGCAAATTACACAACAAGCTGATTGTGAGAACAACAATTACTAAAAAACACGAGAGAAAAAAAGAGTAAAAATGAGAGAAAAAAAGAGTAAAAATGAGAGAAAAAAAGAGGGAAAAAAAGAGGGAGAAAAGGAGGGAGAAAGAATTATGGAAAGTGCTGCGAGGAGGACTGAGGCTGCTGCTACTGCTGCTACGTGTCCTTTGACACGGGCTTTTTTCTTAAGAAATCGTTGGCCTCGGGGGAGAGGTACTCCCACCAGAGGCTGGCGCACTCTTGGCTGTTCTCGGGCTCTCCACAAAGCGAGATGATGTCGTCCGTGGGGTCGCGGTGGCGCTTGCCTTTCCAGGGCTTGTATTTGCCGTTGAAGTGCAGGATGTGTGCCTCGTGTGCAAATGGCGACATGAAGGGCGTCCTGCTGAACGTCATGTTCCAGCCCGTCTCGTAGTACACTCTCTCCAGGTCGCTCAGGTTGGGCCTCCCCAGCCCCCGCACGTTCCACGTCTCGTCCAGCACCTTGTGCTTCCCGTACAGCGCCAGCAGAAACGGTGGCTGCGACATTCCCGCCCTGCCCACACATACACCCCAATCCCCTTCAGCTCTAAAAAACATGAAAAATGTCTCAAGCTCTGTGCGGATATAATGCCTCAAAAACTTGACTGGAAATGTCTCAAAACTCTTAGCAGAAAAGTCTAGAACCCTGTGCAGGTGATGTCTCAAAACTTGACTGGAAATGTCTAAAAATCTGTGTGTGGAGATAGGTCTCAAAACTTAAGAGTGGAAACGTCTCAAAACTGTGAGCCAAGATGTCTCAAAACTCTGTGTGAGGGGAAGTCTCTAAACTTGGACGAAATGTCTCACAACGTGACTGCAAATGCCCGAAAATCTGTGTGGGAGTAGTCTCAAAAATTGAATGGAAAACGTCTCAAAACTTGGAGCAGTAATGTCTCAAAACTCTGTGTGGGGGAACTCTCTAAACTTGAATGAAGATGTCCCAAAACTTGGCTGGAAATGCTTCAACACTCTGAGCAGAAAAGTCTCCAAACTGTGTATGGGGAAGTCTCTAAACTTGACTGGAAATGTCTCAAAACTTGAATGAAAACTTCTCAGAACTCTGAGCAAAATGTCTCAAAACTTGACTGGAAAGGCCTCAAAACTCTGAGTAGAAATGTCTCAACTCTGTGCAAATAATGTCTCAAATCTCTGAGCAGAAAAGTCTCAAAACTCTGTGTGGGGGAAGTCTCTAAACTTGGATGAAACGTCTCAAAACCCTGAGCAGAGATGTTTCAGAAATCTATGTGGGGGAACTGTCTGAACTTGAATGAAAATGCCACAAAACTCTGTGTGGGGATAAGTCTCAAAACTTGAATGGAAACGTATCAAAACTCTGAGCAGAAATGTCTCAAGACTTGACTGGAAATGTCTCGAAACATGAACGGAGATGTAGCAAATTTGAATGGAAATCTCGTGGGGTTTGAATAGAAATGTTTATGACTTTGAAAGTGAAGAGAGAGAGAGAGAGTTTTTACTTGTACAGAGCCTTCTTGTCAGAAGCCTTGCGAAACTCGTCCATCCACCAGACGATGGCTTTGGTGATATTCTCTTCCTGCCACTTTTGGCTGTCGATGACGAGGACGCCCCGGTTGAACACACACGCGGACCGGTTGAACGGCTCGTCCGGTAACCAGCTGGGCCGGTCCGGTCCCTGGCGCTGCTGGATCTCGTCTAATTGGGCAAAATCGAAGTAAACTTGAAACCGCTGTGAACAATCCTCAATGGCAGCTACCGAGTGGCCTTCCAAGTCGACATCGTTCAGCTCTTCCAAATTCCCCTGTCAAAACAAATCATAAAACCTATAAAACAATAGAAATTGCGCATCAACAAACAAACGAAGCTCCGTTGTTACACCTCCCCCCCCCCCCCCCACCCAAAAAAAACACAAAACACAAAAAAGAGGGTTAATGTCAAAAAGAAAATCAACCAAAAGTCACATGGGATTAACCGAAAGTTGTATTGAATGTTATAGCCGGTGTTTCGGTTTATTCATGAAAAAATGGTAGTATCTAAGAATGCTTACCTTTACTACAATATCAGAATCTAAGTAGATGATTCGCTCTATATCGCTGTACGTTGCAGGCAAATAGAAGGGCAAGAAATTGTAGGGGCTGACAAGCTCCTTGCGAGCTCCGGTGTCATTACGAAAGGTGATGTGCTCTTCCACCTCGTGAATGTCGATAAACTTGCTGTTTCCAAACCCCAAAAGTGCAACATCCAAGACTTCGTCTCAGGAACATGGAAATCGTCATAAATTCAAAAACACGTGATCCTTTACTCGTTTCAACATAAACAATAACAAGTCATAGCACGGTTCACGGAAATCGTTTCTACAACAATTATAGACACTCAACTGATTTCATATGAATGAGAGCGAGTTTAAGAACAGTATTCCAGAAAAAACTATTTCCACAGAAATAAAGTAAAAAATACAAATCCGTGGCCAGAAAAGGGTCAAGAGCGTACTCGGCCATCTCCACTCTGGCCTCTGGAAACAGATGTTTCAGCCTTTTCGCAGCATTCCTTTGACTGGGTGGCATGACCAGATGATAAAAAAGCCTTTCTGGATGTCTGCAAACCAAAAACAAAAAGGAAACCAAATGGTTTAATAGAGTTTAAGAGAAGTTTTATAAGTTAAGGAAAAAAATACATGAAAAAGGCAGGTTTAAAGAGACATACGGAGTATTAGCCATGCTGGAGTTGATCAATACTGCAAGTGGTCGAAGATCAGATTCATCGGTACAAACAAAAACATGAATATACTTCTTCATTTCTACAATCTTCGTGAGGTCGTCATCTGAGTTGCCAGTAGAATCTAACATCGCCCCTGATTGAAGTCCCTCGTGAAACACCTTCCGATTGTACTCCAGCTGGTCCTCCTTCCACGAGTGAATCGATCCCATCACACTGCTAAACGTCCACTGATACACAATCCCCCCAAAAATAAACCAAAAAAAGGGTTTAGAATCCATAATAAGAAACAGATCAGCTGCAAACACACTCCAACTCATATTGACCAAGAATAACATAAAAGTATAACTACATTTTACCCCCTACCTACTCATATGATCAAAAAACTTGGATGAAAGGTAACAAAAACTTCCAGTAAAAACAAGCATCCATACACTACCATTATAAATCATAGAAACAAGATTTTAGAAAATACCATGATTAGGTAGAAGTAGGGTTTCGTTTCAAGAGAGTAACTTAAGCCTAAACACCAAAAAAAGACATCGAGCAGAAAAACCTCCGAACTCTCAAAACCTAAATCAGCTAGGGTTACCTGAAGCTGATACTAGTCCCTGAAATCTACACATCTGCTACATTCTCGCCATAGATAAGGAAAAAACGCCGTTGAAATCGCATCGTTCGAGAAGTACAACGGAGCGCAAAACCTCGCAGAAACCTCTCAAAAATAGCCCTAGTTCGCTCTTGAAGCAATTTAAACTTCACGATGAAATCTTGGGTATACGAGAAAGGAGGAGAAGGCGAAATACAGAATGGCGAAGCAATGCGGAATCCAAGTATTAGTAAAGAAAAGTGGAGGGACGGATTAATGCTGAGATGAAGAATTTTGTATGCGTGAGTATTTTGCGAGGAGGAGAGTGTTTGGTGAAGATAGCATTGGAAGGGACAGCAGGAGGAGGAGGATAAAGAGGAGGAGAGTGTTTGGTGAAGAGTGCATTGAAAGGGACAGCAGGAGGAGGAGGAAGAGGAGGAGGAGGAGGAGGAGAAAGAGGAGAAAGAAGAGGAGAGGGAGCTAGGGTTTGGAGATTGGGAGAGCACCTTGTCGTGAGGATCCCAGCTCTTGAAAGGATCAGACCACTTGGTGTACTTGGACGGAGGCAAGAGGCGCATGCCGAGAATGCCCATGCAAAGCACAGCAGCGAAGAGCGGGAGGAGCGGCCATGCGCGCGGACTGGCGAGGGCTCGGGCGCTGACGGAGTTGGTGGAGTCCTTCTGGAAGCGAGGCAAGGGGCGTCGGACGGACTCCAGAGCGTCCTTCATTTCCTCCCGTTTCTCGCCCTTGTCCTCATGCAATTGCTTCTTGACCTCAGATCGCAGACTCATGAGGCTCTCACTCTGCCCTCCCACCCGCGCTCACACAACAAACCCCTGCGCCACTGACATTACAACAACAACAACTACTACTACTACTACTACTACCACTACTACAACAGCCGTCTCCAGCTCCAGATCTGCTTTCCTTCCATAGCCTGCATTTCCCGTGCACTAGAAATCCAGGATTCCGAACCTCCGCGTGCTCATACTCCCTCACCTCTCACTCTCGCCGCAATGATCACAAACTCTTGCTCAACCTGTGAGTCTCCTCAACCAGATCACATCCCGCACTAATGCAGGACTGCTCCTCGTCCAGATCTAATCCACAAAATTTTAAAATCTCATAAAAAGAAAACCTCTCAATGAAAATCTTAATGAAAATCTTAATGAAATCACATTGAAATCGTATTGAAATCGTCACTGTAATCTGAGCTTGAACGGGATCTCGAGCTCAAATGCTCTCCCGAAGGCAGAAATGCCGAGAGAGAAAGGCCACCGGGAATCTCAGCGAGCTGTGACAGAGGAGTTCAAGGGAGACGCAGATCCTAGAGATGAGGACGAAGTAAGAATGGCTGGTTTGATGTGAATACTGCACCAAAAGCGGTGGCGTCTGCGCGAGCGCATGGGAAAGGAGGTTGCAGAGGCGGAGATCAGGTGTGGAGAAAGTAAGCTTAATCGGAAGAGCTGCAAGGGGGAGTGCGAGGAGGAGGAGCAGCTTGTGCATCGGAGCAATGGTGGCGACGACGACGACGACGACGCTGATGATGCTCTCTTTTGCTTGAACCCGACCTAGGGCCTACGACCGCGTCTGGGCTCCGTCCCCCCGTGACGAACGAGCCATCTCGACGAAGGCCGACGAACAAGCGTAAGTATCGTCGATAATAACGAACGAATTCCTTTCCGGTCGTCGCTTTCCGCCCCCTTTGAGTTAAATCCTCGGAAAAACCCCTGAAGTTTGCAATATTTACATAAATACCCACGAAGTTTGCAATATTTACATAGATACCCACGAAATTTGCAATATTTACATAGATACCCTTGAAGCTTGCCATATTTACGTACATATTTACACAGATACCCTTGAAGTTTGTCATATTTTCATAGATATTTACATATACATCCTTGAAGTTTGCAATATTTACATAGACACCCCTATGGTTTGCAATACTTACATAGATACCCTTGAAGTTTGTAATATTTACATAGACACCCTTGTGGTTTGCAATATTTACATAGATACCCTTGAAGTTTGTGATATTTACATAGACACCCTTGTGGTTTGCAATATTTACATAGATACCCTTGAAGTTTGTGATATTTACATAGACACCCTTGTGGTTTGCAATATTTACATAAATACCCTTGAAGTTTGTAATATTTACATAGACACCCTTGTGGTTTGCAATATTTACATAGATACCTTTGAAGTTTGCAATATTTACATAGATACCCTTGAAGTTTGCAATATTTACATAGACACCCTTGTGGTTTGCAATGTTTACATAGACACCTGTATAGTTTGCCATATTTACATAGACACCCCTATGGTTTGCAATACTTACATAGATACCCTTGAAGTTTGTAATATTTACATAGACACCCTTGTGGTTTGCAATATTTACATAGATACCTTTGAAGTTTGCAATATTTACATAGATACCCTTGAAGTTTGCAATATTTACATAGACACCCTTGTGGTTTGCAATATTTACATAGACACCCTTGTATAGTTTGCCATATTTACATAGACACCCCTGTGGTTTTTAATATTTACATAGACACCCCTGTGGTTTGCAATATTTACATAGACACCCCTGTGGTTTGCAATATTTACATAGATACCCCTGAGGTTTGCAATAGTTACATAGACACCCTTGTGGTTTGCAATAATTACATAGATACCTTTGAAGTTTGCAATAGTTACATAGATACCCCTGTGGTTTTTAATATTTACATAGACACCCCTAAAGTTTGTTATATTTACATAGACACCCCTGTGGTTTGCAATACTTACATAGAGACCCCCAAAGTTTGCAATATTTACATAGACACCCCTGTGGTTTGCAATATTTACATAGATACCTATGAAGTTTGCAATACCTACATAGACACCCCTGTGGTTTGCAATATTTACATAGATACCTATGAAGTTTGCAATACCTACATAGACACCCCTGTGGTTTGCAATATTTACATAGACACCCCTATGGTTTGCAATATTTACATAGATACCCCTGAAGTTTGCAATAGTTACATAGACACCCATGTGGTTTACAATATTTACATAGACACCTCTATAGTTTGCCATATTTACATAGACACCCCTGTGATTTGCAATATTTACATAGATACCCCTGTGGTTTGCAATATTTACATAGATACCCTTGAAGTTTGCAATATTTACATAGACACCCATGAGGTTTGCAATATTTACGTACACCTTGTGGTTTGCAATATTTACATAAATACCTCTGAAGTTTGCATTATTTACATAGACACCCCTGTGGTTTGCAATATTTACATAGACACCTCTATAGTTTGCCATATTTACATAGACACCCTTGTGATTTGCAATATTTACATAGATACCCCTGAAGTTTGCAATAGTTACATAGACACCCCTGTGGTTTGCAATATTTACATAGACACCTCTATAGTTTGCCATATTTACATAGACACCCCTGTGATTTGCAATATTTACATAGACACCCCTGTGGTTTACAATATTTACATAGGTGCCCTTGAAGTTTGCAATATTTACATAGACACCCATGAAATTTGCAATATTTACATAGACACCTTGTGGTTTGCAATATTTACATAAATACCTCTGAAGTTTGCATTATTTACATAGACACCCCTGTGGTTTGCAGTTTTTACATAGGCACCCCTAAAGTTTACAATATTTACATAGACACCCTTGTGGTTTGCAATATTTACTTAGACACCTCGTGGTTTGCAATATTTACATAGATACCCCTGTGGTTTGCATTTTTTACATAAATTCCTTGAAGTTTGCATTATTTACATAGATACCTTTGAAGTTTGCAATAAGGTAAGATGCTCATAGACCAATTGGTAATTAACACCTATCAAGGTCTAAAAGGTACATTTTGCTTTCTCTCATGTACCAATGGTGTACACGTGAAGGGGTGATTGGTTTTAATGACCACTGTGTTTGAACTTCAAAAATTCATAACTAATTCCACAAAGGCCCAAAAAATATGAAACAACTTAGGTTAGATGCAAATTTTATTTTTTTTCCTACCAAAATTTACTAAAAATTGTTTCAAACAATTTAACTTCTCCAAAATGACAATCAGCTCTTAGATGTGTGGTTTATGAGCCTCCTACCTTATTTACATAGATATCCCTTAAATTTGCAATATTTACATAGATACCCTTGAAGTGTGCAATATTTACATAGATACCTTAAATGTTTGCAATATTTTACATAGGTATTTACATGGATACCTCTGAAGTTTGCAATATTTACAGAGATACGTCTTAAATTTGCAGTATTTACATGGGATTTACTATAACAACACCTTAAGTTGCTAAGGAGACACCCCCTCTGAGCATGAAATTTGATAATATAGTGTTGTATTTGATTTATTAAGTGATCCATCATTCATTCAATCATGACATTATCACCTCTTTGAAAGAAAACATGACAAATACAAATTTTTGTTGAAATATTATTGCACCAATAATATTTTTGATATATTTTTGCTTTAAGTAACTCAAAAGTCTTGTATTTTTAGTTTGAAATTTAAGCACACCTATTTTTTTTAGTGTAGCATTAGAATGATAAAGGTAAAACAAATCTTTTTATCCAAATATATTTTTTAGCAAAATTAGCATTAAAAATCACATTTTCATGCTTAGAGGGGGTGTCCCATTAGCAATTTAGGGTGTTTGTGTAGTAATTCCCTTTTTACATAGATACTCTTGTTTTTTCAGAAATTATACAAATACCATTGGACTATAATTTTTTGGCATTTGTTTGTTGTGCTTGTACTTTTATCACAACCAATGTTGAAGAGGGGAATGTAATGAAACAAAATTTAAGCAACCTGTGCACAAAGGAAGAAGGGGAGTGACATGCACAACAAATACAAATGCTTGAAATTTTTGATCCAACAATATTTGTGTGATTTCTGAAAAAGCCGGGGTATCTATGTAAATATTGCAAACTTCAAGGATGTTCATGAAATTTTTCCCTTAAATCTTTAGAACTGCAACTAAAAACAGAAGGACTAGTTGGAATACTCTTGACCAATTATAGAGTACATTCACATCAAGGGGGTACACATTAGCAAAATTTTGGACCCTCCACAAGGCCCTTAAAAATGGTCACTCTTAACATTTAATGAGCCTAGGCCGGGTACATTAGAAGCATGTGAGAACTTGTGTGAAGTGGCTCTACCTCGTATGACTTTCCTATTGTACATCACAAAAACTATGATTAGAAAATGGCAATCTAGTACCATGTCACAATTTTTAAATTTTTTTCCTACTATTGTACACAATCATAACTAAATGTTACCCTCACAAGTACTAGGTTGAAGATTTTAATATAGAGAAAAAGGACCATGGTAATATGTACAAGTAATTGTGACATCCAATGAAAATTGGACATGCCAATGTGAGCCATGATTGTACTCAAAGGCATAAGGTAGGAGCACCCATAAACGTCAAACTAAGGGTTTTGAACATGATGACTATTAACAAACAACTAGCAAATTATAGGATCCTGTTAAGAACAGAAAAAAAATGAGTTTGCACTTTCGAATGTATTATTTGGATATTGTGAGAATAAGTTGTGAATTTTTATAGAGCAAACTGCCATTGTACCCATAACCACTTTTAAGATTTCATGTTCACATGTTGTACATCCTTGTCATTATATCTATTCACTTCCATAGATTTTCCAAGATCTCAAAGGTGACAGTTATGGGGACATTGATGCTTATGGGTGTTCCTACCTTAGTAGGGTGTAAGGAATTTATTTTGTCCCAAAGTACAAATTAAAACAATTAAGGAGACCCCTTGAAAGGTATTTAGAGGCCTTCTTAAATTAGTGAGAAATATAGATATACTATTCTCTCGTAAAAAGGGATGGAAGGGGAAAAAGTTTGGTTTAGTAGAGTAAAGTGCCTAGCTTTGAAATTCCAATAGAGAAAATATGAGCCTTCTACAAGGCCCCTAAAAACCCCTTTCAAGGGGTCTCCTTAATTGTTTTAATTTATACTTTGGGACAATATAAATTCCTTACACCCTACTATGCCTTTGAGTACAATCATGGCTCACTGTAGCATGTCCAATTTTCATTGGGCGTCACAATTACATGTACATATTACCACGGTCCTTTTTCTCTATATTAAAACCTTTAACCTAATACTTGTGAGGGTAACATTTGTTATGATTGCGTACAATAGTAAGAGAATAATTAAGAAATTGTGACATAGTACTAGATTGCCATTTTCTATTCATAGTTTTAGTGATGTACGTCATACAAGGTAGAGACACTTCACACACACTTCTAATGTACCCACTCTAGGCCCAATAAATGTTAGAGTGTCAACTCTTAAGGGCCTTGTGGAGGGTTCATATTTTTTCTAATGCCTCGTGGGTCGAAAATGATTCTACACAATAGAGGGGTGGAAACCAACTCTCGCCTTCTAATTGATTTGGTTTAACCCCTAAAGGCCCAAGGAACCCACTTTGGGCTTTATGAGAACTTGGGTAGGCTCTATTAACTTCATAATTTGGAATTTTTTCATGAAATTTTTAGGATGGATGCTACTCATCAAAATCTACATGTGAAGCTTTATTTCATGTCATTTGGATAAGTATTACAAAAGTTAGAAGGTTTTTTCAATTTCAATGTCAAACCGGGCAGCAAAAAATATATTCTAAATTTTTTTTTTAAAATTTTATAGAATTTCATAGATTGATACCTACTCAAGATAAGTTGAATCACTCAATTCCAAATAATGAGGTAAGAGTTACAAGGAGTTTTATTTTTGTGGGCAATGAAGGTAGGATGAGGGTAGAAAAAACATATAAAGTTATCTTTTACTCTCAATTTTGAGAAATTACAAATGAAAATGAAAAATATAGTTACTAATTGTCTATTAGAGCATTCTCACCATTGGAATTAATAATTTTCAAATTCTTCCAAAACTTATTAGCTTATTATTTATATCTTTCATTCATCAATACCTTTCACTTTACAATTTTTGTAAAAATGAATCCAATTCTATTTTGGTTAAGTTTTTTTATATATGCTTTCAACCCATTTTTTGACATATTGCAAAAATTGCACAAGAAATATAACATATGTGATTTTTTCTACAAAGTTTGAAAATCTAAACTTCACCTTTTGGAAGGACTAGAAAACCTACATTTTGAAGTTTAGGCACATTGATCTTGCAATTGGTGGGGATATTCATTTTGAAATTTTAGGACAATGTACTTGTGCAAGTCAACCAAAGGATCCTATAGTTGAATTTGTTAAAAAATAAGCTTCAATTAAGATTTTGACCCTAGTTTGGGGACTAGTATTTTGAAGCAGTTTTGGGCCTCTAAACACAAAAGAATTTTAGGGGTTAAGGAGAGTTTTGATTCTTGGAAAACATCAAACATTGTGAATTTCAAGCTAGTGCTTTGTTAGGAAACTAGATGTTGAAATCATTGTAATGATAAAATATTAAAAACATGAGAAGAAAAAGCTTTAAAGTTCTTAGAATGCATGTTAAACCCTCAATACCCAAAGCACTAAAGTTTGGTGTCAACAACACTTTGAAGTTCAATAAACCTAAATAAGTTTCCATTGTTAGTAGTTATATTTTTGAACTATTATTTTTGAAGTTGAGTTTCAGCATCAAAAATCTAATTTTGAAAATGATTGATTATGATTTTTCAATATAAGATTTTGTGCAAGGGTGTCCATTGCAATCTAGTGTTGAGAGTTTTTGGAAATGAGCCTCAAATACACTAGATCTTGGAGAAAAATTTACACTAGAAATTCATTTAAAAAAATTGTAGACAAGATTTTGAAACTAGGTGTAAATTGATTGGATTTATGTATGCTATGTCCTTTAACTTTGTACTTTTTGGTGACCAAATTTTTAGATTTGACATGTGATAGAATATTAAAAGACTTTAAGTCCTTTATGCAAATTTAACACCCTCATGATCAAATATTATATTTGGAGAATGCTAAATTGTGAGCAAGGATCCATGAGCTTTGAGTTGTGAGCCTAGATTTTTTGTCAAAATATTTAATTTCACATGTAAACACGTACATAGGCTATATAATTGTGCATTACAAACATTCATCTCTTGAAAAATCTGTTTTTTTTTTAAAGTTTTCCGTTGGTTTTGAGCTCAAAATTGATTCATGCTCACAAAATCTTGAATCACCAGTCATGTGCTCACCATTTTACACTCACAAAATAGCGTTGTCCATTAGACAAGCATGGGTACATGAATTGTAGGCACTACAAAGAAGACTTTAGAGCAATATTTGCACTTGGTGCTTCACCTATAGAACGTACTGTAGTTATCAGTTTTATATGAATAGTATTAGTCATTCAAACACCTATTTATGATTTTGTAATGTCAAAGATGATAAACTACATGGCCTAAGTTTTAGAATGTGGCTACACCATGTTTATAATTCTACTTGCTAAGACTTCTAAAAAAAATCATATGACTAATATTAGTCATTGAAATATCCATGTTTGACTTTATGTAGTCAATGAAATATCCATGTTTGACTACATATATGTAATTTTTCTTAAAGACCTACTTCGCAGAAGTGCATGATTTTTGGCAAAATTGACTAAGCGTAGTCATGCATATTTGATAGTTGTCATTGACTAAGCATGTGCATGTGACCTTGTACATTGTTTGTTATCAAAATCAGTCATAAAATGTACTAAATATGACTAAGAGCAACCTCAATTGATCATTAAAAAAATCATAGTTGAGGTTCTATATAAATTTGACTAAAATGAGTCATAGAACTTGCAAAAAAACAACCAACCATAGTCATAACAACCATAGTCATACTAATTGCAATTTATTTTATATACATGTGACTAAATGTAGTCTTCTTATTTTCATTTTGTATGGATGAATTTGACTAAATGTAGTCATAAATGTATGGCTATATGTTGTCAATTTAGTCATAGATATATAACTATGCATATTCATGAATTTGAGAATCCCAAATCTAGTTTCTTTTGAGGTCCCAAAAAATGCTTGGGAACCCTCACTACAAGATCCTAATTGACACGTCCAAAATGACTAAATGTGTCCAAAATGATAAAAAGATTGTCAAATTGGACAATTTATGTACATTCAGCCATGTTGATTTGGACATGTTTTTGTCATTTTGGATAGTTTCCCTTGTAGTGCCTCCATTGGGAATCATTGAGCATCCATTTAATTGCTAGTCATAAGTGCAAATTTGACTTGTCTAAGATGACTAGACTAGGTCGAGTTAGAAATTGCATTTATGCCCATCTGTAGTCACAAAACCTAATCAAAAATTGCCTTTTTGTTGTAGTAAAAGGTAATTAAGGAATAAGAGCTTATTCTCACTTAATTAACCTCTAAATGTCTAAGTGTGCCCTTGCCACTAGTACAATATGAGGTGTTTTGCTTATATTTGGAATAGATTCTCACTTTACTACATTTGAAATCAACAAAGATATTGGAGAATAGATCAAAGCGGTTCTAGTAAGCTACTTGAGATCCTTTTTAATTCTTTTTATTGGTAGAAAATACCAATTATACGACAGCATATATACTATGCCCTATGATCATTTAAGGGTTAAAGTGAAAGCATCAAATCTTTGCCACTTCAAAAGTCTCCAAAAAAAAACATGGTTTGATACTTTAGTATACTTGAAATGTTTGTGCTAAATCTAAACTTGACGTGATTTTTTTTAGCCCGAATTTTGTGATAAACTTACATTCAATGCTTAAATTACAAATTTCTAATTAAATCAATCTCAATGGCATAAATGGCTAACCTCTCTTTCTTTAATCTCTTTTGAGACTTTATGAGAGGCTCAAAAATTTCAAAATAATCAATATTAACCCCTACATGCTTATGACTAAGTTTTCACCGAATTTGCTCAAAACTGCCACTTCTAGTGTAAGTACCAAATTTTAGAAAAAAATCATTTATGGACACATGTAATTGTAAGAGATTGTACTACACTAGTATCTAAAGATGCGCAAAAATTCAGAAATTTTCATCATGTAGAATGTAAGATATTTGAGTTTGAATTAACAAAAATGGCTTTTTGTCTTTGCAAAAATCCGGGCAGCTGCACTTCACAAGGTCATATTTGTATAAAAATTTTCCAAAATGGTTGTGATTTTTTGGATTTGTTCTTCAAAGCAAGTTGGATACACACTTGAAAATTCCAAATCATTTGGAACTGTAAAACACATGGGAAAAAAATAGCAAGTAAAAAGTAGAGAATGATTCAAACTACTAAATTATTAAGAATTTCATTATGGAAATGAAAAATTCTAATCCCAATGGTTGTAATGTTGTGACAAACAATTTACATCTTTTGGTTTTGCTTTTTGTCCAAAATATTGAAAATTGAATATAATGAAGGACCTCAAAGTTTATTTAAGAGTAGAGAATCCATGATTGCTTGCAAACAAAAACTCCTCATTGATTGAAATGGAATGATTTTAAGTTTCTCACGTATGTATAAATCTAAACAACCAATTTCAGTTTTTTTTATTTTTCTAGAAATGTGATTTTTTTAAAAGCTTTTGGAGCTACCAAGGTTGCCTGTCAAACAAAAAAATCCACATATCATGCAATAACTTTTGAGCATGTAGTCAAAGGTCATGAAAATTGTTGGACCTTAAAGCTACTCCTTGGGAAAACCATGTGTGAAAATTTCAAAGAAAAAAAATGAAAAATCCCAAAATTTCTATGTTGCCAAAAATCATTGTTTGGGTCTTTAAGGGTTAAAAACTAGATTCATAGCCACTGCTATATGCGCAAGTCACATTACAAGATCTTATCTAAATAAGGAGATATTCAAAAAAGAAAATATTCTTTTACTAACAAAGTCAAGGACCATTATACATTTAAAATTTAATAAAAAATTCATCAAGAACTTATCATCATTAATTCATTTTTTTGCTAAAAACTAGACTTTAACACACATTCACAACAAAAGTTTACATAAAAGTTGAATTACAAGCCACTAAGATGTGAATTTTTGAAGTTGGTGCGTCAACACTGCTTTTGCAATAGGCACCTCCGTCTACTTGAAAATCCACCAAAAACTTTTCTAACTCGGCAAGATCCAAGGTGCTTAGCACTATTTAGAAGCCACTAATACAAAAAATAAACTTACAAAATATTAAAAAAAAAGGAAATTTTCATGGATACCCTTGAAATTCGCAATAATTTCATAGATACCCTTGCTTTTTCAGAAATTTCACAAATATCCTTGGACCAAAAAAATTAGGCGTTTAGTTGTTGTGCATGCCACTTTTCTTCTTCCTTTGTGTGCATGCATAACAAGAAAGAGTATTGTGCACACAAAGGAGAAGGGAAGTGGCATGCACTACAAAAAAAAACGCTTGAAAATTTTGGTCCAAGGGTATCTACAAAATTTCTAAAAAAGCAAGGGTATTTATGAAATTATTGCAAACTTTAGGGATATCCTTGAAGTTTTCCCTAAAAATGTAGATGTAGAGTAAGCAAGAAGCAAAATGAAAGGGCTAATACAAAAAAGTAAGTGATTTTCATTCAAGAATTTTTTTTGACAAAACTTTGTCATATGAGTGAGAAGAAAAAAAAAAAGAGTAGCCACCCACATCTCTTTATCTTTGGATGCCAAGGTCCAAGTGCGGCAGCCATGTCTCTACCCTACAAATTATTAATCCTAATTTTTATCAAAAATCTTTGTTGATTCTAAAATTAGAACCCAATTTTAGGGCTGATTGCCTTCATAACTCAAAAGATAATTACGTATTTTTGGCAAGAATGATATTACCAATGTGCTCAAAATACAATTTTACTTTAAGTGACTATTTTTATGCTAAAATTAAAATTGTAAAGCATTAAATATGTCTAATTTGCTAATTCAAAAATCATAATTTTTAATATTCAAACTTGTTAAATCTTTTTATAAAAAAACAAATAGATACTCGTTCTCTTTGACTTCCATTTTCAAAAATTAATAAAATCAATACAAAGGTAACTCTTCATTCAAGCATAGTCCTTTTTGACTTTCAAAAACTTTCACTATAGATTCTTAATTGTAATTGTTATTATTATTATTATGTATCTTTTTTACAACATTCAAATAGGATTTGGCCTTTTGAATTTTTTAAGTTGATTAATTTTTTTGAACAATTAGGCTTAGGAGTGCATTCTAAACATAGCCAAGGTTGTTTTATGATAATGCTATAGTTTTGTGTATTTTAAGTTAGTAATTATAATTACTACATATAAGAGAGCTCTAGTCAATAAAAAAAACATTCAAATTCAAAAATTGTTGAGAACTTCATTACAATATTTGCTACTTCTTACCAATTTATATTAGACTTTTCAACTCTTGCAACATGGAACCTTATATTTTTCACAATTTTTCAAAGAATTAAAAGAATCAAGATAAATTCCAAAAATGCATAATTTTTAATTGGTACTTTGAACTAACAATTTTTTTTGATTTCAAAGTAATACTGATTTGATTTTGAATCTACACAATTTGCATCACATAATAGAAAAGTGTCTTTGTTTTATTTTTTAATCTTTTTTTTGGAGACTTTGTTTGTTAGAGTTTTAAAATGGTTTAAAGATCTAAGACTAATTTTAAAGGTTTGGAAAAACTAGGATAAATTAGGAAATTGATTTTGAAAAATAAAGATATCTACTCATCAAATACATAAAAGATAACTAACTAAAAAAACTATTAAATGTCCTTGAAAGGTTAAGTAATTAGTTTTTTTCATATAATTAAAATTTATCAAAAATGTAATCAAGTAAAAGTTCCTTGAGATAGTATTTTTGGTTTTCAAGGTAGATTCACCCTTGGATTCAACATGTCTTAAATTTCTTCTAATATCAATTTAATTTGAAGACTTAATTGATACATAATTAATTAGCTTGGCACTTTTTAAAATTAATATTGAAAAACAACATGAGAAAAAGCACAATTAAGCAATAACACTATTGGTGATACTTACATCTAGTTTTGTTGAATTTTGTCAATATGCAGAAAGATTTATGTGAGATTTGACTTGTAGCTGTGTATAGCCTATTCTTAACCCTTAAAGGCCCAAAGGGGTAAGGGCAAAACATAGATGTGTTATAAAATGGTACTTTTGTAACTTTGATGAAGTTTGTTTCAAAAGAGAAAATAAGAATCATAATGTTTAGTAATTATCTATATTGTAAAACACTCAAAAAAAATTTGGATTTTTATGTAATGAATTTAGAAGCATTTCCCATTTAATATTCACCAAAATTAAAAAATTTACTCATAGATTACAAAATTTGGTGTGATTGGTTAAAAATGTATTTTTTATCCTAAACTTCAAAAGTGCAATTTTTTGAAAGGAGAGAACATCATTAGTTTCTTGAAATAGTAAATTTTCTCCTTGGTGGAGTTTAACCCCTAAAGGGCCCTTGGGCTCTGGAGATACGGTATCAAATACGGTCGCAACTAATATTCAGAAGTTGAATCAACTGGAAATTAAGTGTTACAACCATACATATTGAAGGGTTGTATGATGGTGGGTGTATAAAAAAATTTGGAAAGCCATCATAGCAACTCAAATACGTCTATACATACGGCCGCAAAGGGCTTTTGGGCCATTTAGGGGTAAATATGGATTGACATGATTCAAGTTAAGTGGACTTGATTTTCAATTACAAAAAAAAATTTGAAAAAAGTTTAAAAAAAAATCTCAAGCAGCCCAAAAAATGGGCAGCGACCAGAAAATAGTCAATTGGGCGCTTTTGGGGTTAATATGTAAATAGCTAAGATATATGATACTAGTGGACCCTTGTACCCGCTATTCTGGTGGAGGGCCATCACAAGAGGGGGTCATTGCAAAAAAATTAACATGACCTTCCTCATAATCACCTTCTTCAAGATTCTTCTCCTTTCCATTCCAATGATTCAACATGTATTATGCCTACCTACACGCTTTGCCTCCTTTTCCAAGCAACCATCCTCTATTCTTGTGTATACCCCATCTCCAAGGATAACCATAACTGCCACATAACCATAGAAATAAGAATAACCGCCACATAACCGCCACTTAATTTTCTTGGAGCAACACCCAACTACCCAATTAATGGAACCAAGCCTATTATTAGTATAGACTAGTGGACTAGTGCACCCGCCGTTCCGGCGGAAGGCTATAGTGCCCATGCTATCTCCATGTCACTCATATTCACAAAAATATTCCATGGGATAATATAAACTCAAATTCAATTTCAGATTCAAATCAATTTGCCTCTTCATCTCCCTTTCCACCCTTTTATATGTGAATTCCAAATTCTAGTTGGATAAATATTCAATGGGTTCTATCAAAGATGTCCTTTCATACACAATGCCCATGTTCATCACTTTACCTCTTGGCTCTTGGCCAATCACAAATTTCTAAATCATATTTTGCTTGCAACTACTTAACTAATAGAGATAAAACTATTATAGAGATAAGATATAAGTACTCTAGTGGCTTTACAAATGATGTCAAAAAACATAGGCAGTTTATACTAATGATAATTCATATGAAAAAGGAACTAGCTCAAAAAAATAGAGCAATTATGTTGATTACATCTATTTTTTGAATTGTTAATTACTTTTGTTAATAAGTCTTCAAAGTTTTAAAGGTGTTAGATCTGTTGTGATAGAGCTACAGACTCTAAGGAAAGTGTTGGAAATAGAAAACACAATAAGGACATAAAAGAGATATAACAAAGTATGCAAGGAGAAGAAGTAACAAGAATTATTATCCAAGTAGGGTTTGTCTACTATATACAAGGGAAGACCAAATATAGAAAGTAAAAGTCCTTCTCTACTATTGGTCCATGGGATCCCTTTACTAAAGTAAACTCCTGTGAACTCTAGTTAAGTATGTGGAGAGCGTATTAATAGAATACTTATCTCAAAACTCCTCCTTGATTGACACATAGTTGTATGTATACCTAAACAATAATGTTCTATATGATAATTCCCGTAATCTTGTAAGATATATGGTTGTTGCCTCATTAAAACCTTATCCGGGAAAACCTTATTAATGATCAAGAATAAAACCATGGATGAAGGAAAAAGAGCACAACACCTTCAACAATCCATTCACATGGTAAAACCCAATGGGAAAAATCCATGGAAAGATGGTAAAGGTTATTACAATACAAACCTATTGAATCTCTTACTCCAAAGTATTGAGTCGCCGCATTCCAATGCCATAAATAAGTCAGTGATGTGTACATAATGGAAGGGCTTTGGTGAAGAGATCTGCAAGATTATCTGCCAATATGACTTTCTTGATTTCAAGTGCTTGCGCTTAAATCAAGTCATGGGTGTAGCTGAAGTATTTGGGATCAATATGTTTGGTCCAATCACCTTTAATAAAACCCGCTTGCATTTGTGCAACACAAGCACTATTATCTTCATATAAAATAGTCGGGGAATCATTATATGGTAATTCACAATTTGTTTGAATAAACTTATCAATGGATCTCAACCAAATGCATTCCTTAGAAGCTTCATGTAAAGCAATAATTTTTGCATGATTAGATGATGTTGCAATTATTGTTTGCTTTACCAATTTCCAAGATATAGCAGCTCCAAGCCTTAAGAAAACATAACCTATTTGAGACTTGGTTGTTGCGGGATCAGATTTATAACCAGCATCAGCATATCCAACCAATGTAGGATTCATTGATTTAGAATAATGCAATCCCAAATCTTTAGTCCCTTGGAAATAACAAAAAAGATGTTTACTACTATTCCAATGTCAAAGTGTTGGATGGGCACTATGTCTTGCAAGTACATTGATTAAAAATGCAATGTCAGGCCTTGTAGATGTAGCCAAATATAAAAGTGCTCCGACCATAGCAAGGTATGAATATTGTTCACCCAATGGTTCCTCCTTCTTCTCACAAGGGCAATAAGGTCCTTCACTATTGTTGCTCCAACTAATCATAGGCGTAGATAACGGGTAAGTATCTGTCATATTAAACCTTTTCAATATTTGGTTTATATAAGCTTGTTGGGAAAAAAATATGAAACCATTTTTCAAGTGAATAATTTGCAAGCCAATGCAAAAGGTAGTTTTACCAAGGAGTTTCATCTCAAACTCATGAATGAGTAACTTCGTAGCTACAATACATGCAAATTTGGTGCCCACAAGGTTTAAATCATCAACATGTATCGCAATGATCACAAATCCATGGTTATCTCTTTTAATAAAAAGACATGGCAACAATAGATCATTTATAAAGTGATGCTCAACAAGATAGTTCCGCAGTTGTTGATACCATATGCGCCCAGATTGCTTAAGACCGTATAACGCCTATTGTAACTTGACACTACGATATTTTTCCGGAATAGGGGTGACTTGCTTATTGTTTTTGAGGCCATGTGAAACCTTCATATAAATATCATCATGAAGAGAGCCATAGAGATAAGCAGTAACAACGTCCATAAGACGCATTTCCAATGTGGTGTGTACGACCATTCCAAAAAGATATTAGAAAGTAAGAGAATCCATAACCGGTGAATATGTAAAATCATAATTAACTCCAAACTTTTGAATCAAACCTTGAGCAACCAAACGCACCTTGTAACGAATGATTTATCCTTTGTCATCCTGTTTGGGTACAAATACCAATTTGTATCCAAGAGGCCGAGAATAAAGATTATTAATAATTGGTCCAAAAACTTGTCTCTTACGCAAAGAAATATACTCCTCCTCAATAGCCGATTTCCACTTCATCCAATTAGAGCGATGCATCGCTTTATCAATAGTCATTGATTCAGGGTCATCTTTCTCGTAAGAAAGATTTTTTGCAATCATACAAATAAATGTTTCATTTATGTCAGTGGTTGCTCTATCTCACATATCATGTGTATCACAATACATCATGGATAATTCAATATTTGGCTTGGAAATATTATGTTCAAAAACAAGATTTTCTCCCTCAGGAGTTGCAGATCCCATAAAAGTAGAAGTGGTTGCTGTAGAAGTAGATGAAATAGTATTGCGTTTGCGTGGTTGTTTATTAGGTCCACGAGTCTGCTTGCCCACCATTTGCAAAATTGGAGTAGAAATGGTTACTGGAATTGAAACTTGAGCAAGGAGATTTTGAGCTTCACTTAATAGAGTCTTGGTTATCCTTGGTGCATCATTGAAACCATCAGGTGTTTGATCCGCAATTTTTTGCAAATGCAAAATTTTAGCAACCTCAGTTTCAGCCAAAGATGTTTAAAAATCATGGTTCAATGTAAATGTTTCAGGTGCCTTAAATATTATGCTCTTAGAATGCTCATGAATAGATGCTCCTTCTTGAATAGATGCTCTTCTCTGGAAAGATGGAAATTTATCCTCTTCAAATCGACAATTGGCAAAACGAGCTCAAAGCAACGTACCAGTATAAGTATTGATATAACAAATAATGCTTGGAGAGTCAAATCCAACATAAATGTTTTTTTGTTGATGAGCTCCAATAGTATGGCGTTGAGGTTCTGGAACTGGAACCCATACACAACAACCAAACACTCGTAGGTGAGATACATTAAGAATACGCCCTGAAATAAGCTCTTGTGCAGAAGCATTCTCCAAAGAAGAAGGGCGGAGTCAAATCAAAGCTGCTGCATGTAAAACTGCATATCCCCACATAGAAGCTGGCAAGTTTGCATGAAGAAGCAATGGTCTTGTAATAAGCTGAATTTGTTTGATAAAAGACTCTACCAATCCATTTTGAGCATGTTCATATGGAATTGAATATGTCAAATTAATCCTTGTTGCAATACAATAGTCTTCAAGGAATCTTGATCAAAATTCCTGAGCATTATCCATACGCAATGTCTTGATTAGATAGTCAGGGAAATGGGCCTTGAAGTGAATTAACATTGATAATAAATTGGCAAAAGCCAAATTTCTTGTTGATAATAACAAGATATGTGATTGCTTGCCTGATGCATCAACCAAAACCAAGAAATATTGGAATGGTCTTGATATATGATTTATTGGACCACAAATATCACCATGTAGCCTTGAAAGCATTTGGTGGTAATTCATGAGGAAGCTTCCATAATGATGGTTTGGCAATCAATTTACCTTGCACGCATGCTTGACATAATGTCATAGATATTACATCTGCAACTTGCAAATTGTGTCCAGCAACACAAGGAATAATTTTCTTAAACAATGTAGAACCTGGATGACCAAATCGTCCATGCCAGAATGAAATTTTATCATCTTTAGAAGATATAGCAAAACTGTATACACTAGGTGGTTGGATCGCAATCCGATACAAACCACTTGCCGCAGCAAAGGCTGTTTCCACAATTTTATTATTAAGCATAATAACCAAAGCCTCACGACTATCTAGAATTTTGGTTGAGAGGTAAAAACCGTTGGCACGCATATCCCAATAGCTGATCAGACTTTGGGGGGCAGAGGGAGAATATAGAGCACGCATGCATGTAATGGTGGTGCCCTCAGGCAATATCACCTTTGCTGGCCCCTCTTGGAATTGAAACACATTCAATCCAGCTATAGTAATCAAATTTTTGGTTTTCCAAGATGAAAGATTATGCTCATCAAAAAAATGTTTATTACACAAAATTGTATGTGTTGTTGTAGAGCCAAAGAGGACATCAAATGACTCACCAATATGAGTGTCCTCAGCAACATGTACTTTGAAAGCCTTAGCTTCAAATGGATCCATAGACGCATCCATGGAATGAGCCTCTTGGGCTTCAACTCGCAGCTTTTTGTTTTCTTGGAACATTTTTACAAAATATTCCTATGTACGACAACTAGTGGCCAAATGATCCACTCTGCCACACTTGTGACAAGAATGCGTCTCTAATGAACGCTTACCATTATTATTAGGAGTGGTATTTTCCCTTAGAACATGGTAATTATGGCGTCTAGATTGACCCGAGTGTTTATACTTATTTTTTCTATGTTTCCGTGCCTTAGATTTGGCACCAAAAACTTTAACAGCATGAGACTTTAGAACTGGAGTACTGATTGGATGTGACTCTGCATTACAAAGTAAGAGTTCGTTTTACTTTTCAGCAAGAAGCAACAGAGACATGAGATCTGAGAGAGTCTCAAATTTCATGTTTCTGTACTGCTGTGCAAGTACAACAAAGGCAGGTGGAAATGGTGAGAGAGTTTTCTCAATCATTTCCTCCTCAGCGATAGCCCGACCGCACAATCTCAACTACGATATAATACAAAATAACTCACTATTGAAAGAAACAAGTGTTGGAAAATCCAACACTCATAGATGAGTCCAATCATGTAGTGCTCTAGGAAGAAAAATGGTTTTCTGGTTATCAAAACAAGACTTGAGCTTATTCCAAAGCTCATTAGGGTTTTTGACCTCTAGGTATTGATATTGTAAAGATGGAACAAGATGGCAATGAAGCAAAAGTAATGCTTTGTAAGACATAGTTGTTAAATCAGTGGTACTTACAATAGAAGGTTGATCAGAAGGATTATCAAACGCGATGCACTGGGATAATTGCTCCCCATAAATATGTGCTTTTGCAATTCTTGCCCATAGAAGGTAGTTGTTCCCGTCAACCTCCAATTGTGCAAAGAGAAGAGGTTGAAGCCTTGGTGCTTCAACGTTGGGAGTAGCTGCTGGCACTACAACAAATGTGGTAGCAGAAGAACGTGAAGTAGCCATGAGGGGTGAAGGACACTACTAACAAACTCCCTCAAAGGGATTAAAGCAAAGAAGCGTGTTGAGATAGCGTGTTGTAATAGAGCTACAGACTCTAAGGAAAGTGTTGGAAATAGAAAACACAATAAGGATATAAAAGAGATATAACAAAGTATTCAAGGAGAAGAAGTAATAAGTATTATTATCCAAGTAAGGTTTGTCTACTATATACAAGGGAAGACCAAATATAGAAAGTAAAAGTCCTTCTCTACTATTGGTCCATGGGATCCCTTTACTAAAGTAAACTCCTGTGAACTCTAGTTAAATATGTGGAGAGCGTATTAATAGAGTACTTATCTCAACAAGATCACCACTATTTGTGATGCATTTGTTTACATGCTTGTATGCATGTGATTATTTACCCACAATTAAAAAAATAACTATAATTTAATTATAAGTAGTGATGTTGCAAACAACTCTGCAATTATCATTGACAACATATTGTGATGGTTGCAATGCTTTGATATTAGATGAAGCAAAATTGTAAACTCAATTTACAAACATAAATTTAAAATAAAATAAAAGGTAGATACTTTAAATATCTTATTAGAAATTTGGTAAAATCTAACTTATTTATTGCACTCAAATAGATTTCAGTATAGATATTGGCACATTTTTTTGTATAATATTAATCTTTTTATAGAGAATACTTTATTAATATGCTTAAAGTGTTAAAAGACAATCAATAGTAGCAAACATTGTGTGCACAATGTACACCATTAAGATACAATGTAATTTTAAATATTAATCAATGTTTGAAGCATTGAGCCACATCACCTTCTTTGTAAATGCTATGGAATCAACATTTTACAGCAAAAATGGATTACATATAATAATTTGAGTTCAAAAAATCCAAATTAATTTACCAAAGATTAAAAATAGTTCTCATAGGAATCTCCAACTTACTCGTATCAAAATTAGAGTGTAGCTTGTTAGTTTAAGTGGAGATTATAATTGAAAAAAATGTTTATTTTAAGTGTCAATAAATAAAATAATAGAATGACTGCGCAATCAAGAAAAATTGTCTGCGGTGACACGTCTAAATTGACTGAATGTGTCAACAAAAAAATGTCCAAAATAACAAAAGAATGATCAAATTGACAAATTTAGATTGACAAAAAATGTCTGAATTGACACTATCTCCTATGAATTTGTGGAATAAACAAAAAATAATAATAATAATCACCAATATTTAAAATAAGACTATTAACTCTCTTTTTGGTTAAAACGATTTTATTTAAATTGCAAAAAGATAAGCATTTGATTGTCTTGCCCTTGAGCAATACCACATGAAATTAAAATAGAGATGTGGACAAAAAAATCCATTCTTCACTCAAACCCTCTCCATGTAATCAATCCTTCACCAAATCTAAAACCAATTACATATTTTAAAATCCTATAAAGGGGGAGAGCATGCATTGAATTTTGAGATGTAGATTATTCCAACTCCATGCCTTTAACCCATGTCAAGTGCAATTTTGCACTACCAAATATGCTATATTCATCAATTTTTAGTCTTCCACCAACAATTTTTTTAGCATTTAACCATCTTCTAGAGCTTAAAATTGCCTCAACTCAAACAAGCCTCTTATAGAAAGAGGGACACAATGCACTAAAATTTGACATGAATCAAATTAGGAGAAGTGTTAATAAAAAATCATTTAGTAAAAGCATTGAATTATGATTAAAATGCTTTAAAATGATTACAAGTTCACCATTTGTCCAAAATCAATACATTCTCATGCTATTATTAGTGCTTTCAACATATGAAATTTTAAATTTTAGATTTAGTGAAATATAGATGGTGTGGGAGGGGTGTGATTGAAGAATGGATCTTTGTGTCCCCATCTCTTACATTTGAACAAAATATAAATTATATCAAAATTTATTTGCACTTGTAATTTTGAAATTATTTTTAAGTAGCATTAGAATAATAGTAAGTTCAATCATTGATTTGAATTACTAGTATATGAAAACCAAATATTAAAGCTAAAAAAGTATTCATCGTATTCATATCATATAATAATAAATGTAAATTTGCTAATGACAAAAATTTAAAACTATTTTGTTAAGGATTTCATCTTTTGCAATTGCAAAAATAATTGTTGTCTAATTATTATAATTCCAATTTAGACAAAAAATTAAGGAGTAATTTTTTAATTGAGTTCACTATAAGAAAAAAGGCCATTTTAGACTAAGGAATTTGACTACCAAAACACCAAAATAACTAGGACATTTTGACTAGTCAAGTATCAATCAAGTGGTTTAATTTATGACTATGTGTAGTCATAAATTAAAATATTTATGACTAATTCAAATTATTTATGACTGCATTAAATTATTTATGACTACATTTGGTCATATTGACTAGTCAAAAAGTCCTAGTTGTTTAAGTCTTTTTTGTAGTCAAAATCCTTTGTAAAAAAAGGTCTTTTTGTATTGGTTGCAATTGATTAGAATAGCTTGTTGTTTAGTCATGCAATCTGAACAATTTTTTACAAGTGTCAATCATTGCTTACTTTAATTTTTCTTCACCCTGTATAAAGATAATTGCACAATTTTTTGTTTGCCTATAATGTTTCCAAATTTGTTTTTGCATTTTCAACAAATTAAGTATGTTGTTTTGCATTCATTTGCAACAAATCAGTTCATATTGCTTTGATGTTTAAAACTAAAAAACACAAAGATCTATTTTATTTACAAATTTATGCAATATAGAGTTCAATTCACAATTCTTCATTTCAATTATAAGCAATGTAATTTAGTATTGAGCATTTGTTGGTTTCACTAATTAGCATGTAGAACAAAAAAAGTGGAAACACAGTTAATGTAACTAATTTATGGATGTGTCAAAGATTCATTTGTCAATTATATAATTTGCATTCTTATTTTATTATTTAATTTTAAAATAAATAAAATTGTATTGATTAAGATTTAACTTATTGATTTTGAATTGATCACTATATATACGTGACAAATAATCAATGCCAAAACAAACACTTGTTTAACAATACATTAATTATAAAATCAAAAACCATAATTTTCTAATTGTTTTTAAATGTAAATAATGAAATATATATATATATATAGAGGTAATAATCAACACTCTTATGACTTAATTAAGATGTTTCTAAAAAAGATTTTACCTTTACTTACTTAAAACTAATTTTTTAAATTATGCATTAGTTTTTTTATGTTTGCCCAAAATATCCTAATTTCTTGCAATTAAAATTTGAAAATTCAAAGCTATGGCATAAAGCAAAATCCTATTATAAACTTTTAAAAACCTAATAATTTGTAAAAACAAGTATTTCTCTAAGAACTAATCTATATTTAGAGAGTTTAATATCATGGTAATGTACACAATATATAAATATCTTATAAATATCATAAATGACATTATACGCTTTAAATTAGTCATTGGTCAAAACTTACAAATTGGTCAATACTTGACAAAAGAGAAAACTTGACATGGCTCTTGTTCAGGTTGTCAAAGAACTTGATCACAGAAAGAGACAATTCTATGAGAGTGAAGAGCAAGCAATATCTTTCTTAAAGACAATTTCCACCAAGTACCATCTATAGCCTAAAGCGCATCTCTAAACTATATTGTTGAATCAATACATTCCACCTTTGACTGCACAAACCCTCTAACTTTACGTTCTCTATGATTAACATCTCATAGTATTTGGCAAAGTCTACTACAACTATATGCAATGACATAATGACATCAACATTTGAAAATCAATGTGTATACCAATATAAACTAAAAAAACTAAAAAATCACCTCACGGTTTCCTAATAAAATATAAAAAATGGATGAGAAGCAAAATCATAAACAAATAATGATTAATTGAATATGTTTTTATAAAACTTAATAGTCAATTAAGGTGCAGGTGCACATCTAACAATGTAAGACAGTTACTTGCTGAAATTATAATAAACGCTAACATTTTTAGTTTTGATCATGAAAAATACATCGTTTTTTGTGTTGTCATTGTCGATTAAACCTCAATTCATATCTAGTCATTGTCAAGTATTTTTGTATACATGTGTCTCTACCAGTTTGTCAAGTCTTAGAGAATGAAGATTCCAAAGTTTCAGAGGATAAAGATTTTGAAGTCTTGGAAGATGAAGATTTTGAAATTTTGCAGGATGGAGATTTCAAAGTCTCGAAGGATGAAGATTCAGAAGCCTTAGAGGATGAAGTTTCAAAAGCCTTAGAGGATGAAGATTCATAAGTCTTTCAATTCTTATCTAGTCTTTGTCAAGTATTTTTGTGTTTCTGTGTCCTTGACATTTCCAAGCCACCTTCTTGGAAAGAAAGATGATCAAGTTTTTTACTTTGTGACTAAGACTCTATCCGTAAACCACTAATTCAATTCCAAATACTCACGCTCTATATTTTAGTATCAATTTTTTTTTATATAACCAATATTTTATTGTCAAAATTTTTCTAGTCTAATATGTATGGGACCTAGTTTGAACTTAAACATTTTAACATCATGTTAAAACTAGGTACAATTTTTTATTCAACCATAGGATTCTTCAACATCAACAAATAATAAACAAAAATGATTATGTATGAAGCTTAGATTCACATCACATTTTTTGTAAATTTTATGTCATTAACAATTTACTGTAAAAATATAATAGTTAAAATATTTTGAATTCAAAAATTCTAATTTTATTAACAGAAGTTTCAAAGTAGTCATATAATCAAAAACAAAGTATCTATTTTACATGCAATTAAAATACAAAAGTGGAGAAAATTTTGGGAGTAACCAAAAAAATAAAAAATAAAATACCAACATTTAAAACAAAATTATAAAATCTCTTTCTATTTAAAATAATTTTGTACAAATAAAAAATAAGCATTTGATTGTTTTGCCTTTGAGTACTACCACATGAAAATGAAATAACACTTGTACAAAATGTAAAGTGTAGTACTCTTCTCCTCCAATGTTTAAGCTTGAGCTTCGTTAGGATTAGGGTTTCAAGCACGCGAGTAGATTCAGACACTTGTTCGTGCTGCAATCCATAGCTTCTCATGCGTTCAATTCTAGGTACTAAGTACTGTTTGCTGGAGTCAGCGACCATAACAAGAGTGAACAAGAAATACACCACAAATAAGAAAGTAGATACGGTTCTTCAGGGCTTCAGTGAGGAGTTGTAAAGAGGCCCTGCCAAGGGGCCCACACGCTCCTAGAAGTCACAAGAAAGGGCAATTTCACACGAGAGTGTTGCAGCTAGTAGTAGAAGGCATCTATTAAGGCCCACAGACCCAGCTGCCAGAGAACTTGGACGTGCGTCGCTACCAATTTGCACGTCACCACCATATGGAGGAGCCCAATCAACACACCAACAATACTGGAAGAATGGAAGAGTTACCCCCCTCGCCAAAGGGGGAAGAAGGCGTGCAACTCCTGACCTCAAAGGAGATTGGTTGGAGCGCAAAGTTCCCAAACACAATGCCGCCAGAATAGGACAAGCAATTACCAACCAACAACACAGCAAATGAGCCCTTCATTGATCCAAATTGGAAGTCATTTATGGAGCTCACATCCGAGCAACTAGAGGAGCTTCGCGAGGAACAAAGGGAAAAGTCCAAGCGCCTGGTAGCAGGACACGTTTCCGGCACCCCACCAAGTAATCCCATCCTCCACAAGTATTTGAGATCGCATATAAAGGATTCATTTACTGCCTTACACATGCTTGCTAGAGGCCAGTTTAGATTAGAGTTCCTAGACAAAGCAGGAGCGGCGAAATGCATTGACCAAGCCTGCTTAGATTGGAGAGGGCGAACTGTTACTTTCACCCAGTGGCAAGACAAATTTGCAACCAACCCGCAAAAACCACCAAAACCAACAATTAGGCTCCAATTCTTGAACTTGGAGGACACCCTTCTCACGGAATTCTATCTGAGAAAATTAGGGGAAATGGTAGGGAAGGTGGTCTTGGTAGAAGGGATGCACACGAGCACCAGAAGACCTGCCGGACCAATTGTGAATGTATTAATCCCTAAAACATCCAAATTGCCAGGGATCCTTAGAATCCTGGTCCTCCTAGAGGGTGCCAAACAGAGGGTAATATACAAATAACGGGTCTAGTACTCAGGGTTACTAGGCCAATGTAACCATTGTAGGAAGCGAGGGCACCTCACAACAAACTATCTGCTTGGGAGGAAAGGACCCAACCTAGACTTGGACAAAGGGAGACTGGAAAAAATGCACCCACAATTGACGAAGAAGGGTTCACGTTGGTTGAGAGGGGAAGAAGATCAAGACAAATGTGGGAAAACAAATAGGTCCAAGAAAGCCCCAAAAAGATACAAAGCACCTTAGCCAATTCTACACTAAGAATCACAAACCCGGAGCCAAAGTACTCCCTCCAGAACCCAAACTTGGTAGCCACCAATACGGCAGCCGATAAGTGTCCTAAAGGGACAATTGGACAAGCAATTGAGAGGAGTGAGGAATACCCAAGCCAAAAAGGCCCTTTTTGCTTCGAGGAAGAAAATCTAGCTGCTAAAAAGGGCCTAAGTGCAGTACAAATATTATCCTTGATAAGGAGCAAGGAAAGCAAATCGACAAAAACAGATACAATTGTGACCCCTGCCCCCATTCTCGGTAAATTTTGGGAAGGTACCTTGAAAAAGGATTGAGTGTCTACACATCCTTCAAGGGAATTTTGGTCCTCGATCACTCCGGCAGAACTAAAAGAGAACTTCAATACTAAAAACAAACCAATGAACATGGAAGGGCCTAGTTTCTTGACCATATGGCCGGTTGTATACAAAACAATAGACCAAAAGAAGGAACTCTTGCTAGACGTGAGAGGGCAAATCCCGAGACTCCAAGTACCAACCCCAACAACCTTCTTAGCGCAAGTACAGGGAATCAAGGCAGTCAAAGAGACAATTATGGTAAGCCTGAGAAGAAACCTACGGGAAAACCTCAGGAAACCCCAAAGCTTGCACACTGGGAAACAGTCACATGGCTTTCACAATGGGATAGTGATAGAGATGCCCAGGGGCTCACAATCATAGCTACCATCAACGTTGCCCCAAAAGCCAAGGAGAAAAGAGAATCTATAGCCTCCTAGATTGACTGAGCGAACGTGAAGAAGCTCGCCAACCGGAAGGGCAGGGCCAAAGCCAACATCCTACTCAAAACGTGGGCATAGCTCAACATGGAAGGCAAAACATCTGCCAATTGGCAAGCAAGGCTAAATGCTTCGCCAATCCAACCCAACAAAAACAGTAAACAGAAGCAAGCACACCGCAAACCCAGATGACCGCTGTATTGCCAATTAGAGGAGGAGCCCACACCACCAACACTAGCTCGAGGACATTAGCAAAGCTTTGAAAAAGAGTACAACACCACTCAAAGCACTCACATGCAAGCAGGGGTCACACTAGCAACAATGAACATCAGAGGCTCTAGCAATAGGGCGAGCGGCACCAAAAAACTAGTCCACATACGAAGGCTATTTGAAAGAATGAAAGCACCCCCAAATATAATCTTGATTCAAGAGCACTAGATGCACAAAGCACGCTGCAGAAACAATAGCAGAAGCTTTCCCTTTGCCAGAGGCCACAAGGCGTGGAATTTGGCCATAATGGAGGGGGACTGATTAAGATAGAGGGCTAGAACAGCCATCCTCATAGCACCAACCCTAGCCCACCTCATCACAGAGGAGGTGATTGTCTTGCCAGGACAAGCCCAGTATATACGTATGGTAGAAGAAGGAAGTGCTTCCATAGTCATACTAAATATCTATGCTCCATGTAATGCCCAGGAGAGGACAGAGCTCTAGGAACAGCTCATTGAAGCCAACATATAGGGTGACACCTTCCTACTAGCTAGAGATTATAATATGGTGGACGAATCTAAGGATAAGTTGGGGGCCTCACGCTCATGTTCCACGCTCAACCAACAAGAACTAACCACCTAGTCTAGAATGCTAAACCACTACGGCCTCTGAGACACCTTCAACTCAGACTAGATCCACAAAGCCTTAGATAAGATCTACACATGGGACAACAATCAGAAATCTGGGTTGTATAGAGTAGCTAGGATTGACAAGATATATAGCTCACAAAACCTATGCAATCAAGGAGGCAACCATCTTACCTCGCCCCACACACCAATATCTGACCATGCCCTTGTCACCCTCATAATCCTCCCCATGAGAAAAAGAAGAATAAGACACTGCATGAAGGCCAGTGCCTTATCAGGATCCAAGGCACATAAACTAGACATAGCTTGGCAAGAGGTTCTGAAACCTAGGGAGAGAGAGTCGTGGGTAGACTGGATGGCTCAAGCCCAAGCAAGAGCAATCCGGACATCTGGACAGGTCACCAAATAACACAATGCACAAAAATACAAGGTAGAATGAGAGGCGGTCAACAAAGTCCAGAGTGCAGAATCATACTTGCTAGACTTCCCAGGAAACCTGAGTGCCACGGCATTGTTCAACGAGGCAAAAATCAAGGTGCACAAGATAACACAGGACATCTTGGATACAAGATACCATGTGCAGGCAGCAAGATGGGTGTGGAAGGGCGACCAAAACACAAAGGAATTTTTCCAATTGCATAGGGACCATTGCAAATGCACCAACATATCTCAACTCTAGTGGATGGACAGCTGATCTTGTTCCAAGGTGAGAAGCTTACGGTAGTCACAAACTTTTACCAGAGCCTCTATACTTTGGACAGGGAAACCATCGAGATCCTACAAGCAAAGACAAAAGTTCTTGAAAGCATTCCGCGAGTTGTGACAGAGGACCACAAGGTCTCCCTAACGCGGTTAGTAACCCTCCAAGAGGTAGTCGACGCCATCAAAACCCTACCCAGCAAGAAAGCAGCGTGCGCTGATGGGATCCTCACAGATTTCTACAAATCCAATACAGAAAACAAGGACAAAGCAGAGATTCTAAAGATGTCCATTTAAGAGGTGCTTGACTCGGAGCAACTCAGTAGAGAATACAATCAAGGAGTCATCACCCTAATCCACAAGGGAGGCGACGCATGCTCAATCTCCAATTACAAGCCAATCACGCTGCTTGGAGCATTCTACAAGATTACAGCAAAAGTTCTTGCCCGCAGTATTCAAACAATCCTCCCTGACATCATCAAACCTAATCATACGGGATTTGTGTATGGCAGAAGTATCTTGGACAACGTTTTTCTTGCACAAGAGACAATACACTACGCTGAGAACTCAAGTCAGGACCTAGTGCTCCTCCTACTCAATTTTAAAAAGGCATACAATAAGATAGAATGGCACTTTATGGAGGATATTCTGGCCGCCCAAGGATTCAATGTGGAATTCTGGAAAGTGGTGATGTCAATGTACAAGAACGCAAGCTCCAGCATAGTCTTGAATGGGGAAACATGAGCTAGTTTCGATCTGGGGAGATCGGTGCGACAAAGATACCTCCTAGCACCTTTTTTATTCATTATTGTGTTGGACTCCCTAAGGTATATGTTAAACAACCCACAATACCAAGTGGAGGGATTCACTTTGCCCAATGGGAGGCCACTCACATATGCTTTGTATGCTGACAACACCGCCCTGTATTTGAGGGGAACCAAAGACAACCTAGAAAAAGTGCAGAAGGTCCTGGCTACCTACTGCAAGGCTTCAGGCTCACATGTCAATTGGTCCAAAACATCCGCTATTTGGGCATCAGTTAAGCCTCAAGAATTCTCTTGGGGAGAGAACCTCGGCCTCAAGTGGGCAATTGACGGTCAAGGAATCTAATACCTTGGCCCTCTAGTAGGCACAAGCCTCCACAAAGATACAAACACAGCGCCCCTTATGCAATCCTTGCAAGCCAAGCTAAGAAGCTACGCTGCGAGGACAATGCCAATTGTTGGTAGAATCCTCACCAACAACCAAATTCTCTTCTCTTCATGCTGGTACGTTGCGGCTTGCTGCATCCTAGAATAATGTGTTTGTAACTAGATTTGTTCACTTGTTTGCACATACGTTTGGTCGGGCCGTCGGGCCAAGGTGAGGGCAAAAGCGCAACCAACATGAAATGGTCCTTTTGCATCCTCCCACTCACGGAAGGAGGCATCAAGCTTATAGACCCGCATATTCAGACATAGACACTTCTTGCAAAGTTGGTCGTGCGAGGGCTCACTCTAGGGGACAAGCCTTGGAAGGCATTAATGCTCCATAGGCTAGGTCAGTGCCGACCCATAAGCAACGCAAAGTGGCAGCCATCTATCAATTGGCTCTTCCAATACAAGGCAGTGCGTAAAGAGAAAGAGACGTTGCTCATGAAGGCTAGTCTACAAGCCTTCTCCCAAATAAAAGACCAGCTCAAACAAGCTGAACCAACCACAGAGACGCAGATTCTATGTCAACCACTCTTTGGCAATGCAAAAGTTGTGGAGGATACAGACGTGCCTCTAGTTTTTGGTTTCAACCTAAGACTACATCATTGAGCCAAAGCTGGAGTCAGCAAAGTAGCAGACCTTTGGTCAAGCAAAAGGAAAAAGTGGCTATCAGTTGCACAGATCAATAGAAAATTCCCTCCCCGCAGCATGGCCATAAGGCGTGGAACAAACAAACGTATCAAGGCAATAAGCCATATCCCATGGAATCCACGCAATGGAACCACACACTGGTCCACGGGTGATTGGGCATATTATTCTAGATGGGACTTTTTTTCCACTTCAACGACCTCCACTCCCTAGAGTCAGCGGTCACAAAATTCAGCAGGCTGAATGGGTCCTGCAGATTGGTAGAAGAAAGACATAGCCAGCCACTTCCACGGTTTCCCCTCAAACCAGCGAGGGTAATCCTCGGGGAAGTAGAGTAACGCTCCTTCACAAGGTGCAACCTCGAGCAAACACCAACCAACCATGACAAAATCTGGGTCTTTCCGGGGAATTGCCAAGAAAACCTTACCTGGGACCCGAGGGAGTGGGAGTGGCAAAGACTTGGGAAACTACACAAAGCCCCATTCTTCCGCTACACCTTAGAGAGAGGCTACAAGATCAGACTAAAGAAAGAGGGTGAGAAACCCACCGCCATCTACCAAATGCAAGGTTGAAATTTTTCAAAAATCCAAATTAAGCGTTTCCACAGCTTCCTATGGCACTCCGCAAGGCCCAAGAAAGTTGCCACATTCATATGGCTGGCCTTGAATAAGGGGGTTGGTACTGGAAAAAAACTTAGATGGGCCACACAACAACTACATGTAGGATGCTTGCTTTGCCTTTCTCCCCTCAAAACTCTCTAACACTTGCTATGGGCTTGCTCATTTTCACAGGAGGTGTGGCGAAGATTCAACTCCATGGCAAGAAGGAGCCAAGTACTAGATATCACCAGCTTTGAACTAGCCCTACTTGGACAATTTGACATCAACACTACAGACAAAGAATCAAATTACGTTTTCTTACACCAGCCTTGGGACCTCCTAAGGACATTCCTACTATGGCAGATCTACGCTACCAGATGCGCAAGCAGATTCCAGCAAGAGACAGCGAGGGGGGAACAAGTACTAGCAATTGCTTGGGTTGATACATTACACGTTGGAGCCGCTGTGTGGCGAATATTTCACAAAGCAATCAAGGATTCAAATGACATAGGGAATCTAGAGGACTTGTTTTATAAGGAGTGGTTGCCCTACTTCTGCACCGTGAGATCCGGTGCCTATCACTATAGCATCCCTAATGTATTCACCAGTTTCCACTTCTAATCTAACCATTGTATGATGGAGTCCAAGGACATGGCCCCACAACCCTAAAAGGCATTTAACCCAAATTGTAAAGTGTATTCACAAATTATTAACACTTGTCATTTTGAAGTTATTTCAAATAGCATTAGAATCAAAATAAGTAATCAATCATTGATTTAAAACACTAATATAAGATAAATAAATATCAAACCTAAAACTTTATTTATCTAGTTGATTTCATATAATAGTAAATGTAAATTTGCAAGATTAAAAACTAATTGGTTACGGATTTTGTCTTTTGTAACCGCAAAAAAAATTGTTGCCTAATTACTACAATTCCAATTTACTGTTAAAATTTTTACCTCTAGAACCTTCCAATCTATAACATTCACTTTGATTGCTTCAATCTCCATTAATAATTCTCCAAATTTTGGTGTTTGCACCGACATTGAATTCATGATTTGCAATGCCAATGAATTTTCCGTGGTAGTGCAAATATTGTGCCGCTCACATTGTTGTCATTATTCTACATTTTCTTTTAAGAATACAAAGTAGTTAATTGTGAGCGCTACTTTAGTAAAACAATTATGTAGCATAGATAAATGTAGGCTTTGCTATGATAATATATGGATAATGATTAGCCATAGAATATTGCAATAGAAGGGTTTTGGCAAAGGATCTAATATATTTGATTAACTCTTCATATTCAACTTCTATAGGTACTTAACTCTAAAGTAAAAGAAAATCTAAAGTAAAATCAAAATAAAATAATTGAAGGTTTTCAAAGGTAATATCCCTAAACATTCAGAAAAAAAGTTATATAGCAAATTTTTAAGTGAATTGCAGTTGTTTATATAGCCAATTGTAGTTTAATCACACAAACTGAACAAATTTTTACTAAGTTCAATCATTGCTTACTTTAAATTTTCTTCACTATATAAAAATAGTTTCATAATTTTTTTTACTTGTATTGTTTCAACTATGTTTTTGCATTTTCAAAAAGCAAAGCAATATGTTTTGCATTCCTTTAGAGTAATTTGACTCATATTGCTTTTACGTTGAAAATTAAAAAATATGGAAATTTGTTTTGTTTATAAATTTATGCTACATAGAGTTTAATTGACAATTCTTCATTAATATGAACCGTAATTTAGTAGTGAGCATTTCCAAGTTTTACTAATTCACATAGAGAACAAAAAAGGTAGAAATACATCTAATATAACTATCATATGAATGCGTCAAAGATTTGTTCTTTAATGGTTTGATTTGTGTTATTATTTTATTAGTTGATTAATATTTTTATAAATTTAAGATTTGATATATTAATTAAAATGATCACTATATATGTGTGACAAAAAATTCAATGCACAAGCAAACACTTGAATGACATATACATAATTATAAAGTCAAAAAATTACAATTTTTGAATGATTTTGTTTGTATCTATATGTATATAATTAAAATTTGACAATAATCAACGCTTTAATGACTCACTTATGGTGTTTTCAAAAAAAAATTGAGCTTCACTACCAAAAATTATTGTTTTTAATTTCACATTGAATTTTTTGTACTTTTTAAAAAAACCATCTGTTGTTTGCCCAAAATATTGTCTTGTCAATGTACAAAACATGGTCTTGTGAATCCACAAAATATTGTCTTGTGCATACCCAAAATATATTTTTATGCATGTACAATGTCTTTTCTATATTTACAGCAACATACAAAGAAAGGTTTTGCAAAAATTTTAATTGATTTTTTTTATAAATGTTTTCAATTTACAAATTGTTTTTTGTCAAATCAAATGGTAAATTTAATGGAAAAATATAAAAATACCCCTCAATTCTTTTGAAATCTCAAATATACCCCTCAACAATTTGAAATATCAAAAATATCTTTGGCTTTGTATAGAAATATCAATTATACATATAGTTTTCATGGGAAATATCAAATATATCCCTCAATTGTTTTGAAAAATCAAAATTCCTTTGATTTTGTCTAAAAACATTCATTAAACCATAACCTTGGTAGTTTGAGAATATCAACAATATCCATAATTTCTTACAACTCTTTATTACAATTTTTTGTAAATATTGAAATGACAATAAAATTTGCTATGTAATCAATACAATGTTTTGGCCACAATAGACGTGTATGCAAAAATCTCATATAAAGCTTGAAGAGCTTGATTCTAAGATTTGGCTTACATTCAAGTTGCAACGCCCGCCATGGTTGAGGCATATAGAGTTCATGTCAAGCGGCTACTGTCATGACGTCGGGTGGGAGTTATGGGGCCTACACCATCCAAATGGTAGTGCCCCATGTTGACATATTACAAACCCTAGCATTAGGTTTTCATCCAGTTCTTTATCTACATCTAGTCTACTTTTCATCCTATATCTAGGTCACGATAGTCAGATAAATAGAGCCTCATGTGGCCGCCTAAGTAAGTTGTCTTTGTCTTTCAGTAGCAGAGAGAAGATACACGCAGAGTACCAATATGGTATCAAAGCAGCATTGTCAGTAATCAATATCTGCTAGAGTGCAATATTCGTAAATCTACAGCAAGCTTTGCTAAAGAGCAAGCTTGTTTCTTATCTTCTTTGCTTCTCGGTAGTACATTCAATAAGCTTAGCCACACTACAAGCTTACTCATTCACAGATATCGATACTTGTTCTCATTTCCAGTTCCTCATTCCTTCACCACCCACCACTCATCATGGATCCCAAGGATGTCCTTGAGTCGCTTAAGTTGGCCGGGCCATCAAACTAAGTACTGTGGCGGTACAAGATCATGTTCCTGCTAGTGCAAGAGAAGCTACACCTGCCACGCCAGGATCAAGAAGCTCCGCCTCCACAACGACCGGAGCCGACACCGCCGACATTGTCGACGACACCGACGACAACACCGACAACGACACCTCCTCTGTCGACAACACCGACGACAACACCAATGACGACACTCACAACAACACTGATGAAAACACTCACGACAACACCTCTTTCGACGACAACACCTCCTCCGTCGACAACACTGATGACGACACCTCCTCCGTCAACAACACTAATGACAACACTGACGACAACACCTCTTTTGACGACAACACCTCCTCCGTCAACAACATTGACAACGACACCTCCTCCGTTGACAACACCAATGACAACACCTCCTCCTCCATTGATACTGACAACAACACCTACTCCTCCATCGGCATCGTCGACAACACCTCCTCCTCCGTTGGCATCGTCGATGACACCTCCTCCTCCGTTGGAAACACCGTCGATGTCACCTCCTCCACCGTTGGAAACACCGTTGACGGCACCTCCTCCTCCGTCATCAGCACTGACGACAAAGACACCTCCTCCTCTGTTGGCACCGACGACGACGACACCTCCTCCTCCGTCGGCACCGTCGACGACAACGACACCTCCTCCTCCGTTGGCACTGTTGACGACAACAACACCTCCTCCTCCGTCGGCACCGTTGACGACAACAACACCTCCTCCTCCGTCGGCACCGTCAACAATGACAACACCTCCTCTTCCGCCGGCACCGTCGATGATGACACCTCCTCCTCCATTGGCACCGTCGACGATGACACCTCCTCCTCCATTGACACGGTTGTCGACACCTCCATTGACACCGTTTCCTTGCCAACTCATAGCAAACACACCTCTATACCAGACTGTTGAACAGACGAGTGCACAATTGATCCTTGAGCTCGTGCTGCTCACATTCTCATTTCCACGATACGAGATCCTCTATTATTAAATGTTATCCATCTTACAGATCCACATCAAATTTGGGTACACTTAGAGAGTATGTGCAATGTGAACAACTCCTCACGCAGACTAGCTCTCAAGGAGAAATTCCACTATTTGTGACTAGCTGAGGGTACAAAAATAATAGACCACCTCTAGCAGATTAAACTTGCTTTTTAAAATTCTAGCTGATCTAGGAGTTAAAATATCAAATTAGAACTTAGTAGACCAAACACTATCTAGCTTGCTGAAAAGCTGGTCCGTGTTCCATTAGATTCAAAAAAGTAGAACCATTTTCCTTACTTTTGCTGAAATAGAAGGACTCCTCTATCAGGAGGAACTAACTAAGAGTCTAAAGTCCTTTTGTGATAGCAATGATGAAATACGCTACGTTTGTCATTCCTTTGCTACCAAAGGTCGCGGGCAAAACCTAGCTTACAGCCGCTCAGGACAAGGCCCCTTCCCAGCCAGCTTGAGAATCCAGTTTCTCAAAGCAAAACATCCAATGTCACAAATGTGGCAAATGGGGGCATTTTGCCAGAAACTATGACCAAGCTACGCTAGAGGACCAAATTGCGCATATGCAGGCCCAACTTTCGAAGCTCAAACAGACCAAGCTTGCAACATTCACATCATTGAAACACAGGAGGATGGTGTCAAAAGTCGTCACCATCGTATCCTGACCACCTTGATCATGACTCGTCTCTACCAAGCAGTTCCGACAATTCCCATCCTATTGAAGCTGCTTTACCACCAAGGCAATCAAATTGACCATGCAGGCTCAATGTAAGGCTACATGGATATGAGTTGCATGTCCTCACCGATAACTTTGACTCATGCATGCTTGCTTCACAACATGGACACTCTATCATCACCAATCAAGAACCTTTGTATTTTGATTAGGCCACGCTAGATCCAGGATGGAGATTGACCATGAAGGAAGAATTAGAATCCATAAAAAAAACGAAACATGACCCTACAAAATCTACCCATGGAAAAAAGGGCAATGACATGTAATCAGATTAATAAATTCAAGCCGGGCAGTACAGGCCAACCCGAGAGAAAAAATGCACGTTTAGTGGCAAGAAGCTTTTAGCAGAAAATTGGCATTGATTTCACAAAAACTTTTGCTCCAATAATCAAATGGGCAACCATCAAGACCACAATTGCCTTGGCATCTGCAAAATGATGGAATATACACCATATGGACATGAGGACGGCTTTTCTGAATGGTTTCTTGAAGGAAGAATTATATATGAAGCAACCACAAGGTTTCCAAGTCAAAAGACAAGAACACAAGGTATGTTGCCTCAACAAATCACTTTATGGTCTAAAGCAGAGCCCACGAGCATGGTATGAGTGCATTGATACTGCCCTAAACACTTTAGGTCTAGATAGAAGCACCTCAAATGGCAACCTTTACTACATGCACAAAGATGGACAGGCTTTTATCTTAATGCTCTTTATCAATGACCTCTTTATTATAGGGAGCTCACAAGACCTAATTACTTGGCTAAAATCCTTCCTTCACAAGGAATTCAATATGACAGATTTAGGAAGAGTTCAAAAATACTTTGGGATCTCATTTGTGAACCTACGTGCGGGAACCTTCTTCCATCAAGAGGACTACACACGCTCTATTCTCCAGCAATCTGGAATGGCTTTTTGCAAACCAGCGGTAATTCCACTACCTAAGGGTCAAATTTTAGAGACAAATATGAACTCCCCATATGTGGATGTGACGGAGTATTGTGGTCTTGTAGGGATACTGATTTTCCTAACAATTACAAGACCTGATATAACCTACGCAGTTAGCAAGGTGAGTAATTTTATGACAAACTCGCAAAACTTGCATTTGGAAGTAGTGAAACACATCCTACAATATATGCAGGGCACTCTAGATTATGGAATTCACTACAAGGCAGGAGAACATACAACAATTACCGGGTATATGGACGCAAACTGAGGATCTTGCACAAAAATGAGGAAATCGAGGGGAGCTTACCTTTTTACTCTAGCTGGTGGACCTGTTAGCTGGCAATCGCAGAAGCAACCAACCATATCCTGCTCCTTGACAAAGTCAAAATATCGGTCATTGAGTGACGGTACTCAGGAGGCCGTATGGCTTTGACCTCTCCTATTAAAGCTGCAACCTCATCCAAAACAAAAACCAGCACAATTCTCCACTCACGGTACAGAAGGACAAAACCCTAAAACCAATTCCATAACCATCTACTATGACAACCTCGGTGACAACCAAGCGGCTATGAAGATGGCACATAACCGGGTATTCCACGCAAGGTCAAAACAAATTGAGATCCATTACCATTTTATCCAAGAGAGAGTCTTAGAAAATGAAATTGACTTGCAATATATTAAAACAACTAACCAGCCCGCTGACGCACTCACCAAACAAATTGGGAGGCTCAAATTCAAGCAACACCAAACAATCCTGGGGCTTACCAACTTAAAGATACTGCAAGCTCATAAACACTAGCTCTGATATATAGATATAGGTTATAGATTATAGTAACATGCACTAACTAACCAAATCTGCAAATAGATAATCTTCAGCTTCCAGGAACATAGGGGAGCTCTTGTATACAGCATCGCTAAACCCTAATACTTGCCTACGACATTCCTCCCACGAGAAATATATCCCGGGCACCCTGCCTCTCCTCACAACATAGTATTTTAAACGAGGCTATCGGACCGCAATATTATCCTTCCAATGTTGTACACCTTCTCTTTGGCTTCCATCAAAAGACAAAGCAAAACCCCAACTACCAAATTCTTCAACACCAACGGCCAAACAGCCGCAACTACCTTTTCCGCATTGGGGGAATTCAACTCACTTCTTGGATGATCCACCCACTTCGTGACGAGACCAGACATGCGAGCCAGCAGAGAGAAGATAACAACAAAAGCAACACCAACTAAACGTACAAACAACACATTCCCAAGCCACACTAAGAATCTACGCAAGTCAAATGTCAATGCCATTTCGGCGATCTACAATGAAACCTTTATGCATTATGTGTTTGAAGGGGAGTGTTGACATATTACAAACACTAGCGTTAGGTTTTCATCCAATTCTTTATCTACATCCAATCTATTTTTCATCCTATATCTACGTCACGATAGTCAGATAAATAGAGCCTCATGTGGACACCTAAGTAAATTGTCTTAGTCTTTCAGTAGCAGCGTGAAGATACATGCAGAGTACCAACACCCCACCTCCACCCCTGATGCCAAACAACGGCACGGCAAACCTCTATGATGATGACTGGCGCCATGGTGACTGGCTTTGGCAGGTCTCCTTTGAGGCCCTTGATTATTGATTAGTGATATCAAACAATAGCACCGGATTTTAAAAGACACAAAAGAACAAAATTTTCTTGCACCAAGATTTAAAATTTAAAATTATCAAAATCTGATTTGTTTATAAAATTTATGCTACATAGAGTTTAATTAACAATTCTTCATTAATATAAACCGTAATTTATTAGTGAGCATTTCCAAGTTTTACTAATTCGCATGGAGAACAAGAAAGATAGAAACACATCTAATGTAACTATCATATAAATGTGTCAAAGATTTGTTCTTTAATGGTTCAATTTGTGTTATTATTTTATTAGTTGATTTTTTTATTGATTTAGGATTTGATATATTAATTAAAATGATCACTATATATGTGTGACAAAAAATTCAATGCACAAGCACACACTTGAATGACATATACATAATTATAAAGTCAAAAAATTACAATTTTTGAATGATTTTGTTTGTATCTATATGTATATAATTAAAATTTGACAATAATCAACGCTTTAATTACTTACTTATGGTGTTTTCAAAAAATAGATTTTTTGAGCTTTACTACCAATTTTTTTTTTTTTAAATTTTACATTGAGTTTTTGCATACTTGTTTAACCCCTAAATCCCAAAGTGTCTCCTTGGGGGACAAATGGGATTTTTGGTAGGTACCTACGGCTTGATTTTTTGAAACTTTTTTTGAAGATAGAAAAACACATTAGCTTTTGGGGAATATAATTTTCATTCCAGTCTATGCTTGGGAAAAAAAGGTATGCCTAGATAAACAAAAATTTATGGAGATTAGGCAAAAAAAATTACAGCTTTTTTTTAAAATTTGTTTTTCTCATAGATTATAGTTTTTTCTACATCTAAGGCTTTGATTCATTCCATTTGGACTAGTTATGAGAAAGTTATAAACAATCTTGTTTTTTGGGCACCTCAAGCATCTTATTGAAAAAAGAACTTATAAACTTCATTTTTGAAAGCAATTTTAACATTTTTTCAAAAATAACTGTAAGAAAGAGTGGAATATTTTGACTAGAATAATCTCACCATTGGGATTATTGCATTTCAATTCCATTGCAAGGTTATTAACAATATAAGTTTTTGTTCAATCTATACCTTCTTCTACCTAATGTTTTTTTTAGGAATGAAAATTAAGTATTTTTTGTTTTGGTTTTTTTCCAAAGATTCTCAACTCAATTTCTCACCATTGAAAAATAAATCCCAAAGCTTTGTGGTGCAAGAATTTGAAGTTAAAAAAGTTCAAAGTCAAATACTCTAGGCATGCAAGGTGCAAAAGAGTTCGTATTTTGCACTTTTAACTCAAAAATCTTGCAATTTGTGTGGTCAAAGTTTTTGAGTTTTTGTTTCCACATCCTTATACTAGTCTATTACAAAATCCTACGCTTAGATATGCAAAAAGACCAATATTGAATTTTTTTTACTCTTTGCAATAAAAATGGCAGTTTTGAGTGTCTTTTGACAAAATAAAGGCCCCAAGGATTTAGAGGTTAAAAAACTATCTCTTGTTTGCCCAAAATATTGTCTTGTCAATGCACAAAACATGGTCTTGTGAATGCACAAAATATTTTCTTGTGCATAACCAAAACATGTTTTTATGCATGTACAATGTCTTTTCTATATTTATAGCAACATACAAAGAAAGGTTTTGTGAAGATTTTAATTGATTTTTTTTATAAATGCTTTCAATTTACAAACTGTTTCTTTGACAAATCAAACGGTGAATTTTAGGAAAATATAAAAATACCCCTCAATTCTTTCAAAATCTCAAATATACCCCTCAACAATTTGAAAAATATCAAAAATATGGTTGGCTTTGTATAGAAATATCAATTATACGTATATTATTTTGGGGAAATCAAATATATCCCTCAATTGTTTTGAAAAATCAAAATTCCTTTGATTTCACTACAAGAAATTGTGTCCTAATTGACATGTCCAAATTGATTAAATGTGTCCAAAATGACAAAAAACTGTCAAATTGGACAATTTTTGTAGATTAGGCTATGTTGATTTGGACATATTTTTGTCATTTTGGATAGTTTCCCTTGTAGTGTTTTGTCTAAAAATCATTAAACCATACCTATGGTTATCTTTGAGAATATCAACAATATCCATAATTTCTTATGGCTCTTTATTGCAATTTTTTGTAAATATTGAAATGACAATAAAATTTGCTATGTAATCAATACAATGATTTTGGCCACAATAGACGTGTATGTAAAAATCCCATATAAAGCTTGAAGAGCTTGATTCTAAGATTTGGCTCACATTCAAGTTGCATCTAATTTTGCAATTTCTAGTGTCATCCTAGTATTTATAAAAATTTGCAATAAGAGGCACAAGAGTAGTGAACTTTACAACACTCTTAGAGATGCCTAAGGGTATGTTCACACTTGGTGTCAAGAGGGGTATTAACAATATGAATGCAGTCTAAAAGTGTGTCCAAATGCATCTAATTTTCCTTTGCTAATACTCCTCCTAACACCAAGTGTGAACATACCCTAAGAGTACAGTCTAAGATTTTAAGTGACATCATAAACCTCCACATCTTGGCAAAACACAATTTCTGTCACCTCCAATAGGTGAAAGAAAACTAAAGAAAAAAACCAAGCCAAATCATTAAGCTGTTTTATCACCTAGTATAAGAAACAGGCTTTCCTGGTAGAATTGCATGATACACACACTTTGTATCTTACACAGATTTTGTAACCTAACTTTGAAAACCCTAACAACAACTTTATAATATAACTTTGGCTAAATTTAGCCACACTTCAGCACACACTAAGAGCATTTCATATGAGAAAGAGTTAGCCACGAACTTGAAAGCTGAAATATCAAAGCGAGTGCAAAAAGCCAAGCAGGATAAATAGGTCAAAGCTAGAGTTGCACTAACCCATAGAAACAACAGAAGGGGTATCAACCTTAAAATTCTAACTCTGCAATTTTCAAGTTTATTTACAGTCATGCCTACTAAGCCCAATGGTTGGCCCGATTGCAATTTCAAAGAAACAAGGTGTCCAAGATGGTCCAATGCCGACACTTTTTTTTTAATAACAAGAACATAAATTTCAATAAAAATCGACTATTCCATGAAAAAGGGAATCAAAAGAATTGATTCCATATTTTATGTATCTTCCTCAAAAGTAGTCTACAGAAGCGAGAGAACTCAAAATTTGCAGAGAAGAGACTCTAATTGTTTAGACCATATTTTGTTGATTCTATTTTTTTGTGGAATTTCTATTTTTATCCAACTACCTTTGGATCTTTACTGCCAACACACCTACAGTGACAAGTGTGAACAACCAGCATTACTCTAGAATTTGCTGATAATACCTGCAGGAAACATCTTTTGAAACCCTAATTTGTCACAAAAGATGATTTCTTCGGTGACTTGAGAGTTGAGCTTAAAGTTGATGGCGTCAAAATCCAATAGATTCCCACCCATAGATCTCCAAAGCTTTGCGCAAAGCCTGTCACAATAATTTTAAAAAAAAATTGACAGAAGCATAAGCAATATTATACCCAAAAAGTACAATCCATGGTTTGTTGGTTTGTCACATGATTGCAAAGCTCGTTCTCTAATGAGATAAAACTTCAACTTGAGAAAAAGAAGGAGTTCATAAATGAAGATCACCAAAGTTTGAACAAGAGGAAGGTTATCGAAATGACCTCCGTGTCCTTTAGACTATGTCACTAATTTAACCCTTTGGGCTCTAGCTAGCGTGCAAATGGACTTGTAAAACCAAGCTGGGCTTGGTTCCCAAGGTCTTGTGTTTCTAATGGTATTGTCCAAACCAAAAAAAAAGAGCTGTACTCTTGGAAACAAAAGGTCAATTACAAAAACATTCAAGAGGTCTTCCCATTCAAAACATCTTCCATGATATGAGTTCTGTATTGATACGATTATTTATGTTTCTTTAAAGCTTGTTCAATAATTCATTCACTTCGAAGACACCATTATTTTAATATCTGGACCCTTAGCAAGTTAAATTTTGTATGTAGGCAGAAGCTTACTTTTTACATGTGATTCATATGAGACTGCTAATATATGTCAAATTGTATTGAAATTAAAAAAAAAAGGGATTTCGAACCAACCTTTATTCGCTTCCGGTTGAAACCAAAGTCAACACCATCTTTCCGTGATGCAGATCGGTACTCCACCAATGACCGATTGCCAGGTGGAAACCAGAATTCCACGTCGTCAACAAACTGTTGCAAAGGTCAAAGCAACAGGCTAACAATTTAATACAACGTCATGGACAACTAGGAATGAGAAAAAAAAACTTCAAATAACCCCATTACATTTATAACACCGTCTCAATAATTTTAATGAAAAAAAGTCCAAATCCACCAAGAAAAGGTGGCTTGAAACTTAGTTAAACATAATTTTCATTTAACTCAGAGTATTCCTTGAGAAACGAAGTCTCTCGTTCTTGTTGCTTTGTCTTCTGCAAATCTTAAGTGGGCCTAATGAGGAATGAAAACCCTCGGACAAGTGTATGAAAACACAACGTGATGAAAACCTCTACATTCCCATGTTTGCTGTAACCAAATAATAGCACTTCAAACAGGATGGAAATGAATGATAAGCCAATCATAGGACGCCACGTTTCTAAGCAAAACATAAGATTTCGAGTGGAGTCGAAACCACTCTAATATGTGGGAATAACTTGAAATGAAAATGATTTTGTTTTTATGGACTTACACCAACAAAAGGACTTGAGTATTCAACGTAGATATAGTCATCAGTTTGCTTGACAATTCGAGGCGTGAAATTATCAGGCTTTACAGTCTTGATCTGTGAGCAATAAATATTGTGCAACATTTCAGTATCAGATAAAAAGTTTAGAATTTTCCTGAAGCACCCAAAACAAAAAAAACCTATAGAAACCTTGATTTCCTTCATTGCAGAAAAATCATTGCATCATGTCGAAGTCTTTACTAAAAGCAAAAATAAAACCGTTATTTAATGCAGAAAAAAGATCCAGAGAGAGTAAGTTAAACTAAGATTTTACAGTGTCAACAAGCTCCGCCATAGCCTTTTCCTTGGATGCAGGGTTCTTTCGGCCACGGCCATCTGCAGGATTGTAAGTCCTGCAATGAAAGCAAAAATTTCCAGGAATCAGAAAATTCAAGGTCGCCTCAATATTAACCCCCAAGTCCACAAATGAGCAACAGCTACTGTTTCCATATCTGTAGGAGTTGAAAGAATATCATGTTGGGAAGCGTTGATTGAAGTAGATGGTAAAATGTACCAAAAGAAAGAAAAAATCATATTCTACATTCCCAAGCATATGTTTCAAAAGTTGCTACAATCTATTACTGAATTACGAAGTGATTTTTTTTAATCTTTTAGCTTGATTACTTAGAGGACAAAAAATAAATAATAAGGTTTTGATGATACCATGGTGGGACATAATGGGTGGGATCGTTGAACTCCTCGGAGGTAGAGATGCAACTCGGAGTTAGTGGACACAACGCCAATGATGGAGGGTTGGTTTGGATACCCAAATACTCAGGCCTCTCGCCGCTGCAACCAAATGCAACACAGACTCAGAATTAAGAACTGAAAACACTCCAATTATAAGCTTTAAGTAACCCGTCAAAACATTGCAGCATTCAGTATGTTATATGGAGACTACCCTTCGTTTAATTTGTGACCAAAACATTGCAGCATTGAGTATGTTATTTGGGGACTACCCTTTGTTTAATTTGTGACCAACACATGCAATGTTCTTCGTTAATTCTGGTGGTATAAATTTTGAGATTATTTGAATCAAACTTTTTACAAGCATGGTTAGTCAAATTGGTCATTTTGGAACCATGAATCCTTGGTTCTGTAGGAGATGACTAGTCCAAATTCAACACCATCCCAAGAGGTTATAACTCAACAAAATGCACTTCGAACTAATATGAGCAACATGATAAACAATATCATGTTTTTTCCTTGTTGAAAATATAAGCAGTAATTCCTTTTGTCAAACTTGCGAGCACGCTATATAAATGGTCGAAGTAACCAAATGTAAACATCTTGCACTAGAAGGAAAACTCCCTAGACATATTCTACAAAAAACCTGCCAGCTGTAGCACCAACAAAATGCAATTTCTAACGTAAATCCTGCCAATAGTAGCCTGGATAGGTTTTTTTTAATAATGACTCTAGGAGGAGCGTATATGAATAACTATAGATACCACTAGATGCAACCATGAGAAAGGTTTAAAGAATAGTACGCAAAGTTGAGGAAGGCCAACATCAGTGCAGAACCACTTGACCTCAAGATTGTTTCTCTGTGAACAAGCATCACAGTTGTTAGCAGAAAACAACGTTAAATCTTCATTCATAATTCAAAGAATTGATGTATATATCTTACAATAAAATTACAACGTTAAGCACTTGGAATAAAATTCAAAATTGCTCTACAAATTCAACTGTTATGGTGAGTAATGGACCGCACCTTCGTGACAACTTTGTAGACGAGGTAGCTAAGCGTGCTGTCCCTTCCGCAATTTTCTTATCACACACATGCTTTGTTTCCTTTTGTTGACATGTTATGGAGACATCACTCGAAGGAACCTTATCCTGGACTGTGAATGGAGTTTGCAATCTGTCACACAAGGGTACAATCAATATCGTAGCAGGACATCTCAAAATGATACCCTCATGAGTTGTTGCAGATGGTCTCACAATCCTTACAACCACGGAACTTTTGCATCCTTTCCAGAATATAACAACATTTTAACACTGACCACATTGACACAAAAAATTTGAAAATGGGTGAAAACATGCATGAGCTCGACCAATAAAAAAATATGTAAATAAATCACTGCTTACAACCTAGTATTAAGTAGAAATCACTTGTCTCACTTGACAAGTTATATACCACAACTAGACTCAAGGTACGAGTAATTCATTAGGACATTACTGATATAATTGGGACATGACGATCCGAAAACTTCTGAAATAAAATGATCAAGGCTTTTATATGTCTCAGTATTAAGCTAACAAAACCTTAAAACCGACTTTGAAATGTCTACAACATGTGTAGTTACCTTAGAAAAATCTAGGGGTACAAAGGCTCAGCAAAAACTTACTTAGAACCAGCGAAGGACGAAGCGAGAAGCAATGTGGGAGGCATGGCTTGGCTCCTTTCCGTAATAATCTCGAACCTTCACCTGCAACCAATTGCCAAGGTACATCAAAACCCTAGTTCCTCTCTATTATCTTCTAATTGATGCAGGTGAGTCTCAACAGACAAAAACATGAAAAACTGAGTCTCCAATTACAAAGCATATTTCCGTTGAAAACGGATTTCCTCAAAATTAGAAGAGTTGTTAAAGAATGCGAAATACACCACATGGAAAAGTTCTGTCCAACAATGCGAACCCTCTAAGAAAAAGATTGTGGTGGCTACTCTGAAATCTGCTCTCGATGCATCATCACACAAAACACACTCATTCAAATCCTCAAACTCTCAAATCCTCAAATTCTCAAACTCTCAAACTCTAAAATTCTCAAACCCTCCAATCCTCAAACTCTCAAACTCTCAAATTCTCGAACTCTCAAACTCTCAAATCCTCAAACTCTCATATTCTCAAATTCTCAAGTTCATGCATACACAACAAGAGGTGCGCTATAACGCAAGATGTTAGGGTTTCATGTACACATCGTGAATCTCGCTCATATTCAAACCAGAATACATGTGGAGAGAGTGCGTTTCTAAAGAATGTAAAATTTGCCCTTTCACGAGCTGGAAGGGCTTCGTTCGATTGAAATGAACATTGCTTCGCTACGATGAGATTGAGAAAGCTTGGATGGGGAGGAAAGAGAGAGAATATAGCAATTCAAATAAGGAAGATAACCTTTGGTGAGTATCTGAACCTGGTGCAGCAACTTCAGGTGACGGATCACGAATCCATGAGTGGAGCAACGAGCGAGCGAGTGAGTGAGCGAGTGAGTGCAAAAGGGAATGTAAGACTTAGAGCTTTGATTGCTGATCCAGAAGTGGACTGGGTATGGTTTCGGCAATGGCGGGGATAGAAAAGGGCGAGGATGCAAGGTGTTACAGGAACTGGAGGGGAATGCGAAGGAAAGGTTTTTCAAAGGAGTGAGGGGCTTATCCTTTCTGAAAGCGCTGAGGACGCTGGTCCACTTGGCACTTATGGGGACTTCACTTTAGGGACGTCTCTCTAGGTCCCAAGTCCCAAGTTCCACGTCCCGAATTCGAAGTTCTGAATTTGAAATCCCGAATCTAGAATTCCAAACCCAATTCCTATGTCTTATGTTTCAAGTTCCACTTCCTATATTAGGGGGTTTCAGATATCTCAAAAAAACGGTGAACGAATGATCGTGAACTAGTTTTCATTCACTGGTGAACATGAAGTCACCAAAGTGAACCACCCATGAGGACGTTTAGGAGGTCTTCATGGTTTGTTCACGCGTGAATGAAGTGAAGCCTCTCCCTCCCCGCCTCTCCCGCTAGCTCTGCTCTTGTTCATGTTGCTCCCGCACATGTTTGTGTTGCTGCCCGTCCCTCAGCTCTCGCTCAGCGCCTCTAGATAGTTTGGATGCAAAGTTGATTGCCAGGTCAAGGTCATTTAAGGAATTATAATGCATGAGAAGCGACGATGGTGGAGTTGAAGAGATCCTCATTAGAAGTGGACAATTGTGGAGTCAAAGGGTTCCAGATTAGAAGCGATGATGGTGGAGTTGAAGAGATCCTCATTAGAAGTGAACAATTGTAGAGTCAAAGGGTTCCAGATTAGAAGCGACAATGGTGGAGTTCAAAGGATCCAAATTAGCTTACGGAATTAGTGGTTGTGGGCAAAGTTGAAAGGGTGGTGAGTAGTTCATTAGAATTCAAATATTTGAATGGGTGAAACCTAGGACATGAACGGTGGTTTGACTAACTTGTTCACCAATTTCATTCACATGAATGAAATTGGTGGTGAACAACGTATCTGAAATCCCTTATTGTTTCAAATATGCCGTTTACTAGCAATTTTGTTCATGCAAAAGAAATTGGTGAACAAGTTAGTCAAGCCACTGTTCATGTCCTTGCGATCACCCATTCAAATATCCGAATTGTAGTGAACTACTCACCACCCTTTCAACTTTGCCCACAATCACCAATCTCATACAAATCTCTTGAACTCCACCATCCTTGCTTCTAATCTAGAACCCTTTGACTCCATAATTGTCTGCTTCTAATCAAGATCTCTTCAACTCCACCATCGTCGCTTCTCACGCATTGCAATTCCTTGAATGACCTTGACCTGGCAATCAACTCTGCATCCAAACTATCTAGAGACGTGGAGCCGGAGCTAGAGCCAGAGACGTTGAGCGAGAGCCGAGAGGCAGGCAACAACACAAACAGGCACAGGCACAAGAGCAACAGGAACACGAGGGGAGCTAGCAGAAAAGGCAAGGAGGGAGAGGCTTCACGTCGTTCACGCGTGAACAAGCCATGAGGACATGGGTGGTTCACTTTTGTGACTTCCCGTTCACCAATGAACAAAAACTAGTTCGCAACCATTCACTCACTGTGTTTTTCAGATATCTGAAACCCCATATTTTATGTTCCAAATCCTAAGAGCATCCGCACCCATCCACACTCAATAGCCACGGGAGAGGATTTGGCACAGTTGCTTCGTTTCACGTGCCTCGACGCACCTCACTGCAAACCAGCTTTCAATTATTTATTTTTTATTGGTTCCACGATAGACACCCAACAATGCAAGCAGGTACAAAAAGTTGGACAAAAATGGATACAATCAAAGACTTGTGCATGTTCATCCAATAAATATACTAATTTTTGTAGCTTTCATCCACATTTTAGCAAACATCATGCGGAGGGACATGACGATTTCATCCATTTTTCCATGTGATTTTTCTACTGTAACGGTGGCCAGTTGTTGCTGCAGACGCATCTGACCCAGGTTGTTTCATATTTTTTGGAACTTTGTGGAATTAGTTATGGAATTTTGAAGTGGAAAGGTCATAGGGCTCTAAAATGGAGCACCTCCTCCAATGTACATCGCATGTACATTGTTGAAGGGCTATGAAAAACAACATGTACAACTAGAGAGCATTTGAGGAGGTGCTCCATTTTAGAGCCTGCTCCGAATTAGAGCCTCCGACCTTAATTGTGGTTTTGTACCAGCACTTTCGTTATACACGTCCAGTGGTTAAGTTCCAGACAAAATGAATACTGCAAATACACACAATTCCTTCGTAAGAGAGTCAGCAATTGTAATAAAGCATTTGGGAAGAGGACCTGACTACCTGAGCCACGCTTGTCAAAAGAAGTACCATGTCGACCCTAAGCACAGAAATGCTGTAGTTTACAGTTGCACCAAACGGTGACAGACAAGCGTTGGCGCCAGCTCCGACTCTGCGAGGGCATCTGTCCGCCGAGCCAAGGACATGTAGTGCTTCACTAGTTCACTGTACACAGGAAACGTCCTTTCAAAGTCAAGGCTATTCTGGCATGCGTAACCTCAAAGCAAGTGATTGACAAGTTCAAGTAAACGCTCCTGGCACAAGTCCATTCGTTTCACTCCACTACAGCAGCCGACTGGAAAAGCTGGGCTAGGGTAGTGCAATTGGCAGCAAGGTTTTATAAAAATCAAGAGGTACCTCGACAATCCCTAATTTATGCAGTTCTCAGTGTACAAACCCCAATGACCTGAACTAAAAAAAACGAAGTCTGGTCGCATGTTACATGTCTCAATTAACAGCAGAATAGTCACGTAGATGATATTCTGATTGGGGGAGAGAATCCAAGATCATGAGCAACTCTTTCTTCAACCGACTTAAAAAAGTCATGGCTCAACGCCTCCGACGCGTGTATTCGAGTCTTGGGATCCACCTGTAAGCATTTCTCGAGCAAATCGCACAAATCTGGTGGTAATTTGTCTCGCATCTCGCATCTTCTTGCGTGAGCACTACACCAGTCCATTACTGTCATGGGCTTGAAATTCAGAGTCTCGAAAGCCTGCCACACATGAACGGCATTACTGTGACCTGGAATGCTTTCATTGATGATCGAACTAAAAATCATCCTAATTATATGCTCTCACTGTCAAGAAGAGGATTTTGCGAATCATTATCCAGCGAAATTCTCAAGAGTTGTTTCAATGGTTCCTTCCATTCCCGACAAAATGTGGTCAATCATGCTCTCATATCATGTGTTCTCAGTGAGGATGTGCATACAGGGGGGAGTTTGTGAAGACAGTCATGCCCTCCTGCTAGCTTCAGCAACTCATCAACGCCTCGAAGTTTTGCAACATCCCTCAAAGCCCTGCAAAGCAATAATCAAGTTTTGAGGAGACCTTAACTGTGTTCCTGCGTCATCCTAAGCAGTCTACATGAACCATGACCGAACACGAGCAGCCAATTGAGAACAAACCCCGAGGTAGAACTTACTGTTCGCTGCTGCTCGACGGGAAGGGAGCTTTGCCTGCTATCAGCTGCAACAAGCTAACGCCTGCAGACCAAATGTCCAATTTCGAAGTTTGCATGTTGGATTTCAGCAATACCTGTCTTCCCAAACATCAGAATGCATTATAGAAGATGCCGTGATAATAATACAAACTCTTTGTATATAAATCATGTACACGTTCTCTCGGGATTAAGAATGAACTCAATATTTATTCTAAATATCACAACACAGAGCCTCACAAGAACTTAGAAGGAATCAAGGACATGTTGGTCCACAAGATGACACTCAGGAAGCATCAAATAGGTACAGGATAAGTGAGAACCTGCTGACAACTATTTAAAACGTATTTCATTCCTGAGAAGAGAATAATACATTTACCTCAGGTGCCCGGTATCCCTTTGTTCCCGCACATGGCCCATCCTTCCCAAGAGGTAGATGACGACGAACTCCAGCACCTGTCCAAATATTTACATACCACAACCATAAAGAAACACGATATGAAGAAATGTGTACAATGATGAACACGCTGCCGACTATCCTGACGTCCATGGCAAAATGCTAGACTACAGGGTGTAAGACCATGGTACAAGCACCCGCTTTACCTTTTGTATTGGGTCGAGGCGGAGTTAATGGTGGCCGGGAAGTCACGTTTTTCTTTTCTTGCACAGCAGCGATACGCTTCCGTTGAGAAGCAGGAGGAACTATATTGGGGACAGGCGGTACTGCTGGATGACGATTCTTAAGGTATTGTGCAAATCGAAGCACTCCAGCCGTCGGAGGCATCGATGCAAGATTGTCCAACACGGTTCGAGGAGGAGGCTCTTCATCTGAATCTTTCGGAGCAGTCTGTCAAGGTGGAAATTTCAAACACGTCAGATGTCATAAACCAATACGGAAATGTCGCCAGGATCATTTAGGTTGCGCATGGCAAACACTCGGTATATTTACAACGTATCACACGACAAGAGCGAGTAAATCAACACATGATGATCTACGCTATTCCATTTTGTCTTCTTGCTCCAATATCAACATCATTTTGTGCTATCGAAGCAAAAAAACACTACATGTTATATTGACAAGTGAGATTATGACGTCGTATATGATGGCTTCTCCACTTACAAGGGGTTTCAGAAAACGCCGACTTTGGCGTAACTTCTGGGTTGGAACGACGGAGTCGCAAACGACAGGCGCCTTGGAGCTAGAATCTACTAATGTAGACTTTTTTGGACTCTCCTCGCCCGGTGTTGGAGTAGGCGCCCCAACAATTCTTGGGTTCAAGTTTTTCGTTGATTGGCGGGTGCACTGAGCCGCTACGAATGGCTGCTCCGTTTGAACAGGTGAAACGCCCCCCCTGTCAGGATGTCTGAATGCAACAAATATAGTCGGCAAATTTCATTGCCTTTCAGGTACATAAATAACTCTAAACGTAGTGCAATACAAAAAAAAAAGCATTCAGAAATCAAAACAAATCCCCGGAACTTGAAAAACGGCAAACGATGACCAGCCATACCTTGACAGAGAAATTGCTTGTGGAGTTTTGTTACTACAAGGCGACTCAGCTAGTTGCTCACGCATATTCAAACTCTGGTGGCGCTTTGAAGGCGTTAACTCTATCTCTTTGCGGACACGCTTACCCAGCGTATTCCTGAAAGGCGCTGACCGCAAATCTTGAGCAGGATCTTTCACAGGTTTATAACCTGCTCTCTTACATTTCCCTGAAGAAAAATACTCAATCGTTCAGAGATAAAATCACACTTCAATTCAACCCCACGAACATTTATTGCCAAGTTCAATAATCATACGTTGGAACCAAGATGAGAAACAAGCTTCTTAGATGTACAGGGGATGTTGATAGACCTGAAGCTAATGCTGCTACTGGTGTCACCTGCATTCAAAAGTGAAATAATATAATGTCAGAAAGTCGCTTGAAAATACTCTACAAAATATATGAAAGGATCTTGAGCACAACCTTTCGTAGGTTCACATACATAACACACATGTTGTGTTCCATAGTCCGCATCAGAGGATATTCACTGTCGTTGCGTATGAGCTAAGAAAATATGACACCCGATGACAAGTACTCCACAAGAAAAATGTAGAATTCATCTGTCCTCCAAGGGAGGATTTGGTCAATTTCATGCACAAGAAGACAAGTTTCGAGCTTACCAAAGCAAGATTGAAGTCCACAAGGTATCCCGTGCCTCTTGTTCGAGAAAACAGAAAATTACCCGGTTTCACGTCACGATGAACAATCCCCTGCAGGAGTTTATGCAATCTTGATCAGAAACCTCGCAAAAGGTGTGGCCAGACAAAGGGCTAGAAAATTCGGACGCCAATCTCACCTGCTTGTGCAGATATGCAAGGGCCTTAAACAAGCAATATCCATAGAGCTGAAGCTCTTGAATTGTGATCTCTTTCCTCAACACCTGGGCAGAAATTACACCACACAGGTTCAAATTTCACATTTTGCATCAGCTCAAAACCACGTACAGTGAGAAGAGATCCAGGACCTGCCTATGATGCCCATCACAAGGAAATGCAGCGTAATGCTAAATAAATTCAGCTTCACCGCAATTTCAATTAGTTCGTAATCCTAAGATGGAGCAGTTTCAGTATAAGGCTATAAGCTGACAATACTTCAGGAAGTGCACCCAGAAACAGCCAAGATTAAGGAGACGCCCTTTGTCAGTGTATGGTGGACTATCATGCTTACACAGGAAATAAGAACCTGAGACCGTTACCTCAGGTTTGTCATGCTCGATGTAGGGTAAAACTAAATTTGGGCGCCGGCTTCTCTTCAATTCCTCCTCCATATCCGCAGAAAGGACTTCTTGTACCACCTCTTCGCATCGTGTTATGTATTCTTTCCCTCTGCTTACAGCAGAACAAGGAATGAGTTCGCTTGTGAGGGTGTTAGTAAACTGGTACATTTCGTCTGAAGAAGAGACAATGTCGGGATTTGCTATAAAAAAACAATTGCAAGATTGACGGGGGCAAATGCTTTTGGCAAAAAAATTAGAGTTTAGAACGCCGCTAACAATTCAAACGTCCATCAAGTCAAAGCATTACCCGCTCTCTGAATTTATACCAGAATCTCGAAAAGAAAACAAGAAACGTACCCTACTTTTTGCAGCATCTTGATCTCATGATTCACATATTCAGGAGTGGTCTTCTCCAAAGGACCTACAGAATGTGCCCCATGCTCGTCAGGAATTTACGAGTCAATTTCGCTACATATAGAGAGATGTTGGTCAGCATTATGGCTTTGATGTTATTCTCCACTTTTATTTACTATCAACTACCAGGTCAATCAATTCACATCATGTTGCGAATCAGGGAGCTTACATTTAATCGCAAAAAGTTGGTCGTCTCTTTTGCGCTTCACTCGATACACCGTGCCATAGCCCCCTATACAATAGAACATAAGCAATGGAAAGGACGCAATCAATTTTGCGAACAACCGTTGGAGATCTAAACAATAATCGTTTTATAGAAGAATCCATAAACAGCAGCTCTTGAATTACAGTTAAACAGAACAACGGTCAAGAGTTTAGTCATAGAATTCTGAGTTTAATTCTTCGCTTTTGAATAACCACATCAGCGTAAAGATGAAAGAAGAGGTATACCTGAACCTTCCTCTCCCAGGACAAAATAGTCTTGGAACTCAGGAATTCGTTTCGGTAAAGCTGATTTCTGAACGCAGGCCAAAGACGATGTCTTAGATTTCACAACATTGTCCTACAAAGACTATCAAAAGAAATCAATGTAACTCTGTAATATAATGTAAACATGGATAAGAACAACAATTAAGACTTGTCTATGCACCTCGTTAGCGTCCAAGTCCTGAACAACATCGTCCTTGACCGGCGGAGCAACTAACGATGCGTTAGGCACGGCTGGAACCAAAAAAGTTGCTTCTTCAATACGCGGTGCCGCATGACATGCTCCATCGAAATTGTCAAGAAGCGACCGAAGCTCGACTAAAAAGGCCTTTGTAAGTCCAATCCTGTTGTCGTCCAGTACTTGCAAAGGTGATTCTGGACGTTTACAGTACTCACCAATCTGACGGGAATTGACAGGAAACAAACGGCACTTTTGTTGTAGTTTTTCGACAGCACAAGCCGTTCCATGGTTCAGAACTATTGCTGCAATGTGAAGTGCTCGTTGATTCAATTCCATTAAATCACTGGATCCCATGGCTTCCAGGAAAAATTCGTCGAGATCATTCGTTTCATCTTTTTAAACAGAAAATAGAAGATCGTTTCAAAAGAACATTCACAATGCTGTTTCTGCCGATCCGCTTGCTTTCGTCATCGTAAAGCCTAGTCAGTAGCATCTACAGTATTACTGAATGCTTTGCGGAGCCATGACAGAAACACTCCTCACAAACTCGCTTCACTGGTGATTTTCCTGTCACACGCCAACGTGAACAACTGAATATTAATCTAAAACTGAATGTTCCAGACCTTGGAGGACCCTAAATCGCGAGGAAGTTAACGAATTATTCGAATATTGAATTCCCTACACCAACAGAGACTTCGCGAAAACCTACGTATCTGAGATACCTCGATTTGACGACGCACATAAGTGCATGCGAAAAACATAAAATGTCTTTTCAAATCCTTCTCAAAGAACTTCGAACAAAAACTGTTCCGAAGTACATCTAGCTTCAGCGCAAACTCATCATGAATTGCACAACTCCAAATTCCACAACATATGACACCGAAACCGAGAAAGTTTCAATCCCAAGTCTAAAATTTTAAGTTAGATCCATCTGAAATCGCAAAATACTACTTCATGAGAAATTCAAAGAACAATTTGATTACTAAATCCTCTATAAAAACAGACTTTGCGAAACCTAAATGTCTGGAATCTAAGAACTTGACGAAACTAATCAAGTTAACAATTCAACGCCTTCGTAAAGAACTCAAACCAAGACTACTTAATGCTATACTTACCAGACCTTCCACGACTTGAACTTTCACATCTCACACGCCGAAATCAGACCATTTTCTCAGTGACAGATTTCAAAAAAGGTACAGCCAGGAAGCTACATCACAAGAACCTGAAAGAATGATTTGAATTCAAAATCCTCTACAACAAACAAACAGACTTCGCAAAAACTAGAATCACTGCGAGCTTTAAACTTAACAACGACAACAAGCGTTTCTCCGAGATGGATGAAGCATTATTCTCGTATGTTTGATAGAAAACTCAATAAAAATTTGCTCCGAACACGCGATAGCAGAAGTAGTTCAAGATTCACACCATTTAGAGCCAAAACTTAGGCAGTTCCTCAACTTTAAAATTCAAAACACGAACACACCAAAAACCGCAGTACACTATTTCAAGAGAAATCGAGACAGAAGTTTAATTTCAATGGCTTCTATACCAACACAGAAATCGCAAAACCTAAATACTTAAGATCGAAAAGTTTGAGATACAAAAGAATTCGTAAAAAAAAATTCAAATCCTTCACAAAGAACTTTAGAAGCTGCTCCGAGAAATGGAACGCTGTATCACCGGAGCTTCCATAGGATCAAATTGAACACCAAAACCAAACCAATTTATTAACCGTTACAATTCAAAAACTGAACTCGCCTGATGAAATGATTTCAACGCGATGAGATGGCTCCAATCCGATATGACTGAATCCGCACTTGTGTCAGTCAATATTTCATTGTCTTCGTTGTCCGCCAGGCGGGACAAACAAAATGTAGTGTAGTTTATTCCGTAAAAACGCCGATGATAAAGGATTCACTCAGCGCCTTGGCAAGGAAGGAAAAGAACGAGATAGTGGCACAAATTTGAATACGAGAGGTGGACGTGCTGTAGAACGGATGTCTATTGCGTAACTGCCAGGGCCGAATGAGAGAGGGGCGACGGTGGCGGGAGCGTAGCGGGGCAAGGGCGGGACGGAGGGTTCAATATGCGCGCGCTCACTCAAATCTTGTGGGAATATGCGGGAATCCCCTGGGAACCAGTTGGGAACTAGTTGGGAACCAACTGGTAGCCGATGGGGAACTTCTTGTAGTCGTTGTGGGGAACATCTTGGGAACTTGCGGAACCTAAAATTTGTCAGGCGAATCCGAGCGGGACTTTTCTGTGAGGAGTCTGAGGACTGAGGAGAGCTTGAGGTTTGTTGCCAAAGTAATATTTTCAAGGGAAAATTTTATGAATACAATGAAACCTCTCTGCATGGGAACGGTGGGGAATATGTTAATCCTTAAGCGTCAAAGGGGATGATTTTTGTCCCCGGAAATACACGGCCCCGTGTACCCACGGGCCCCTTGACGCTTAAGGGTTAAAGTGCCATGCGTATGTTGCACAATTGGTAAGTGGCTCATCTAAAAAAACCACTTGTAGTTGATTGCCTTCTATTAAAAATATTTCATAAAACGAGTCAACAATGGGATTATAGACATTCTTTGCAAGTGGTCACACTCAAACAAAAATAACTCCATTCATAGATATTGGACCACACTTTATGCACATAGGGAGTATGCAATTTAAGAACTACAATTACTTACGCAAATAGGGAATTTGCATTATGGGAGGTTTCACTTTACTACTAAAGTTTGTCATATTTGTATAAATACCCCTAGTTTTTTAGAATTTGCACAAATATCCTCGGACCATAACTTTTAAATGTTTGTTTTGTTATGCACACCACTTCTTTCTTCCTCATAACATTCGGTAGCTGAAGAGAGGCTACCTTTCCCTCTCTTCAGGTATCATCCATGAATTTCATCCTGACAAAAATCAATAATAGTAATATTAAAAATAATGTATTTTTTTACATGTCTAGGCCCCCACATCAACGTATGTGCATTGAACTAAGCCTCCCTTTCATAAACTCTGACAAATTTAGCCAAGTGTCCCCATAGTTAAAGAATGGTGTGGAATATTCCACACCATTCTATTGGAAGGAGGGCAGCCTCTGGTAGTGCTATTGAATGTTATGCTTGTGTGGACATTACTTCTTTTCCATTCTATTTCACTCCTTGCTTTTAACATTAGTCATGAAGGAAGTGGTGTGCATAACAAAACAAACATTTGAAAGTTATGGTCCAAGAATATCTGTGGAATTTCTGAAAAACAAGGGATATCTATACAAATATGGCAAACTTCAAGGATATTCGAAAAAATTTCTCTATTTCAAATATCAAGGTTTGAATATTAATATTTTCAAATTTAAAGCATTTGGCTTTGCGCGCTACTTTCTGAAGTAAAACTTAAAAAGAAGCAAGGAGAGAAAAATTTTACAAGCAGAACTGCAGCCTTGTACAATTATGCAGCCATCGAAAAGGCTCTCTTTATTTGAAAATGTAATATTGTTCAACTATGAAAATGACGGAAACTTAACAAAAGGGGTTGAAAGCAGTGTAAGGTAGGAGGCTCATAAGAAACCGAATTTTGGGTAGGTGAAACTCCTTGAAATGATTTTTAGTAAATTTTTCTTGAAAGACAAGAAGAATTCACATCTAACTCAAGCTGTTTCATATTTTTTGGAATTTTGTGGAATTAGTTATGAATATTTGAAGTGGAAAGGCCACAGGGCTCTAAAATGGAGCACCTCCTCAAATGTACATAAGCTGTACATTGTTGAAGGTTTATGAAAAACAAGATGTACAGAAAGAGTACATTTGAGGAGGTGCTCCGAATTTGAACCTCCTAACTTTTTTTTTTGGGCCTCATGAGGCCACCCTGTCAGAAATTGGACCAATGCTCCTCTCTCCCTCTCAGAATTCTTCATTCTTGGGAGGGCATGTGGCGCGTGGTAGGTGAAAAAAAAAACATTGGTTGAAAGGGGTTGTTTGAAGTGTAAGGTTAGAGGCTCTAGTTGCATTATGGCTCTAATTGCGTTTGGCTCTAGGAACAAGAGTCATTTTAGATGAATTGGGTATGACTATCATTGATGAGTTAGGTAACTTCTTTGTGTGCATATTACTGAAACATACTCCTCACCGTTCCCATGTAATAAGAGAGGTTTCACTGTAGTTTTAAATTGTGACAAAATCATTTGGAATGGCAATTTATTGTGCACGAGTTTTGAGAAACTTTTAAGTAATTATTTTGAGTAGTTTTGTTCTCATCAATTGATTCTAAGCAATGTTTATGCTAAACTAATCATCTTTTATAAGTGTTTCTTTATATTGTATATTCATGGTTTTTGTTCTTGAAGGTGAAAATGCGCATTTGAAATTGCATGTGTGAAACCTACACTCTTGCCAATATAGTAGGGCCTCATTGAGGACCAAATAAAAATAAAAAAAGCAGATTTCTAGAAAGAGGGAAAAAACGATTATCTAAAAAAAATGTGTTATCTAATTGAATCTGAGCGTGTTTGAAGTTTCATTCTTTGAGAAGAAGCGCCAACTCCCATGTTGCTCTAGACTCAATGAATTGCAAAAACATCGAAAGAATTCCAAATCTATGCATGGAAGTGTGTTTTAAAGTATAAAAATGAAATCTTGAAAATGATGTTTTACCAACTTTGTTAGAAACAAAATATTTGGCCAAACATACTTGTATGTTTTCTTACAAGGCTTGGAGAGTAATTGATCAAATTTAGGATTTTTGAAGTAAACAGACACTTACAATATCAGAACTTATGTCCTATTGAACATATTATCCTACACTGAAATTAATTTCTTTGGTAGTAGAAAATGCAAGTAATAATTTAGAAGCACATGAATTTAGGGGATTTAAATGTTCATAACCAAAAAAACTCATCACTTTGGCCATTTTCAATGTGCTAGGGAAGTTAACAAGACAATTATAATAATATACCTTCTATAATTAGCCATGATCAACTTCAATCTGAGATTCACTCTTTTTTGCATGACTAAAGTCAACTTTTAACTTGGGAGCTGCTATTTTGACATGACTATAGGAGCATCTCCACCACATCAGCAAGAATTCATCTTAGGAAAACACAATGACTTTCTTTCTCCATGTTAAACTGCAATTTCCCCTGCATGTGCAACTAGGTAAAATAGTGCTTAAGCAATAACAAGCCTCCTTGCTTGAAAAAAGTATATAGAATCTTTATTGTTGCTTACTCAACTTATTAATTGATCAAAGAAAAGTTGTGTTTAGAGGAGTTGCCAATTGCAAATTTTGCAACGTAAGGAAGAATCTTTTGGGCAAGTCCAAGCATTAACAGCTTCCTTTTCATCCAAAAGTGTAACCAACATGATGTTTCACCGTACGGGTGGAGATGCTCTAATCAATTGCAATTTTGGTAAAAGAGCTTTTGACACTAGGGGTAGTCACGGCTTCTTGGAGAATGAAAAGAGAATGGAGATTGAGAAGTTGTGGAGAGAAATGAGGAGCCAATAGGAGCTCATTCTTCGTGAAGATGGTGTGACACCCTGTTTGTTTGTTTTGGAGAATGAGAAAGGGGTGAATAATTACCTCCTTTCAAAAGATGCAGTAATTACTGCGCTCTCCACCAAATGGAAGCAGTCAATTACTGCGCTCTCCACCAAATGGGAGCAGTCAATTACTGATAAAAACAAGCACAATAAGGTGAAACGTGAGTTGCAAGAGGTGAAACTTCTCCAACTAAACTTCTCACTGCCCCACTCTTTACGTCCAGAGGAGAAGAATGGGACAATGATAAGTTTAGCATGCTAACCAAAATGAAAATTCCAACAACCAACAACAAAGCGACACGTTTGCTATCTCATTCACCACAACCGACCAAGAAAATATTGTGACTACCCCTACTATTATTATAATCATTTAGTCATGAGTTGCGACTATAGTCAATGTACCTACCCGTAGTCAGAAGGTACTTTGACTTACTTTTCATTATTTAAATAGAAGCAACCTACTAAAAGTTTGGTTGTGAATGCGAGAATATTCTCTCACCATCTCACCACTTTACCAACTCCGGGAAGGCGCCTTGACCTTTTCCAACATCGCTGGCACGGAATAGTTTTTAGCATCGTCGCTTGAAAGGTCCTTCCTGAAGTAAAGGGCCGGTTCAGACCAGAACTACCATAGCGTCTGGCAAAAGCCCATGTCCAGTGCTGTCCAGTTGAGTTTTGGAGGGAAATTTCCATGCGGATGAAAGAATGTTTTGTCCTCTAGACAAGATTTGAGGTCATTTCTTGAGGTGGCTTCAAACTTGTCTGCCACCACTGTTGTTTCATTAAAAATTTTGGTGGGAGTGACTGTTGATATGGACTTTTACTCCTCTGGATGTTTTTTTGGTGTGAATGCCATACTAGACAAAACACTAGGATTGACCAATGAGATTGCTTACAGTTTTGTTCTGGCGCTGTGGAAGTTTTGGTCTACACCGGCCTTAAGGGCCAGTTTAGAGTAGCGATTGGCCAAGACACAAAAATTGACACTTTGTCTGGTGTTTCGCCGCTAGAAACTTTTTCATATCATTGTGTGTCATCCAAAAGTGTGGTTCTATTGGACAAATTTGGTACCACCCTTGGAGCAAGCCTCAAAACTTCACTATCTTGGCCACCGACGTGGCTATATTGATTGATGAACATGGATGTTAAAGTACCAATCAAACCTTGCAATAATCAAAAGCCATATTTCAACCAATCACATTTGAGAAATTTTTGGGCGGTCGCTAGTTTGAACCAGGCCTAAGAGCTTCTCCAGCCCTGCCCCACACACGGAACTCTCCAAACAAAATTTCCCGTGCAACTTTCGTTGTGCAAGGTGCGGCTCCGGGCGAGAGGTCTTGCTTGCCTCCCCAAAGATGGACAAGAATGGCAAAAGGTGGGGCCAATGTCCGTGATACTCGAAAGTGATATGCGTAGGCAGCGGATCATGCCACAACATTGAACGAGCTTCCAAAAAAAGAACACGCCAAATTTCTTGAGCACATTGAAAACTAGCATTTTGAAGGGGAAGTTTGGCGAGCCCGATCAAAATTCCCTGTGTGGCAAGCTAAGGTAGGAGGCTCATATTGCATGCAGTCATTTTGAACCGCCCATGTAGACTCCATCAAAATGGAAATGAGGTGGTTCTAAAATCATCCACTTACAGTCATTGAATGCATGGGAGAAAAGTTGTAAGAGCCAATCATCCTCCTTGATTCCCCAAATCTCTTCACAACTTACAAGTGAACGGTTTTTGAAAGGTTTAGGTTCATAAATAGAGACCTATGACACATGCCCTTTGAAAATCCATAAATAACTCAAAAATACTTAGAAAAATATGAAATGACTTGTGTTACATTCCGCATCTCTTTCTCTTTGTCTGAGAAATGATCTAAAAATCCTCCCATCCATGAAAGACCCTGAAAAAGGGATGAACCCTCAGAAGGTCAGTTTACGGCCCTCCTACCTTGGAGCACCTCCACTCTTGCTCTGGATTGCCCCTCGACCGCTCAATTCCAGGACCCGCGCTCTAAAAATTGCCCAACTCTTGCTCTGGAATTCAAAAGATAAAGCCCGACCTTGCTCAAATATGAAATCAACCCGCAATCCTCCAAGGCCCGCTCCTCTCCTCTCCAAGCTTGGATTCTCCTTGTCTGACAATGTTTTTGTCTACTTTTAGAAAAGTTTAATCACTTTAGCAACTCCCACCAATGAGAATGCATAGCTATTGGAAACATGGAGAGCAAGGGTGGGGCACTAGGGAGAAGGTGGAGCCCGGAAGGAGACTGGAGCCCGCAAAAAGCCGTTTGGCGAGGCTAATTTGTAGAGCAAGAGTGGAGAAGCTCTTAGTGCTGGACCGGAATTCTGCATCCTCAATTGCAAGGGCCCAGTATTTGCCATTTGACAGTCTGGCGAGCAAGGCTGGAGGTGCTGTAAAGCTGCTGCAGTATCCACCAAGCGGATCCCCGCAGCCAGGGACACGAATCACGAATGCCGTCTGCCGACGGTGACCTCCGTGTGAACGCGTCTTTTATCCGGATTCACCCCGTTCTGCCACCACGCTCGACTCGCTGGCTCCCTCTAAATCCTCCCCTGTTTGTCGGAGCCTGCCTGCTTCGCAACATACCCCCCGTTCTCGCCATCGCCACTTCGATCGCATAACTCATGTGCACGTTGATACCTCTCGAGCTCTCCCTCTCTCCCTCGTTCGTCACTGCGTTGGACCAAGTCCTTTCCATCCTTTCAAGTGTCGGGCGGTTTCGAGGTAAGCGTTTGTTTGTACGTTCAAAGGTTCTCGTCTTCTCGACCTGGCTATGGCGTGTCAGTATTTGATTCCTCTTCTTTTTTGAATGCATGTGACGTGTTCTTTAATAGCCGGAACCTTTAACGGATGGTTTGAATTATCGCGATGGTTTGATTTATCGTGTGTGCAAAATGCTTCTTAAGAAACGTTGTAGAAGTATTTGAAATATCTGAGAGAAGCTCTGAATGGCTGAGAGTTATATGTGATAGTTAGAAGTTAGTTTGATACTTGATGTTAGTAGCAGGAAACCTTGAACGACGAGGATGGTTTGAATTATTGTGTGTGCAAACTGCCGCTTAAGAAACGTTGTAGTAGTATTTGAAGTGTATGAGAGAAGCTCTGAATGGCTGAGTGTTTTATGTGATAGTTAGAAGTTAGCTTGATTCTTGATGTTTGTGAAACCTTGGATCCAATTGTTTTGAGACCTGCATTCTGGCGTTTCGTTTGTCGAATGATCGCATGTTCTTGTTTTTCTTGTGTGCGATGTGTTTTTAAATTATTTTTTATGTAGCAGGAGTGTTTACGGCGAGGTTAACCTGAATTATCTCTTGTAGCTTTGTGTTTTTTCGCGACTCTGAGTTCACGTTGCAGCTTATGTATTTATGTTAATTGTTAGAGAGTCGCCGTGATTGGCTTGGAGTTGTGCGATTTGTCAGAATTTAGCATGATATTCGATGTCGGTGTAAACCCTGGATCCAAGGCTTGCGAGTGCTACATTGCGTTCTTAGGTCTGTGATGTTTGTAATCGCAAATGCTGTGTACGTGTTCTTAGAACAAGTTCAAAATCTTGATGGTACTCTGTTCTGGAAGAGATATTCTAGATTGAGTAATGATCCTTTGTGGATCTTTCAGTACATTTCGTCGATTGAGGCTTCACTGGCCGTGTTGCGAGCACACCTTACATTGCTTTAAGCAGATTTTTACGATTCAGGGTTTTCTGGGATTGATGTTCTGTAATTAGACACGAGCCATAGTTTTAGCGATTACCTACTGAGATCTCAGAAATGAGAAGGTCTGAGCATCGGAAGCATTAACATACTGTGTACAAAGTCTTTTTAATTTTAAATGTGTGAGCTAGTGTTCCAAAGTTACCAATTTCGGCTTTGTCTGTGCAGGTTTTTGAACACGGAAAGTGAGCTGTTTGGAAAGCAGATACTGAGTAGTATTTGGGAGGCACCATGGCGAAATACTTATTACATGGGACTATGCTCGTCACAATTCATGATGCTGACAGTCTCGTGAACGAAGAGCGCAAGTCGGGGAAAGCTCCTTCGTTTTTCAGAAAGGTGGAATCTATACTACTAAATTTAATCTCTTAATGGTGTTGAATTGGAGACTACTACTAGTATCTGTATTACTCCTGCTCCGAGAGCGAGGAAGTTTTCGCTTGGCCTTGAATTGGACTTTGGCCGCTCTTTGTACGTTGTCTAGTTGTGGCCTAGATCCTCTGTCCACGTAGAACATTCGGAGCTGACATTTTGTTCGAATCCGCATCATTTCTTCTCTGTTGACTCATTTTTGTATAGTCAAAGGCGAGATTTTGAACTTTCTAATCAATTGGGCAATGTGACTAGCTTTCCTTATCAGCCTATTTTCTGTTATGGCTAGGTTTTCACCCCCCTGATTGTATTCGACTTGAGTAGATGTGGCATATGTAGTTTTATTCAACCAAACGGTTGAAATAGCTAACCTTCTGGTACTCCTGACTACTTGTACTAAAGTGGTTAATATTGATACATGCTTGCAGATCGTGGAGACTTCAGAAGAAGTGCTGAAGATGGGAAAAGGACCGAGTCAGTACTATGCCACTGTGGACCTTGGAGGGACCAGGGTTGGGCGTACTCGTATTTTGCAAGGTGAACCCAAAGATCCAGTTTGGAACGAGACGTTTCGCATATACTGCGCACATACGGTTTCACAAGTGGTAGTTTCCATTAAGGACGCTGCTATTGTGGGTACCACCGTAGTTGGCCGAGCACGAGTTCCAGTGATCGATCTTCTCTCAGGCAGGCATTTTTCTCTTCTTACCTTCCAATGAATCATTCCAAGTGCGCTAAGCGTGTACGTAATTTGTACATAGCCACGTGGATGCAGTGAGTTGATTTGTAAAATATTAGCTCAAACCCGAGGAATTGTTAGACATTGCTTCCTTTAAAACCTGTGTTCAGTATTTTGCTACTGTTGTTTGCTTTAATTGTGGTCGGAAACTCTAGTATTCTGTGTATTCTCATCATCTTAACATTCACAATTCTGGAACGTTGGAAGCAACCTCATTGAAAATTTATTTGTTTGAGCAGGAAAAAAAATCGAGGATTCATACCCGGTCATCAACGACCACACTAAAGCGGTTACGCGTGCACGGATTCGGTTTTCCTTACAGTTTATTGAGGCGGCGAATGATCCGCATTGGGGGAGAGGTATTTTGGATTCACATAATCCAGGTATTCCATACTGCTACTTTTCCCAAAGGAAAGGTTGCCGGGTAACCTTGTATCAGGATGCTCACATGGCTGACAACTTCCTGCCTCCTATTTACCTGGCTAACGATCAGGTCTATCAGCCACACCGTTGTTGGGAAGATATCTTTGAAGCGGTGTATAACGCTCGGCACCTGATCTACATCACGGGCTGGTCGGTTTTCACCGAGATCAAACTCTGTCGTGATCCTAATAGGGAAGTACCCGGTTGGGACGACCTGACTTTAGGTGAGCTTCTGAAGCGAAAGGCTGATCAGGGAGTACGAGTCAACGTGATGGTGTGGGATGATAGGTCGTCGTTTTGGCTACGCCAGGTTGGTGTTATGACCACCCACGATGAAGAAACTGCGCTCTTCTTCAAAGGCAGCAATGTAAATTGTTACCTCTGTCCAAGGAACGCAGACAGTAGCTTAACCCTATTACAGTCGGCCCAAATTGGAGGCCTTTTCACACACCATCAAAAATCCGTGATTGTGGATGCCCCTGAACCTGCCGGCGGACCTGGACGAAGGATTATTAGTTTTGTGGGAGGGCTGGACCTTTGCGATGGCCGCTACGACAATCAATACCATTCTCTGTTTCGTACTCTCACTAAGGCTCATAGTACAGACTTCCATCAGGTTTTCGCTGATGGTTCCGTTGAATGTGGTGGACCTCGTGAGCCCTGGCACGATATCCACTCAAGATTGGAAGGTCCAGTTGCTTGGGATGTCCTATACAACTTTGAACAACGATGGAGAAAGCAAGCTGGGCAGGCCCGAGAAGCTGCTCTATTGCCCATCAAGGATTTAAATCTTATTCCAACTGAGGTCACCGCTGAGGAAGATCCGGAAACTTGGAACGTGCAAGTGTTTCGCTCCATTGATGCGGGTAAGATCATTCTGGCCGCGCCCTTCATCGGTCTTTGACGTTTTTATACTTGTTCGGGATTAACGATTTGCAATGTAATTCGAAATGGCATGTGTGCAATGCAGATCTAATCTTATTTTGTGTTTCTTAATGCACTTGAAGGTTTTAGTCAGTGCTTCTTTTTCATGTCTTCGACGATTCATTAATTGTTTTATCTTAGATACTTCGCCCTCAATCGAGGAACTTGATGGACCTGTGTGTAGCGTAATAACCATAACATAGAGTCGGAATGCTCTGTTGTGTCTTACTATTCATGTCGGAGTATCCAGAGTTTGATGCTCTATTAATCCTATTCATTGGATGGATGGGTGCAGGAGCTGCTGCTGGCTTTCCAGATAATCCTGAAGATGCTGCAAATCAGGGTTTGATAAGTGGGAAAGATAACACTATTGATCGCAGTATCCACGACGCGTACATCAATGCCATCAGGCGTGCAAGGAATTTTATCTACATAGAGAATCAGTACTTTTTGGGCAGCAGTTTTGGTTGGGAATCCAAACAGGAGGCCGGAGCTTACAACCTCATTCCTATGGAGCTCGTTCGCAAGATTGTGAGCAAAATTGAAGCTGGGGAACGTTTTACAGTTTATATTGTGATACCTGTGTATCCTGAAGGTATTCCTGAAAGTCAATCCGTCCAAGCAATTCTAGACTGGCAGAGGAGGACATTTCAAATGATGTACAAAGAGATAGCAATTGCATTAAGTGCAAAGAGGGTTACCGACCAGCATCCCAGGGATTATCTTACTGTTTTCTGCTTAGGAAACCGCGAAACACGTTCTGCGGATGAGCTTGTACCAACGAAGACTAGCATAGACCCATATTACAACTCTGCCCAGGAGAACCGCCGCTTCATGGTTTATGTGCACTCGAAGATGATGATAGGTAAGTTCACACATCTCCGAATTCACTCTTCGTCAAACTCTCGGTTACTATAGAATAGTTCCTGGATGCTCTATGACGCTCTCTTTCCAAATTTCATCCTCTCGAAGGATGATCAGTTCATGTGCACTCTTGGATTTTTTCTTTTCCATCCGCAATTATTTTATTCACCTGGATGTCATGTTCTTATTTAGTGAGTAATACGTTTCTGGTTACTTGCAGTTGATGACGAATTCATTATAGTGGGTTCGGCCAACATCAACGAGAGATCGTTGAACGGAGCCCGTGACTCTGAAATCGCCATGGGAGCTTACCAGCCTTACCACCTCGCAACCAACAGCCCAGCAAAGGGCCAAATCCATGGCTTCCGGATGTCATTGTGGTTTGAGCATCTTGGCTTTCTTCATAACAGTTTTTTGGAACCGTGGAGTGACGAGTCCATTCGCCGAGTGAACCAGCGAGCGGACGAACTTTGGGACATGTTTACGCAAGAAGAGGTGGTTGATCTTCCGGGTCATCTCTTGGCTTACCCATACCTTGTAGGTCGCGATGGCTCTCTGACAGAGAAACCTGATCACCATTTAATCCCCGACACTAAGGCAAAGGTGTTCGGCGCTCCCTCCTACGCCCTCCCTGATATTTTGACAACCTAGGCCTGCCAGCAGTGAAATGGAACTCGAGAATGAACACGGTCACCAGTCGCGGATCTATGGCGTTGAGCATTTTGAGGAACATCAAGTCCTACCACAGGTTGAAACTGTTAAAACCTACGTTACTTTTGCTTTTTTTTCATATTTGAACTAGCATCAAAAGTTGCGAACTTTATTGTCTTCTTCCGCAAACTTGTTTTGTACAGTATATGTTATTTTGTCGTCTCTTCTTGGAGGGAATTTAGTCGCATATGTTTCCTTTTAAATTTGTGCACAGTGGACAATTATGAGCAAGGGTGGTGTGCTTGTATGGTAAGGTAGCTCATATTAGCCTACAGGTCTGTAACTGTTGTCTCGGTTTCGTTTCATAGAATATCTGACTATGGTGGGTTATCAAGGGAAGCGATTGGTGCTTGACATTATCGATTGGCTTTGCTGTTTACCCTTTCAAGCGAATGTAATAAAATTTTTAATCCGGGAATCCTCTCTTGTGGCTCTCCGCTGTTTGGACTGATTTAAGTGGCTTTCAATTATTTCTGGAATGGAGTTGTTTGGTGGGTCTAATCTTTTTTTTGAGAGGATTGGTATTCACTTAAACATGTGATGTTTCATGCAATGTGTACAAATTACGAATTGTTGAAGTTTGAGGTATCGCATTTCTTGCAAGTCAATAGACTGGATTATCCTTGCGTCAAATGAATGGGCAAATTTTTTGTGAGGATCTTGCTTTTTACATTTTACAAACAATGTTGTAATACTCGACTATTTGATGGGTGATTCTGAACACTCGTTTAACCCCTAAATGCCTGAGGGTAATTTTCTCAGTCCCCTAAATGCCTGAGGGTAATTTTCTCAGTTCAGGAAGGCGTTTTGGAATGAAGTTTTTGAATTGAAGTTGTGAGATCATTATTAAATCTTGGCAGAATATTATAACTGTAGGATCTTGAACTTTAAGCCAGATCGTGTCGCCAAAAAAAATTCTAAAACAGTCATGCAAATGTTAAGATATTTGTGATTGAATGTGGATGAGTACAAAATTTTCTATTTTTTTTGGAGTAACTTGAAACTTGTTATGCAAATTAGCAATTGTTGCGTATAAAATTGGGAAACCACCACTTATGATGATTTAATATTTGTTGCTTCTAAACTAATTACTCCCCTTCCAAATCCATGATCACCATTTCACAATTGAGCTTGCTATGCAATTATCAAAGAGTCAAGGTAGGAACACCCATAAGTGTTAGTGTCCCCATAACATTCACCTCTAAAATCTTAGAAAATTTGTAGAAGTAAATAGATGTAAGGTAGGTGCACCCATAAGCTTGGAAATAAGGGTTTTGGAGTAGGTAAAACAATCGACTAACTTTGAAAAAAATACTGTATGTTAGGAAATGGAAACCAAAAATATTGGCATCAATTTCAAGGTTCCAATTACAAGCATTTGTTCACAAAGATTTTTCAAAGTCCAAAATCAGTGAAATTGTAGGAACCATGTGTAAGGGATGCTAATCACAAGGCTTGTTGGTTCTTAAATAGTGAGATGAGTACTCAAAACCTCATGCCAGTCACCCACAACCATCACTTCATCACCCATAACTATCACTCAGTCACCCATAACCATTTTTTTTTTTATTGATTAGTCCTACCACTGTCAAGTGACGGGCATGGGGACGCAACGCTTATGGATGCTGCTACCTTAATTACAAGGATAAACTACATGTGAACATGAAACCTTAGTGTTGGTTACTGGTACAATGGTATTTTGCTCTTTCAAAATTCACAACTTTTTCTCACAGTATTCAAATAATACATTTAAATGTGCAAACTCAATATTTTTCTGTTGCTAACATTATCCTATAATTTGCTAGATGTTTATTAATAGTCATCATGTTCAAATCCCTTAAACCAATGCTTACGAGTGTTCCCTACCTTACCACCTACTGTAAAGAAAGTGTTAAGCTCTAATTATTGACCAAAAATTAGTATGAATGAAAGTGAATTCAATGGTGAATATATTTAAGTATGTAAAGTAAAAACATTCCTAGTGAAATTAGCGCACAAACATATGTAGATTTTGTTAGATGATGAAATTTCAATAAAAGGGTCTCATTGCCAAAAGGAGTGCCTGAGGAAAATCTTCACTTTATTCTCAACTTGCTGCCCATCTTTCTAATGTGACAGCTTGTCAAAAACTCTTTAGTGACACTCTTTTTGGTGTGCAAGAGACATGCTTGCAATCTAGCTTCCACCAAAAACAATTGGAATGTGGTATAAGGTAGGAACACCCATCTTTGTGGGTGTCCCCATCCCCAAGACCTACTATGTTAGTGCTTATGTCAGTATAATTTTTAAAAAATTGGTTATGGGTGACAAAGTGATGGTTTTGGGTGATTAACCCCTAAATGTCTGAGGCACTAGATTCTTGTGTAAAAACCACCAAAATTTGGTGCCTCAGGCATTTAGGGGTTAAGTGATGGTTTTGGGTAATATAGTGATGGTTATGGGTGATTGGCATGATGGTTTTGAGTGCTCCATCTCACTATTCAAGAACTCCTCAAGTTAGTATCATGAGCATATTATCACACTAATGACATCTCCTACATGCAACTACACATTTTCAGTGATTTTGGACTTTGAAAATCTTTGTGAACAGAAGATTGTAATTGGAACTTTCAAATTGACACCAAGATTTTTAATTTCCTCTTCCTAACTTAACACTATTTTTTTAAAAGGTCATCAACTAGTTTTCCTACTCCAAAACCTTTAGTTTCACACTTATGATTGTTCCTACCTTAGAGGAAATTGGAATTGGATATTGAAGCTATCTGATTGCACCTTCTTCAAATTAAAATAAAATAAAACATCAAAATTTCTACATTCAACTTGGTGTGAAAGTTTCTTGAACAACCAAATTGGGTGCCTCATGCATTTAGGGGTTAAAAGAGTGAGAAATTGGTAAATAATTCTATTGTTATAATACCAAAACATTCTTTGTCTTGCAATAAGTGGCCCATTGGAGCCTCATGTTTAATTTATATTTCAATTATATTAATCAAATTGTGAAATGTGATATTCAGACGCATTCAATTTTTGTTTTGCCACAAATGTTGGTTAGTGGTAGATGTGTTCATTGCAACACACTTAAAATATAGGCACAATGAGCCTCCATAAAACATTTTCAGAACTATTGAAAAAATAGGAGTTTCTAATGGGCCAATTAATGTGAGGTTTTGAGAGTGTATGTTATTTGAATGAACATGTGGAAAGTTGCCAATGCTTTGACTCAATTGTTTACCATTTAGAGATATCAGAACGAACTTTGCTATAAAAAAAAAGATCAAATAATAGTTGATTTTGGTACGATGTTTGTAAATAATGTACGAATGTTGATTATTTCTATTTTATGTTGATAGAGCACACCAAGGTTCAAGGAAAACATATCGAACAAAACAACCTTTTCATAGCCTTTTCCATGTATATGTCTAACCAAATGAGTCATTTCCTATATGTTTTTACTTTGATGATAAGATTCATGTTTTTTCTACATGTAAAAACGTACTAAAACAAGATCAATCGTGTACACAATGCATGACATGGTTATATTAAAAAGAAATTGGGAGAAACAAGCAAAAAAAATTTGCTGTATGTTTTGCATCCGTATGTTGCAAATCTTAATCATGATTTGTTAATCATGATTTGCTGATTGATTTGAAATTTGAGAATTTGACCTTCCGTGTTCACTCAAAGCAGAATTCCGAACTAAAGTGTCACTTATGATTGATATGTTGAATAATCATGTACATTAATAACAATGTGTCAACAAACGTAAATAAATTAAAAACCTCCTCAAAGAACTAACCTATTAGTTGGAAGTTTGGAACTAGATGTTGATTTGTAACAAAGTATAAACAATAAAAGCAATTGTATTTATACAAGTTTAACAAATTTAAATAAGGGTTTTATGTAAACTCAAATCAATCATCACCAGATTGAAAATGAAAAAATTAATGAAGATATACAAATTTTGACATGTTTTTTCTTCAAGAATTGTACATTTGGATTAAAATTTTCATAAATATATAATTTTAATGACTAATATGTTGCCAAGTTCTTCTTTGAATGGTAGGGTAGAAAATTACAATTGTTTTTTTTGGAATTTTTATTGAACATCCTCCACAAATGGCACAGTCAAGAAACTCAAAATTCAAGATAAGCTCAACAAACATGCCCTCCAAAATTGCAATAATGCATTGAGTTCTAATTGCAACCCTCTTAGATAAAGAAGACAACTAGGGAGACACCCTCCAGTTGCTAGGGAGACACCCCCAGTTGTTAGGGAGACATCCCCTATAGCCAAACCTATTAAATTTGAGATTATTATTTTGTTGAAATAAAAAACAAAATCAAAACAATATTTTAGCGCATTTTTGCATTTGCAAGTGTTGCAAACATACAACAAATATGTCTCTTTTGCAACATGGTCAAGTTAAACATATAAATGAAAGGAGCAACTAGTTTAACTCTTGACCATGCCATAAATGAGACATATTTGTTGTATGTTTGCAACGTTTGTAGATGCAAATGTGCGCTAAAATATTGTTTTGATTTTATTTCATATTTCAACGTAATAATAATCTTAAATTTAATAGGTTGGGCTATAGGGGTGTCTCCCTAGCAACTAGGGTGTCTCCCTAGTCATTCCCTAGATAAAGCATCCCATAGATAGCTTAGAATGGATATAAAGTGGTCCTGGAATGGACCCCTTTAAGTCATAGATGAAAAAGTGTATTTTATTACAAGAGCCAATCATACTCCTCAGTTACACCTCATCTCTTCACAAGTTGCAAGAGGATAGTTTATGGGAGACCTAGAATCACAAATAAGTGTGTACTGTATAAAACTTTGGAAATTCATCAACAGTTCAATAATGCTTTAATTTTTGTTTGTTTTTTTTTTTTGTTTTGTTAGATTTAACATCCATTTCTCTTTATCTAAAAATAAGACAAAAATCTTCTTGTCATCAAAAGCCCATGCAAAAGCAGACCAGCCCCTAAAGTGACGATTTTAGAGCATATCACCTTACTACAAAGCCAAAATAATATTCACCAAGCCCTTGTTCCCAGCTTTTGACTAAACATGAATTTTCTATGGAAAGAGTATTTATCCTTGCGGAAATAAGCTCCAACCTTGTCACCCCTTACCATGTAATGTCCAAGCTTCTTTCCTTGAACAAAAACATGAAATTTTTTGGCACTACTTAGTTCCACACCAAGGTGAAAATTCTCAATCGTTTAAAATAAACAATTAGGGGACTCAAGGACTTGTGCACTTGTCGTTTGGGCAAAAGGCTATCCGGCCACCTCATGCTCATAAAAAATATTTCATGGGATAATATAAACTCAAATTCAATTTTAGATTCAAATTGTTTTGCCTCTTCATCTCCCTCCCCACCTCTTTATAAGTGAATGCCAAATTCAAGTTGAAAAAAGATTCAATGGGTTCCACCAAAGATGTCCTTTGGCCCTCAGCCAATAACAACTTTTTCACTTTGTCTCTTGGCACTCGACTTGCAACTACCCAACTAATAGAGATAAGACTATTATAGAGATAAGATAGAGCTTGAAACTAGATGATTCCTTGTAACTTGAAAATTAGACCACCCAAAGATGGCAATGCTCATACGGAACAAGCAGTTCATAGACACAAAAACAGTTGATGACAAAGCATTACAAGGGATTTGGACCCCCAAAGCGGCCCCTTCCCCCAAATCCATGGGAACTTTGGGAACACCTTCCACATGGGCAGTCTGCCGCAAGCTAGGTTGGCATTAGGGCGACCATGTCAAACTATATTATTTTATTATTTTTTGAAAAAAAAATTCAAAAATTTTCTTATTTTTTCTAAGATTTTTTTTTTTTTTTCCAAATTTTGATTCTTTTATAAATTAATTTTTCTAATGACCAGCACGGACTGGTTCCCAACATCAGGAATAGAAAAACTCACAATCCCTTTGGGGGTCCAAATCCCTTGTAACAAATATCATAAGACGATAACAATCCTCAAATACAATGGATTATATTGTGAACAATCCAAAATGAACAAACACTTGCGAGTCACAATTAGCGGAAAATTTCTTGGCGAAAATCCGCCTAAATCTTACCTCAAAACCTCAATGGTAATCGTAACATTAAAAAAAGTTCCGTAAAAAAATGAATGCATTTGACAAATCCCTCCTAAAGGTTGCACTAGATTTGCTAGCTTTTGGATGAAGAATACCAACATTAGTAGGAATTTTGGATGAATGTACACACCTTGTTGATTCTATCCAATTCTATCCAACTTTTCCTTACCTATTGGCATGGTGGGGGTGCGTGTCACTCTACCAAAGAAAAACCAAAAATTAAAGGTTGGTCACAATGATCAATAAGGTAGGAAAACCCATAAGCGTGAGTTTAAGCATTATAGGGTATATACCTTGATCAAACAAGCTTGAAAATAATTTTGCTAGATTAGCAAGAAGGAATGAAAAATATTGGGATCAATTTCAAAGTCCCAATTGCAAGCATTTGTTCACAAACATTTTTCAAAGTCCAAAATCATTAAAAATCCATGGCCGTGAGTAGGAGATGCTAAAAACAACTGGATGGGGTTCTCAAAACTGTCATGCAAGTCACTTACAACCATCACTTTGTCACCCAAAACCATCACTTAAGTTCCCATAACCACCAAATTTGTTAATTTCAAATGATTGATAGCTTCTGTCAGACATAGGTCACGGCCAGGGGTACACTCATGGTTATGAGTGTTTCTACCTTAACCCCTAAAGGACCATTGTTTGTTTGGGGGACAAATGGGATTTTGGGCATGTACCTATGGCTAAACTACTTTGCAAGATTTTTTGAAACCTGTATTGAAGGTGAGGAATTCAAAGATCTATGTGGGAATGTCATTTTTCTTCATTCCGACATTTATTGAAGAAGTTATGCATGAAAATCTGGAAAATGCTGCTCCTCGGGCAACCAAAAACTTCTTTAAAAGTTTTATTTTTTTCAAATAAAGATCTGAAATAGGTTCTTTAGACTTATATAAACATGGGGAGCTTTGAATCATTCAATTCTGATAGATGAGAAAAAAGTTATGAGGAATTTTTGTTTACGGACAGTTCTAGATTCTCTACTCTAAAATAAACTTTGAAATCCTTTATTTTACTCAATTTTCATTATTTTGAAAAAAAAACAAAACAAAAGGATGTAAATTGTTTATCACAACATTGTAACTTTTGGGAATTTTATTCCTCATTTTAATAATGAAATTCTTAACAATTTAGTGTTTTGACTCAATCTCTACTTCTTTTTACTTACTAATTTTTCCCATGTGTTGTATAGTTCCAATTGATTTGAAAATTCTCCCACACATACCTAACTTGGTCTCCTACATGGAAAAAATAAACCTCGACTTTATGTAGAGTAAGGTTTTTGATCTAAGAGTGGTTAAAGCCTTCTAAAATTTTTAGGAAAAAAAACTTTTTTTAGCAATTCAGATGTAAATACCTCACTCATTTTTGTGTAGATTAAGTTGATTTTCTTACCACATGTACCTCTTGTAGTCTACTGCAAGATCTTACAATTGAATTCCTGTAAAAAAAAAATTCTTATTGCTTCCCAAAAATGACAATTTTCTGTGATTTTCACAGAAAAATGGCTTGGTCCTTTAGAAAGTGCGAGGATGACACTTGCCACCGACGGTCAACCGGGCCACCCGGATGAATGAATCCACAACAAGATCGATTTCGACTGCGCAGTTGAACGCTTATTACGAGAAGGTACGGACATGGGGTGGACAGACGGACGGCGCAGCCTGGACAGATGGACTGCGCTGCTCGCAGCCGACAGATGGATGGCGGGACGATGGATGGAAGACCAAGGTTATAGATGTATGAGGGAGGCGAAGGATGGTTGCGGGAGGCGAAGGATGGTTGCGGGAGGCGAAGGATAGATGAGGGAGGCGAGGGATGTATGATGGAGAGGGAAGAGATGGATGAAGGAGAGGGGAAGAATGGATGATTTCCAGGGCTGGGAGTGCGGGGAATTGGTTGGGGAGTTCCGGGGGCAGCGCGTGTCTTGTCGAGCCTGCCTGCCTGGGCCCTTGGCGGAGCTCCAGTCTTGTCGTGCATTGCACTGCATTGCATTTGCATCGCTGCAGCGCCCCTCCTCTCCTCTCGTCGATTCTCTTGTCTTGTCGTGCAGCTCCATCGCCGTTTCCACCTGCTCTGCAACCGCCACCCTTCCGCTGCCCCGCCGCTTATCCGTCCTCGCCCGCTTCTCCACCTCCCTCCGGAGCGTTCTCGGATCGTCGCTTCCGCGCTGCTCATCCTTCGCGCTCGATCCCGAATCGCGTCTCCTCCCGGAGTGGCCACGACGCCGACTGCGAAGCCGCTCTCCATTGCATCCCGGCATCGTCAGGTTCGTCCCTCGCTCGCCAGTCTCCGTAAGCGCTGGCTTAGGGTTAGCGATTGCCACCGCGGGAGCGGTGCTTGTGGCCGGCTCGATAGCCTGCCACTGTTTCTTTTCGATTGTTGTTCTTTCGGGTGGCCCGAGGACGTGCCTCGCGTTCAATTTTAGGTGAAAGGGAAATTCGATTCTTGGCGAGGCGCTGTAGGTAGCCGAGGCGATTGTAGTTACTGCTACGGCGGTTCTTTTTGGCGGAGCGGGCGTGGTGCGTAATTCGTGGTTGGAGCGCATTAGGTTTCGGCAGGGCCTGGAATTGAGTGGCGTGTGTGCTGGGCGTGTCTTGGCGGCCGGCGGGGGTTTGCGGATGGCGGTGATCCGGTGGGAGTGTGCGGACTTGTGTGGTTAGCGTAGCTATTTATTGGTGGCTGGCATTGTTCTGTCGGCATTGGACAGTGCGGTACTTTTGCACGAGCACCGATCGAGGTGCATAATTGCGTGGCTGGTTGATCAAAATCGCACTTACGGTTGGCTCGACACCGAGCACCGACAGGAGGGCACCTGAATTTGCTGTTTGGATCGACCTGAGTGAGTGTGCTGTGCCTGGGGCCGAGGTTCTGTGGTGCGAGGGTTTTGAAAGCTGGTTTGTAACTGTTTTGTGTGTTTCTTGTGCGAGCGTGCGGCAGATATTTGTTAGGGTTTACGGCGGTGTGAGGAGTTTGGATTTTTGGCGACGTGAAGGCGGAGCAACAGCATGGACAGATATCAACGGGTGGAGAAGCCACGGCCCGAAACTCCGATCAGCGAAAATGAGATCCGCATTACTACGCAAGGGAAGATGCGGAACTACATTACGTATGCGACCACTCTTCTGCAGGTAAGCATCGCCATCAATGCGGGACAGACTTGTAGCTTGCCAGATTGCATGTTTTTTTGAGTTGTTTTGGAGCAAGGTCGGGCGAAGGCCGGTGCGATCGGCGGATACCCGAGACGGAGGTGGCAGGTACGACAAAATCACGGAACGAGCGTTGGTGGTTTTCAGGGACTTTTGTTCCGGTAGCTCTTCGGAATCCCAATCCTCGCCTGTCGGATCCTGCAACTCGCGAAGGCCCTGGATTCCGTAAATGGGTGCAGGGGTCATGAAGTGTATCCCTGTTTAGATCAATGCGGCTTTCGCGTACCGGCGTTGCACAAAGTGTGGCGACCGCTTTGATTTTCAGAGCAGTGGTGTGGCGACGTCGTCCGTGAGTGTCGACGGGTCGTCGAGTGTACGGCACTGCTTCACGGTCGTGGAGCGTTGAGAGATCGTCGCCCTGATTGGCATGCAGCTGTCGGCCTTGGTCGTTTTACCGCCTTGTGATACTCCTTTATATTGACACACACACCTCGGCGTTTAGAAGGAGGCAGCGGGTGTAAAGGCAATGGTTCCAGGGTCATCCACAATGAAGTGGTGGAATCATCGGGTGGATGAGGGATGGTAGAAGTTTAGTTTGCAGTAGGAAGCAGGCCTTGCACTCTGGTTGTGGCGGATGGACGTATTCGGTGGTGCTGGTGTTATGCCCTTCAAGGTCCTGAAAGGCCGAGCTCAGGTTCCTGAAAGTTGCGGATAGAGCTGGTATTGTGAGGTGCTCGTGGTCTGGCTCGGATCTGTGCTGAAATGTCGGCGGTCAAGACGACGAGGGAAACAGTTCGATGGGATGCTCCGGCCGCAAGGCCCGACAGCGTTGGCGGTGTTTTGGCTTTGGACGGTTGCGGCCAGTCTGCAAGCGTTGGACGAAGGTGGGATGGTGGCGCCGGTTCTGATCGTCAGCGTGACGTGGTGGTGGTGCAGGACAAGGGAGCGTCGGAGATCGTACTGAAGGCGATGGGGCGTGCCATCAACAAGACCGTGACCATCGCAGAAATCATAAAGGTGAGTATTGTGTGAGCACTTAACCGTCTTGCAAGGTTGGAGAGGCGGACGTGGCTTGGCAGACGTCCGGCGGAGAACCGTGCATCTGAAAGTTTGGATGAAATCGTGCTTTGCAAAGCTAGAAAAAGTCGGTGATTGGGCTGAGAGGAGTGAAATGCCTCCGTGTTTCCCATCAGGACACGTAAGGAGGCTGCAGTTGTTGAATCGTAGTGGAACAGAATGAAAGTGCTCACAACAGGCTTTTGACGTGTTCAGAGGAGGATTGCTGGTCTGCACCAAAATACGACAATCGGATCGACTGACATAACGGATCTTTGGGAACCGCTGGAAGAGGGACTGCTGCCGTAAGCGTTTCTTGCCGTTTTAGCGAGGCATGGGCAGTAGAATGTTTGTGTCTAGTAGCAGTTGCGGGTACGTGGTTGCAGTGACCTGTGGGCGGCCGCGTTGATGTGGATCCGAGTTTGTGGGGAAGGGGCGAGCGTGAGGTGGCATGGAGTGCAGCTGGTTGATTAGTTCATGATGGCCAGCATCATCTAACGGTTGCATGGGTTTGATGGCAGGTTGGAAACCACCCGGCATGTGTCAATGATCACGATCACGCTGTCTACGAAGGAGTTGGAGAAGTCGTCGACCGGGTAAGGGTGGTAGATTTCTGGGTGAATTGCGAAGATTGTAGTGGTGCACGGCAGTAGCTTGAGAGTGTGATGTGAGATGGTGGGATTGCGACCGGCCAGGTGACAGCGCGGTCACGGGGAGTGCAGAAGGTCCGTTTGTGGTCGTTGACGGATTCTAAAATGTCGTTCCGTGGAGATTTATGTCCTACCCTTGAAATGCTTGAAAATGTTGCGCAGGTATCAGCCTCCCCTCCCTGCGGACCAGGTGAAGCCGCTGGCCGAGTTCGAGTACGATGGAGGTAAGTCTTTTGTGTGCCGTGGAGTGTAGTGGGTGAAGATTTTGGTCGCGTTTGTGGGGTCCGGAGCGTGGAGCGTGTTGTTCGAATGGAGAGATTGAGGACTGGAGGATGTTGCGTGGAGGTCATATGAATCATCTGAGAGGAATTTGAGGATCTTTCTCTCGCGCAAATGCTCTGTCGCGAGGCTCTGTGGATGGTGGAGGCAGTCGAGTGTGGATCGGACGGTACGCTGGCCCATGTCAAGAAGCATGCAGTGATGTTGTCGTGTTTGTGGGTTTGTGCGATGCTTTTCAGATGGCTCACCACGGGGAGGAAGGGGTCGAGGCAGAGGCAGAGGCAGAGGTCGGGGCAGAGGCAGAGGAGGTGGGCTGTCCATGACAGTAGTCTTCTTACTCTTTCGGAGCGGTTGAGCATCTCTCAATTGGCCGAGGAAAGCGCAGTTGTAGTTTGAAGTTGGAACAACTTGTGGGCGGTCCCAGACGTGTGTGATCCATCACGCAGTTGTGAATGGTGTATCCTACGAAATGAAAGTGGAAATCTTCTGAGTTGTTGGGTTGTTGTGACAGGCAACGACATGGACATCTCGGAGTACAACGGGCTTGATGGCGGTTGGGGCCGCGGTCGAGGCCGGGGTCGAGGTCGGGGTCGGGGTGGGTACCGTGGTCGAGGCAGGGAGCAAGACGGTGGCGGGTTCGACGAGGCCAACGCGGATGCGCCTCCGCGAGGTCAGGGGAGCGAGTATCCTCAGGAGATGTCATACTCTGGTAAGTATGGGGTCCGCATCGGGCGCAGTCGGGCTCTCTGATGCGGAGTGGTGTTGTTGCGGGCACGGCCTTTTTGTGTTGGTTTTGGGACGCGTGCACTGAAGATGGTTGGGTGTGGTGCAGGTCGCAGCAGAGGGAGGGGCAGAGGCCGAGGCCAGGGCAGAGGTCAGGGGAGAGGATATCGCAGCGACGGACCCGCTCAAGATATAGGTCAGACGGGAGCTGCCTAAGAGCCGTTGGGCAGAGTACAAATACTCCGGAATCACGGGCTTGGAGGCAGGTGTTTAAGAGCGGTCGAGGGAAGAAGCAGCTGCCATGTGTGTGTCTCATGTTTTGGCGGTGACGGAAAGCATGCATGGATGTGTAGAACTGTAGTGAGACAGAAGCTGCTTTTTGCTGGTGTGTGTGAAAATGGCCTCCCAAGCTTGTGTACGATGATGCTTCCTGGCGGTCGCGTCCATGTATGTTACACAGGTCCCGTTTTGCTGTATATGAATCGGTTTCAAGTTTGTGTTTTGGGGAACGTCGGCTTTTTGAGAGGGATTCGGTTCTTTTTGGCGGTGTGCTGTGGGATTTTATTTCATCGCCTCGACCGTTAACTCGAGGGCGCGGAAGTTCAGTAGTTCTTCAGAGTCAGTTGGGGCTCTCGGTTCATTACGGATCTTTCAGGATTGGGGAGTGGATATTTCACGCACGGCTGAAGTACTGTTTTGTCGCTGCGCAACAGAAGTGCAGATGCGTTGCAGGGCACGATGATGTACTGGTTTGCAAGCCGTGTGTGTGGGCTTTTTATGATGTCGCAGAGAGTATTGGCGTACTAGTTTAGCCTCTTCTCGTGTGTGTAAATTGTACGCGTGTTAAACCGTAAACGCTTTCGCTTGTCTCTTGATTCGAGGTTTTGCAAAGACCCGTGACGAAGAGCTTGGAGAAATAATATAACTTGGTGCTGGGTTTCCGGACAGTAATTGTGGAAGCCGAATTTGAATGTCGAATCACGTCGGCGAGGTCCCTATTGCTTTTCATCAGTACTTATAACTTACTTTGAAACCCGGAATCAATGTCCGAGGCTGTATTGGGTATTTGTTTTTTGGAGCCGATTACCGGACGTAACTGGTTTGAAGGGAATTGCTGTCAACCCTGGCATGGTTCGGCATTTACTAGTTTCTGCTTACATGCCTCCGCTTGTTCTCGAACAACTACAGCTTCAAGCTTCGTTTCTTTGCATGTTTCGTGTTTCAGATAGCCTGAGCACATGCTACTTCTATAGTACCTCTTCTTCTTTTATCGGAAGTACAACTTTTAGAATAGGTGGCTTCAAACAAATTTTTTGAGGTGACTCACGTTGTGATTCACCTAGGTGAATTCACTAGTGAATAGGTAGGTGACTCACCTTTGGAATGTACTTGTAATTGGGGGCTTCAAACTTAAACTTTTTCAAGTGATTCATGTTGCGATTCACCTTTGTGAATTCACTAGTGAATTGTGAGGTGACTCACCTCTAGACTTCACTTCTAACGTGATTCACGTGAGGAGTGGACTTCAGAAACACACTTTTGTGGCTTTGTCGGGTTATTCACCTGCTTCCTCAAATCCTAAAACTTCTTTTGCAGAAACTTTTGCAAACTCACGGGTATCTCAAACTTTGCATGTACTAGGGAACAAAAACAATTCACTAGTGAACGGAGATTCTGCGAGGTGAGAAGTTTAAAGGCTAGATGTTATGTTTGAAACCCCCTAATAGGAGGTAACAAACATGAAATATGGCCTACAAATTTCTCACCTCATTGGATTTCAGGTCACTAGTAAAAAATAATTTGTTCACTCACTTGCCTGAAGTCTTAGACACCCATAAGTTTGTGTTTATGGTTCAGCTTTTGTAGCAACAATGTTGCAAGAGCAAGACTAGCACAAATACAAGCAACGCAAGTAAGAGGAGCAAGGCAAGAGTGGGAGTAGGATGGATGGATGACGACCTCTGTTTGCATTCACACTCGTCTCCAAATTGTGCTCACGAGAGCCACAAAGGTGGATTTTTGGAGTTCACTCCCAAGGTGAATCATGTTAGGAGTGAACTTCACACTAGAAGAAAACTGCGTTAGAATCCACTAAAATGTAAGGTAGTTTGTGTTGAGTTCCAGGTTTCCAACCCAAAATTTTGCGTTATTCAACAAAATTTTGAGTTACAAACATGGAACTCAACATAAACTACCTTACATTTTTTGGTGGATTCTAACGTCGTTTTCTACTAATGTTCACCTCCTTGATCACTAGTGAATCTACTGAGGTGAACGACAACGTGAGTCATCTAAAAAAGTTCATGTTTGAAACCCCCTAATGTGATTCACATTAGGAGGGAACTCCATAAACTCACTTTTGCGCAACTCATCCTCATGGGTGTTTTAGATGCTCGGACCTCAACTTGTGCACAAAGCCCTAATTGCACACTCACTGTTGTTTCAAACTTTCAACATGTGAGTGAACTAAAATAATTCACTAGTGAGCTGGGAATTTGGGACCCTATGAGGTGAGGAACTTGTAAACTAGATTTTATGTTTGAAGCCCCCTAATGAACTCTGTGCATGGTTGGCCATTCACCATTGCATGATCAAAGGGTGTATCTCCCTTGCTACCTAGTTCCATTGATTCTATAGCTTGCAACATCAATTTCTTTTTGAACACAGTGCTTGCGTCCTATAAAGCAAGAACTTGTGGTTCTGTCCCCAGCTTGAATGCAAGTCAGAGCAACGCACAATGAACGGAGGATTTGGTCACAGATGGGGAAGGAGAAGTAGAAGGATTAAGCTTGCATTGGCATGCATGCAAACACCAAGATTGACAACTTGACATGCAACGCCATTGCCATTTTAAAATGCATGTTTGGTGACAAAACAAGCTGCATGGTGACAAGTAGCCTTGAAATGGGCCGACATTATTCTAGAACTGCAATATTCTATGAAGTTTGGAAAAGCTACCAATTCTACTCTAGATTCTGTAAAGCACTAATATGAAAGTTCACAAATTACTTATAGTCTACAAATAAACCACATAGTTTGAAATGGTCACAAAGATGGACATGCTGTTGGAACAATTCACTGATACTTCCACAACCCAAGACCCTTAGAGGGCAAATATCACAACCAAATTGCGGGTTTTGCTAAAGAGAACAATGCAAGCATAAGCTTTTGAAAGAGGAGGCAATTTGAAGATATTAGGGTTTATCAGCTAGTATCCTTGCCTCAACATTTCATAATTTTGTCTCTAAAACAAGAGATGCACGGGTTGTTATCCCAAACTGCAACATAGCTAGATCTGATCCCCTGCTACACTCTTCTTCCCAAACCCCAAACTATATAAATTGACACAACTTATGTAGAAGACAAGCATCCACAACTTGAAATGCACATGAAAAAATGTCGAGAAAGCTAACGCAAGTGCTTCAAGGTTTCAATACAACTGCGCCTATCATCAATTTGTTAAACTCTAGAAAACCCTTGGAGCTTGAATGCAAGGCAATATTGATATTCACCAGCTTGCAACTTAAAGCAAGTAGGGAACGTTGAGAACGCGAGGTTGAAAGTGGTGCAAACTGAGAAGATAGAGAGCTGCCAATAAGATCTGGCACTGACAATCATCAAATTGCTTTGGACGTGTCAATGCGCCATGTCTGTTGAATTGCGTGATATGACATCTTGCTAATTGGTCATTTTAATTAGAACTGCTTCATTATCAATTACATTGGTGATGTGCGGAAACTAAGTTATTCACATTGATCTTAGCAATTGTATTGCAACTTTGGGGTTAAGACTCTAAGAATAGGATCTCATATGTCTTTGGGTTGATCTCAAAATTAGCTTTAACATGTTATTCATTAATTTGGGAAAACAATGGGTACCATTTTGTACCTCACCTTAATCCAAAATATTTACTTTAATTTGAATTAAGGAAATCACATGTAATCCTAGTTAATGAACCCTATCCAAAATTTCAAAAGTTAATAAACTTTCTATCCAAAAAGAGCGTATTTATGGATGATATGGATGATATATATCTCATTTCATTGGAAAATAGTCAACAAATTTGCAATTCAATGAATATGGTGTTCTTTGAAAAAAAAAGCCCAAAATCCCACTTTGTAAGCTCTTTCCCAAATTAACGAATAATGTGATCTTTATTCTTCTATCAGGAAGCTAGAAACATGTGTAAGACAAGAAGAAAAACTTTTTTGAGATACCCATGCACTGTCTAGCTCTTGACTAGCAAGGACTTTGTGAGTTCAGTGCCGCATCTTGACTGACGTTGAAAGAGCTGGCACACCTTGAGAGGTTTGGGACTTTAGTGGAATTTGGGATTATTGAGACTCATGGAAGGAATGAGTTGGTCGTTGCTCCAATGAATGATGGCAAGTCGGTGGCTCACCAACATCGTGGCTGAGTCAAGCCTGCAAGGGAGTCTATTGTCATCTTGCGTGACCATGAGAGTGATGGTGGCTTGTGGGGTTGAGGATGGAATGTCATATTAGGTAAATTGGGCCAAACCTTACAAAGTGGGACTTTTGGCTTTTTTTTCTAGAGAATGCTATATTCATTTAATTGGGAATTTGCTAACTAAATTCCAATGAAATGAGATATATATCTTCCAAAAATATGCTCTTTTTGGACATAAGTTTCATTACCTTCTGAAATTTTGGACAAAGTTCATTAGCTAAGTTTGGGGTGACCTCCTCAATTTAAATTGAGGTGAGGTACAAAATGGTACCTCCATTTTTCCCAATTTACCTAATATGGTGTTATGGACATGACTAAGTTCCTGGAGCGTCCACAACAATGGTTGTAGTGCAAGTGGCAATTGAAGAGTCTCAATCTCTTGCACTTACAAGTGCGGCATCCTAGAACTCCTTTTCATACAGTGCTTGCCTCCTTAATGAATAACTCAGGTTACAACAAAACAAATCTTTCCCTTTAAAGACTTGTTGTGTGAAGTGGGAGATTTGGTCAATGAAGCTTGTCAATGACTCTCAAGGTTGGAACAGTTTGGTTTGGCTGGGAACTTGTAGGGATTTGAGGAAATTGCATTGTGGAAAATTGAAAGTAGCTTGAAGGACAAATGCAAACCCTTGCACCTGGCTTGGGCATCTAGTGTTTGGGCGCCAATTTGACAATGACATGTCTTATCGTTTGAATCTCAAATTTGAATTTCATTTTTGAGCGTTGTTTGACAAATGAATGTAATGGAGTGATGATGAAGGGTGATTGAGCATTAAATTGACTGTATTTTGTGAGTAATTTGTTTGTTCCATTTTGCTTTTGAAATTGGTTTAGAATTTTGTGATGGGAAGAAGTGTCATGAATATTTTGTCTTCATGCCGTTGTCTTTGCTCACAGCTTCTCCAATATGGTCCATTTTTGAAATTAAATAGAACTTCACAAGTGAATGTGGGTGCTTCTTTTCTTGAGATTGTTGATCCTATTCCCTCTTTAAGCTTGGGTATGGATTTTGATGATAATATATATACTTCTCAAGATGCTTTGGTTTTTTTGTCATTGTGTGTTACTAAAAGATCAAGCTAGATCATGGAAAAGAGTTTCAAAGAATGGTCTAGTTGTAATTTGCAGTAAACAATGCTCTCATGAAATTCATGAAAGCTTAGAGAGTAAACAATGCAACTCATGAAAGTTTAGAGATGCCTTTGTTGATGGTTGTCTCCAAACAGTGAGCCATTGGTTCTAAATTGATTTTAGAATCAAAAGATGTGTGTTCTTTGTAAGCATTTGATAATGTTGTGTGTTGATCATTGAAAGATATAAGTTCATGCTTACAATGGACCTGCTTATGCATAGGTTTAGCGGCTAAGAGAAAATAATGTTGTCCAATCTACAAGTACTGTAATCTAATTTTAATGATGTGGATTTTTGGATGGATGTACATTTCTCATCCAGAGAGTTGCGGAAGTATACCAACACCCCTCTTTCAAACACAAATTCCTGAAAATGTGAATTTTTTTTTATGACTGTTTGTGAGCTATGCCTCGCTTTGTTTGTGAGCTGCACCTTTGCTCGTTAGTGAGCTGAGCCTTTGTCGATTGTGAGCTGCGCCTTTGCTTTGCTTGTGAGGGCCTTTGCTTAGTTCGATTGTTATACTATTGTTTGTCAGGTCTTCAATGTGTACCAAGCAATTTTCTTTTGGTTTTGAGCATGGCAAAGAAGTCAAAGAGCAATTTCTTGTAAGTAATGGCTACTGCTTGAAAAATGTGCTTTCCTTTTTGAGTAGGTGTTGAGGCTTTTGCTAAACTTGTTTTTGTGTCGTTGTTTGCAAGGCAAGTTGTGCTATATGTTGATTTGGTCATGCTCATGCTTGGAGTTGCTTCATTATTTGCTCAAGTTTGTGGGAGAGATTGTCGGAGTAGGGTTAGAGCAACAACAACAACGTATTGACCCTGCAAGGACTGAGATAGGTAAGGAATTTGTAACCCTAAGTAAGATTTAACAAGAATTGTTTTTGATTTGAGATATAAAGCTCCTTGCTTCATAATAATTGCTATTGTTTTGTTCCTCTTGTAGCATTTGAAGCTCTAATTGATGTTGTTGTCTGTTCTTCAAGGTCAAATGCTGACTAGCCTTTGTGTTCTTGGGAGAGTTCTTTAGCATTGGTGAAGGCAGCTCAGAGGGTTGAGACATCATCTAAAATGAAAAAAAATTATGCTGTAAGAAGGGGTTACTGTTAGGGTCTATTCTATACTTGGGTGGACTGTGAGAGAGTTGTGAGAGCTTGTAGTGGTGCTAAGTTTAAATCATTTAGGGTTAAAGAGGAAGCTATTAGATATCTAGAATATGGAAGCTAAGATTAGTGTTGGCTTAGGTTTGATAGACTTTTTAACCCTAATATTGCCCTATGTTACTTGAATTTGACGTGAGCAAGGGTTTGTTTCAAGATATGAACAGGATGTGAGTTTGTTGGGATATAATCTAAATGGATTTGCTCTTCTAAGAATTTTTCTTGCACAAAGTGATGAGCTACTTCTATATTTTTTGTCTTGGAATGAAACAAAGGGTAATTGGCTAACTTAATTGATGATTGACTATCACAATGAATTGTCAAAGGTTCATGATATGGCTGCAAGTCAAGTTGAGCTAAGTTATTGCTATGCTACAGCTGGAGAGCAGTTGAATTTGGACTATCTAATTTTGTAAGCAAGCGCTTTAATTATACTCCCTCTTGTGCTCCTGTTGATAATGCAATATATTCAGATTCTGTAAATGATTTCGAGACTGTAAGCTAGCATTTACTTTGCCATGTAATGGCTATGTTTGCATGGTAAATAGATATCCTCTAGTGGATTTTCTAGTTTTGGGACATGCTACCCAATTAGCACCTGTATATCCACAAATTTCAAGCTTAGCATGTCAATGATAAATAAGTCCATAATTTGATGTTTTCTTAAAATATTGCAAAATATGGTTTACGGCATTCAAATGAGCTTGCTAAGGATTTATCATGTATCTGCTAACGCTACTCACAACATATGCTATGTCTACCCTTGCTATTGCTAGAAAATTTAATTTTCCAACAAGTTGGGAGTATGTATGGGGATCAACAAGAGCTAAATTCATGTTTGTGAGTAAATGAAGACTAGGTGGGAAAGGTACGTGTTTTGGCTTACAGTCTTGGAAGCCAAATTCTAATAACATGTCAAAAACACAATCAACACCATATTCGTTAATTTGGAAAAAATAGTACATTTTGGGACTTTCAAATTTTGATATGAAGGTTTTAGGTGGCCTCCTAAAACCTACTTGTGTCCTCTTCTGAGAGGAGGAATTTATAAAGGAAAAAATCTTATAGTTGGCTCAGACTGAATCTAATACCTTTGAATCTAGTTTAGGGTTACTATTTGTGTTTAAGGTGGAGTACAAAGTGGGACACCTGTTTTTCCCAAATTAACAAATATGGTGTTAATCAAGTTGTGATAAAAATATGCCATAAATTGATTTATGGAATTGAACATTGAGATAGCGAGTGAATGGACCTAAGTCAGTCATATCAAATTGATTGTGTAGTTGAGTTTTAAGCCAATCAATCTCATTTGAGCCCCTTCCCGTGATGAATAAAGGGACAGACTAGGGAAACATCCCCTATAGCCCAACCTATTAAATTTGAGATTATTGTTTTGTCAAAATAAGAAATAAAATCAAAACAATATTTTAGCGCACATCTACATTTGTGAGTGTTGCAAGCATACAATAAATATGTCTCATTTGTGACATGACCAAGAGTTAAACTTACAAACAAAAGGAATGACTATTTTTAACTCTTCATCATGTCACAAATGAGACATATTTGTTATATGTTTGCAATGCTTGTAGATGCAAATGTGCGCTAAAATATTGTTTATTTCTTATTTCAACATAGCAATAATCTTGAATTTAATAGGTTGGGCTATAGGGGGTGTCTCCATAGCAACTGGGGGGTGTCTACCTAGTTAGTTCCTAAATAAATCATTTACATATAGGACTAAAATAATTTTGGTGTTTCTTGTGCCTATATAGTACGTGTTTTGGTCACTTGTACTTCTAGTCATGCCAATGGATAGAAGAAAGGCAACTATTCTTTCATACCACATCCTTGGAGATTGTCTTAGGCCATATAATGCACAATCAAGTTTGCATACATAATTTTCATAGCCTAGTTCAACATAACCTTGTGGTCAACACATGTAAATATCCTCTTTAATTTGGCCATATGTTAAGATGATTTTGACATCCATTTGTTGAATATCTTGCTATAGTCTAGCAGCTCTTGCAATTAGGGTGCAAATGGTTGACCATTTGACATCTGGAGCAAAGGTCTCTTCATAGTCTATACCATAACAGAGTTCAAAGCTTCTAGCAACAAGGCAAGCCTTGAGCCTAGGTGAGCTGCCACCTACTCTAGGTTTGATCTTATAAACCCACTTTGCTGGTATTACCTTTTTTCTAGGTGGTAGCTGACTAGCTGCACAAGGTGCCAAGTTTTTTTTTATAATGGACTGAATTTTGTCATCCATTGCTGCCTTCCAATCTGGGTTATGAATTGCCTGATCATAGGTAATAGGATTTGTTGACAGTTCTAGGCTCTGTTCTAATGTGCAAATATCAAAGTCATCATAGATAATGGAGAGTGTGTAATCATTTAACTGGACATTTTGTTTCTAAATCTATTGGATTGACAAGGAAAGGATGGGAGATCAATGTATATTGGTTGATTAAGTTGTGGAGATAGAGTCCTGCAGTCACTATTAGATAAGGGTAAATTGGTTTGATTGAGGGTGAATTTATAGGCAATGGTAGTTCTGGTGTACTTGAGGGTAAAATAAGAGAAGGGATAGGTATGGATAACGAGGTTGATTCAGGTGTCTGAGGATGAATAAAGGTTGGAAAGGTATCATTTGTGGATGAAGAAGGCTGTAAAGAATTTGATAGTTCAACTTTGTTTTCATCAAATACTACATCCCAGGATATAATAAATTTTCTACATATGTAATCATAAGCCTTAGAAATCTCATTATATCCTACTAAGATCATGGGTGTTGATTTTGGATCCAATTTAGTACAATTTTGAATGTGAATGAAAGCTAATGAACCAAACACTTGCAAATGAGAAACATATTGTTTGTTGTTTAGATACCTTTGACTTGGAGTGGTGTTGTATAAAGCTTTGGTAAGAATTTTGTTGGAAACATAGTTTGCAGTTTGAACAGCTTCCTCCCAAAGATATGTTGGAAGATTTTCTCCAAATAATAAGCTAGGCATAGTTTCAAGAAGTTGACAATTTTTCCTCACTATAGTCCCATTTTGTTGTGGTGTTCTTGCAGCAGTAAGTTGTTGTCAAATACCGTGATGATTACAATAGGTGTTAAATTCAGTGGGTAGGTATTCACCACCTCTATCTATTCTTAAGCATAATAGCTTGTGATTTGTCTGTTTCTCCACCATGTGTCTAAAATGCTTGAAGATGTCAAATGTTTCACTCTTGGTTGATAGAAAATAAATCCAAGAGTAGTGAAAATTATTGTCAATGAAAGTTAAGATGTACCTTGAACCTAATAAGGATTTTTGTGGTAGAGGACCACATAAGTTAGAGTGTATCAATTGTAATGATCAAGAAGTAGAAGTTTGACTAGTCTTCAAAAGTAGAGAACAATGTTGTTTTCCAAAAAGACATGGTACACATGTTGAAGTAGCCAAAGGTAAAGCTAGTAGTCATTTTACCATATTCTTTTGAGAAAGGTTATGTAAATATTAATAGTTTAGATGTGCCAAGCGTTGATGCCAAAGTTCAGGTTGTTTGATATCCTTGGAAGATACAAGATTAATATGCAATTTTGTCGGAGTAGGTAACTAACGTCCTTGAATAGAAGAGTCAAGATGATATAGATTGTTTTTGCCATCACAAGTCTTGATAAAAACTTGATGAGGTTCACACTTGTCAAATATCCAACAGTTTGTAGGGCCAAAGAGTGTAAGATGACCCTCATCAACAAATTTGCCAACAGATAATAGACTCTTGCGTATACCCGGTACATACAAAACTTTGGTAGTTTTATTTTTGTCAAGGATGGCAGTGCCTTGGCCAACAATAGGAAGATTATTTCTCCTAGCAATGGTCATAATAGAATTATGGCCCTTTCACACCCAATGTTATGGAGCAAACTAGAGAGTTGAAAAGGGGTACTATGAGCCTTAGCATTCACACTTGGAGCACTATGGAGCACTAAAAATGACGTGGAGTCCATGGTGGCATCTTTTAACACTCACATATGTTGGGTGTTAGTAGAAGTGTTACGGTATTGTAACAACTTACAAAAACATAGATTTTAGGGTTGTTGAGGGAGTGTTACGGAGGTGAGGAGGAGACATGCAGTTAAGTTAGTTTAGATTTAGAATATCTCCAAAGGACAAGGCAACACTTTTGCGCTACCCGTATGGGCATGTGACTTTTCTTCAATCTTGCATTTTTTTGCTAAAATTACTATTAACCCCTAAACGCCTATGAGGGCATTTTTCGTCCTTTGGCCTTGAAAAAAAATCCTGTATAATAGAATAAAGTTGATTTTTATCTGTTTTTTTTTCCAAAGTGACCATAAACACATGATCCATCATAGAAGGCAAATAAGAATCTTTTCAAAAATGCTCATAATTTTAGGTAATCCAAATTGTGAGAAAATTCAAAATCATGGTGTTAGGTCCCAAGCTGCCCTTATTGCAATTTTCATGAGGTTAGCATGCACTATTGACTTTTGAAACTTTCAAAAGCAATACTATTGGTGCCCGTCTACCAAAACATTGTTGAAGCTACAATAAAAACACTATTGAAGCTACAATGTGGGCAGGCCACGGCCACCTAGCAAATGTTTAAGAGTTAACAACTACTTGAAGTAGTACATTTGTAGTTGAAGAAGAATACACCTTTCATGTGAGTTTTGTGTCCTTGTTGTACATGTACTCCCGGTAGATGTTTGAGGTTAAGTTCTTCAATTCCCTTGAGCTAGTTCATGAAATTTGTAGCAATAGAGACAACACCAATAGACTCATCAGCTATGAAAGACAATGTTGCATTCACTGCAAGCAACAATGCTACAGAAAGTAAGATTTTGCATTAAAAATGAAATTTTTATTAATGTAAGTTTTTTGAAAAATACAATAGTTGCATTTTGGATGCAATTTAGAGAAGGTAACTAGAATAGCTCATAGAAGTAGAGCTCGTTTGCTCGCTTTTATTTTGGTAGCTCCTTTACCAAGTCTTTGATTTCTTGCACATCAATGTTTGTTTTCCAATACTCCCCAAGGTGGAATGAAGGTGGAATTGTACAAATTTTATTTTTGATAGAGATGCAAGTTTAGAATATAAGACCTCAAGTATGAGTTGTAATGCTTTGCACAAGCATTGGAAAAAAAATACATGTTAAATATTCTAGTGACTTACCATTGACTATTGTATTTTGTGACTTTCACAGCTATTGCATCAACTATTGGACGCCAAAGACATGGCAAATCATTGATGCCTCTTGATAATAGTTTCAAAAAGGCTAGGAAAGAACATGATTCCCATTGGAGTAAAAATGAGATAGTTCACCTTGTAGCTTGTAAGAGACACAAGTACATGTTGGAGTTGGCCACTCCAGATGGACAATATCTCATGGATGGAGACACAAATAAGTGGAAAACTATTTCAAACATGCTTGTGGCATCACGCAAGGCATTGTGCCACCGAGGAGGTCCTTCATGCAAACACAAGGATGATAAGATACTAGCCAATTACAAGAAGATTGGTGACTACAACAAAAGGACCGAGATCAACACTTTGTATTGGAATATGAGTGTCTTTGATCGCAAATTGGAGAATCTATCCCGCACGTTCATGGCAGATGTTTGGGATCAAGTGCACAAGTGGTACAAATGTAAAGCAAACATCACTCATCATTGTTGGAACTTGGAACTAGTTGGACTCTAGAGACACAAATTACGTTTCAAATTTGTCTAATTATGTACCAGTGGATGTTACCATGAAGGAAAGCGTTGAGCTTGAAAGAGGAGACCACCCTATCTCCTAGCCCAGTTGACCCCATCAACAGCTTCCAGGATATGTTTTTTCTAATGATTTTTCAGATTCAGCTAAAGACATTTCCTTTGTACCAGATGGCTTGCACACTCCTGCATGCATGCATTAGACCCATGCTAACCCTATACCATCACCTGCTTTTGAAAATTGTGAAGTTGGCAACGTGTCAACTCACCCAATAGTGGTGCTTTTCAACAATATTTTGTCTCTTGCCCGTGGCATGAGAAATGTAGATCTTGTGTCCTCAACAAGTGTCTCTGACTCTCGTGTACTAGGTTCAGCAACTCCATATCCTCAAAGGTCTATATTTCAAGCTCCTAATGTGGTACATTTATCATTATCATTAGAGCTAGGAGCAACACACTTCATGCAGAAGATAGAAAATATCGGAGTGAAGCAAAAGAGCAACTCCAAGCACAATATTATAGTTGAAACTGCAAAAGAGGGAAATGAGAAGCTTGTTGAAAGCTTGCAAAGCATCAACAATACAACAAAGGAAATTGAGAAGAGCAAGGTGGACATCCAACTTCAAATATTTGAAAAGGAGACGGGTTACAAATGGGAGCATAACATTCAAAGTCACAAACTTATGAAGCTCTCTCTAATAAATCAAGGTGCAGTTGTGCAAGCCATAAATGCATTAGCACATGCATTAACTCTATCAAGGGTTCAGCATACTCCTACTTCTACTCTTGTACCTAAAACTGTGCTTGACTCTCCTGTGGAAGCAACTGCACAGAAAGCGCCTTTTGGTCCGACTACTAAGCCTTAAGTTTGAATCCTCTAAGTACAAGTTTTCAAGCTTTGTTTGTAAATGCAAATTGCTTATGTTAGAGTTGCACGTACATAATGTTATAGTGTGCATTAAATAAGCTGTAGTCATGCACTACAAGTATGTAGATGTTTTTTATATGATGTGGATGTGAAAGTAAGTTTATTCTTGCAAACTATTTTTTGTTGTTTAAATTCAATAATGTGTTTACTTTTTATAAATTGTACTACTAAAATCACAAGGGCCTAAACAAGGCAAATGAGTTGGACATTGCATCAAAACAAGTTGAAAAGAAAATAAAAAGAAACTTGAGTTGTTGCAATGGTTTACCTTAGTTTCCAATAGTTGTTACATGGCCAAGTGTTGTTGTTGCCCCAAACATAATCCAAGAGTTGTACGTGTATTGCTTCCATTGCAATCCTCAAGATTTGTAACCTCTGGCAATGTGGGTAGTTGCAAGAATAACCTGCTAGTTTTGTCTCAAACAACCATAGTACTAATAGTACTATGAGCTTTTGAAATATTTTTTTTTAAAGTAAAATAAAATATGGATTATTTGAAAAGCACTTAAAGTAGCATACTTGCAAAAATTCAAACCTAGGAAAAAAAATTCTAAATGTTATGCACAAAAATAGAGGGGCAGAAATTACCAAGAAAAAAGACAATTTCTTGTTTTCTTTTTAGAAAATAGTAAAAAAATTCAAAAAAATAAAATAAAAAATGCCCATTTTTGATCTCTCTCATTAGCTTGAATTGATACAAGTGCTTTTTGGAGGAAGGTTTTTGTCTTTCATCAATGGAGGGAGAAAGGATGCCCACTTTGAGACAATGTGCAAGGCAGAGTTTTTTGAGTTTAGTAAAATTGGTCAACAAATATGTGCAATGATGCCTTCTAAACCACTTCTCTAATTTGTGGCTTTGGATTCACTTTTTTGGACCCAAAATAGTACTAAAAACCACCAAAATCATGAAGGTAGACATGCAATTGGGGTCCACTTAAAAATAGTAAAATAATTTAAAAAAAAACAAAAAAAAAGTATAGAATATCAATAACTTTCATTTCACCTTACCCTGAAATTTCAAGTCAAATGACTAAAACCACAAAAAATAAGACCCAAAAACCACCGCAAGAGGTGAAGGAGACAGAAAGCACAACAAGTCATTCTTGCAATCACCCAAGTAATGTTATGATCTTTGTCATTGTCATTCTCTACTACCACGCCTTCTTGCTCCAATATTCCAAGCAAAATATCAACTTGATCTACAGACTGTTGTAACAACATGTTGTGTAATAAACAACAACAAACAACCATGTCTGGCAAGAAAGTGATGTAGAGCTCCAAGGTCTGCAAAAGATTGCAAAAACATTGCTTTAAAATTCCAAAAGCATTCTCCACCACAGATCTTCCGGTTTGAAGTCTTTAATTGTACAAAGTCTCCAGAACTGAGCACCTTCAGTGCTAGCCTGTATAGTGATGACCTATGTAGCACCCGCACATCATTCATGCTTCTAGGCTCCCCCATAGATAAGTCCAAAAATCTCTTATGCCAATCAACAACTGCTTGACAAACAAACAATGTTGTAGCCTCCGGTTTTGAAATAATAGTAATCCTTCGGGCAATGTCTATGTTTCTTAATGTGGAAGTAAGTGCCATCAATTGCGTCCACCACCAAAGGCAAAGCCACAAAAGTTTTTGAACTCCACCATGTTGCACAAAAGCTGTTCCATGCGGCCATGATATTGTTGATCAAAATTCCACATTTATTGCCCTCACTACATCTCCAAATGGCACAACTCAAAGTACTAATCCCCATGGCAAATAATTCACTACAAGTCAATAAGGTAGCTCCTTGTGTAAGTTTGAATATAGTACAAGCTAATTTAATCAAAGCAAGAATTGCTTGCCTATAATGAGTGTTTTGTTTCTAAACTTGAGGGCTTAAAATTGCAGAGATGGACATGATGTTGTGCTTAGACATGCAAAAGGTTTGCATCCACCTTTTGTTAGTGTACTTCTCAAATGTTTTTTTTGAAAACCAAGTTGTTGACCTAGGAAGTACCCAAAACCCCACATCCTCTCCCAGCAACGCTATCGCATTTGTAATGCAAAAATCATGTAAGACAGCAGTAGAAATTGCTTGAAGATTCACCATGGTATTGTTCACTACAAAAAGAGGACTTGATGTAGGCTTTGCATGAGCAAAACCAATGTAGGATAAAGACTTTCAATCCCCGGCATTTGCAAATTTCCATCCATTGTATCATGTACATGACTTCCTTCCAATTACAACGATATGTAATCCAAACAACTAGCAAGATATGAAGGTCAAAACACTAAACACTATAAAAAATACAATGTTGGAATTCTAAAATTCTAGTAATTCTTCTCAATTATATCCACATCAACACATACGTGAAACTAAAATCAATGAGAGATTGTAGTGAACATACCTTTTAGAAGATGAGAACGCCCCAGCAAGTGAAGTGTTTAATTTGGAACTCAAAACAAGATTGCACTCCTTCACTGCACTTTTGAAAGATCACGTATTTACAAGTTCAAATGTGCAATAGCAAACTACCTTTTGAGGACAAAAGTATTTACAAATTGAAATTGGCAATCATGAATTGCCACAATTCTGAAGAAGCAAGTAAATGTGAATTTGAAGTGGCAATTATGAATAGCCAAAGTTCTCTGAAAGAGCAAGTACACAACTTTAAGTTGCAACCCCTAAAATTGCCAAAGTTTTGAAAGAGCAGTTCTTATAACACAGAAATTGCAAACCTCAAATTGCCAAATTTCAAAGAACAAGTACTTACAAGTTTGCAAAGCTCTTGTATGCAATTGCAAACCCTAGCTTCACGCTTCTTCCCCTACCAATTGTGATAACTACTAAGAATTCATCATACTTTTTCACATTCAACACATTCTCATTCTTTCACTGCCACTCTAGCTGCAACTTGCTACACCCAAATACAATTCTAGGTTTGCCACTTCTAATTGTAATTGAAGCAATGCAAATTGGAAGTATTCAGTAGTGTATTTGCAATCCACACTCCACACTTGCAATTCAACAAATTTGAGAAGAAAACCAGGGTACTTGCAACACTGCGGTGCTTCACAAAGGATACAATGAAAAAATTGCAAAGACTCCTTGTATCCAAATTTTCAGTTTTGGGCACATACACCTGCCATCAAATTTCAGTTGCGGGCACATATAGCCTTCAAATTCAACATCATTACACTCACATTTAATAGCTATCAATGGTGTTGTCATGTTATGTAAAACTTCAGTGTGAACTTGACTCTCAAAATATTTTAATTATTGCACCGTGAGTCAGTTTCAAAATTAAAGCAATGTGGATACAAACTAGGTAGCTGTTTTTGTCAAAAGATCCCTATCTCTTGTGACATGTGCACTAGCACTACAGTCTAGAAACTAGCCATCACAGATGCAAGAGGGAATTTTGGCTGAGCAAGACTCATAATGTACCTCTTCAATAGTTACTGCATCCTTTGCGTCGTTGCATGTGTAGATTTCAACAATATTTGCCCAACTTTGTTTGTTGAGGTTAAGTTGGCTCTCCATCTCCTAGATCTCGTCCTTGAACGCTCAAATATCACAAGTATCAGCTCAACCCGGTGGAATGGGCTGCTGCAATGGTTGCAATTTCCATTCAAATTTTACAGGTTGCCAAATTTTGATGCTCAGAAACTGTTGCCATTTTGGTGCCAATCTAGAAAAGTCAACAATTGTCTGTACCGTACTAGCGTTGAGTTGGTTGCGCATGGCAAAAAAATATTGTTTTGTCAGAAACCACCACAGCTTTGGAAGTTAGAGCATCCCTGAAAGTTGGGTCATCCTCTTGCGGAGAATTAGCGTCCTTCTCGAGAGTTGAAGGTAGACATGTACATCAGCGCATTTTCTTAAGGCAACAATGATACCTGAGGCCCATCATAAGCAATCCCTCCAAATTTTAAGAGATTTGATTGGGCCTTTGCTGTCGGTGTCACCAAAAAAAATGCGCTAATGTACATGACTTCCTCAACGTTATCGAGCTCTTGATTTCAAGTGCGGACACCATCTTCCTTGAATATCAAATTCTCCAATTCCAAAAAAGAGATCAAATTTTCCCTGCTAGACACAAGCTGTCTTAAGCGTTAGTTTAAGGGTTTTGAACATGATGTCTATTAATAAACATCTCTATTAATAAACATCTAGAAAATTATAGGAACATAAAAATAATAAGTTTGCACTTGCAAATGTATTATTTGAATGTTGTGAGAATAAATTGTGAATTTTTGAAGAGCAAACTACTAGTGCACCCATAACCAACACTAAGATTTCATGTTCACATGTTGTACATCCTTGTAATTACATCTATTCACTTCCATACATTTTCCAAGATTTTAAAGGTGACAGTTATGGGGACACTAACGCTTATGGGTGTTCCTACCATATTTCATTGTCTAGAACGACTATTCCACTGTTTGCTAGTTGTCCTGTCACAACGCTGATGTTTCTCTAATGTTCGTCAATTGTACTTTATTCGGTCATCTTCAGAATATACAGTTGTGTCTTTAAGGTAAGCCTCCTGTTTATAGACTTCAACTCGTAGAGATCTCTAAGCTTTATCCAAACTCGCCCAGGATTACGAATATTCATGACATGAGGGAGGATAGAGTCTGTTACCCAAAGTTATTTACGAGTACTGATGAAAAGCAATAGGGACCTCGCCGACGTGATTCGACATTCAAATTCGGCTTCCACAATTACTGTCCGGAAACCCAGCACCAAGTTATATTATTTCTCCAAGCTCTTCGTCACGGGTCTTTGCAAAACCTCGAATCAAGAGACAAGCGAAAGCGTTTACGGTTTAACACGCGTACAATTTACACACACGAGAAGAGGCTAAACTAGTACGCCAATACTCTCTGCGACATCATAAAAAGCCCACACACACGGCTTGCAAACCAGTACATCATCGTGCCCTGCAACGCATCTGCACTTCTGTTGCGCAGCGACAAAACAGTACTTCAGCCGTGCGTGAAATATCCACTCCCCAATCCTGAAAGATCCGTAATGAACCGAGAGCCCCAACTGACTCTGAAGAACTACTGAACTTCCGCGCCCTCGAGTTAACGGTCGAGGCGATGAAATAAAATCCCACAGCACACCGCCAAAAAGAACCGAATCCCTCTCAAAAAGCCGACGTTCCCCAAAACACAAACTTGAAACCGATTCATATACAGCAAAACGGGACCTGTGTAACATACATGGACGCGACCGCCAGGAAGCATCATCGTACACAAGCTTGGGAGGCCATTTTCACACACACCAGCAAAAAGCAGCTTCTGTCTCACTACAGTTCTACACATCCATGCATGCTTTCCGTCACCGCCAAAACATGAGACACACACATGGCAGCTGCTTCTTCCCTCGACCGCTCTTAAACACCTGCCTCCAAGCCCGTGATTCCGGAGTATTTGTACTCTGCCCAACGGCTCTTAGGCAGCTCCCGTCTGACCTATATCTTGAGCGGGTCCGTCGCTGCGATATCCTCTCCCCTGACCTCTGCCCTGGCCTCGGCCTCTGCCCCTCCCTCTGCTGCGACCTGCACCACACCCAACCATCTTCAGTGCACGCGTCCCAAAACCAACACAAAAAGGCCGTGCCCGCAACAACACCACTCCGCATCAGAGAGCCCGACTGCGCCCGATGCGGACCCCATACTTACCAGAGTATGACATCTCCTGAGGATACTCGCTCCCCTGACCTCGCGGAGGCGCATCCGCGTTGGCCTCGTCGAACCCGCCACCGTCTTGCTCCCTGCCTCGACCACGGTACCCACCCCGACCCCGACCTCGACCCCGGCCTCGACCGCGGCCCCAACCGCCATCAAGCCCGTTGTACTCCGAGATGTCCATGTCGTTGCCTGTCACAACAACCCAACAACTCAGAAGATTTCCACTTTCATTTCGTAGGATACACCATTCACAACTGCGTGATGGATCACACACGTCTGGGACCGCCCACAAGTTGTTCCAACTTCAAACTACAACTGCGCTTTCCTCGGCCAATTGAGAGATGCTCAACCGCTCCGAAAGAGTAAGAAGACTACTGTCATGGACAGCCCACCTCCTCTGCCTCTGCCCCGACCTCTGCCTCTGCCTCTGCCTCGACCCCTTCCTCCCCGTGGTGAGCCATCTGAAAAGCATCGCACAAACCCACAAACACGACAACATCACTGCATGCTTCTTGACATGGGCCAGCGTACCGTCCGATCCACACTCGACTGCCTCCACCATCCACAGAGCCTCGCGACAGAGCATTTGCGCGAGAGAAAGATCCTCAAATTCCTCTCAGATGATTCATATGACCTCCACGCAACATCCTCCAGTCCTCAATCTCTCCATTCGAACAACACGCTCCACGCTCCGGACCCCACAAACGCGACCAAAATCTTCACCCACTACACTCCACGGCACACAAAAGACTTACCTCCATCGTACTCGAACTCGGCCAGCGGCTTCACCTGGTCCGCAGGGAGGGGAGGCTGATACCTGCGCAACATTTTCAAGCATTTCAAGGGTAGGACATAAATCTCCACGGAACGACATTTTAGAATCCGTCAACGACCACAAACGGACCTTCTGCACTCCCCGTGACCGCGCTGTCACCTGGCCGGTCGCAATCCCACCATCTCACATCACACTCTCAAGCTACTGCCGTGCACCACTACAATCTTCGCAATTCACCCAGAAATCTACCACCCTTACCCGGTCGACGACTTCTCCAACTCCTTCGTAGACAGCGTGATCGTGATCATTGACACATGCCGGGTGGTTTCCAACCTGCCATCAAACCCATGCAACCGTTAGATGATGCTGGCCATCATGAACTAATCAACCAGCTGCACTCCATGCCACCTCACGCTCGCCCCTTCCCCACAAACTCGGATCCACATCAACGCGGCCGCCCACAGGTCACTGCAACCACGTACCCGCAACTGCTACTAGACACAAACATTCTACTGCCCATGCCTCGCTAAAACGGCAAGAAACGCTTACGGCAGCAGTCCCTCTTCCAGCGGTTCCCAAAGATCCGTTATGTCAGTCGATCCGATTGTCGTATTTTGGTGCAGACCAGCAATCCTCCTCTGAACACGTCAAAAGCCTGTTGTGAGCACTTTCATTCTGTTCCACTACGATTCAACAACTGCAGCCTCCTTACGTGTCCTGATGGGAAACACGGAGGCATTTCACTCCTCTCAGCCCAATCACCGACTTTTTCTAGCTTTGCAAAGCACGATTTCATCCAAACTTTCAGATGCACGGTTCTCCGCCGGACGTCTGCCAAGCCACGTCCGCCTCTCCAACCTTGCAAGACGGTTAAGTGCTCACACAATACTCACCTTTATGATTTCTGCGATGGTCACGGTCTTGTTGATGGCACGCCCCATCGCCTTCAGTACGATCTCCGACGCTCCCTTGTCCTGCACCACCACCACGTCACGCTGACGATCAGAACCGGCGCCACCATCCCACCTTCGTCCAACGCTTGCAGACTGGCCGCAACCGTCCAAAGCCAAAACACCGCCAACGCTGTCGGGCCTTGCGGCCGGAGCATCCCATCGAACTGTTTCCCTCGTCGTCTTGACCGCCGACATTTCAGCACAGATCCGAGCCAGACCACGAGCACCTCACAATACCAGCTCTATCCGCAACTTTCAGGAACCTGAGCTCGGCCTTTCAGGACCTTGAAGGGCATAACACCAGCACCACCGAATACGTCCATCCGCCACAACCAGAGTGCAAGGCCTGCTTCCTACTGCAAACTAAACTTCTACCATCCCTCATCCACCCGATGATTCCACCACTTCATTGTGGATGACCCTGGAACCATTGCCTTTACACCCGCTGCCTCCTTCTAAACGCCGAGGTGTGTGTGTCAATATAAAGGAGTATCACAAGGCGGTAAAACGACCAAGGCCGACAGCTGCATGCCAATCAGGGCGACGATCTCTCAACGCTCCACGACCGTGAAGCAGTGCCGTACACTCGACGACCCGTCGACACTCACGGACGACGTCGCCACACCACTGCTCTGAAAATCAAAGCGGTCGCCACACTTTGTGCAACGCCGGTACGCGAAAGCCGCATTGATCTAAACAGGGATACACTTCATGACCCCTGCACCCATTTACGGAATCCAGGGCCTTCGCGAGTTGCAGGATCCGACAGGCGAGGATTGGGATTCCGAAGAGCTACCGGAACAAAAGTCCCTGAAAACCACCAACGCTCGTTCCGTGATTTTGTCGTACCTGCCACCTCCGTCTCGGGTATCCGCCGATCGCACCGGCCTTCGCCCGACCTTGCTCCAAAACAACTCAAAAAAACATGCAATCTGGCAAGCTACAAGTCTGTCCCGCATTGATGGCGATGCTTACCTGCAGAAGAGTGGTCGCATACGTAATGTAGTTCCGCATCTTCCCTTGCGTAGTAATGCGGATCTCATTTTCGCTGATCGGAGTTTCGGGCCGTGGCTTCTCCACCCGTTGATATCTGTCCATGCTGTTGCTCCGCCTTCACGTCGCCAAAAATCCAAACTCCTCACACCGCCGTAAACCCTAACAAATATCTGCCGCACGCTCGCACAAGAAACACACAAAACAGTTACAAACCAGCTTTCAAAACCCTCGCACCACAGAACCTCGGCCCCAGGCACAGCACACTCACTCAGGTCGATCCAAACAGCAAATTCAGGTGCCCTCCTGTCGGTGCTCGGTGTCGAGCCAACCGTAAGTGCGATTTTGATCAACCAGCCACGCAATTATGCACCTCGATCGGTGCTCGTGCAAAAGTACCGCACTGTCCAATGCCGACAGAACAATGCCAGCCACCAATAAATAGCTACGCTAACCACACAAGTCCGCACACTCCCACCGGATCACCGCCATCCGCAAACCCCCGCCGGCCGCCAAGACACGCCCAGCACACACGCCACTCAATTCCAGGCCCTGCCGAAACCTAATGCGCTCCAACCACGAATTACGCACCACGCCCGCTCCGCCAAAAAGAACCGCCGTAGCAGTAACTACAATCGCCTCGGCTACCTACAGCGCCTCGCCAAGAATCGAATTTCCCTTTCACCTAAAATTGAACGCGAGGCACGTCCTCGGGCCACCCGAAAGAACAACAATCGAAAAGAAACAGTGGCAGGCTATCGAGCCGGCCACAAGCACCGCTCCCGCGGTGGCAATCGCTAACCCTAAGCCAGCGCTTACGGAGACTGGCGAGCGAGGGACGAACCTGACGATGCCGGGATGCAATGGAGAGCGGCTTCGCAGTCGGCGTCGTGGCCACTCCGGGAGGAGACGCGATTCGGGATCGAGCGCGTAGGATGAGCAGCGCGGAAGCGACGATCCGAGAACGCTCCGGATGGCAGCGGAGAGGCGGAGAGGACGGGTAAGCCGCGGGGCAGCGGAAGGGTGGTCGTTGCAGAGCAGGTGGAAACGGCGAGGAGCTGCACGACAAGACAAGAGACGAGAGGAGGGGCGCTGCAGCGATGGAAATGCAAATGCAATGCACGACAAGACTGGAGCTCCGCCAAGGGCCCAGGCAGACAGACACGACAAGAGACGCGCGCTGCCCCTGGAGCTCCCCCAACCAATTCCCCGCACTCCCAGCCCTGGAACTCATCCATTCTTCCCCTCTCCTTCATCCATGCTTCGCCTCCCGCATCCATCTCTCGCCACCCTCATCCATCTCTCGCCTCCCTCATCCATCTCTCGCCTCCCTCATCCATCTCTCGCCTCCCTCATCCATCTCTCGCCTCCCTCATCCATCTCTCGCCTCCCTCATCCATCTCTCGCCTCCCTCATCCATCTCTCGCCTCCCTCATCCATCTCTCGCCTCCCTCATCCATCTCTCGCCTCCCTCATCCATCTCTCGCCTCCCTCATCCATCTCTCGCCTCCCTCATCCATCTCTCGCCTCCCTCATCCATCTCTCGCCTCCCTCATCCATCTCTCGCCTCCCTCATCCATCTCTCGCCTCCCTCATCCATCTCTCGCCTCCCTCATCCCGCCGTCCGCAGCGCGCAGTCCATCTGTCCAGTCCACGCCGTCCGTCCGTCTGCCCCATGTCCGTGTCCTCTCGGTATGAGCGTTCAACTGCGCAGTCGAAATCAATCTTGTTGCAGTTTCATTCATCCGGGTGGCCCGGTTGACCATGGCATTTGTTATCCTCGCACTTTCGTCGGGTACTAAGGTAGGAACACCCATAAGCGTCGGGGTCCCCATAACAGTCACCTTTGAAATCTTGGAAAATCTGTGGAAGTGAATAGATGTAATGACAAGAATGTACATTGTGTGAACATGATATCTTAAAAGTGGTTATGGATGCAATGGCAGTTTGCTCTTTAAAAATTCACAACGTATTCTCACATTATCCAAATAATACTTTTGAAAGTGCAAACTCATTATTTTTTTGTTCCTAATAGGATCCTATAATTTGCTAACTGTTTATTGATACTCATCAAGGTCAAAACCCTTAGTTTAACGCTTATGGGTGTACATACCTTACTTGCATCATTTTCTTTTGTTATTAGGGAAAAAACTTCATGGATACCCCTGAAGTTTGCAATATTTATATATAAATTTTTTTGCTTTTTCAAATACCCTTGGACCAAAGAATTAAGCTTTTGTTTTGTTGTGCATGCCACTATTTGTGGACACACTTCTTCTTTCTTGTTATGCATGTGCACAAAGGAAGAAGGAAAGTGGCATGCACAACAAAACACAAGCTTAATTTTATTTTGGCCCAAGGATATTTGTGATATTTTTGAAAAAAGCAGGGGTAAGGTAGGAGCACCCATAAGCGTCAGTGTCTCCATAATGGTCACTTCTGAAATCTTAGAAAATCTGTGGAAGTTAATAGATGTAATGACAACAATGTACAGCATGTGAACATGAAATCTTAAAAGTGGTTATGGGTGCAATGACATTTTGCTCTTTAAAAATTCACAACTTATTCTTACAATATCCAAATAATACATTCAAAAGTGCAAACTTATTATTTTTCTGTTCCTAATAGCATCCTATAATTTGCTAGTTGTTTATTAATACTCATCTTGTTCAAAACCCTTAGTTTGACATTTATGGGTGCTCCTACCTTATCTACAAAAATATTTCAAACTTCAAGGGTATGCATGAAACTTTCCCTTGTTATTATTGTTTCTTCTAAATGGTGATCTTTTTAGATGTACGTATTTATTGGATTTATCTAACTTGCAATATGAGTTTATTCAATCTTTTGATAAGCCTTCATCATTTTTGTTTATTGATTTTGTATGTTAGTTATTTCTCTTTACATTTGTATCATTTTCATTATCTTTCATCCATTTCTATTAATTTCATATATGCCTAAAGGTATGTTCACACTTGGTGTTAAGGGGTAGTAGCAAGGGAAAATTAGATGTATTTGGACACATCTTTAAGCTACATTCATATTGCTAATACCCCTCCTAACACCAAGTGTGAACATACCATAAGTCCAATAGTGTGATGGTGGTCAAATAAGCAAATAGATGTGGTACGGCGGTTTTTGTAAGATATTTAGAACCATGACTAGGTACTTGGTTATCAAATGTTGGTTGGAAGTTATATACTTCATTGTGAAGTAGGTTTTTTAATTGTTAGCAATTTGAATGTTGGATCATAGGGTGTGTATCTAATCAATTAGAGAATGGAAGAGAACGTTGCATGTGTGTGGCATGGATGTTATAGCTTGTTGTGGCTTGTAAACATGCTGTACTCAAATCTTGGGGAAGCCACTATTGAGTTTTTAGAAAACTAGGTGAGATAAAAAAAATAGGGTCAATTTTATTTGTTTAGGGTAAATTTTTTATTTTGTTATATCTACCATAGCATTGAAAATATATCTCTTGCTTCATTATATGTAAAATAGGGTAGTGAATAACACCTCTACTTTAGCATATAGTGGAAAAATATAAGGTAAGATAAATAGGAGTCCCCTTAAAATATTTAGTAGGATTAATTTAACTATAATGGTATCACCAAAATTGGATGAAAAAATTTATACTTTTTGTCTAGTTTTTGGATGTTATGGATGGAGATGTGGTTAGGGTTTACCTTTAATTAGACACGGGTGCAAATGAAGTTTGGGCTTGTGAATGGTGTAAGGCTCTAAAATGAAGTTTAAGGTTAAGTTATTGTTGCTAATTGCGTTGCTGAGATCAAGTTGGCACTTTGGATTTTGCATAGATATTGCCAAAGTTTATGTGTTAGGGTTTAGGGATCATTTTTAAAGTCTAGTTTGCCATATGTATGAATTTGGATCTTGTTTGTTGCAAATTCAATTCATAGTTGTTTTCTTGCACTTTTGATGCTTTTAGGTTTCAATGTCTTTTAATCATGAAAATTTGCAATTTGTAAAAAAAATAGGGTATCAAAAATTTGTTCCTCAAACCATTTAGAAATAAATGTAGGGTGCTATAAAATACATCATAGTAGTATTTTTATCTAAAGAGAGAGAGGAAAAAATTACCTTAAAGAAGATAAATACTCCCCTTTAAAATACCCCATTATTGCACATGGTTACCAAACACAAGAGGGTGTGATCTCCCCGAGACTCAAATTTTATCCCTTGATCAAGTTTGGTTGTTATTAGGCTTACTTGTGCCAAAAACAATTGGAAATTTTTTGTATTAAATTTAGTTGGGCAATTTGGATATTTTCAAATTTGAAAATATATTGAACAAATACATGAATTTTTAAAATATTGTGTAACTGAACAATTGGAGCATTTGGATATTTGTACTTGCTAATTGTTTGAGAGTATATATTTAAATCACGTCAAGATTTTGTACTTTTGAGCTTGAATGTTAAAAGATCTTCTTTTAAAATCAAGAGTAACTACATGTTGTTTGTGGTGTTTCTATTTACTTTTTACGTAAGGCATCTACAAAGAAATTTAGTGAACGTGTGTATGTATAACAACAATGCATACAAAATGTAAAATATATAGTGATACAATATATTATGGATTATGTCTATTTTGGAGGTCACTTATTCTTTTGCAATGAATGGGGTCCTTTATTTGGACCCTCTTTATTAGCTAATTGTTGCTTTATAAGCTTGATGCAAACATCTCAAAGAATTTTAGACTTTAATCAACATCAATTTGTCTTGGTTTATATTTGAAGAAAAAAAATGGTTCTTGTGTTACTTTTACAAGACATCATGTATTTGATGACACAAAAAAGTACTTACATTTGATAAGACTACACGTTAAAAGCAAGTATGGAGACAAGGTTTTCTCATGAAGCACACTTTTACATAACTTAGTTTTTGGTATTAGGATTTGAAAGAAATGGTATTCTAGAATGTGAAAGGCTGCCGCAATATTTTGTTGAATTTTTATACTACAGTGGCATTCATTGTGTTTCACTTGTATCAAATCTGTAGTTGGAGGAATGTATGTGTATTTAAACCAACAAACTTCTATTTGCAAGGATGCTAGCATTGTTTACTCTATTGGCAAATAGTAGAAGTCATAGTGCAATCTTTTGCTTCTCCTTCTCATACTATGCATTTGAAAACAAAAGTAATTAAATTAGTAGTTTAACTCTCTTAGTAAAGTGTCTCATGCACAGAAGTGGCTACTATTGCTTTTCCTCATTCATCAAAGCGGGGATCCATGAGCCGTGAGCAATGAAATATGAGTTGTGAGTTTGGATTTTTTGTCAAAAGATTAAATTTCACATGTAATTGTGTACATAGGGCCATGTAATTGTGCATTCCAAATTTTCCGAGTAGACCACTAGCGCATTTTACAAATAACGTTTGGCATAATATGGCAAGGGTTTTATTCATTAGTGATAAAAATTATAACAAAATTACAAATAAGAATGGGAACATTCAAAATGTTGAATTCCATATTATTGTTTTTTATAAGTAATGTAGAGTAATAAGTATTCAAGTATCCTATGCAATATTATGTATACTCATATATTCAAAAAAGATCAGAGGTATAATATGCAGTTGTCACGAGACGTAGCATCGAGGGTCTCTCCGCATCTTGGTTTTTTTGTGTGTACATTCATCTAACGAATGAATTTCATCCGTTAGAGTTTGCTTGTGTGTATGTAGTGCACACAAGTGCTTGACTTGACTGTCTTTGTCAAGTCAAGCCTTGTAAATGAGTTTAGAGTTTTTAGTGATTGTCTTTGCTTGTAAGTAATGTGTTTTCATTAGTAAAGCTTTCTATTTTTTTATTAGTTCACACTTGTTGATTCCTCCTTAGTGGTGTGCAAGACGCTCAACTTCTACTTACTCACTTGACAAAAACAATCTGCTTCTAGTTGACGTACTCATGTTTTCAATGTTGAAGATTAGTGAAAGATTTATATTTTGTTAGTTGTTGGAGTGAGTTCCGTACTTGTAATTTGTACTTGTAGGTGAATTTTAAGAATAACGGAGCTGTACGGAGCTGCCCGAGAGTGAATTCTAGCAACATGGAGAGATTCTGGAGTTGCAAGTAGCAGCTTGTGAGATCGGCGGAGAGCCCAGCTAGGGTTTTGGGCGCAGCCGCGAGCCGCGAGGGTGGTGGCCGGCCGAGGATCTGCGGGAACGGGGAACGACGGCGGAGCAGAACGAAGCAGTGGAGGGCGACGGAGCAGCGCCGGCGAGCGACTGCGCGACGGCGAGTCGAGGGTCAGGTCGAGAGCTGCGAGACAGCAGCCGGGGTTTCATCCGCCCTCCTTCTTAAACTTTCATCCGCCCTCCTTCTTAAACTTTCATCCGCCCTCCTTCTTAAACTTTCATCCGCCCTCCTTCTTAAACTTTCATCCGCCCTCCTTCTTAAACTTTCATCCGCCCTCCTTCTTAAACTTTCATCCGCCCTCCTTCTTAAACTTTCATCCGCCCTCCTTCTTAAACTTTCATCCGCCCTCCTTCTTAAACTTTCATCCGCCCTCCTTCTTAAACTTTCATCCGCCCTCCTTCTTAAACTTTCATCCGCCCTCCTTCTTAAACTTTCATCCGCCCTCCTTCTTAAACTTTCATCCGCCCTCCTTCTTAAACTTTCATCCGCCCTCCTTCTTAAACTTTCATCCGCCAATCCGATTCTTCATCCCTTTCATCCCCTTTCACCCCCTCTCCATCCACAGCGGTTTTCATCCCTCTTTTCCCATCCATCACATGGATGATACTGTAAAAATGGGGTAGAATTAAATTACTTTGAGTTAATAGAGCCCAAGATAAAAATTATTTTAGAATTCCGATTGTGGATTTGAACTCCTAGGGGGAGTAATTACCTAGAGAGGAAGAAAAATTTAAGTTTCTACAGTTTTCAAAAACCATTAAAAAAAAATTATACCTAAACTTTGGAGGTAGATTGTGAGGGCAATTTTACTTGGATTTGAGTGAAATTTGCACCTACACTTTAGTATTTTTGCCACTTAATCCAATTGTAGTGTTGAATTGGCATTTTGGCACGTTATATCACCCATTTTAGCAATTTGCAATAGAGGATTTGTGTTTATTGAACACCGCGACTGGAGTACTCTATTACCTGTTTAGTTTTAGACATTGGAAGAACACTTTTAGTGTTTTTTTTTGCTTTTGAAAATTGCAATATGGAGCTATCCACTACAGGCGTGTGCTAGTGGCTTTGACCGTTTTTATTTATGCTTTTATGTTGTTTAGGAAGATGATCCAATTTTGATTGTTGGATTATGTTGATTGGTACCTTCTTAGTATGCGGACGATGTCCCGTTTTGTGTTGTTGAGTGGTGGATATACCGTGGAGGTGAGGTCAAGTTGATTCCCAACAAGACCTTTCTATATGTTTTGGACCTATGTAAGCTAGAATTTACCACCAATAGACCACATAGATTGGTGGTGATTGCAGATTAGGTTGCCCTTACCCTATAGATAGTTGCAGGTACCTGGTAGTTTGTTTATGGTGAGCATGAGGAGTTAGTACTACCACTACCCTTCACCAGACTATCCGGAGGGTCCTTCTGTTTCAGACCTTGGGCTAGGATCGGATACTGACGAGGCTTTTGAGCATGTTTTGACGTTGGATATCAATCATAGGCTTTGGATTTGGATGGTTGGTATGTTTGAAGACATGGCAGACAATCATTACCATGTTGTGCGAGACCGTTTCTCAGGACAGGTTAGGGACATCTCCCTACCCAATTGGACTCTCCAATCCACACATGGATGAACAAGAAGTGTCAGCAGACACCATTATTCAACGACTGGTATGCATTCGAGTTTCTGCCCCAGCATTTGGAGTTGGAGGCTCTTCAGACCTATGGATCATGGACTGCACAACACGTAGAGCAGTTGCACTAAGTGGAGGATTACTTATGCGATTGGATGGAATTAGTGACCGCTCTCAAAGAGAGTGTGTTTGGCCGAGTTTCTAATGTTACTGATCAACCAAAGACGGAAGAGGGAGCTTCCAGTGGTGAGCGGCTTGGCATGGAGGTCATGTCACGTTTGGCCCAAGCCACACGAGTGGCATTAGCGGAGGTTGGTCCTCCACTCGCATTCAATCATCCAACGCTTCTCTTGGCACATTTAGAGGCAGAGTACAGAGGATTTTGACGGGATCAGATGCGGCGCATTTAGAAATTTTGTCATGAGAAGGTGAATACTCCTTGCACCATGTATACTTGGTTGGCAGCAGAGGCTAGCAATGTATTTACACAATGTTAGCTTGCACATATTGACTTGTCCAAATTGGATAAGCGGATGGTAGATATGCTTTAAGCGCAATTCATCTTCCGCTATTATGGCAAAAAAACTTTGGCAAAAGCTTTTGCCGAGGTAGAAGAGCTAAACAGGGCTCTTGGTATGAGGGAGGCCACTGTCTTAGCTACAACCATGATGGACACTCTCAAGCCCAAGAAACTTGCTATCGCAACTGGCAGCTTGGCAAAGGCACAACCTGAGAGGGTTGTATATTGTTGGGCTTGTAGAGAAGCTGGCCATGCCAAAGAAGATCCAAAATGGTCTAAGAAAAAGGATGCAAGTGCGGCAAAGGCTAAGTCCCAAGACTGTGGCATCCAAATCTAAGGCTCCAAAGTCTGGCAACAAGGTTGGAGGCAAGGGAAAGAAGCCTTTGATATGTTCTCACTGTGGCAAATCTAGCCATAGCAAGGAGAGGTGCTTTATTCTTCATCCAAATAAATGCCCAGAATCTTCCGCTGCCGGATCTACAGTTGTTGGGCTAGATGAGGTGAAGACTCTTCAAGCTGAAATTGCGGAGCTCAAGAAGAAGATGAGCGCAATGGCCTCTTTGGGGCAAGGAGCAAATGCCCAGGCTCTAGTGAGGAGCTGTGGTTTCATCCTCTGCCATGGATGCCTACTTGTATGGCTCTTCAAGGCAAGTTGTGGTAGGGGTTGCCACTCGTGCTCATACCACCGCTAATACAATGGCACCTTCTTTGATTCCTCCCAATACTGGAGGGCGTCAGCGACACGTAGGCTTGCAAGATCACATTGGGCAGTCTCGGTTACTTCTATTTTCAGCATTGTTGATGTGACTGCTTCTAGTGCTACTCTTCCTCCACCCTCTGCTTCACAGAGTTCTCCCACTCAAGAGAATGCCGCACACACTTTGGCGTACAAGTTGTTGCAATTCCTTGTGTTTGCTGGAGTGAACTTCATGACACAGGATATTCAACCATCCAGTGTGTTTCATTTGGCGAAGAGTATGTTGGAAGGCAAAATTGCATATACCATCATTGGAAGTGTCGCAGGCAGTGACGGCTCCACCTACTAAGGAGGATTTGCTAGCCATGCAGGCCAAATTGGCGGCGGAGGCTATTTCTGCATTTGAAGCCAATGCCCCACCAACATCAATTGCACAGTCATCCGTAGTGGCTTACTTGGCCAACATTGCGTCCTGTTTTGCCCTAGAGGGACGCAATCTGCGTCTAGAGGTCATACATTTGATAAATGACAACGGAGTTATGTTGGTTGGTCATACCAATGGCAACTCTAGACGAGCTACTTCTTTGCAAGTTACGCTAGATTTCGAGGCTCAAGCACTCATGATTGGCAAACAGCTAGCCCAAGATTTAGGTTTAGAGGCTATTAACCTTGAGCCTTGCTCTTTCACCATTATCACATTAGTTGGAGGTACGGAGAAGGTCATGGGTTATACACGATATCCATTATAGTTGATGTTTGGTGTAGGATCAAGTCCATTGTTCTCCCATGTATCTCTCTAGTATATTGTAACTAGTGCCATCAACTACGACATTTTGGTGGGCTAGCAAGCACTATATCCACTCGATTTTGGCATGGATAATTGGACAGAGGAGGCATGGATTAGGCCAGGGTGGTCTGCCGCCGATGGCAGCAAAGAGCTCATTCCTGTTACCTTTGCAACTAGCATAGTGACTTCTATAGCAGAGGCTATGTTTAGATGCACTGTTTTGGCATCTGATTTGCCATGCGGTTCCGTACTTTTGGATGAGACATGCATTTATGTTAGCACTTGAGGAATCACGTGAGCATGCACCAATGGAGATCCATGTACGCCATTGCAAAGATCCATTTCTACCGTAGTGAACTAAGTTGGAACTTACTTGTCATAGTAGAGAGATTGTGGTTGCTCTTGATGCTCCTCCATCCCTTTCAGATTCTTCCACGCTGTTATTGGTCTTTAGTGTTCAGTGGGTGCCATTAGACAATGACATTACCCTTGTCAAGCTTTTGTTGACATTAGTATAGGATTGGCAGCTATGTTAGAGGCTGGGGAAAGGTGCGGTGATACATTCATGTCGACAGTGGCTTTGCAGCCAACCGTGCCGCTCACCACCACATACATTGTTTATTGGCGTTGTATCTTGAACAGCTTCCACCTTTTGCTATCCATGGATGTTTTGGCAAGTTACCACGGGATGTCACACTCATTGGTGAAAATGATCTCCAGCGACTAGGCCACGTGGATCTAGTGATTGCCAAATGGTCTTGCCGAGGCTATTCACGAGCTAGCAGCGGACTTTGATTAGATGATTTGCAGTCATCACTCTTTGCAAATCTACTTAAGCTCATCCAGTGTGGGTTACCCACAAATCTCTACCATCCGGGTACATTTTTGAGAATGTACCTCTATTGGGTGACACACGATTGAAGGTGCGTGAAGATGGTGCATACATCCATCACCTTCTCGGTCCTTCTACATTTGTTGATGCCGCCAAATTGGGCTCATACGCCCATCGGCCACAATGGATTTGGACCAACTTGGCCTCTCGGTGATACTCACCTCTGCACTAGCTCAAGTGCGACGACCCACTCACCGCAAGGTCGATGACATTTTGGATGATCCATCGTGTTTCCACAAAGGTCACCAAAGATGATGAGCCACCATTAGCCTTGATGAACCGCGTAGGCTTTCCTTGGGGGACATTACCCACATTGATGTGTTACTCAACATCCTTTGCTTTTCGTTCAAGCGGTGGTGGAGGCATGATTTGGAATAGTACTTCTCACATTTATAACAAGTCTTTAGCCAGCGAGCGAGAGCGGGCAATGGGCTTTTTGACTAGTACCACCGCCGCACTAGATCTTTGTGAGGGTCAGCGCCGTTGCTTATCGGGTTAGGCTATTGACCTCAACACCCTTGTTTGGGTTTCTAGCCTCTGCTTTGTCATTCAGCGTCATCAACATAACCATCCACATGTGTTGGAGGCAAACTTTGATGGTCAAGGGATAGTGGTGCCACATCCCACCGAGGTTGAAAAGGCGGAGCTTCTTTTTCATTTCGAGAGGCTTACATAAGTAGAGCTTTGAGCTCAATATGTCTTTGCTGCTTTTGTCAATGATTTTAGACAAGAAAATGCTCAAGACTTATTTTCGCGATTCCAGCACTACAACACGGGGTTTTCTATGGATCCCATGAGTGAGGAGTCTAGGGCATGAGCGTCCTCTCTGCTACCAAGTAGCAATCATTAGCCGTGCCGGTATGCAGTGGTTCTCCAACGGTGGAGAAGGAAACTATAGAGTTTGATGATTGGGCTTTATATTTAGGGCCACATCTTACTAATACCGAAGTACAAAGGGTATAAGCGTTTATACATTTGTATCGCAGTTGTTTTGCCTTCAGCTTCTATAATTTGGAGGGTTACAATAGCATACCGATTTACATTCAGTTGGAGGATGACCACCCTATCTTTCAATTACCGTACAAGCTCAGTGTTTCAGAAAAAGTTGAAGTTCAGACTCGATGTGAGGAGTTGTTGGCCGCTAGCTTGATTGAGCTCTCCAACAACAAGTATGCTTTTGTCACAATTATGCCTTTGAAGAAGGACATCTTTGGCAATTGGACGGAAAAACGGATGTGTGGGGATTCTCGACCGGTCAATTGCAAGACCAAATCAGACTGATATCCTATGCCCACGCCAAAGGAGTTATTTGATGCAGTGGGACATGCTAGAATACTAAGTAATTTGGATTTGCGCTCTGGGTATCACCAGTTACCATTGATGGTGGATGATCGGGTGAAGACAACATTTGGGGAGTTAATCAGGATGGGAGAGATCAGCTTTATCATTGGAAGTTTCTCCTATTTGGACTCAAGAACGCACCCGCCGAGTTTTAGAGGATGATGGACCGAGTGTTGACCGGTCTTTTATTTGTTCATTGTTACATTTATGATGTTGTTGTCTTTAGTAGCAGCCCTCAAGAACATGTGAAGCATCTTCAGGCGGTATATGACATATTACATCAATGGATATTGCGCTTGCACCATAGCAAGTGCAACTTATTCCATGACCGATTACCATATTTGGGGCACATGATTGTCCTAGGAGGTCTTGGTGTGTAGCAGGCCAAGGTGGATGCGCCGCAGAAGATTCCAACCCCAACTAATGTGTTGCGGTTTTGAGCTTTTCTTGGCTTGGTGAATTACTATCGCTAGTTTATCAAGAACTTTAACTTGATTGCTAAACCGTTGATGATTCTCACGGGGAAGGATCAACCATGGACATGGGGACCAAAGCAACAGCAAGCCATTGCTACTTTAAAACTAAAGTTTGGTTTAGCGCATGTAGTTTAACGCCCAAATGCTATGCGGTCTTTCCAATTGCACATAGATTGGAGTGCTGTAAGACTGGGAGCCGTATTGACACAAAAAGATGAAGAAAAATGTGAGTATGTTGTAACTTTTGCTTACAAAAGCAACAACAATGCAAAGTCCAATTATTCATCTTATGAGGGAGAGGCTTTTGCAACAGTTTGGGCCATTGCGTACTTCCGACCTTATTTGTATGGGCAACAATTCACTTTAGAGACTGACCACCAGCCTTTGAAGTGGCTCATGGAGTCTGACAAGGTTATTGGCAAGCTCGCTAGGTGGACTTTGTTGCTCCAAGAGTATGATTTTGATATTGTATACCGAGCCAACATCATGAACTTGGTTGTAGATGGTCTTTCTTGCAATCCAAATTCTTCAGAGGAAGATTTGACTGGTGTTAGGTGGCATAGGGACTGTGACAAAGAATTAGTTCTAGAGTGGCATATAGCCGCCTACTTCACTTTGATCTCTGGATCAGCATCTTTGCTGTCATACCAAGCAACTGATGAGGAGCCAGACAAGGCTCAAGTTGTTAGCAATGTGTGGGAAGATTTACCAGTCTTGCACAATCTACAACATGGGGCACTTCCACCAACTCTTTCAATTATGGAACAGGATCAAATTGGACACCGGATGGCAAGGTTCCGTTGGGAGAATGGCCTTCTATTTCAGTTGTGGCCAAATGGGATTAGGCGCATAGTTTCTAGGCTAGATTAGAGGGCTTCATTGGTACGGCAAGTACACAAAGACTTTGGACATTTTGATGTGCGACATACTCATTCCATGTTGCGCAACCAATATTGGTGAACCGGTATGTATCAGCAAGTCACCACATATGTTGCACGGTGTGAAGTGTGTGATTGAATTAGATCCAGCTTCAACACTCTGTCACTACAATTACAACCTTTATCCATCATGGGATTAGGCTACCATTGGTCCTTGGATTTTGCCGGACTATTTGTTGTTACACCTCAAGGAGCCAAGTATGTGTTGGTGATGGTGGAGCACTTTAGCAAGTGGATTGAGCTTGTGGCGCTACCGCAAAACTTTTCAGAGTTGGCGGCCATGGCATTCCTAAACCGAGTATTGGCTCAATTTAGAGCCCCAGTTGAGGTGTTGACAGACAAGAGACGTGAGTTCCTTGGGTGTTTTGAAGCTTTGTGCACCAAAGCTTTGATTGACCACTGTACCACTTCTCGAGATCATCCAGAAGCAGGTTGGCAGAGCGTGTGGTTCAGATGGTCAAGCGCGGCCTATGAAAGTATAGATTACTTCAAGGCGGCCACCATAACTGGGACTTGATGATACCATGGATTGCTATGGGATACAGATTTAACAGACAAGCTTCATTGGCTGCTTTCAATCCATATTAGTTGTTATACGGACGTGAGCCAATTTTATCCAATTCTCTAAGGGAGAAGTTGGTTCCAGTGGTGGATTTGGACAATCCAAAAGATGTAGGCTCGCTGTTTACGTGACCAAGCAAAGTTCTTCAAACGAACCATGCCAATGGTCATGAAGAATCTATTTATTGCTCAGCATCGTGACACATTGCGGTATGCACATATTCGTAGTGGAGCCTATAGGCCTCAACTACGACATTTTACCACAGGAGATTATGTTATTTTCAGTGCAAGGCGCCCACAACATTGGACGTCAAGGTCAAGCGCACCATTCTTCATGTGAAGAATGTGTTGCCCAATAGTATCTTGTTGTTAAAAGGCAAAGATGGCAGGGAGCGTTGGGAGCACTTCAAGAATTGTGCCCCATGTCATTTACCTATTGACAATTCAGTTCACTTTGAGTTGGCCATTGTGCCTGAGGGCCTCCCATGTTTTGTATGCGATGAGAAGAAAGATGCGGCTACCATGTTATTATGTGACCGTTGCCAACGTGGATGGCATATGGCTTGCTTGACGCCACCTCTTTCTATACTACCATCTAGTGATTGGACTTGCCATCGGTGTTGTAGGTCTTCAAATTCCGTTTCACCTAGTAGAGCTACTTGATTTCTTCATGCATTTGTTGTGGTATGGTGCTCTGCCATCCGACTGGAGTTCTTCATTCCGTTTCAGGTATAGACAAACTAAAGATTAACCATGAGATTGACAACAAAAATGTCAAAGGCAATGAAAGATGGGGCTGACATTGCACCCCACCTACCTTCTTTTAGTTATTTCTCCATTCGTTTATTGATTCAGTTGAGGACCACTTCTTCAGTTGGATGCATACACTAGTTGCAACAGCATCATCATGGCAATAGTCTTTTTGATGTTCTGGGTTCCTAGCCAGATAGAGGGCCTCTTTATCCGCTAAAGGGGGCACTTGAGGCTGTATTGTACATACTGATAGTTCAGCTTGTTTTTTTGTTTTATGGTAGGATTGGGACTCTCGATTTATTTTGTTTAGCAATCTTGTTTTACCCGACAGTTGTCACGGGACGTGGCATTGAGGACCTCTCTGCATCTTGGTTTTTTGTGTAGACATTCATCCAACAGATGAATTTCATCCGTTAGAGTTTGTATGTGTGTATGTAATGCACACAAGTATTTGACTTGACTATTTTTGTCAAGTCAAGCTTTGTGAGTGAGTTTAGAGTTTTTAGTGATTGTCTTTACTTGTAAGTGATGTGTTTTCATTAGTAAAACTTTCTATTTCTTTATCATTTTGCACTTGTTGATTCTCCTTTGGTGGTGTGCAAGATGCTTGACTTCTACTTACTCTCTTAAAGCTGTATTGTATACACTGATAGTTCAATTTGTTTTTTGTTTTATGGTAGGATTGGGACTCTCGATTTGTTTTGTTTAGCAATCTTGCTTTACCCGACACATTATTGTATTAGTATGTGTCTTTATTGAAGGAGTGGGTATACAATGAGCTAGTTGTAGTGGATGAAAAGTCTAAGACGTGACTGTTGATGGATGTTGGATGATTTTGGCTTTCCGGCTTAAGATTCGAACAAGCTGAATTTGGAAAATTTGAATTCAGATTTGGATTTAAAAACCTTGTTTTAGTCTAGAAACTTAAAAAAGATTGCAAATGAACAATGCACAATGGAAAAGCTTAGAACAAAATATTCATTAAATTGGCAAAAACAAAGGTACCATTTTGTACTCCACCTCAATCCAAAATAGTTACCTCAAACCAGATTCAAAAGTATCAAATTTAATCTAAGCCACTGATATTTTTTCCCTCACAAATTCCTCCTCTCAGGTGAGGACATGTGTACCAAAAAAACATTGGTGCTCGGTTAGGGGCTTGCTTTGGGGTAATCACCCCAAACCTTCAAAAGTCCCAAAATGACCATTTTGTCCCAATTTAACAAATATCCTATTCTAGCTAGGGAACAAATTATTACTTTTCCCTTTTTTGTAAAAGAAGCTATGCTTTTTCATTGGGATTTGTTCAATTGTAATCTCTTTCAAAGTTCTAGACTAAAGCAAGGTTTTTAAATCCAAATTTGAATTCAAACTTTCCAAATTCAACTTGTTGATGGTAAATATTTAAAACTTACCCCCCAGTCGTAAACTGCTCTGCCTCTAAATAATGTAGGACTTAGTGGTGAGATACTATAGTGGATTTAGCAAAAAACATGGTGGATTTAGTAATTCCCTTTACTTAAGAGTTTATTTTTCCACCTTATAAGGAAAATAGCCTAGGAAAAATTGAAATCTCCAAAGCCGTATAAGTAATTATACAGTGCCCTAAACTAGAACATTTTATCAAATTACATAATTATAGAGGCCCTTTTATTTTTGCCTATGAGGTAAACAGTCCCCTAAATATTACCCCCTTGCTGCACGTGGGGTATCCAAACATACTTAGAGTGATCTACCTGAGCCAAATTTTCATTTCTTGAAAACTTTATGTTTATTTAGTTTTTTCATTGATTTTGAGCTCAAGATTGATTCTCCCTCACAAAAATCTTGACTAACCACTCATGGTCACCATTTTATGCTCACAAAATAGCGTTGTCCGCTTCCTAGCTTAACCTTATCTCAAGTGTTTTTTCAACGTTTTTCAATTGCATATAAGAGGTTACAGCTCTCGAACATAGGGCATGGAAAACAAATAGACAAACTACCGTGGAGCTCTATTTTAAAGCTGTTGCACAAATTTGGTAGCAACAAATGAAAGAGACTAAGAATTCAGGTTACATCAGGAGAGACAATTGTGGAATGAATTTCAAGAATTACAGTACAAAAAACTTCCAAGCTTTTGAAGACCGAGCATTCCTGCGGAGTGAGGAAAACCTAGAGGAGAAACGCAATTGTGAGGGACAGAGACGAAGAGATAGAGGCAATGTGAATGAAAAACGAGAGATAGAGGTTTGTTGACAAAATCTAGTCATTTGGAGACTGCCATTGTTCACTTAACCCTTAAACGACCAAGCAACCATAGCACATAGTATGTACGTTGCTATATGATTGGCATTTGCTACTAACAAAGAGTTTTAATTTGGGATCTTGACTACCTCACTAGAACAGTATTGATCTTTATTCTAACTTCTTTGTTGATCTCAAATGTAGTAAAGGTGTAGATGCATTCCAAATACAAGAAAAATAAATCGTATTATATTGCTTACTACAAGTTGCTGAGACGTCTAAGGGTAAGGTTTAAGGGCTAATTCACATTATTGCGGACTAAGTCAAGGGGTCCTGGGATTCAAAGCCTAAGAAAATGGGCTGAAAATGGGCAATAAATGTTGAAACGGATGTCCTCAACCATAATTTGGGTCTCCATTTTTGCTAAATCCAAATTCCTCTTCAAGAGGCTTTGTTTTGGATGATAAGATGCTGCCATGTGTAAGCGATTTGGTGGACGATGAAATTTGGACTTTATCGTCTAATGTGAAGGGTTGAAAGGCCAAAATTTTAATTTCTTGCAATCCAATTGGTGGAATTGACAGCCTCTCAACCTTTTGCCATAGTGTGAAGCAACCCTAAGAAGTGGGACCCCAAAAATATGCATGAGAGAAAAGCCTTCCAGATGGAGCTGGAGATGGGAATTGATATTGTGTATCACACCCTTCCAATTACTATACCACACCCCGGGGTAATTTTTAGATTTCTACCATCAAAAAGTTGAATTTGAAAATTTTGAATTCAGATTTGGACTTAGAGACCATGGTATTGTCTAGAACCATAAAAAAAAGTTGCAGTTCAACAACACCCAATGAAAAAGTTTAGTTAGGGAAAAAATTGTTAATTTTACTTTTGTTTATAAAAAAAGATAAGCTTTTTCATTGGGTGTTGTTGAATTGCAACTTTTTTTATGGTCCTAAACAATATTATGGTCTCTAAGTCCAAATTTGAATTCAAAATTCTCAAACTCAAATTTTTAATGGTAAATATCTAAAATTTACCATGGGGTGTGGTACAGTAGTTCAAAGGGTGTGGTTCACATATTAATGCCCTTAAAAAATATCCAAAACTATTCAAAAGTCTATAGAATTTGGATTTTATAATTGCAAGGTTTTAATTCCGTAACTTTTCACGATTTCATGTTATTTGACGCTATCAAACTATAGAGGCTATTTTCACAAAATAAGTTTCTTTTTACAAAAAAACTAGCACTAAATAATAATTGTTAATGAACCCAACCTTTGTTTGCAACAATCCTTTTGAGATTTGCGAATTTCAATGAAAATTTATAAACAAAATTAAAAAGATGGAAATAAACAATTTTTTAAAAATTTCTAAACACCTTCTTTGATTTTAGCTTACAACTTTTGATAAAAAGATTGAAATCCAAAAAAAATTGTTGGAGGTGAAAGTAAAATACATTTACCAACTTTTCTTAATTCTAAGTTTTTTGAAAAAAAATCCTTTAATGGACTGAAATAGCCTCCAAAGTCTACTGGGTTACTAAAAACATGAATATTTAATGTACAAATAGAATCATGATTATGTTGTATGTATGTGTGTTTGCACATTCTCTAGTGGTTTTCGGGAATGTGGTAGAGTTGTGAAGTGTGAGCCTAGAGGTGGGGGGTTCAAACCCCACTGCTGGCAGCCCTATCCAGCGGTTTGGGTAGCTGCTTGGGGGTTGGGGTAGCTGCCCGACGATTTGGGCAATTGCCCGGCCCCTAAAAAAGTTCACTTTTTCATAAAATAAAATAAAATTCTATGAAAAAAAAAATTTAAAATTGAAAAAAAGTAGAATTGAACAACATAAAATACATGAAAAGTAACAGAAAATCAACAGAAAATTAACAAAAAACTGCAAATAATCAACAGAAAATCAACAGAAAAGTACCCAAATCAACTTAACCAAATCCACAAAAAAAATCAACAGTTTTTGGTTGAAATTCTGTTGATTTTATGTTGAATTTTCTACTAGTGTAGATAGATAGATAGATAACAATTCATCCTTTCCGTTGTACCAACTAGGTCGTGCCTTCCATGGCCAGATGGCCCCCATGCTATCCTCCCATGCCATCTCCTCATGCAACCTTGGTTAAACTTGTACTCTATTTGTATTTAACTTTAGTGAAACTTGTACTGTACTCTATTTTTGCACAAACCTTGTCTTTAGCCAATTAAGTGGAAAACTATGGCTTTGGATAAAATTGGACATCGCATTTAATTATATAGATAGGCTAGTTGGTAAATCCATCTTGCTAAGCTAAAATGAGTAGTGGTCACTCCATATAGATAGGTTGAGATTTGTATCTAAAAAAATCCATTTAACATAACTTAAATTTGTATAGTTTTTTTCTTTTAGCGTCTATTTAGTATAGACTTATTTAGCATCCATTTAGCATAGACCCATTTAACATCCATTTAGCATAGACCCATTTAATATCCATTTAGCATAGGTAAATTCAATTTGTATCCATTTAGCATAAGTAAATCCATTTAGCATTTATTTAGCATACAAAAATCCATTGAGTGTCCATTTAACATCAGTTTAGCATCCATTTAGCATCCACTTAGCATCCAAGTAACATCCAATTAGCATCCAATTAGCATCCAATTAGCATCCACTTAGCATCTATTTAACATCTATTTAGCATAGGTAACTTCATGTAGTATTTACTTTGCATATGTTGAGATTCATATAAAAAAAATCCATTTATGACTTTTGCACTTTAATCTTTGTCCAAACTTGTACTCTACTCTATGTTTAACTTTTTCAACTTTGGTCAAAGTCTTATCCTACTCTGTTTTTAGGTGGAAATCAAACTAAAAATGGATTCATCAAACCGACACACACACACGCATCCCATTTTTTGTATAATGAAGACTATTTAATAAACCCATTTAGCTAAGCTAAATGATTAATGGTGACTCTAATTAATATAAGTTAGGGTTTGTATTAAAAAAAATCCATTCAACATAGGTTAAAAATTAATTAAAAAAAATCCATTTAGCATCCATTTAGCATTCATTTAGCATAGTGTTGAGATTATATTAAAAAATCCACTTATAAATTTTGCACTCCTACTTTTGTCCAAATTTTACTTTTGTTCAAACTTGTAATCTACTATATGTTTAATTCTCTTTGCTTTAGTTAAACTCTTGCTCTACCCGATTTTTAGGTGGAAGTGAACTAAAAATGGATTCATCAAACCGGCACACACATGCACATACGCCATTATTTTATAGATAGACAAGTTTGTAAACCCATTTTGCTATCGCAACATGAGTTCATGAACTTGTTCCATTTATAGCTTTTGCACTTTTTCTTTTGTCCAAACTTGTACTTGACTCTATTTTAAATTTTTCTACTTGGATCAAACCAATCCTCGACTACTACTTTTAGGCAGAAAGCGAGCTAAACACGGATTCATCAAACTGACACATACGCGCACACACATGCACACACGCACACACGCACCCAATTCTTTTGTATAGACTAGTTGGTAAATCCATTTAGCAAAACTAAATGAGTAATGGTGACTCCATTTAGCATAGGTTGAGATCCATATTAAAAGAATTCTATAAGCTAAATTAATAGTGACTCCATTTAACATATATTGAGATTTGTATTCAAATCCATTTAGCATCTATTGTATAGCATAGGTAAATCCATGTAACATCCATTTACCATAGGTAAATCCATTTGGCATCCAATTAGCATAGGAAATCCATTCAACATCCATTTTGCGTAAGTAAATCCATTAAGCATCCATTTAGCATAGGTTAAGGTTTATGTAGAAATAAAGTTCCATTTAGCATCCATTTAGCATAGTTTGAGATTTATATTTAAGAAATCCAAAAAAAATCTATTTAGCATCCATTTAGCATCCATCCATTTATCATCCATCCATTTATCATCCGTCCATTTGGCATCCATCCATTTAGCATCCATTTAGTTTTACTTTGTCCAAGTTTTACTTTGGTTAAACATTTACTCTATTGTATTTTTAAATATTTTTACTTTGGTCAAACTCTTTTTCTACTCTATTTTTAAGTGGAAAGCAAACTAAAAATGGATTCAAACTCTTTCTCTACTCTACTTTTAGGTGGAAAACCAACTAAAAATGGATTCATCAAACTGACACACACACGCATACAGCCACCCACGCACGCACACACCCAATTCTTTTGTATAATTAGATTAAAATTAGATAGATAGATAGATAACAATGTACCTCCATTATAATTATCATCCAATATACCTCCAATAGATTTATCATCCAAGTGGAGTTGTTTAACTACAATGCACAAATTTATCATTTGAAGACATCCATTTCCATGGCACTAATTGCACTCCAATACATTTATCATCCAAGCAAAGTTGTCTAACTCTAGCATCCAAATCCATTGTTCAAAGATACCAACCCATAGGCCATCTTTACTGATTCACTAAATTCACATTTTATCATGAATAAACTCATCCATCAATCATTCATCTATCATGGGTTGTTATCCCTTATTCAAATTTCATCATTAATTAATTAATTCATCTATCATTCATCCATCATTCATCCATCATTCATCCATCATTCATCCATCATTCATCCATCATTCATCCATCATTCATCCAATGTTGGTTGTGACACAATTTAGAAAACCCAACTAGCAAGGTGAGTTTATGTGCCAAAACTAACTAACACAAGATCATTTTTGTTGTTCAAAGGGTTTATTATGACCTTCCTATCAAGAGTGGATTTATAATAACAAAATTTTTAAAGGTTAGAGCAATTGAAACCTAATAGCTACGGTCACGTATTGAATGAAAATTGAACTAAAACGTTTCATTAAATGATGACATTGACTTAACTTGGTGCACAATCTTTTATTAATAAACTACCTTAAGTGTACTTTGATTTATGGAAATACTTATGTTTTCACAAATAAACTTACAAATAAAACGGTATATCTATATTGCATTTGTGTATTTTTTGTTTTTGTTTTCTACAATAAATCTAAAAAATCAAGCAATTCATCAAAATATTATAAAAGTAAATGATGAAAAATGAATATATTCTATGAAGTTGGATAGTTTGTATCAATACTTTTAAATAAAATTGTTACTTACTATTTTGGATAAACATACAGTTGTGAATGTGCATTGAAAAACTGATCATCCGTATTTTGCATTTGATTTTGATTTTGGAACTTAAAAGGAAAAAAGGAAATTGAAGGAAAATGGGGCAAGGGTTTGAAAACAATTTCAAGAAGAATAGAGGGATGGATAATAGAAAGAAGAAATTGCGTAAGGTTGTGAATTAGGCTAGGACAAGTCAATACCAATCAATGCTAGAGTGAAAACGGCTAGGGCCTCTTTACACTAGTGACCAAGGCCAGTGATCAAAGCAATTTTGTAATTTGATTGGAGGAGGAAAGCTGGCCAATCTAAGTCCACTTTACATTAGTTTAAAAAAGGAAAATGACCAAGGGCTAAAATGGATGAGAAAATGACATGGAATCCTACATGTCATGAAGTGGATAATATTTCATGGTCACCTATGTTTTTAATAGAGACACTCTCAAAAGGTTTTCTAACCAGATTTTTAGGGTGACTAAGCCATCCCAAATTTTTGGGTAATGGCACAATCGAGGTATCCAAAAAGGACTGCTTAACTTTGATTTGGCCATACCCATGATACTTCTTCTATTTATTACATCTTATGAGATAGTGCTATGCTCTCAAATTTTTGACAAGAAGTTGCTTATACTTGTATATTAATAGAAAAAAAAATACACTTTTTCTATTGATGACTATCATTATGTCCAAATGAGCAATTTTGTGAGAAGTTCCAGAACTGTCTCATTTCATCAAAATGATGTAAAGGACTCATCCAGACTACAAATTTGATCAGTAGGAATTAGATTAATGCATTTATAGTTGTGCAAGCTTCTATGGTTCATGGATTTAAAGTGTATTAGTCCATATAGTATTAAAATTAGTTGTTGTGAATTCTTTTAGGAACAGTTTCATGCGAGTTTTTCCACGTCCAATAATGAACATTAAAAATTTGCAAATTTTTCATTAAATTGAGAATTTGTGAACATTTTGAGCATTAGCTAGGTTTAAGTTGACCAACCTAAACCAAGTTCTAGGGTTAAGATGAAGTACAACTTGGGAATCTAGTTTTCTCAACTTAATGAATATGGCATTAAGTCAAAAAAAAAAGTCTAGATTAGGACATTTGGGTTCTAATCACTTTTATGGTGTGAAAAAAATTAAAAAAATAAATAAATAAATAAATAAATAAATCCTTTTGATGGAATGAACATTTTTTAAATGAATGTCTTAACGTAAGAAAAGCTTAAGAATTTTTTTCATCACTTGCAAGTTCAAATTTTTCCCTAAAAAAAAATAATGCGGGCTCACTAGTGCAAGTGAGGTAAAAGTCCTGTTTGAAGGTCCAGTAGGCTCTTTCAGAGGTACCCTGATTGTGCCATCACCTTTTTGATTGGTCTACTTTTGTCAAGCTTTAATGCTATCTACTATTGAGAATGCTATTTTACTAATGTTTAACTACTGTGAGCATATTTTTAACTGCTAGGAACACAATTTTTATTGCTGCAATATTGTTTTACAACAAAAAATGTATTTTGGTTTCAGTAAATTTAATTCTACCACAATAATGAAACTTTATTGAAGTGTTTATTGTAAGAAGTGAATTATTTTTAACATCATCTTTTCTTACATCTATTTCCATTGTAAAAACACACCAAATTAGATCCGTTGTAAAAACTCATTTAAACAACTACATGAGTATTTAGAATTTACTTTGTATTTTTCACTATGGACTATTGACTAAAGTTTTAATAGTAAAATTTTGTAATCTTCTTGTTAACTGGTCTACTCCTTATCTCTTGGCATTCAAATTCTTAAAATTTTATTAAGAGATGAGAAGAAAAGAGAGAGGAGAGGGTAAAAAGAGAAAATAAGAAAAACTATAGAATAAACAACAAATCTTCAAGAAACCCATCTAAATGCACTTTACACTATCAAAAATGACCAATGGATGAGAAGGTCACTAGTATTGACCAAGAGCAGCCATGACCAATAGATAAACATGGACCGGCTGTTGGTCACTAGTGTAATGAGGCCCTACTGACAGCTGGGAATTCGATGCCTCGAGGCGGGTGTTGACGTTGACGAGCATATTATATGATGATGCTCCGCTTCTGCTTCTGGCCCACCCGACTGCGAGGGACTGTCTAATCGTCTCGTCTATTTTGTGCCTATCGTCGTCCACTTCCACGTACGTGACTAGCTGTTTGCTGAAGTGACAGACCAGAATAATTACTTCCGATGGCTGACATACAACCCATGTCCATGATGACTTGTGCCCGAGAGATGTCTACACTCTACATATCGCCATAGTAGCCTTCGTGGAGGAAACAACAACAGAATATTCTTCGTGGAGGAAACAACAGAATAGTCTTCGTGGGGGAACAACAGAATAAACTTCGTGGCGGAAACAACAGAATAAAGTTCGCCGGGGACACAACAGACGGGAGTATGTGACTGAGGTCCCTTCTTTCTGTTCCCGCAAGGCAAGCTTGAACGATCGGCATTGCAGCAATTCCGATCAGCTGGTGTGGAAATTAAGTCTAGCCTGAGAGAGACAATGGAAGCAGCGGCAGCAGCTGGAGCGGCGACCATGCGGCAGGTGCAATACTCCAAGTACCACGGCGGCAGCCAGGCTCTCGAGGTGAGCTGCTTAACCCTTACTATCTTCAGTCTGTGATATATGTACACGCCGCTTTTCATCTGCTTTTTTGTGGGAATCATGAGCATATTAATTAGTGCCCGGATTAGTCTTGTCGTTTGGGTTCGAATTTTAGTGTCACGTAAAGGAGGAGCAATCATGCAGTAGGGTTGCATTGCGCCGTGCTTTTCAGAAAAAAGTAACTATTAACTTCCGCCTTGTTCATATGTGAAGCTGAAGATTTGGCAAACGTGTATGTGTGTGTGTGTGTTCATGACAACTTTCGATGCTGAATCGTATGTGTTGATTGCTTGCTGGGGTGGCAGTTCGTGGAAGTGCCGATTCCGAAACCCGGCAAGGGGGAGCTGCTGGTGAAGGTGGAGGCCGTGAGCGTCAACCCGGTGGACTGGCGCATCCAGGAAGGCATAGCCAGGCCCCTCCTCCCTCTTCGCTTCCCTTCCGTCCCAGGGACCGACATTGCGTGAGAGGTCGTTTCGTTGGGGCCAGCTGTCGCGGGGTTTTACCCCGGCAACAAGGTCGTCGCGTTCCTCCAGATTCCGGTAATCGGCTGTCAACCCGTCTATGAATGATTAATCAAGCCAACCCCGCTCATGGCCCATGCATGCGCATAGAGATGGCTTAATTCCAGTGCAGCCGTGAACGCAAAAGCGAAGTTACTTACTTACTTACGTACGTGCTAACTGGCAGGTAGTTCATTTTTGCAAAGTATGCAACATTGTCAGTTCATCTGACGTCGATTTTGGTTTCCGTGTGAACAGAAGGGGGGCGCTTTCGCGGAGTACGCAATCGCATCGGCAGCGAGAACAGTGGTCCGTCCTGCGGAGATATCTGCCGCCGATGGCGCAAGTGCCGTGGTGGCGGGATACACGGCATTACAAAGCATGCGGCAGGCAGGCATCAAGGGATTCGCAGGAGGCAGCGAGCACCTCAACGTGCTCATCCCCGGTGCCTCTGGGGGCGTCGGCGTCGTGTTACTGCAGCTGGTGAAGCTGGCAGGCGTTCATGCGACGGTAATGTGCGGAGAGCGCAACATGGAGCTCATGCGGAGCCTGAAAGCGGACGAAGTGCTGGACTACCGAACCAAAGCAGGCGCGGACTACGCTAGCCCGTCGGGCAGAAAGTACCACATCGTGCTCAACTGCGCGCACTTCGTGCCGGCGGCGCAATTCGCCAAGCAGATGCACCGGAACGGAAAAGTAATCGACATGACGCCGTCGGTGGTGGGCATCCTGGACATAATGTGGACCAAAGTGCGCAAAGCCTTGGCGATGGGCCATGGGGTGCACTCGGAGAATTTCTATCTGGGGGACACCTTGGAGGATCTGGAGACGATGATGCAGCTGATGAGCGCTGGCAAGGTGAAGGCGGTGGTGGATTCCAGCTTCCCCTTGAGCCGCGCGGGGGCTGCGTGGGACCGCAGCATGGGGCGCCATTCTTCGGGCAAAATCCTCGTCTGCCCAAACTCCTCCGAAACTGCAGCAGCTGCCCTGCATCCACGGAATGCGTCGGCGTCTCCTGATCAGAAATGAGATCTCTCGACTGCTCGCTCACTGCGATTGTACTCCACGATGCATCTCCTTGCAAAGGTCGGCGCCGTGGCAGCATATTCTTCCAGCATAAATTATCAGTAGTAAGTTAGTACTACTAGTAGTACTAGTATTATGTCAACTTATCGGTTAAACTCGACGGAATCCTGTCCAGAATCACCTGAACGCACCATCCCGGTGGATGAGGAGGATCTTCGAGGACGTGAACAGGGCATTCCTCAGTACATCACTACAACACAAAATTTTGTATTGTAATGGAATTGCAACAGCTTTGTATTATTTTCACAATGTTTTACAATTGTTCTATTGTTAATTTTGCAGCGTCAATATACCACAAGATTTACAATATATTTACATATTATTTTCTAATGATATTTGCAATTAATTTTCGTTACACTTTTGAAATAATTTTGCAATTATATATTAATAGGTGTGCAAAAGTTTAGAAAGTTAGTAGCATGGATTTAGTGTCCAAGACTTCTGCAATTATTCAAAACACCATATTCGTTAAATTGGGAAAAGCAGTACATTTTGCGACTTTGAGGTGATCATCTCAAATCGAGCTCACAATGTTTTTTTGGTACGTGTGCCCTCACCTGAGAGGAGGAATTTGCAAGGGAAAAAATCTTAGTGTCTCAAATTGAATCTGATCCCTTTGAATTTAGTTTAAGGTAATTTTTTGTGTTTAACCCCTAAAGGACCGTTGGCCCTTTTGGGGGACAAATGAGATTTTGGACATGTACTTATGGCTACTAAATCTGATACCTTTGAATCTAGTTTAAGGTAACTATTTGGGTTTAACCCCTAAAGGACCATTGGCCTTTTGGGGGGACACATGAGATTTTGGGCGTGTACATATGGTTGAATTGCTTTGTGTGATTTTTTGAAACTTTTATGGATGATCGGGAAAACCACACCTACCCGCAAACTAAAACTTCTCATAACTTTCATCTCATCAAACAAAATTGAATGATTCAAAGCTCCCCATGTCTACATAAGTCTAAAGAACCTATTTCAGATTTTTATTTGAAAAAAATGCAATTTTTAAAGAATTTTTTGGGCCGCCCAAGTCCCATGATGTTTTCCATAAATTCATTTTTAGCTTCTTCAATAAATGTCAGAATGAAGAAAAATTTAGATGCCCACATAGATCCTTGAATTTCCCATCATCCATAAAAGTTTCAAAAAATCACACAAAGCAATTTAGCCATAGGTACATGCTTGAAATCCCATTTGTCCCCCAAAGGGACAATGGTCTTTTAGGGGTTAACCCTTAAAAGTCCGTAGGGCATAGTATATATGCTAACGTATAATTGTCATTTGCTACCAGTAAGAAAATTTAACTTGGGATCTCAAGTAGCTTTCTAGAACTGCATTGATCTATTCTCCAATTTCTTTGTTGGTCTCAAATGTAGTAGAGGTGTGGATCCATTCCAAATACAAGAAAAATACCCTGTATTGTACTGGTCGCAGTGGCACGCTGGGACGTTTCGGGGTTAAACCGTTAAGGTGGAGTACAAAATGGTACCTCTGTTTTCCCAATTTAACAAATATTTCCCAATTTAACAAATATTGTGTTTTAACAACAAATTTGTAATGCTTTCGTAATGTATTTATTTAGGAATTTGATAATGTCCAAACTAAATTTGGTTCCACATCATTCCATTGCAAAACCATTGCAAAGATATTTCTATTCTATTGCAATCACTGCTTTTTGTTGTGACGCTTGTAACCAGAGCCCCTTAAGTTAATATCCTCAATCCACCTAGCATAAAGGTCTAGTATACCAATCTTGATCTATTAATAGCATATAGTTCATCACACAAAAATTATAAGATTTGAAGAGCATGAAAAGTTTCATTCTAAAGTGCAATAGAATTTTAGTTTGGAGTTTGGGACTCGTTAGGGTTTAGGAGCAATGGCTTGAAGAGCAGGTTAAGAAGTGGACATGTTTGCTTGATTCTAAGGACTTTGAATTGACATCTCTCAAAAACAAACTCTAAGAGTTGGATGCTTTATACCAAAACATTCAACAAGCGTTAAATCATCAATCCCAGCATGTTCATGATCAGCAGATACAAGCTTTGCAAACATGCGAGAGTTACAAAGCAGGAAGGAATTTTGAAGAAGGTGAAGGAGAAAGCTGCAAGAATATGGAGAGTTTTGTGCTTGAGATTGACTCTGTAGAGCAGGTGGACGATTAAAGTAGATACAGCACATCTCAGCATTGGTGTGCAGAAACTTAGGCCCGGTTCAGACTAGCGATCAGCCAAAAATTTCTTAAATGTGATTGGTTGAAATTTGGCTTTTTTCCGCTGCTGGGTTTAGACTGTGGGTTTGTCTGGTACTTTTACATCCACGTTAGCAATCAAGATAGTAAAATTTTGGGGCTTGTTCCAAAGGTGGTACCAAACTTGTACAACATAAGCACACTCTTGGATGACACACGATTACTCAGAAAAATTTCTATCTGGCGAACCACTAACAAGGGTGCCAATTCTGCCACTTTACCCGGCTGGTAGTCTAAACCGGGCCTTAGACTCAAAAGGGAAGAACTTGAGAAAAAGCTTTTAGCACCCTAAAACTCGAAGCATGAGAATTTCTATCTCTTCTCAAAAGCAGCAATTAAGACAAACTCAGAATACTATGTGTACCAGAATAATCTCTTTATTCAAACTGGTATGCATATAGAAAATTGATCGTAGTAGTAGCTACAAAGGTATGAGTATAAGAAGAAGTTAGCTGCATGTACCATATGCTAAATCACATATTAAACTAAAGGAATTGATATATGCACACCGGGGTTGATATTTGCACACCCCCAATAAGTTATAGATTTCTACCATAAAAAAAGCTGAGTTTGAGAATTTTAAATTCAGATTTGGACTTCTAGATCATGATTTTGTTTGGAACCATAAAAATAAGGTGCAATTCAACAACACCCAGTAAAAAAGTTTAATTAAGGAGAAAAATGTTACTTTTATTTGTGAAAAAAGAAATTGTTATAATTAAAAATGTCCAATTTAGATGTGTAAAAGCCATCAAATGTTGTGATCAATTTTACAACAATTTTGAATTTAATTACCACTTTATCACTTAAATGCAATTAGGGATTACAATCAATGTGTTAGTATACACACAACTATAATCTTATCATAAATTTAGTTTGTCACTCTATTTTTTAAATGCATTTTTGAGCTTATTTACCTTAACTTTTTCATCAATTTTAACATTTTCAAAAGGCCAGATTTCATAGCAAGAATAATATTTAAAGAAACAGTTCCCATATTTTTTAAAAATTAATTGAAATTTATGAAAATTGATAAAAATTATCTTCCATAAAAAATTTAATTATATCAATAGCTTTGATTATTTTTTGAAGATAGAAAACCAAAGGAACAAAAGTTCATTTAGTCCTTCTAAACTTATAAAATACATTTAAATATTAGATGTCAAACGGCAATGTTTACAAAATTAGTTTGTTTTTAATGCTTCATAAATTGAAATTTAACATATTAGTAAACCATTTTTAGAGAAAAATGTGTATTGAACATATTTATGATGTTAAATTTGCCAAAAACACTTTTTCCTTTGAGTTATAAAAGCAAACACTCCTAAATTTGGGTTGTAATTTCAAAGCAAAAAAAACATGCAATAAGTGACTAGGTCATAACAACTGCACAATAACTACACAACAATTACACAAATGTAATTGAATCATGCAGCAGTCATTTCATAGTTGTTGTATAGCCATTCAATTGTTGTATGGTTGTGCAGTTTTTGTGCAATTGTAACCTAGTCATTTATTGCTTGTTTTCTTTTAATCAATGTGTGGACTTTTAATCAAAATTAGGGTTGATAGTTTGAAGGGTGGAGATGTGGCAAGGAATGCTATTTCATGAGCAAGATTCCATGACCTATGAGCAATGAGCCAGGATCTTATGTCAAAAAAATAAATAATAAATTTCACCTTTAATTGTGTATAGTGGCCTCCAATATAACTTTGTTCAGCAGGCAAATGTATTAACTAATGCTCACTACGGGTTCATGTTCTAAGGTGAACAAAGCTACGTTGGAGGCTGCGGTATGTAGGATCTTATAATTGTGTAGTTTAGGCTATCATCTCTTCTTGATAAACTTACTGTTTTTCTAGTTATTCTATCAATTTTGAGTTGAGAATCCGTTTTTGCTCACAAAATCTTGAATCCTCACTCATGGCTCATAGTTTCACGCTCACCAACTAGCATCGTCTGCAATCATGTGAGAAAACCCGTTCCAAGCTCCACTCGCAACGCGAGCACTGAGAGCATCTCCACCGGTCCGGGCCATTTCAAAGTTTTTCATCTATTTTGGCCGGCCCTCAAGCAGCTTGATCTCCACCCATGCTCATCAAAAAAGTGGCATTGCACTCCAACACACTCAACAAATAAGCAGTTGACCACTTATTCAGGAAAATAGAGGATAAAGCTCACTAAACTTAGGATAGATAGTGAATGAACAATGATTTGAAAGGCTCTTACTGGACACGGTAGGACCAAGTGTCTTGAGAGGATTTGGAGAGTGGCCGTGACACTTTTCATCCACTTCAAGCATGTTGGAGTCACGGTGGAGATGCTATGATAAGCTCAGCATACAAGCTTAGAGCATCTCCACCGGTGGCTCTGGCTCGCTCAAAGTGGATGAAAATTAGCCAGGCCCCTCTCAAAACCCTCTCAAACTCTCTTATTTGGCAAGTCTAGCAAGCCACTCTCCAAGCCACTACTCATCTTAAGTTTATTGAGCTTTATTCTCTATTTCCCTAAATAAGTGGTCAACTGCTTATTTATGGGGTGTGTTGTAGTGTATGACTATCTTTTCAAAAAGCATGGGTGGAGATTGAGAGCCTTCAGGCCTTGCCAAACCAGATGGAAAACTTTGAGCGAGTCTGAACCAGTGGAGATGCTCTCGTGTCAAATCCACCTGCGAAACGGAGCGGCGCGAGAGCCCGTCTCCGACTTTTGAAAAACCCACGGGGCCGAACTGCGCCGGAATCTTGCCGCACTCACAGTCACATACAGGACTGTGCGGCGCACGTGATGGCGCCCAATTACTGGAATCCGGTGCCCACCCGGTCTTCGAGATTAAGAGTCCGAGCGATGCCGACGAAAACCGAGTTGTCACCGATGCAGCCTCCCAGAATCGGCGCGGTGGAGATTGCGCGCGCAATTTTCAGCCTCGTCGCACACTAAATTGCGTGACTCATCTACAGTAAACTAAGTTTAGGAACCGGTTTCACCCCCAGAGCCCCGTTTCCCACTTGAGCAGTTGAGAGCATCTCACTTGATTTGTGCATTAGATTCCGGGAATTCTGGTATCGAAGTCGTGTGTATTGAATTCTATGACTTGGTTTGGTTCAATGAACGGAGAGAGCCGAAAAATAATAGAAAGTCAGCCGAATGAAATGGACAAAAAAAAACCGATTGAAAATTAAATTTACCGGCTAAAAACCAACTAATTGAAGAAATCTTATGGTGAAAATACATAGGGTGTAGTTGGTGCATTCACTGAAAAAATTGAATGAAAATAAGAAATGTAGGTTTTTGTCTAAGGAGCTCAAAATCTCCTCGAAAATCTCCCTGCACACTGGTTTGGTTCACTGCAAAAATTACCGGGAATACAAAGTCAACCGGTCCGGAAAAAGAAAATAGACAAAATAGAAAAAAATAGAAACGGGGGGTGCAAAAATCGAACATGAATTCACAAATAGGGCCACAAAAACAAAAATTATTATTGATAAGGTAGAACCACCCATTCCCAATCATTTAAGCTCCTGCAAGACAGCACATTAGAGCAACAATGTGGCACAAATTTTTCTTTGTGGCTTCATACAAAATATTGCAATATAATTTTTTTTCAAAATTTTTCTCTCAAAATTGAATTATATACAAATTTTGAAGTGCATAAAGTGTTCAAAACCCATACACAATCACTAGACTCTCCAATTCCCAATCATAGTCAAAACACTTCTTGCTCACTACTTCCTACTTTCTTTTGGGACACATGTCATGACCTCATTCGTCTTAACCCCTAAACTACCAAGGCCATTTTTGCCAAACCCCACTCAAAATTGCCCCTATTGCTGCGTTCACCAAAAATTTCAACAAAATGTTGTTCTTGAAAATCTAACCATAGGATTTTGTAATGCACTTGTAGAAGAAGTAGTAAAAACTTCATGACATTTGGTCGTACGGATTGAAAGTTATGAGCATTTGAAGGGAAAGGTTTTTATTTTCTCCATTGTGCCCAAAAATTTTAGATGGCTTTGACTGACATTTGTTGATTTTCTTGCACTACAGACCTTGAAGGTGTAATTTTGTCTGATAGGTAATCAAGTTAGACCTTTGTACACCAATTTTCAAGGCAATCAAAGACATAGAACACATCCTAAAAAGTATTGCAATGCCACTATATGACAAGTTTTGCAAATACACTATGACATTTTTGAGTGAAGTTTCCGACCACATGTTTTTAGATATGGGAAATCCGAACGGTGTGTTTGAAGATGAACATGTACTTCAAATGTCAAAAAAAAAGAAATTAAAAACCTCAAAAATTCTAAAATTTAGAAGCTCCCAGAGCCCAATCTGACTTCTTAATTGGAAATGAAAGGGGAATAATGGAGACCACTAGAGCAAGATGTGGCAACCCCACCTTGCTCTCCCCCTTCAAAGTCAATATTTTCTCCCTTGCCCAAGCTACCCCTCGAACTGCTTTTGGCCAAAAAAAAGCCCATAACTTGTGGACCGTATGACATAATCACATGATTTTTTGCATCCCACAAACCTTACACATTCCTACACACTCATGAAAGTAACAAAAAATCATGTAAAAATTTGAGGTCACACTAGCCTACCCAAAATCTTGAAAGTCCCTCAAGGGGACTTTGGGGCTTTTGGAGGTTAATCTTGAAAAGGGAAAAAACTATGCATTCCAAGGCTTGAAAATAGGCGTTGGAAATAGCACACCGTAGAGTGATTGGGTTTGGATCCGTGGTTGGGAATGGGTGGTTCTACCTTAGGGGCACAATTTCAAGGCGGGAATTGATATACGTACCACCCTTTTTTGGATATTCTACCACACCCAATGTATATGGTTGATATTTATGGTAGTAAGATAGTTGTGGACTACAAGAAAAACACCACTAATTTGAAACTGAAACTTGACATAGAAGTTGTGACTTTTATTTTGTTTTTGAATTCCTAATCCCGCTTATAGTATGAACAAAAAAATCTAAATTATGCTTAGTTTAGTTTATTTTATTTTTAATTGATACTATGAGCAAGATCATGAATTATTTTTTTAAAGTTGCAACTTCTATATCAAGTTGTATTTCCAAATTAGTGGTGTAATCTCCATAGTCCACACCGATTTTAATGTTGTAAATAGTGACCATATATAGTAGGTGTGGTAGGATAGTCAAAAAAGGGTGACATATATGTATATGAATATATATATATATATATATATATATATATATATATATATATATATATATAAATAATGTATTCCCTCTGTTCCATTATAAAGCTCCAAAAAATTTCTCCATGAGGGATTAATGTATTTTTAGTCATTATGCTAGTGACAAATGCATTTTAAAATCAATATTTCACCTACCAAATATCTGCAAAATCTCAAGTTTTTATGTTGCCATTTAGACACCCAAATTCCATGCAAAAGGTGCCATATTTGTGCATAGTTTGTGAAGGTTGCCTACTCCTCATTATTTTAGTCTTTGTACTAATGACACATGCACTCTAGAATCAATATACCATCTATCAAGTGCGTGCAAAATCTCCAGCTTTGATGTTGCCATTTGGGCACCCAAATTCCATGCAAAAAGTATCATATTTGTACATGTTGCTAGCTCCTCGTTATTGATGGTTTAAAGATTAGTAGCAACAATGGTACCTCATATGGGCAAGGCCAAGCTTGTTTGGAGAGGAATGCTCTTCAATTGTTTAACTTGCCCCCATGAGATCATTGGACATGACAAACGCTTTCTCAACAATTGAAATTAGCAAAAGGGAGCTTTTAGTGGAACAAGAATTATGCCTAATTTGAAGCTTTATATTGGGGCAAAGGGAGTAAGAGCTTTGGTATTTACCATCAAGAGATTGAATTTTGAAAATTTTGGCTTCACGTTTAGATTCAAAGTCCCTAATTTGATCTAAAACACAAAGGAGGGTACAACTTAACCCCTAAAGGCCCAAGTAGTGTTTTTTGGCAACATAGTAATTTTGGGCAACACACTAAAGATGGAGTTTTCATTTTTTTTCTTTGAAATTTTGATACATGATGTGTCCAAGGAGTAGCTTTAAGGTTCAATAATTTTCATAACTTTTGACAACATGACTCAAAAGTTGTTACATGATATGTTGTTTTCTTTGTTTGGCAGGCAGTCTGTGCAGATTAGAAAACTTCTTTAAAAATTAAATTTTTTTTTAAGTTTCTTTTAGAAATTGGTTCTTTAGATTTATGTATATGTGAGAAGCTTTGAATCATTCAATTCCAATTTACGAGGTGAAAGTTATGAGAAGTTTTAGTTTGTGGGTAGGTGTGGTTTTAGAGAGACTCCATACCTACCCACAAACTAAATTTTCTCATAACTTTCACCTCATAAATCAAAATTGAATGATTCAAAGCTTCTCACATATACATAAATCTAAAGAACTAGTTTCAAAAAAAAATTCAAAAAAATGTAATTTTTAAAGAAGTTTTCTGATCTGCCCGAACTGCCCGCTGAACAAAGAAAACAACATATCATGCAACAACTTCTGAGTCATGTTGTCAAAAGCTATGAAAATTGTTGGATCTTAAAGCTACTCCTTGGACACATCATGTATCAAAATTTCAAAGAAAAAAAAATGAAAACTCCATCTATAGTGAGCTGCCCAAAATCACTATGTTGCCAAAAAACACTACTTGGGCCTTTGCCAAAATTTGCAACAAACTATCACTTTTACTCTTGTTTGCAAAGAAAGTGAATACTCCACCCTAGTTCCACATCAATGTAAGGTAGAAAGCTCTAATTTAGCTCAAGCTCTAAAATTGATCACCTTCCCAAATGTACTATTGTTGTACATGTTCTTTTTCATAGGCTGCAGCAATGTACAGATAATGTACATTTGAGGAGGTGATCCATTTAAGAGCCCTACCCCCATTTCAACTTTAGAATTTCATAACTGATTCCACAAAGCTCCAAAAAATATGAAACAACTCAGATTAAATGCCAATTCCTCTTGTCTTTCAAGGAAAATTTACTGAAAATTATTCCAACGAGTTTCACTTCCCCAAAAATCAGTTTCAGCCCTTAAATTATCCGTTTATGAGCCTCCTACCTTATGTATACGGTAGTAAACCGAGCTAGGGAGGGAGGGGAGAAGTTGTTGATTGGTTAGTTTGACTCTTATAACTTAGTCCACACAACAAACACCTTGTGTACATAGATCAATTTCTTTTATTATTTTTTGAAATTAGTTCATTTATATCCTGTCCACAAAGGATACGAGCAAGTAAAGGAATTCAGAATTCCCGAATTTAATGTTATGGTGAGAATTTCAAAACAAGTTCTATTTTTGGCCAGGTGATAAGCTTTTCCACACCCGAAACGTGCAAATAATACGTATGTGCAGAATGTCAATCCGTATAATTCTAAGGGCGCTACCCAGCAACAGTATGGATCGGAGACTTTGGTGGAACCGTATGCGTATTCCGACGGAGATCCTTGATTCCTCGGACTGATCGGAGTCTGGAGAATTGCTGTAAATGTCACAATTAAAGCCCTGCTATTGCTTTATCGTCAGATGCGCCAAATGATCATACTGTGCGCTGGCAGGCGAACGGCGCGCTCCCTCCCCGAGGACAAACCTTTTTTTTCTGCGGTGGCGTCAATGTTGAAATCTCAGGGCCTCTTTACACTACACCAAATAAGGTAGTACGCTCGAAAACCGCCCATCTAAGGGCTCATCCCTCTTTTTCATGGTCTTCCGTGGATGGAAGGATTTTTAGTTCATTTTTCAGACAAAGAGAAATAGATGCTGAATGCAACACAAGTCGTTTCATATTTTTTGAAGCATTTTTGAGTTATTTATGAATTCTCAAAGTGCATGTGTCATAGGTATCTAATATTAACTTTAGACTTTCCAAGAACTGTTCACTTACAAGTTGTGAAGAGATTTGAGGAAGCAAGGAGAATGATTGGCTCTTGCAATTAAAAACAAATTTTCTTCCCTACATTCAATGAGTTGTATGAGGCTAATGTAAGAACCACCAGTGCACCATTTCACAACAAGCTATTGGATGGTTCAAAATGAGCAAATGGTTTTTGAGCCTACTACCTTAGTGCATTTAGGTCGCCCCATATTCTAATTTCTTGACATTTTGCATTATTTAAATATGTACTGTTGCTACAATTATTTTCAACATTAATTACTGTAATAAGCAACTTTTATAGGCCTTGGCAAGAACAACATAGTTGCTCGATGACAAATTAGCTCAGTCCACGTGGTAAACCATGTGAAATCTTAGTATCTAAACAATCTCATGCACCTCCAAGTGTTCAAGCCATGAGTCATGAGGTAACTTTCCATGGTAAGGCAACCTAAATGCATTATTTGGTGTACACCAAATAGTGCGTTTAGGTTGCCTTAACAATTAGGTTGCAATAAATTTACTTCATGACTCACCATGGTCCACTTGGAGGCGCATGCAACTCTCTTCACGGTTACAATAATTCATGGTTTTATCTAAGGTAGACAGGCCCATACCCAATTGTTTAAGGATTTGGGGTACCTCAAGGTTTTGGAAAATTCTAGAAAAAATCCGTAGGGTTAGCCTTTCAATAAGCTATCATAGAATGTGATTTTTTTTTTAAACAATGTTGAAGGTTATTTTATATTAAAGGGCAAATTTGTAGCTCACAGGGTCCCTATTAGCAACTCTATACTAATTAACCTTGAAATTGCTTGGATGTGTTCTTATAATGGCACTTGACAGTCCAAATCCCAACTCTCCAGAAGTAGCTCAGCAGCTGCTTGTGGCAAGATTTGCTTGTGGAAGTAGTGTTCACTGCTCCACTTTGGGTTCAAGAGTGGATGGTGAACACCTCAAAAGTAGGGTGTGGAATTGGAGAGCGATTAGGAATGGGTGCGTCTACCTTAAAGTTCCAACTTTCCTACTCCTTGACTTTGGCGCTTGTTGGGGCGCCCAACCTTTGCTTGCTCCCTCCATTGTTTATCTATTAATCATGGCTCTTGGTCACGCCTAGTGACCAAGAACTAATTTTCTCATCCATTGGTCACCTCCAATAGTGTAAACTTTGGGGCACTCATCATCCATGCCTGAAGTGTGTCAGACCCACATAGGGCAATGTTAGAGATGCTCTAAGCATTGCATAGAGCAAACCCTCTAAGGACAAGACATGTGTTATAGTAATAAGCACTTGGTGAATAGCAAACACCTATTGTATAGTTGGTCCATTAGTCTTACGAACTGCCTTTTGTAGGGTTTCAAATTTTTCAATGAAACATGGAGTACAATTGGTATATTTTTGTCCAAAAATTTATCATTGCATTCTCACATAATCCCAATCAAGCATACCAAATATCAATTTCAAAAAAGCAAAACTTCATTTGTGGTGAAATTTTAAAGCAAAATTCCATGGTTTTACATGGTATTTTATTAAAAATAATTGGTGATGTTTTTTTGAGATTTGATTTCATGGGTATGAAGGAAACATCCATATGCACATCTTCCATGCTAAAAAATACCCCCTTAAGTAACAAAAATTTGATCAATACAAGATTCAATGAAACTTGTGATAGGCCCAAATCATGAAATTTTTATTTTATTTTATGAAAATCAAATTTTGTTGTTTGACTCAAATGTTGTGACTAAGTTTGTGTCTTTGAACATGATATCTTGTTTACTTGATGAAAAGCTAGTTAAAAAATAAAGATATGTATTTTATAAGATTTGGGCCTATCACAAGTTTCATTGAATCTTGTATTGATCAAATTTTTGTTACTTAAGGGGGTATTTTTTAGCATGGAAGATGTGCATATGGATGTTTCCTTCATACCCATGAAATCAAATCTCAAAAATTCATCACTAATTATTTTTAATAAAATACCATGTAAAACCATGGAATTTTGCTTTAAAATTTCACCACAAATGAAGTTTTGCTTTTCTGAAATTGATATTTGGTATGCTTGATTGGTATTATGTGAGAATGCAATGATAAATTTTTGGACAAAAATATACCAATTGTATTCCATGTTTCATTGAAAAATCTAAAACCCTACAAATGGCAGTTTGTAAGACTAATGAACTTGACTGTACTATAGCAATAAGCACCCCTATCTATACTATAGTAATGTGCAATTGGGCCTTATTAAATGTGAGTATGTGACCTCTTTATTAATGCAATATTGTTTAAATCTTATGATTTTTTGCTCTTTCATTTTCTTAAAATGGATTTTCAAAGGGTTGTTTGTGATTTGTTAAGTGTAGTCTACTCTATCTAATATAAAGACACTTTTATGATTTTAATATTTCTCAATTGTAATACATACAAATGTTGCAATTACTATTGACAACTACCAAATTTTAGTCACCAAACATTAATAGTCATCATTTTACCTCAAAAATTGATATTGATTGAGAAGGAGATGCTTCTAATGAGGCAACCAAACACTTGATAAACAAGCATTTGTTCTTATTTTCAACTATCTTATGAATAAATGTAATTTCCAATTTGATAGACCTTGTTTGTTATAACCTCTAAAAATGCTATTTCTAAATTTTTCCCTCTTTTATTATTATTTGTTTATCTTTACAAACGTTTTAATTCATGTACTCTAGTGAAGTAAGATTCAATGAAGGCCAATTGCACTACGGCAAGTAAATAGCTTAGAGAGATATAGAGATGTATTAATTTAGCAATAAGCACCATGCCTAAATTATGATAATAAGTAGCAAAGAGGTATAAACATGTATGTATGTACTATAATAGTAGTACAATAGTAAGTAGATGAGAGGTACAAATATGTAATAAACACTAGAGATAGAAAGCATTAAATTCCCATGTGACAATAAAGTTATTTGATTATGTCATGGTTGCATGTACTAATTAGTAAGCACCTTGCCAATGTTGAGATTTAAATTTATGCATGACCGCCTCATTAGTGTGGTTAAGATAAAACTATTTAGCTATGGCCACGTGTCTTTTGAATTTTTTTTATCAAATACATGATTAGACAAATGATTTTCGACCATCAAACTTACCATCTTTTTTGTCAATGCAAGCTTTAATATTAATTATGAAATAATATCTTATGTAATTTGTGGGATTTTTGAAAATAAGAATCTAAACTGTAAAAAACATGTAATAGATGATCACATGTAGAATCATCTATCATATATATAAGAAACAATTCAATTAACTATTGTTCATGATATGGAACATTATGAATTGTGTGTTTATTGTTAGGTAAGTGCTATCACGCTCAATTTTTTTTTTTAAACATAAATATATGAAAACTGGTTTTGATGTTATTTAGCATGTATTGAAACAGCTCTTTTTTGCTGAGGTCTAACTGTCTTCCAATCTTGCTATTGCTATGGAAGATTTTGTGAGGTATTACTTGGTTCTTTTTATAAATTTTTAACACTTATAGAATTTTATTGATGCTGATTTTATTTTGATAATCATGCTTAAATTGTTGTATTTAACATCTTTTATTTTAGTTTTGATTTTTTTTTATAACTTATGTTCTTCAACATGGAATCATTTCCAAATACATTTGGTTAGTGGTGAAGCAATTATTTACATTCTACAATCACTGTCTAATTGCTATCCATCTATCAACCTTGTAATTACAAGAGTAATCATTCATGGAAACTAGTGTTGTGAATTTTTGATTTAACATTTTTTAAATCAATTTGGGTTTTCAATAGGAAAGTTTAGTAAACACGTATGAATTTAACACTTTATCATTTACCATGCATTACAACATTTTTTATTGTTTCAGAGATGCTTTCATTTACTAATGTGTATAATTTATTTAGACCCCTTTCAACTCGTTATGGTCTAATGTCCAATATGATCTTATTACTTTGTAATAGCTTTAGTTTTTTTTCGTCCATATATTGGTTATTAAATCAACAAGTGTCACAATGATACATCAGGATCTATATTCAACAAATTACTAAAAGCAAAGAACCTTCATCCCATTTTAATAAGTTTTCATTCCTGTTATATATGAATGGTCCTTTCTTTGAAGGTACTTTTTTACAATATTATTGAGCTGTATCGCGTGGTCCATGGTAATTCACATGATTTATTTTACTTTCATCCATAAGAATTTATCCAAAGATATTTTTATTTGATTGAGGAATGTTTTTTCTTTATCAATCTATATATAACAAATTTTGATTCACCTCTTGGCAATCCTTTTACCCTAAGATAAATAACTCATGGTAAAAACAAATTCTTGCATGGACAATCTTTTATATATGTAACAAAATTTGATTCACCTTTTGGCGATCCTTTTATTCTATGGTAAGAATCTTATGGATAAAAATAAAAATATTTTGTTACATAGGCAAATTGGACTATGTGCGTAAAAATAAAAACAAAAATTACTTTGTGCGTAAATTGGACTGCATTGGTAAAAACATAAAATGGATCCTAATTTCATTGCATGGGTAAAAAAAATAGATCCTTTCATTGCATGAATAAAAATCAATTTTTTACTATGGTCAAAGAACAAAAACATTTTGGGAATTGATATGTGTACCACACCCTTTCAATTAATGTACCACACCCCAAAGCAAATTTTAGATTTTTACCATCAAAAAGCTGAATTTGAGAATTTTGAATTCGGGTTTGGACTTAGAGACCATGATTTAGTCTAGAACCATAAAAAAAGTTGCAATTCAACAACACCCAATGAAAAAGCTTATCTTTTTTACAAACAAAAGTAAAAGTAACAATCTTCTCCCTAATTGAACTTTTTGATTGGGTGTTGTTGAATTGCAACTTTTTTTATGATTCTAGACTAAATCATGGTTTTTAAGTCCAAATCTGAATTCCAAATTCTCAAATTCAGCTTTTTGATGGTAGAGATCTAAATTCTACTTTGGAGGTGTGGAACAGTAATTGAAAGGGTGTGGTACATATATCAATTCCCAAACATTTTATTGCAAAATAAAAGATATATTACTATGTGCAAAATATTTTGTGGAATTGGGCTTGAAATTCTTTTGTCTTCCATCGGTCCAACGGGTACCTATATTAGTATGTAATATAAATGGAAGAATGGACGATCTTTCATCGCCATGTACTTCAAACCGTTTGCAATAAAAACAGGCAATATTGTGTACCACAACAAACAAAAACAGAAAACGACTGATATTTGTTGAGATAAGTATTTTATTATTACGCTCTCCACTATAGTTAGCTAGAGCTTACTTTAGTAAAGGAATTCCACGGACTAATAGGAGAGAAGGACCTTTACTTTACATCCTCTCCCCTTAGTATATATGTGGAAACCTACTTGGATTAATGCCTTTTTGAGGCTTTGAGGTCACGTCCTCAGACCCGTGAGTAGCATCACGGTATTATTAGTAGTGAAATTTATTGAAATTCTGCGGTGGAGTGTAGTGGTATACTCCACCCTCTGCTGGAAAACCTACTTGGAATAAGATTACTTCTAAACTTCTTCTTTCCCATATATCTTTTGTGTCATTGTTGTGTTTTCTATTCCCAACAATATTAAATAGAACAAGCAAATGTACAAATGGTTTTCAATGCAATAACATTGCTTTCAGTGTTTGTTTCAATTGTTTAAAATTTCTACATATACTATCCCTTTTCATTCACATTCTATGTACTATCTCTTTTCATTATATTCTATAAAGTTTGCCACCAATGTGCAATGAAAATTTTAACTTATGGGTGGTAATCGGTATGCACACTATATTCAAAATTTCTGACTCTACTATTCCAAACCTCCTTCATCACTAATAAGAAGGCTTTTTAAGATTGGTAGCTAAATTGGTGACTACTTTACACTAGGGGTTTATACTATGGTGGAGCTCTAAGAGGTCCAAATTATTACTTCAATGAGTACATTTTAAAGCCTTCATAGTACAAATTAGGCTTAAATTTTGAAATAAAATTTAATGATCATAATACAAGAATTAGCAAGACTTGGTTTGGAAAATTAGATCTAGCCAAGAAGGAATGACCAATTTATTCCCATGGAGCAATTGTCAAAATTTATCGAAATGCAACTAAGCTTACCCCAACATTATATTCTTTTTAGTTAACTACATGAAGATGAAATTACAATAATATAATTACATATGGTATTTTTTTTCATAATATGCTTGAAACTACAAAAATTTGGAATTGTGACCTCAACCTTATGACTTGAAGACCCTTAGACATGGAAAAATGGTTACTCTCATAATTATAAGTGTTTGAGGTTGTAATAGAGACCATACAATGCAAGACATTAGCAACAAAGACCTAGCAACCATATGAGCTATCTGTAGCAAGGTGCAATAAGTTGAAACTCTTCATAATTGTAAGGAAGAATATTTTAGGATAATAAGTTACAAAAACAAATTGGAGCTACTATTTGACAATTAATCTTTATCAACATTAAAAGTCAACAACTATTTGACATTTTTGATTAAAGATTTGTTGTTCTATGGTATCTTGCACTATATGAATTGGAATTTTGATTGAAAAGGCCCAAAACTTTTACATTCAAGGGTGCATTCACAGCTAGGGTGAACGTATTGTAAGAGAGCAAATAAACATTGGACAAACAATGAACACACTATTTCAAATAAGGAATAGTATTCGTAACATTTGATGGATTAGGTTCATCTAAGTTCTCTTGTACTATATTGTGTGAAACTTTGCAAATATGTTGTAGGATTTGTAATGGTTGTTTCTCCTTTTGTTTATTAATTTAGAGTCTTGGACAGAAAGTCGTAGTCCTTTTTTAATAAATTTTTTACGCAATCAATATTTTATCAAATCTACAACTAGTTACATATATGAAAAGCTTAGAAAAAGGACCAAATTCTTTCAAAATTTGACATAAATCTAATTAAGAGAAGTGTTCAAAATAAAATATATTTGAAAAAATACATAGTTATGATTTAAATGCTTTTAAAATCACAACAAATTTGTCAACAATTTATCACTAGTATATTCTCAATCTATCCTCAATGTACAACATGCTTGCTTGAGTTGAGACAAATTCAAGTTTTAAAAGGTAGTTAAAGCCACAAAGATGTTGAAGACGTTGATAAAAGTGAATAAATATAGCATACTCATTTGTGCAAAATTGCATTTGACATGGGTTAAAAGCAAGAAAAATGCACAATCTACTTTTCAAAATCTAGTACATTTTGTCCCCCTTGAGCTAGCTTTTCAAATATGTAATCATTTTTGAATTTGATGAAGAATTCAATGTGTGGAAGGGGTTTAAAAAAGGATTACGACTTAATGTCTAGGACTCTAAGTACTTTGACTTACAAGCACCATCTTTCCCATATGGCAAAAGAAAACTTGCAATAATTAATTGGTCCTAAACAACCAAAAATGTCCTAAACACCTGTAATTGTCATTGTATGGTCGTTTACGACATTTGGAGTAGCTGTAAACCAATTGTTTAGGACACTTTTTCCTTCTAGTGCATGCACTCTTAGAGAGATGAATGCCTCCTGCACTGAATATTGCATTTAATTACCTTGACAATTAGGTTGCCTTACCTTGATAAGTTACCTCATGTCTCATTACTTGGCCATTTGGAGGCACATACAACTCTTTAGATACTCAGATTTTGCATGGTTTACTACTTGAATGTCGCTATTTTGTTTTCCTGCAACTTATTTTGTTGTTTCTAGACCTTTTAAAAATTGTTTTTGCAATAATTTTTGATGAAAACTATTATAAAAGCAGTAAACATTTCTTTAGTATAAAATGTCAAGAAATTAGTGTGGGGCAACCAAAACCCAATATCTGGTGTAAGGTAGGAACACCCATAAGTGTTACTGTCCCCATAACCGTCACCTCTAAAATCTTGAAAAATCTGTGGAAGTAAATAGATGTAACTACAATGATGTACAACATGTGAACATGAAATGTTAGAGTTGGTTATGGGTGCAATGGCAGTTTGCTATCTAAAAATTCACAACTTATTCTCACTGTATCCAAATAATACATTCAAAAGTGCAAACTCATTATTTTTTTGTTGCTAATAGGATCCTATGTTTTGCTATATGTTTATTAGTAGTCATCATGTTCAAAACCCTTAACCCTTAAAGGACCGAGCTACTATAATACATACTATGTACAGTGCTGTATAACTGGCATTTGCTACCAACAAATTTTTTAATTTGGGATCTTGAATACCTCACTAGAACATCATTGATCTATATTCTAACTTCTTTGTTGATCTCAAATGTGTGGATGCACTCCAAATACAAGTAAAATACTCCATATTGTATAGTACCAGTTAGTATTGATAAGTAGAACCTATTTTGGCATTCCAAAGAAGTTTGTATAACAAAAATTGTAAAGGTCATTTTAATCTCATATTTTGGCATATGATTCTCATGCAATCTCAATTGACCATACCAAATCTTGGTTACTAAAAATCAAAATCCTATTTTTGGTAAGTTGTTTTGTGTCAAAATCCTATTTTTGGTAAGTTGTTTTGTGTCAAAATCATGATTTTACAAGAAAGTTGATTAAAACACATTGGTGATGAATTTTTGAGATTTGATTGCATGGATGGGTAGGAGACATCCATACGCACATCTATCCTTTTAACAAACATCTTCAAAAAGTTTAAAATTTTGTCAATAGAGGTTCAAATGTTCAAGTGATCATGACCAAATTTAGTAAGATAGATAATTCTTCATGGTGATTAAATTGTGCTATTTGACTCATATATTATGATTAAATCTATACCTTTGAACATGATAATATGTTTATCTTGCCAAAAGCTAATTAAAAAATGGAGATATTTATCTTACTAAATTTGGTCATGATCACTTGAACATTTGAACCTCTATTGACAAAATTTTAAACTTTTTGAAGATGTTTGTTAAAAGGATAGATGTGCGTATGGATGTCTCCTACCCATCCATGCAATCAAATCTCAAAAATTTATCATCAATGTGTTTTAATCAACTTTCTTGTAAAATTGTGATTTTGACACAAAACAACTTACCAAAAATAGGATTTTGGTTTTTAGTAACCAAGATTTGGTATGGTCACTTGGGATTGCATGAGAATCATATACCAAATAAATGAGATTAAAATTACCTTTACATTTTTTTTTTATACAAATTTCTTTGGAATGCCAAAACAGGTTCTACCTATCAATACTAACTGGTATTGTACTGGTCGCAAAGGGCTGCTAGGTCATTCAAGGGTTAAACTCACGCTTATGGGTGTTCCTACCTTGGTGGAAATACGCTCTTTGCCGTGGACTCGGCAGAGAAAAGAGGGCTAAAATCTCCAGGGAGTTACGACAGGGTAGTACAGTGGTGCCTCCATAGGATTAACCTATGTAACAAAAATGCTTCCCTAACATGACTGTCCCTGTCCTAGTCAGGCTAGGAACACGTGTTCTTTGTCTGGGTAAGAAAAAATGTTTCCATAAGAAAAAAGCACCTCTTGCAATAATGTTCAGGGGCTGCTTTTCGAACAAAAAGTGTCTACTTAAGAGAAATTTGCCTTTATGGCGCCCCACATGTGGGGAGGAAGTTTAGAAGTATGGCTTTGCTTTGGTGAATGCTTCCGTAAGATGAAAAGAAATTCTGTCCGGATGCCTTCATGTTAACCAGGCACTACTGTATCATGGTTCAATATACGAATACGAATACCACGTACGGTACGACATAGTAGGCGTATTGCTGGCGCCGCTCCCGTATGTAGTCCTCTCTCTCGTTCAACGTGCTTATAAGCTTAACAGACGGCAGGCCTTGCAGCTCTTGTGGCTCTTGCGTTCTTCTTTTTGCGCGGCGTCGAGTCTGAAGCGAGCTCGATTAGAACTATCAGAGTGGCTCCTCTGTTGAAATAGCTTTCGAACGGCATGCTTTGACCCGGTTTTGAGTCAGAATGGTTAGTTCTATGGTGGTGTAGGGTTTCGTGTGTTGGAGGACCTTTATTGGTGGTGTTGAAGCAGAAGGAGAGCGATTGAGTTGCTTTGTTCTTAGTTTCGGAGGTTTTGTTGTTAAAAATCTGGTATGTTTACGGCTAGTTTGGTTTGCAAGGTTTGAATTGACGTGAATTGAAGAAGGCTGCGGTATGAAGCTTAAGGTTAATTAGGTGATTTTAGGTAGATGTTAATGAATTGAAGAAGAAGCTTGTTTAGGATATTGAGTGTCGGGAGGTGAGAAATCAACGGAGAGAAGCAGCTATGGCGGACATGTCTCCACCGCCGGCGAGTCTTTCCTGCAAAGCGCTCGTTAGTTCGCTAGTTATCCTAGCGCAGCAGGTTGCGAGTTGCCAAAGGCCGCAGGTGTGTCAGAAAAGGAACGTGGCTAACATTGCTCGGAGAATCAAGCTTCTGTCTCCTCTGTTCGAGGAGGTACGTGACACGAACCCGCCGATGCCGCCGTCAGCGCTTATTGCGTTCCGAAGCATTTACCATGTGATGATGAGCACGAAGGAGCTGATAGACAAGTGTAGGGAATCCAGCACTTTCTTGTCTATCTTTCGTAACGAATCCATCAGTGCGAAGTTTTATGAAATCACCGGGACTTTTGTCGCTGCTCTAGAAATGATGCCTCTGGAGCTTCTGGAAATCTCCGACGAAGTTCGAGAGCAGGTGGATCTCGTGAAGATGCAGGTTCAGCGGGCGAAGCTGATTGCGGATCCGGCGGAGGATGCTCTAGCAGAGGAGGTGACCAGGCTGTTGAAACAAGTCGAGAGGAAAGAGGAGCCTAATGCCAGAGAATTGCAAAACTTGTTTGCTAGTTTGGAGTTGAAGAATGCCAGAGATTGTGAGAAGGAGGTGCGGAGGCTGGAGGCTGAGTTAACACAGTCTGTGGATGAAATTGAAGAAACTCTCGCATCTGCCACTAGTTTGATCAGTTTTGTTCGGTATGCGAAGTGCATTTTGTATGGTGTGATGGAGATGGAAGAAGGATGCAGCGGGGCACGGACGTCATCGGTTGATGATGGAGGCGAGGTCTCTACAAGCGGGAGGAGTGATGCGGTAGTGAACCCTCCTGATGAGTTTCGGTGCCCTATCTCTCTTGATCTTATGCGAGATCCAGTGATTGTAGCCACTGGTCAGACCTACGATCGCATATCGATTGCAAGATGGATTGACGCAGGTCATCCGACATGTCCTAAAAGTGGCCAGAAGCTTGGACATGTGAACCTTATCCCGAATTACGCGCTAAAAAGCTTGATTTCGCAGTGGTGCAAAGATTACGACATTCCGTTTGACAAGCCGGAGAAGGGATCTAAAAGTGGAGGAGGAAACAGTCAGGCTGCGTCATCGAAGGCTGCTCTGGAAGCAACTAAAATGACGGCATCATTCCTCGTGGGCAAGCTCGCTACGGGATCCCCTGAGGTGCAGAAACAGGTTGCATATGAGCTTCGATTGCTTGCGAAATGTGGCACGGATAATCGAATGTGCATAGCAGAGGCGGGTGCAATCCCCTGCCTAGTAACGCTTCTGTCCTCAAAGGATCCCAAGACACAAGAGAATGCCGTTACTGCGCTTCTCAACCTCTCAATATATGACAAAAACAAAGCGTTGATAATTAACGCTAATGCTCTGGACTCTGTCATTGAGGTTCTTAGGTTTGGTGGAAGCATGGAAGCAAGAGAGAACGCCGCTGCGACGCTCTTCTCGTTGTCTGTGGTGGATGAGTACAAGATAGTGATTGGCAAGAGACCTGCTGCTATTCCCGGGCTTGTGGAGCTTCTTCGAGATGGTACACCGCGGAGAGGCAAGAAGGACGCAGCCTCTGCTCTCTTTAATCTTGCTGTCTATCATGGCAACAAGTCTTCCATTGTGGAATCAGGCGCTGTTTTGATCTTGGTTTCTCTTCTCAGCGAAGAAGAAGGTGGAATTGCTGATGATGCATTAATGGTCCTGGCACTCGTAGCAGGATCCACTGAGGGTCTCACCGCCATCGCTGAGGCATCGGCAGTTCCGATCCTGGTACGCATGCTGAAGGTGGGAACGCCAAAGGGGAGAGAGAATGCAATTGCTGTCACACTGGCTCTCTGCAGAAACGGTGGTGAACGTATTGTCTCATCAGTAATGCAGGTCAGCTGTGCCATACCTTCGTTGTACTCATTACTCACCACGGGCACTCCACGAGCAAAGCGCAAAGCAAGCTCTCTTTTGAAGCTCCTTCAGAAAAGAGGTTCAGACCATCAGACTAACCCGCAGAGCACTCATTTTATGTCTGCTACTCATTTCAGACCTCTGGCAACCAGGCAGTAACGTTGTTTGAATTATTTAGCGAAGTACTTGAATACATAAAATTTCTTTCAAGCAGTTACCTTACCTGTTGTACGTTTCATCATAGTAGTACCTACTGCCATATCGTCATTTTATATGTCAGCCACCCAATCAATGTTTACTAATCATTCCAGGCAGTAACTCGATAGTTCGAGACGGTTAAGTTATCTTAGTGCTAGGGTATAGAGAATTGAGAGCAAGGAGTAAGTTATCCTTGTGTTCTCATTTTAGCACTGTCTGTGCTGTTGTGTATTATGGTTGCTCCATGCATCCGATTCCTCTGGAGCTCTTTATGGTGGCATATCCGTAAGGATGTTATCCTTTCTTGAAATTTCTGTCTGCACTCTCTTGAGGAATATCTCAATTAGGGTTCATTGTTCAGAGATTATTATGTCAATCTGCTCAGATACTTCTGTTTTCGTTTAACCCCTAAAGGCCCAAGCACTGTTTTTTTTGGCAAAATAGCGTTTTTGGGCAGCTCACTCCGAGTGAAATTTTTATTTTTTTACTTTGAAATTTTCACACATGATGTGTCCAACGAGTAGCTTTAAGGCCCAATAATTTTCATAACTTTTGACTTCATGGTTCAAAACTTATTATATGTTGCTTTTTTTGACCTCCGGGCAGCACGGGCAGCTCAGAAAACTTTTTTTAAAATTACATTTTTTTGAATTTTTTTTGAAATCGGTTCTTTAGACTTATGTGTACGTGAGAAGCTTTTAATCTTTTGATTTCAATTAATGAGATGGAACTTACAAGAAGTTTTAGTTTGTGGGTAGGTATGGTTTTGAGAGACTCCATACCTACCCACAAACTAAAACTTCTCATAACTTTCATCTCAGAATAGAATGATTCAAAGCTTCTCACATATGTATAAGTCTAAAGAGCCAATCTCAAAAAAAAGAATTCAAAAAAATGTAATTTTAAATAAAGTTTTCTGAGCTGCCCGTGCTGCTTGGAGTTTTAAAAAAAACAAACATATCATGCAATAACTTTTGAACCATGTAATCAAAAGTTATGAAAATTGTTGGGCCTTACACAGCTACTCCTTGAACACATCATGTGTGAAAATTTCAAAGTAAAAAAATAAAAATCCCACTTGGAGTGAGCTGCCCAAAATCAATTTTGTCCCCCGATTTCGTCCCCCGAAGGGACAAGTGGGCCTTTAGGTCTTTAGGGGTTAATGTGTGTGTATTGTTTTGCATTGGGAAGACAATCAGGGGTGGAACTATGCTGGGAGCAATGTCTAGCCTAATAGCCGGATTTGAAAGGGGCGGGAACATGAAATGAAAACCGAACTCTCTAATTTGCATAAAAGTCGTCTTACGTAAGGGCTATTTGTGTGGCAGGAATCAACGGCTTTGTTTACTGTTAGGTTTGTATATTCTCGCCTCATCCGTAACTTTTTAGATCCTGTTGAAAAAACAAGCCTGTGGGTATAAATCATGACTTGGGTTTTGTGCAGCGAGAAATCATGGAGGATTTGTAGGAGTGAAAAAGTACTTTGTCTGCCGAAAGATTCCGCTTGTGGATAACCGATCACCTATGTATCGTGGAAAGAAATACCAGAAAGTTGTGGACAGATTGGGAGTAAGTAAATTCTTCTCCCGCGGTAGCGCCATTAGGGAGGGTTGAGTATACTGGAGTACTAACCTCGAAAAGTCAACAAAAACACGGCAACCTCGTCACCCTAACGAAATCCTTAAGTTTGCACATGTTACTTGCACTAGAAGAAAAAAAATTCTGGGCTCTGTTGACAATCAAGGATCCGTCACATCTAATTTTCCGTCCATCTCGAATATTGCTTGCTGTGACTCATCAGGGAAAATTCTAACACGAAAGCACTACACGTCAGGTATCCCAAGACTACTAATGTGCTTAATCGTCCAGCACTCCAGCCGGCCAAATCTGTATACACTCTACACTGAGTATTGCATTTAGGTTGCCTTGACAATTAGGTTGCTTTACCTTGGAAAAGGGAATTGGTACGAGTACCACCCCTTCTGGACAATTCTATCACATCCTTCTATATACGGTTAATATTTACAATATAAAATAAGTGTGAACAACAAGAAAAACATCACTAATTTGAAAATACAACTTGACATAGAAGTTGCAACTTTAATTTTGTTTTTTAGGGTATGTTCATACTTGGTCTTAAGAGGGGTAGTAGCAAACAAAAATTAGATGCATTTGGACACGCTTTTAGATTGCATTCATATTGCTAATACCCCTCCTAACACCAAGTGTGAACATATCCTATTAGCTTAAAATCTTGCTCATAGTATCAATTAAAAAATCTAAACTAGGTTTAGTTTAAAAAAAAATCATATTCTTTTAAATTGATATTATGAGCAAGAGTTGAAAAATAAAAATAAAATTGAACCTTCTATGTCAAGTTGTATTTCCAAATTAGTGATGCTTTTCTTATGGCCCACACCAATTTAAATATTGTAAATATTAACCATATATAGTAGGGTGTGGTAGAATAGTCAAGAAGGGGTGGTACATGTATCAATTCCCCTTGAAAAATTACCTCATGACTTATCGCTTGACCATTTGGAGGTACATGCAACTCTTTAGATACTTAAACTTCACATGATTTACGTTTTGGAAGTAATTATTTTGTTATTATGGAACTTTGTTGTTGATGTTAAACCTTTTAAAAGTTGTTTATTGTAGTAATTATTAATGAAGATTACTATAACTGCAGTAAATATTTAAATAGTATCTAATGTCAAGAAATTAGTGTGAGGCAACCTAAACGCAATATTCAGTGTAGTTGTCATGTTACTCTAGGACAGCTTTCTACAAGGACCTCTGGGGATTGCATTTTCTGCAGGACAATTCTATCACAAGTCTGCTGTGAGATGACGTCCCTTGCGAGGACAAGGTTGCAAAAGCATGACATAATTGAACAGAAGGAATACGTAAGAAATATGTAGAACAAGAGCTAGCTTGTCCATGTAGCACTAGCTAGCATCTTGAGTGACGTACCTACTCAACCCTAATTAGGGTAAGGTAGGTATACCGAAATCTGACCATGTACCTAATGGACTCAGTATGTACGAATGATGGCTAGTTTAGAACTCAACTTTAGATTTAGGTACAACATAGATAGTTTATATTTGAGACGTCATTAGGTACATGGTTGGATTTGGGTATACCTACTTTAGTTTCACTTATTATAAAGTCTCTTTCAGGTAAATCAAAGCTAAAAATATAAGGTAGGAGCACCCATAAACGTCAAACGAAGAGTTTTGAACATGATAACTATCAATAAACTATTAGCAAAGTATAGGATCCTATTAGGAACAGAAAAAAAATGAGTTTGCACTTTCAAATATATTATTTGGATATTGTGAGAATAAGTTATGAATTTTTAAAGAGCAAACTGCCATTGCACCCATAACCACTTTTAAGAATTCATATTCACATGTTACACATTCTTGTCATTACATCCATTCACTTGCATAGATTTTCAAGATTTCAGAAGTGACGGTTATGGGGACATTGACGCTTATGGGTGCTCCTACCTTATAGATGAAACATGTAGGAGTGTAGAATAATTGAGAAATACTAGAGAAACAAATGTAGTATTCAAGTGATTAGGGATGAATTGGAAGGGGTGAATGAAGGCCAAAGTGAATTGACCCTCTCATTGCCCCCCACTTGGATATATGAATGGGGCTTGAAGCTTGGTCTTACTGCTTTTTAAGTTTGTGGGGCCAAAGTGCAAAAGTTATGGTTTTTCACATTCTAAAAAACATGAGAGTTTATAATTTTTATCATGTAGAGACTGGATTTGGGAATTTTGAATTTGAATTTGAACCTGGGCCTTGCTTTAGATAATGATCCTCAAAAGGTATTGAGATGACCAATTGCAAAATAGGGGCAGGTTTTTACTTAAGTCTTATTTGTAAAAAGGTAGAACATTTCCACCTTGCCCGGAAATACAAATGTGCATTAGACAACAAGGGAGTCATTTCACTTTGGCCGTGAATGAAGGGGCGACAGAGAGTTCTATTGTTTATTTCATCATTCAACTAAGCAAAATGGAACCTTGAATAAAAGAGTAATTTATAGGTTGAAAATTCAATAGATAGTTGAATTGATGAAGTATCACAAATATCATATAATCAAGGAAAATGTGAGACAAGTGTGACATAAGTGCAAATGATCCTTTTCATGACAATGATCTATCTTCTTAGTGCATGCAATATCAATTTACAAAAGGCACAATATTTGTAGTATATTTTAGATATTGCATGTTGAATTTTTATTGATTTTGAGCTATTCTTCACAAAAGAAAATTTGTGTTTGGCTAAGTTGTAACTTTTTGAAAAACTTGCACTTGTCAATGGAAAGATTGCACAATTTTTAGCCTCTCTAGTGTTTTAGTTTCATAAAACAAAATTTGCATACATGACAAATCTTTACCATTTTTTGATTTTGAAATTACTCCTAGATAAGGCTTTGGACGTTGTTAGTATACCAAAACTACCATACAAAAGGAGAAGAGTCTTTGTACTAATAGAGGTTACATGCAAGAAATTTTGACTAATTCTTGATGTTGAAATGAGCTAGATCTCTATAGATAGGGCCTCTAATGATTAGAAGCATAGTTTCTTGTTGAATTTTTAGCCTTTAATAATTTATAACGGAAACCAATTTTGGCTCCTTGAAAAATGCTTTGAATATTGGATTGTTTTGCTTAGGATGTTACCTACCAAAAAAATTGGATGTGTTAATTTAAGAACCATTTAGGACTCAAATAAAAAGGTTTTATGATAAATGCCAAAAATTCCCCAAAATATATTAGTTTACTAGTAGTATGTCTATGACTAGGTTTAAATTTACAGCTCTAATGAACTTCATGTGTTTCAAATTAAAAACAAAACAAAACAAAACAAAACAAAACAAACAAACAAACAAACAAAAACAAAAACAAAAACAAAAAAAAAAAAAAAAAAAAAAAAAAAAACTGCCGCTTACTTCCCAAGTTGAAGAAAATGATCTCAAATGTGAGTTTTATCGTTAACTCAAAAGGTTGAAAATATTGCCAAATTTGCTAAAAATTCAAACATAACATACTGCTATTCAAATATTTTGTTGCAAGCGACTGGTTATTTACAAAAGTGCTTATAGAGTAAAAAAAACATGTTTCAACAAGGCATTCACATTTGAAGTACGGCAATTGAACTCAAACAAAATGGCCAAGGTTTTGCTAAATGAAGCTACTTACCAGGCACTTGGTGTATTTGTTAGCCGGTTAAAATTCAAAGCATTAGTTAAAATTTGAAATTTTAAGAAAAAATTAGCAAATTTTCAAAAACTATATAGTTATGATACAATTATAGGCATTATGTGGTGCAAACTTGTGAAATAAAGAAGTTGAAAATGGAAAGTGCAAGATTAGCTAAAGAAAGTCAAAATCTTCTTAGTCACATATGTGAACATTGGTTAGAAAATGGGAGAAAGGCTTTGTGTTTATCATTGTGATTTGACCATTGTTCCAACTAGAATGAGATAACCAAGCTTGGTGACTGCATTTGTGTGAAGACTAGCAAATCTCAATGCAAAACGTGTTGTGCAATAACTGTCACAATAATAGTGGCATGTCATTGTAGAAGGAGGTGAGATCCTCGCTATAGGCCTCCCAACATGCCAAGATTGGGTCCTTTGCCTTTCTTGCCAACTCCAATGGAACCAAATCTTGGCACGGCCACTAGATTCCTTTCTTGCGCCGGATTACCTCATTCACACTTGAAGCTGTATTTAGTGATTGGAATGCTTCTCAAATCTTGTTCATCAAAAGTCTACCTCATTCATATCCTTCATTTTCCATTTACAACCAATACTAGATGTGCCTCCAACACATGTTGCCTATATTTATCACTAAACATTTTATTGTAGTAATTACCACCTTTTATCTTTTATCTTGGAGTGTCAAAGGTCAATTGGGTTTGTTTTTCTTTCAAAATATGGATCGCCGGTTTGCCTCAACCATTGCTCCCATGTAAACAAATTTCCTTTGCTTTTAGGAATGCTCTCGGGAATGCTACAAGTCTGCTGTCGATGGGCACGGGTTTCATCCTCTTCAATTTATAATCTTCCGGTTATTTTTGTACCTCCAAATTTAATTGGACTCTCTTGTATTGTATTACCTTCAAATCAAAATTTGCACTGGTTGGAGAATCCTCTTTAATGTCATGATATTGCTAGTTTGAAACTTAAAGTATTCATTTATATCGTATTTGTGTACTTCAAATCTGATGTTAACGCAGTATTCATTAATTTGGAAAAAAAATGTAATTTTGGGATTTATGCTTTTAAGAGATTTTTGGTGATTTAGAGTGAACTTTATGATAATTTTCTTAAGACCCTATAAGACCCTATACCAATGATAAAATATATTGAAGGAATGATAAAAACACTCACTTTAAATCACTAAAATGTTTTCACAAATGCAAAAACTAGTATCCCAAAATCTGTTTTGGGAAAGACGTTTTCCCAAAATAATAAATATCATGCTTTTGCCTTCTCCATGCTAAGGTCTTTCCTTGATGACACTAGTAACATTTAGTTTGTAAAACAAACATAACAATAAGAAACTATCGTTGAATGGTGAATATGAACTACTAGCTTTGTCCCAAAATGATTGTCCACATTCAATTCCCAACTTTTTTTTCATTAGTTTGGAGTAGGCAGTGTGGAATTTTTTCTTGTATTTAGTTCAAAAACAAAATTGAGAAGCTCATACAATTAGCTTCATTAAATTTTTGAGTATAGAAATTTGGGTTCTCATGAATTATGTTATTTTCAGCATAATGAATGAAAGTAGTGCAAATATGTTGCTATAAAAAACAAGAATGATAATTTTGAACGGGGTTACTATAACAAGGCTAATAGCTGAAAATTTGTTTTTTTCAAGATTTTAAATAATTAGGAATTTTTGTAGTCTATCATACTTGCACATTGTACACAAATACAACGGCACAAGCTCTAACATTCCAACAACAAATGCGTGCCTTGTACTATTTGGTGTCCATACTCCAAGTATTTAAGACTAGTAAAGTGATATTTAATAATTTGAGAAAAAACTTAATTTTGGGACTCCTGAATCTTTCATTTTTGAGAGTTATAAGGTGATTTGGAGTGAATTTTACAGTGATTTCTTCAATACCTTTCATTAATGATGAAGAATCTTGAAAGAATTATCAAAAAACTCACTCTAAGTCACTAAAATATTCTCATAAATGCAAAATTTAGTATCCCAAAATCTGTTTTGGGAAGATATTTTTCCCAAATTAACTAAAATCATGTAAGTCTATTTCAATACCTTGTTGCTATCCTTTGTTGAGGGAAGATCGAGCATGAAATTTTTGGCAACTAAAATACATGCAAGGTTGATTTTTGATCCAACTAATTGCGGCACCGGTTCTACATCCTAAACTGTGAAAATCCAACCAGTTACATTTGGTTATTTATCACCTCCTATGTTTCCATTAGATGCCGGTCCTTCCCAAAATAATGAATTGAAGCACCCTCGCCCCATATTTCTACAAACGACCCACTTTAGGATTCATTTAAAGCAAAACTCTAATTATTGCTACACTAAATATTGTGTTTAAGTTACCCCACACTAATTTTCTGACAATCTACACTACAAAACTACTTACGGACTCTATTTTGATTTTTATCAATGATTATTGCAATAAACAAAATTCAAAGGGCATGAAAACAACAAAGCTGTAGAAAATCAAACAAGCAATGTTCAATTCATAAACCATGTGGAATCTTAGTATCTACACTACAATACATTTAGGTTGCTTTAACAATGAAGTTGCCTTACCTTTGAAAGCTACCTCATAACTCCTTGCTTGGCCCCTTGGAGGCGCATGCAACTTTAGATACTAAGATTTCATGTGGTTTACGGTCTAAAGGTCACTCATTTGTTTTTTTGCAAGTTCATTGCTATTGCCAAGTACTTGTTAAAATATATTTCTCATAATAATGTAATATCTATAAACATTTATATAGTGTGAAATGTTAAAAAATTAGTGTGAAACAACCTAAATAAATGCAGTACTAAATACACTATTTAGTGTAGAAAGTTGTATGCACCTCCATGTGGCCAAGCAATTTGCCAAGGTAAGGCAACCTAAACGCAATAAATATGTAGTGTAGAGCAAACCAGTGTCGAGCATTGCATGATTATAAAAGAAGTAAAAGTGGTACTCAATTATTTAAAAATTTGCTTCAGTCAACCCTATTGCAATAAACATGAAACGCAATTTGAGTTTCGATGTGTTGATCAAAGAGCCTATTGCATAAACTGAAGACCAAACCCATTTCGTTATGAAGTCGGTACAGTCACCTGCAGAAGAGCAGCAGGGTGTGCATGCATACAGTGTGGTTCCAGATGTAAATGATCTTCACAAGTACCTCCAGTGGCAAAACAACAAATAAACACTGCTTAATGTGTTCCGAATTCAAGTCCAGCAGTGCAACATTCATATATACTTTTTGTCGCTGTCAGAAAATATATGTTAGTAGTTTCGCAGGATTTTGCCAAACTGTGTAAAACTCGAGGTAGGTGCTTGAAAAACATCAGAGTCGGTGGTATATTTACAAGTGGCCAACATATACTACTATCCCTCTGCCTCTTCTTTCCATAAGTCCCACCCTCGCAATGTCTAGCAATTGACACTCAGTTGTTAAAGAACTGGGTTAACCCCTAAAGGATGTAGCCTGCCAAAAGTGTCGGCTGTATTCATAAGAAAAACATTAAGTGCTTGAAAAAACGGCTTCATGACAAATGCCAAAAGTTCTCCAAAAGATCATATGTGACCAGAAGTTGTATGTTTGTGACTTGGCTTAAAATTTACCACTCCATTGGAATTCATGTGCTACCCAAGTACCTCATCTGTATACAACACAAGAGAGCATTTCAACATAGCAACATCCTTTAGGGGTTAAAAACCTTGTATACCAAGAGAGCGTAAAAATACAACAACATCCTTCAGGGGTTGAAAACCTTGTATTCCAACAGAGTGTAAAATACAGCAACAACCATTACGGGTTAAAAACCTTCTACTCTCTCTCTTGAAGTACTAGATCATAGGCAAAGCAAATCATAGTTTCTTCAAACCAGCTGTCTGGTTTGAATTAAAAAGCGAGTTCACCAATCTGTCCCACCAGCTATTTACCGAGCAAAAAAATCAGAAAGACAGTTGCAAATAGTGCCACTGATTCTACTTCACACTGGACTCCGCAAGATAAAGAGTGGCAAGAAACAATAGCCCAGAGGGGCTTCACAATTACAAAGGAGGGCTGCCAAATCTGCCATGTATTATCACCGGGCAGAGACAGGAGGCTACATGGGGGGTGTACCGAGAGTGTACCATAACCTGAACGGTAAGACCGAGAATGTCTTTCCCGGGTGGTCACAATCGCGACCAAGGAGGTCACTGCATCTCACTTACTACTACAACTAAATAAGGAACACTCCTGAGCAATGACAAACACTCTCTCACTACTCTTCTACACAGAGCAAAGTTCCATGGGTTCTACTAAAATTCTATACAAGTTTACAACAAGGAAAATAAATAAAAAAACACTCCTGATGATGACAACGTTCCATGTCACCATGGGTAAAGAAAAACCGAGGGGGGTTGGATTGGGTGGGGGTGCTTATTAAGCTTAAGCCTGGGGGCTGCTAGCGAGGGTCATCTCCCTGAACACCTTCAACCTGCGCTGGCGCTTCATCTCCATTTCCGAGGCGGACAGGTCAGCCATGGGGATGGGTGCCGCGACGTCTCGGCTGAACAGGCTCCGAATCAAAGAGCCTCCACCTCCACCACCGCCGTTTTCCACCTCGGATTGATTCTCACACCCGAAGTCCAGGTCATTGGGGCTCTGCGTGAAGCCCAAAGATCCCCACGCGCTCACCGTCTTCTCCTTCACGGGCGTCAATGTCCGGCACCGCTTGCCCACCGCGTTATGGAGCGGTGGCAATCCCGCGCTTGCCGCGGTAATGTTAACGTTCTGATTCTGCAACGGTTGCGGTTGGGGTAGCGGTTGCGGTTGGGGTTGCAGCTCTGCAAACGCAGTCGAGTCGATGGCGTCCATGGACAGCGTGCGTCGTGACGTGTGGTGGTTCGGTTGATGGTTCTCGGTGTACTCGCTGCTCCTCGTCCAGCCATTGCCACCACCTGAGATTCCATTGCACAGCGAAGAATGTGAGAGATTTGCACACCTGCGAGAGACTTGGATGAAGTTGAACGACATGGTTGATTACTCCCTCTTGTCTCCCTCTAAAAGCGTGCCAAAAAGCTTCCTTGCAAAGGATTTTAACTTTGTATGTTTTTAGTCTTTGTGCTAGCAACCCATGCATTCTAGATTCAGTATATCATCATCTACCAAATGTATGCAAAAATCTTTAGTTTTGATGTTCACCATTTAGTCACCCAGATTCCATACTTAAAAGTACCATATTTGTGCAAGTTGTCAACTCCATATTATTGAAGATTTACAAGATTAGTAGCAACAATGGTAGGTACCTCATATGAGCTAAGGCCAAATCAGCAAAAGGGAGCTTTTTTTTAGTGGTAAAAAGAAATGAGTCTGATTTGGATGTTTTAGAGGGACAGAGGGAGTCAGCTTAGTTGGGAGGAATCGTGTACCTGGAGTGGTGCTCTTGATGGTGGGCTTAGTGGAAGTCCACGTGGCGACGGGCTTCACGACGCGGGTGTCCTCTAATGAGCTCGCGTTCGCACCGTTTCGTACCGGAGCGCGGTCGATCGCCTTCATCACCGGCGCGTTCCCAGCAGCGCTTTTCGGTGGCTCTTTAGCGACAGCAGGATTGAAAGGCGCGGCGTCACAGCTCAACAACTGCTCATTTCCACACGATTCCAGCTTCGGGAGGTGTCTGCTCATGAATGCGTTCCCAAGCACCGACACGGTCTCCAGGCGCTGTCGTAGCGTCTCGGCATGCCAATTCACGGGCTGCTGCGGCATGGCGTATTGCGGCGTTACGCCATCTGAGTCTTCAGGTGAAGAGTAATAATCCACGTCCTCATCAGACCACCCAGTTTGGTACCAAGATTGCTCGCTATATGCTGCCCTCGGCGATTGCTTCGACGGACCAAAGCCTGCTGTAGCGAGGAGAGCGCCGGTCATTGCAGGGTCTACGGTTTGTGAGAATTGCTGGTCCAAGCAGGAGCGCGCCATCCGACGTGGCTGGCGGGGTAACGCGGGCTGTGGCTGCCAGAGAGAGGAATGCTGGAGGTCGCATCCCGGGATGGCGAATGACCGGAGCTCCTGTAGCATTACATTGTTGGTACCCATGGATGCTTCAAGCTCTTGTAGCATTTCTTGTGCGCGCTCGTAGGATTTGAGGTGGGAATCAGACGCCCATCGGTTGTCGTTGCACGCGGGTGTCACGCTCTGGAGCATGGATTTCGCCTCATCCAGTCGCCCCTGCTTCATCAAGCAGATGCCTAAGTTGCATACCTTGTTGTTGTCTGGTTCTATTGACAGTGCTTTCCTGGGGATCCACATACAAATCCTCACGTCATCAAATTCACGTCTAGCCTTAGAATCAGCTTTCAAAACTGAATGGATAACAGAGACAACACTACTTTGTACAACTATAGAATCTAAACTCCTCTGGATGTATATACCGCCTATGTCTTTCATAGCAAAATAATGTATAAATGACTCGTGACGGGGTTTTCCCCCGAAAGGGATTTTCTGCATAAATCCTGACGTCAGTCTACGTGTACCCACTTTCAGAAACACAACATCATTTTCGCTAACCCTCTGTTGTGACTACACAAGAACATAGCGCTTTTTTCCAATGCATGGTCATTTGTATTTATTCCCGTACCTGTACACAGCTTCTGCAGCAACGAAGTTGGATTGTTGCATGTAAGCCCATCCCAAATTGCCCTGCAATGGATTGAATACAGAGTTTGGTTACTATACAGACTTGATGATAAGCCATGGTATCAGAACCTTTTTAAGTGCAGGTATTGCTGTAGGTAGCTTACCAGAAGACGAGTGGCTTCCTGCTCGATCGACACTTGGAACTTCTTCCCTTGTGACCTCGCCGTCTTTGTGCGTTTGCCGTTGAACGCCATGCCTTGGTGGATGAGATGTAGCTTATGCTTGAGGAGGTCTATTTGGTCATCAAGCCTTCCACATCTCTGCAAAAAACCCCGAAAAAAGCGGTTAGGTCGATGAGCTGGAGAAAAACGCTAAGCTTATATACATTCACTCTCACACGATTGACAAAAAAAGAGTCATGCTCACCTTGTATAGATCCAGTAGCACATTGTCTAAAGACTCTTGCGCCTGGTCGGAGCACCGGTTTCGAAGCGACTTGATCGCTTCGATCGCCTCTTGTGGCCGGTTCTGCTGCTTCATCACTATCGCCATGTCTTTCAAAGCGCTGTCCACTCTGTCACCAGCGTTGATCGCTGCCCAGAACAAGGCAATCGCACGGTCTGGATCCTTGTCCACCAGCTGCATTGCTCAACAAACCCAATTAAGCTCAAGCCATTTTAGAGACGCCACATCACGAACTCCATATGTTGCACAAATTGAGATGGATTACGTGATTTTCCAGCTGCGAAATGGACTCTGTATAATCAATTGGCAATAGCTAATGTATATGTGACAATGTGAAGCAGTTTTTTTACCTGGACGTGCTTGGCTTTGACGTAGGGAGTGTCACCCACGGGCACCTTATGCACCACGTGGAACGAATCGGCTCGCACCGGCGGCCGCTTGGACGCCGGCTTCACAGGCGAGCACGGAGCTGACTTGGACATCCGGTTGCCAAAAGCCTGCAAGTGGCCAAGCGATCCAGTTGGCGCAAATTGCTCACCCCACATCATAGCTTCTCTCGCACAACTTTTGTGTACCGCTCTCGCTTGGCGCCTTTTTTTTCAGGTGCTCGACCCTAATTGGCCAGCTACTGAAACCTCTTGCAAACCGAATCCAGCGTGATGCGAATTGACTATAAATCAGCTCCTATTTTATTTCTACATCCACCAGTAAGGGTGAATTACAGTGTTGCTGGAGAAGCTATAACTCCAGCTCATCTACAACAAAAAAAAAAAAAATGAAAAAAACTACACTCGGTTCTCAGCAGCCACAAATTATCAAAATTCGTGGATATTCGTCTCTCTCATGAGTTTCTCTCAGGGCTGTTTTGGAGAAATGGGTGTGTGTCTCGACCTGAGTTATGTGTCAATCTCAGGTCAAGCAAAACTGACTGAGACAACCTTGAGCTTCGCACTTCTCTCTGTCTGTCTGTCTGTCTGTCTCTTTTCTCTTTCTCCCAATGCCCACTGAGATCGGAAACGATACCTACGTCGGAGGTATCGGTTACAGCAATTGGCAACTAACTCCTGCCTCACCCAAACTTTCTCAAATTCAACAACAAATTGGAACTGGGAACCATCTAGCTAGCTGATTACTGAGCTCCTCCTCCTCCCTTCTCCTTTCCACTAAACCACTCCCAAAGCTAGACAGCAATTCAGTTCCAGAATGTGAATTCTACATTAACAGCAGTGCGTCATCATCTCACAGGATTGTAGTAGAAGGAGAATCCTGTGGTTAGCCTAGCCTCGCAACCAAGAAATGAAAAAGCCTGAGCTGCTGATCAATTGAGTGCAGGAGGGGCTGTTGGAGAGGGCAGACGAGGCTGGAGAGAATTCAATTGGGAGATGGTGGATGGCGGAGCAGAGGGAGGCGTGAGATTGTGTGAGAGAATGCTGTGTGGCGATGGAAGCTCGGGATCCGGCAAGAAGAAGAAGAGGAGTGCGAGAGAGCAGCAAACGAGGTCGCGAGGAGCCGTTGCGGGAGCAACGGCTACATGGGCACTCGCAACGGACCCGTGTTCACGGGCACGCCCTTGGTGGCATTACCCGGTTGGTACCCGGGTCCGGCTCCTCCAACGGTTTTTTTCTATAACCGAGTGAATGTGTTGGCGCTCAAAATAGTTGGGTTTTGTGGCACCTGGGCGGGCCGGGTATTTGGTCGTGAGGTTCCATCGAGACCCGGATATGGTTGTTGAGTAGATTGTCAGTGTATAGAGTCTTGTTTTGCCGGGTGCTGAACCCCTAAACGCCTAGGAGTACGATTTTTGTCCCCTGGTCATAAAAAAAAACATTCTGTAGGCCCATCCATAAGCGTGGAAATAAGGGCTTTGTAGTAGGTAAAACAATTGATTAGCTTTGAAAAAAATATTGTTTGAAAAAAATATTGTAAGCTAGGAAATGGAAATCAAAAATATTGGCATCCATTTCAAGGTTTCAACTGCAAGCATTTGTTCACAAAGATTTTTCAAAGTCCAAAATCATTGAAATTGGAGGAATCATGTGTAAGAGATGCTAAAAACAGGGCTTGTTGGTTCTTAAATAGTGAGATGGGTACTCAAAACCTCATGCTAGTCATTCACAACCATCACTTCATCACCCATAACCATCACTCAGCCGCCCACAACCATTTGTTTTTTTATTGATTAGCCCCGCCATTGTCAGGTGACGAGCATGGGGATGCAACGCTTATGGATGTTGCTACCTTACAAAAAGAAGCTGTTTTTCATCTAAATTTTTTAAGAAGTGAACATAAGCCTATGGTGCATAGTGGTAAGCAAAAAAACAACCTCACTAAATGCACTCATATTTTGGGAAACTTGAATTGTGAGAAGATTTAGAGATAGAATGTTAGGTTTCATGTTTTTCTTCTTGCAATTTTTATGAGGTCAATTTGTACTATTGACTTTTGTAACTTTTAGAAATTGTAGTATGATGGGTGGGAGCTTGCCACAACACTTTAGAGCTATTGTAGAGGGGCGCTCAAAATGACTAGCCAAATGTTTAAGGTTTAAGAAAAATGCCAAATTGTGGCAAGAGCTTGCCTCAAATTTTGTTTGGTGAATTGGAGAGAGATGTTGCATTCAAAAATCTAATAAATAAGTATACCCATTCTTGAGCCTCTACCCAATTCTCTCATTGCGTACCCAAAGTGATTGTTTTTGGACTAAATTGACCACTCTAGGTACAAAGTGACAAAATTGGGTAGAGAGTTGGAAATGGACGTACCTACCTTAGTGGTTGATTGTTCTATAGCACTAAAGTGCCATGCAACAACTCCATAGGTTCTCCAAATAATTTTCAAGTATATTTTTTCAATTTTTTAATTTGGAAATGATAACCCCTAGAGCCCTAAGATGCAATTTTAGTCCATTTTCCATTTTTTTTGGAAGGCCCTCCAAGGTGTTACATTGTCCAATTCTCCTCAAATGTCATTATTAACTTGGTGTCTATTTCAGCCATACAAATTGTGGGTCAAAAGTTATACACGTCAAAATGATATTATACACTAGAAGAAAAACAAGGATAAACAACTGCCAAAAATCACAATGACTAGGTCACTAGAACTGCCTTGCAACTACAAAACAACTGCACAACAACTGCATGACTAGATTGTAGTTGTATAGTTGTTGGGTAGTTGTTTTGTAGTTGCAAGGCAGTTTTGGTGACCTAGTTGTTGTGGTTTTTGGCAGTCGTTTATCCTTGTTTTTCTTCTAGTGATAATTATTAAATTAAGGACAATTTTAGCAACCATGATAAGTAGGTCTAGTTGGTTGAATTCTTTATGCATATTCTCAACACACTTATGCAACATAATCTTAAGAGTTACAAGACACATAAGCACAATATTTAGGCTTAGAGTTCCTTGAAGTTGATTTCACCTCAAAACTTCAAGGGGATAAATGGGCTATCATATGTCAATATTCCAACATTTCAAGATGCAAGAACTGCACAAAGAGAGAATGTACCCAACAATTGACCAACAATGTTATTGTTGAGCACAACATTTATATTTTAAAAAATGCACTTTACTACAAAATGATTCCACATCCACACAATCCAAAGAGATTCTAATTACAAACTTTAACCTAAGTGCAAGCCCTCATTTATTAAGCTATTCTAGTAGCCATACAAAATATTCAATAGGATGTTTAAATATACATACCATGGTTGTTACATTAGATCAACCCTAAATTGCTTGCCTGTCCAACATAAATACAAAAAATCAAGGCACAAACCTAAGAGTTTAACAAAAACAATTTGGGGCACAAATGCAACCTTGCATCTACACCCTTCTATTTGCACCCTAATTTTAACATGGACAACTACGTTGCCAAGTGTGAACCGCAAGCCTACCCAAAATATTGTTTGGCCTAAACTTGTTCAAAGGAACAACCTTGTACATACACACATGAACACCCTTAGACCTTAGGGGATGAAATAACTACTAATACATGCTGGTTTCTTAAGTTGATTTTTTATATGAATTTAAATATATATTTATATTTGTTGTAGGTCATGATGTTAAAATTTACAATCAGCAAAAAATCTACACATGATAACTCCATTGGAATCAAAGAAAGTTGTATGACTTATTTGGTTTGTATAGTTGAGTCAACACTAATTAGGTTATATTCTATAGAGCATTACCAAAGCCACACCCAAAATTGCTAACGCCACACCCCAAGGTGTGTTTTAATTGAGCATGAATTGTGAGAATTTAATGTTGTTTTTTTATTTATTTGGATCAAAAGATTTGTTTCACCTCATTCATTCTAAGGCTAAATTCAAAAAATCTAGAGGAGTTTGAATTTTGAAATTAAAAAAAAAAGAATTTGGAATTACTTAAAGCAAAAACACATTTTGAAAATAGCAAAGGTGCTATAAAAGTTCAACAAAAACTTGTATTTGTTCTTCTTTCTTTCCAAGAGGTGATAATGTTGTAGTTGAATGAATGATGGACCACTTGAGTAAAAAAATATAGCATTAAACTTTCAGATTACATGCTCATAGGGATGTGACTTTAGCAATTTTGAACGTGGCTTTAACAATTCCCATTCTATAATGCTCTAACAAGAATTTATGGTATACATTTCCAAAATATGATTTCATCATACTCTTTTGTTTCTAAGTTCAATCAAACGTTGAATTAATTTGAGCTTGAATTACAAAGTACATATTTGGTGCAAATCATTTGTCATTAGTGCTATTAAATGATAAATTCTAGGTATTGTTAATTATTGCTAGTGATAATAAATTGCAGATACTGGTGATTAGAATTAGTTTATTGTAGTTTGACAACTATGGATTATATATGTCATTTTCTCACAAATAGTATAATTACATATTCACAGAAGCTGGATGTAAACCTAGGTATGCATAACAAATTTGACCTTCCATTCTAAAATTTTGAAAAAAATGTAAAACAAAACCTTGATAACTCATAGCCTGAACAAATACATAAATAGTGGAAACACCACTAAACATGCTAAATTAACACTGAAGCATATGCATTTTTTTTAAAGCAATAAAAATGTTTTCAACTAAATTTTGTTAAATATAAATAACTATATGACAATGAGAGCAAACCTTGCCGTCCTCCTTGCAAATAAGGTAGGGACATCCATAAGCGTCACTGTCCTCATAACCGTCACTTTTGAAATCTTGGAAAATCTGTGGAAATGAATAGATGTAACTACAAGGATGTACAAGATGTGAACATGAAATCTTGAAAGTGGTTATGGGTGCAATGGTAGTTTGCTCTTTAAAAATTCATAACTTATTCTCACAATATCCAAATAATACATTTGAAAGGGCAAATTCAATATTTTTTTGTTCCTAATAGGATCCTATAATTTGCTAGCTATTTATTGATACTCATCATGTTGAAAACCCTTAGTTTGATGCTTATGGGTGCTCCTACCTTATCCCTAGAAAGATGATTAGCAAAGTTGAATAGTTGGGCCAAGACCTCTAGTGGTGCCCTGCCTTCCTTTTGACAACTCAACCTTAGCTAGGTGCCATAGATGAATAATTTGCTCTTCATGTTAATAAGGGGTGATGAAATAGTACCTCTAAGTGGCTGTTTACACTATATCTCACATCCCATCTTTGAGAAATATGAAAATTTATGCAAAAATGTTGGTGAAACTTTATTCAAAAATTAAATTCAGTCAAATAGTCAGCCCGAACCTTCCTTAAGTGAAGTCCCACTTTCTTGGCACCAAAACTTTCGAATAAAATGCTACCATGTAAATAAAACACAATGAACCACAACATGGGACTTGGGTGTAGTGTGAAATTTGCTCAAGTCCACCAAACTTCTGACTCTCAACCAATCAGCTTCTGAGATTTCAGTAGGACGTGGGCCATGAGACGTAGTGTGAACCGTCCTCTAAAACTCTAACTAATGTCAATGACATCCGACTCTCCGTCGGCAAACCCCCACTCTCCGTCGGCAAACCCCCACTCTCCGTCGACGAACCCCGACCCTTTGTCCACGAACCCCAACTCTCCGTCCACAAACCCAACTCTCCGTCCACGAACCCCAACTCTCCGTCCATAAACCCAACTCTCCGTCCACAAACCCCGACCCTCCGTCCACGAAATGCACGAGCGATCCCCGAACGCAACAGTGCCCTAAAGATTCCTGAGGATCATCATCTCACATTCTCACCTTCATGCAGTTCAGTTACACTTTCAATTCATGAACAGTTTCGCCATAACTCAATTTAACTTACAGTAGCTTTCTATCAATTTTTGAGACAGAGTACGCCAGCACCGCCTCAAACCCTAACAATATTTTTTGTTTGTATTTTCTGTACCTGGCTTCCTCGTTACGTAATCCTCCTGACACTCTCACACTCAGCTTGTAGCCAGCATTGTACGCATTCCAGGCTTGCCGTGTTTGCTTGAGCTTGAGTGTGAGTTAGGGTTTTCCTGTGACTTGTTAAGAAAACTGCGAGGAGAGTGGCAATTGCGTGTTTTTGCTTTGTGGAGATCGAGGCATGGCGTCGGAAGGAAAATTAACCGAAGCCTCGAAGCTGAAGTCGGCTCAGCTTCTGGACATGGTGGGGACGCATCTGTCGACGGAGGCCGGCAAGGAGCTCAAGACCAAAATAGGGTTCGTGTACCAGATCAACATTGCTCCCAAGGTTTGTGTCTTTTTTTCTCCCCTGCAATTTGTCATAGGGCTTCGTCTCTGGATCGGAACCGAACCAAACCAGCAGTTCCATGCTGCATTAGAAATCAGCCTTTTTTACTTCAGAAATCTTAGATCCCAATTTTTTTTGTTGTTTTCCTTACTTTTCCGACAATCTGCAGCAATCCTGCAGTGTTGGAGTTGTTTGATTGATAAGGTAGGAGGCTTATAAACCGACCATCTAAGGGCTGAAACTGAATTTTGGGGAGGTGAAACATCTTGAACTATCTTTCAGTAAATTTTCCTTGAAAGACAAGAAGAATTGATATCTAACCCAAGTTGTTTCATATACTTTGGAGCTTTGTGGAATTAGTTATAAATTTTGAAGTGAAAAGGTCATAGGGCTCTAAAATGGTTTACCTCCTCAAATGTACTCTGCTTGTACAATTTTGAAACCTATGAAAAACAGCATGTACACATGAAATACATTTGAGAAGGTGGACGGTTTTAGAGCCTGAGCAGAATATGAGCCTCTTACTCTAGCAACTGTGAATAACAACAGATATAGATATCTTCCTTCCTAGCTCCAGCAAATTCATGTCATATCTAGAAATTTTCCATCAAGAGCGGATTCCCGTTATTTTCAAGTTCCGCCAGTAATCTACGTCACCGTCAGCATTGATTATTTATCTGTCTCTTTCATTAGTTATCTAAATTATGCTAACCTATCTTATAAAGGCAATATAATAAATACTGGTGACATGATTACGAAGCAGTGCTCTTTGTTTTTAGTATTATTTCTTTCTACTATCCTTTTTTCTTGTCGGACCACTATGGAAGTCAACCCGAAAGAGTCCATCCACAGCCCATAAAGAGATCCATCTCTTAAGAAATAGGGCTATATTGCTGGTGCTGCAGTTTTTGGTTGTGGTGGCTAGACTTGTGTGTCTTGGAAGTTTTTGAATAGTTTGTTTTGTGAAGTGTTTCGTTTTCGGCGTTGAGGTTGTGTCCTCTTTAACCTAATTCTGAAGCCTGGTTGTCGAAATCAGCATACATTGAGCTAGTGGTGAAGTATGGGATTTTTTCTCACAAGCAGTAAGGTTGTTGGAGAGGTTATGGTTTATAATTCAACTCCTCTTTTGGAATGTCAGATTATAGGATCTCTTTTAGACTGTGAACTACTTAACCTTGTAAAAGTGGTGTCTGGGAGGATAAAGCATGTAGATTTGGAGTTTTTCATGCACAACTAAGTATGGGTTCCAAATATGATCGTCATTTTTGCAATTTTTTTGGTCTTCCATTTCTGCATGAGTTGGTTTAGACCCTTGCATAAGTAAGTATCATGAAGCATTCAATGAGCAAACTGGTCACATAGATAAGACATTGACAAAAAAAACTGCCTAAGCATACTTGGATGTACTTCATTATATTGCTTCTACTGTAAGTATTTGAAAACATTGAACTGACTCTTATAGGGGGTTAACTTCTTGTGCTTTTTAATGAAGGCAATGCTCTTGACACAAGTAGCAGCTGCAACTCTGTATTGGATTGAAGCTGCTGCTATATCAACGATGGGACGAAAATTATGGCAGCTATGCTCGGTTTTAGAGAGATGAATAAGTGTTTTTGTTGTAATACTTGCAGAAAATAGGGTTTGAAGAGGAGAGCTTTGTGGTGGACCTCAAGAACTTGAAAGTATACGGGGGTATGCATCATAACCCTCTATTATTATTTTCATAGTACAACTTCGTAATTCTTTCACTTTGGAAGACTAAGGCTGCAGATTATAGCTGATTTGGATGGTTAAAGCACGATTTGAGAAATTGTTACTGTAGAACCTCTGTAGTTTAAACATGTTGGGACCAGGGGATGTGTTCAAATTAGAGAGGTTTTTTATTTATGCAGGTTTAATTTAGACATATTCTACTGTATCGATAATTCTAGCATTGTCAATAGACATAGAGATTTTGTGTATCTAGCAAATGAGAGCGCTTTGGTCTTGGTTGCAGGCAAAGCCGAGGGCAAGCCTGATGCCACCTTCAGTTTTGTCGACACCGACTTCATCAGTGTTGCTACTGGAAAGATGAACCCTCAAATGGCTTTTATCAGGTAAACATTCCACACTTCCAAATCCAAATGCGCAATTTGCCAAACGTGGCTGCTTCCATAACTCTATATGTTGAAACAAATTATTTAAAAAAACTTCAAAGAGGCAATAACGTAGAAATAGAAAGAAGAAATCATGCTCTACAATTTTTTCAAAGTACAGAAGTATGGTTTGAAAGCTTAAGAATTGACCATTAGTTTTTTTAAATTGGAATTTTAGTTTTAGGTTTTGCATGGCTGTGATGCTTATTCATATGCTTTTAGGTGCATATAGCTGAGCTAAAAAAAAAAGAAGCAACTAAGCAATGTTGTGACATTGTTAACAGGGGCAAAATGAAGATCAAAGGAAGCATGAGTGCTGCTCAGAAGTTCACCCCGGAAATTTTCCCGAAGCCTGCTAAACTTTGAGGTTTGAGGTAATTCTAGTCTCCATATTACTGCAATCTCATTGGTATATGTTCTATATTACTTTAATCTTAGTTGGAATAATTTCCATTTTACTTCAATCCTTAGTTGGTCTGGAGGTGGTTGTTTAGGTATTTATGTTCCGACTGTGAGTCTCAGAACACCAGGCTAGAGCCGTGCTTGCAATTGTGCTAAGCTGATAATTCAACAGGCCTCTGTATTATTTAAACGGGTCATGTATTTAGTTGTGCAGATGTTGTGAAAAATAAGACAAATTTTCTTCCTGAGTTTCAATTACAGATATCATATTGTTGGCTACCTTGACAGTTTTTGTGTACTTCGAGGATCTGTGTTGTTAAATCTTAGGGGCGGTTTGCACTACGTCCATGTCCATCTCTGCAAGTCCCACCTCATTGGAAATCTCAGCTTTTGTTGGGTTACTAAGGGAAAATAGGAGTACTAAGAAAAGTCATGAATATTTTATGCAAAATTTTGATGGGACTTGGGCTGAAATTTGGGCCAAGCAAAATGGTCAAACTTTGAGCGGAGTCCCACCTTTTTGGCACCAAAACTTTCAGAAAGTGTTCTCATGCAGGTAAAATGCATTGAACCAAGATGTGGATCTTGGGACATACTGTGAATTGCCAAGTCCCAACTTTTGGTTCTCAAACAATAAAATTTTAGTGGGATGTGGGACATTATGTGAATTGCCTTGTTTAACCCATTAACATTTGCGGTCAATTCTAGGGGTGGGCAATCCTTTGTATGGCCATTTGGGGCAAATTTTAAAATTATTGAATACAAATGTCTACCATAGATTTGACCGTACAAATGGAAGTATCTTGTTGGGTTTAGTGTTATGCATCATGAATTATGCTCACTCTTTAGTTGTTATGGCCATCTTTTTGTATTTATTGGTATATTTTCAGCCAGTACTCTTTTAATTTTTGCAATCCTCTAGCCACATGCCACCTCAAATTGGTTTGATTATTATCCTAAACTATTCACTTTCCAATTCCTCAGACCTGTTCCCTTTGCCATGTCATCAAATTCCTTGACATGCTCACTCTACAAACTGAAAAGAGTCAAAATTGACCAGGAAATGGTCAACCAGATGTTAATGTGTTAATACAGTTTGTGTGCCCATAATCCATATAATTCCTGATTACTTGAAACCCTGGCTTTGGTTGTGTTGTCTTTTTGTAATAGAAAATAAGCTATGAAGTGGCATTCTCCCTATTACAATGACAAATTACAAGAGGACTATGTATAGTAGTATGGTGCCAAAAAGAATTGTTGCACCTCACCACAACGTTGCTTGTAAACTTGTTTCACACCATACTCTTCACGAATGTTCCTCAAGACCTATTCTACAATCATGAGAGTTTTAGCAGAAGTCTCTAACATTTCAATATTTGTGACTGCTTCATTACATGGCTTTTTGTAAGGCATAGTAGGGCGGGGAAAATCTTTGGGTGGTAATTTTTTTGACAAAGTATTGTGTAGTAGCTTATTTCAAAATTTATTGTTCAATCCCCTACTAACAAAAGTGATACACTTACTACTACTATCGAAATAGGTAGTAGATGATTTTCACAATCTTGATGCTAACAACTCTTTTGTTCATGCAAATTTGATGCTTGTTGTCCCTCAATGAGCTTATTTTTCTATGGAAGCATAGGACTTGGTAAATTGCACAAGTCATTTTGTGAACCCAAGGTTGAAAAGCTCTATTTTCTTCATTTAGCATAAATTAAACTGAGGGTGCCTTGGATCAGTGCTAAAATTGACTCATTTTGGTTGCCTCGGCCCAAAAGGGTTAAGGACTCTAAACTTGTGTAGTGCTAAGAAAAGGAGAAAAAACAACCAATTACAAAATAAAGGTAAATTGTGATATTTTACCTTTATTTGTACATGAATTGAAATTCTTCCACTTGAGGTTCACAAACAAATTGGTATGGGTGCAACATACTAAGCCTAAACAAACATGCTTTATACTTAGGGCCTCTTTACACTAGTGACTAAGAGTTGTGACCAAAAAACTAAAGTTTCATGGTCCCCTAGATTTTGCGTTGAGACAACCTCAAGAGATTCTCTAGCCAAATATTTAGGCTAATCAAGCCATCTCAAAAAATTATTTATATTTATTATTGGAAATCTTTGATGGTATTTGCTATTGAAAATGTTGTTTTACTACTAAGTTTGTGAACATAGTTTTTACTACTGTAAACATAGTTTTTACTACTATGAGCATGGTTTTATTGCTGAAATGATGTTTTATTGCTACAAATGCATTTTGGTAGCAAAAATATTAATATAATTGCAATAAGATTTTTTTTGGAAGTGTCTATTATAACAAGGATTACATGTTTAATATCGTGTTTTCTTACAACTAATTTCATTGTCAAAATGCACCTCAACAATAAAAGGGTCATTTATTTTGTAATTTCCACTTTGTATAATTAATTAAAGTTTTAATAGTAAATTTTGTAGACTTTTTAGTTACAAGTCTCCTCAATTTCTTGGCATCCAAACTTTTGAAATTGTACTAAGAGGTGAGGAAAGGAGAGAGAGGGAGAGGAGAAAAAAAGAAAGAGAAAATGAGGAAAAGAGTAAATGATCAAACCCCCGACATATCGATCTAAATTTACTTTACATTATTGGAGGTGATCAATGGATGAGAAAATTGACTCTTGGTCACTAGTCCTAACCACTGACCACTAAATAAATATGGAATGTCTCTTGGTCATTAGCGTAAAGATGTTCTCATTGAGTTTGCTAACTTATGTTGGGAGTGTTATTTTTATTCTTTGTTCCAAGGTATTCCATTTTATAACGACACAAGGTAAATGTATAATAATTGGAGCCGGTGTTTGGAGGGAAAGTTGAGCTTCACCGACTAAAATCTAACATTTTCCATTTTCAACCAATTACTTTGTCATTCTGATTAGTTAACTTTGTAATGATAAGTGATTCTCCTTGATCATTGATTGGAGCACAAAGATCAAGTCTTCCCCATCACAAATGTGGAAATCAAACAAATGCTCAAAACAGGCACTTTATTTTTTTTTGTTTTTTTTGTTTTTTTACTTCGTTACTATTTTTATTTTTTTGGTTGAATTAATACGAGTTATTGGTTGAAGTTACAAATTCTTGAAAATTGAGCATTTCCTTTTCTGATTTTGATTGCTATTATACGAATTTTAAGGGACTCACAAGATACTTTTCTCGGAGTCCAACTTAAAAAGTACATTTTCTCCATTGGAGTACCGTTTGCAGTTTGATCTCAAAATTTGTCAAGGTGTAGCAATATTTCACAACAAAAATCATGCTTGGCACAAAGGATCCAACACAATATTATTTAACAATGATTTCTTTTAGCATACAAAATAGTCAGGACATAGAATCATCTCCATCTTAACCTCTGAGCACCCCACTGCCGGGATCCCATTGCTCAAGATTTCACAGGGCTCTTTTGAGGATCGGATCTAAATTTTTGATTTTGTACTAAATTACAATTATTAAGGTATTCAAGTGGTCCTTGCAAGTGAAGTAATGGCAAGTCAAGTAAAGTGTTGTACAAGTAGTGAGGGAGTTGCAATTACATGGAACACCATACGCGGCAAGGTGGCAAGGAGCATCTTATAGGGTGCAATTGGTCAATATCCCATTCAAACTTCCTTGCAATGTATTTTGTAGTAACAAGGAATTCACTGGCAAGGGTTCAAACATGTTCTAGAACCTTTTCAAGGTAATTCTCACCGACTTTATCGGACGTCGTTTTTCGCACCATTGCGGTTTGAAGCCTTCAAACTTAGCTTTCAAAGAAGGACAATCTTTGATAATTTGCAAGTGTGTGCATTCACATCTAATCTTGCTACCCACAAAATTTGAGATGAATCAAGGGCTTATAGAATTTTGTAAAAATCAATAAATAGCAATTACATGCCAAAAAATGAGATTTTGCCAGCACGTGTTTGTTTGATCAAATGTTATAATCTCCCATCTCCAATAATCATTCATTCCCAAAATTTACAAAATTTACAAGATGTTTTCTAAATAGATGTTTCACTATTTTCAATGGTCACTTTTGTGAATCATCCAATTGACTGAGGCATGATGCATGTAGGGCTCCCAAAACCTTGAGACCTGGGCGCTCAGGGATTAATTGGACTTGCTCAACTGAGCCTCGACAGCCTTTCCTCAAGAAAAACAGTTTTAAAAATGTTCTGTGTCGGCCTGGTCGGTGCAGGCTTTGTTTTGCATGGAAAGCTAATATTGTGTACAGAAAAGGCAGGCGTTAGGGAGGTGCTTTTTTGTTTACCTTGTTTATCTAATCGACACGTGGGCACTGCCTTAATTGGGACATTACCTGGTTCCCTTTGGACTCGGCCATGACTCTACGAAGCTGGAGGTGGGAGGCAATTTTCTAGGGCATGATGCTTATGGAATCATTGCGATGTCCTCTCCTGTGTCCGGGGAGATGTTGAGCTTCATTGGCAAAAATCTTACATTTCTTATTTTCAACCGGTTTTTTTTGAAGTGCATTAATCCTTCAACGTTCATAGGGCATAGTATATATGCTGACGTATAATTGTCATTTGTTACCAATAAGAAATTTTAATTTGGGATCTTAAGTAGCTCACTAAAACTACATTGATCTATTCTCCAATTTCTTTGTTGATATTAACTATAGTAGAGGTGTGGATCCATTCCAAATACAAGAAAAATACCTTATATTGTACTAGTCGCAACGGCACGCTCAGACGTTTAGGGGTTAACCGGATATTGTTTATACTTATTCTCTAATTAGAAAATTTTGAAAAATCTAACCAATTTTTATTCCGTTGATTCAAATTTTAGTTGGTTTTTGTGTTGTTTTATTAGTTGGCTATCTTTTGTTTTTCAAATCTTGCCGCTCATTGGTCCCCTCCATGCTCAAGCTTTATGTTTGAGCTTGAGAGCCACTAAAGGCCAAGCCACACCAAAACAAACCAGCATTTCAAAACAACGTTTTGGAAAAAACAAGCAGCATTTATTTCCTTGTGTAAAAGTAGATTCTTGGATTTCTTACATCCACTTTTCTAGTTGGTTTTGAAAGTTTGCAAAGCAACGTCTCCAACCTTTTGCTATAGAATAGTGGAGAGGTTATTTTTAGAAGATCCATAGATAAAACTTGAAAAAAGTGATTGTTCCCTAGATTTCCAAAAATACAATTTACTTCTTTATTGTTTCAAACTGATTGTTTTGGCATGTGTGGTGGCACCAACACTCTAATTTATCATTTGGACTAATTTATTGGCTTACTCTTACCACTAGCTATGTTAACACTAAACAAGTTTGGGTGAAAGCATGGATGCAACTCTCAAATCTAATAAAGAAAAATATATCAAAGTTTATTTAGGATAAAAACATCACATACTAGACAAATTTCATGAAGAATAACCTTTTGATTATCTAGGTGATAATAAGTTTGAAAAGCTTGCATGGTTTATTGTCCACTTTTTTCTCACTTGCAACTAGTAAGTAAAATTGCTGGACAAAACTTGTAGGTTGGTTTCCTAAATGAATGAAACTGTACTCCTACAACCATCTTTTTTTTATCATGATAAAAGCTGTACATGCTTGTAAGGGTCTTATATGATGAACTTTTCTAACTTTGAAAGCCCCATTAAGATTTGCTAACATCTGAAAGAAAGTTAGAAGTAATCAATCATTTTAAAAATAGGAGTGCACCAATGAATGATGTTGTCCATGTTTATTTACAAGGATGGATAGTAGGGTGCATGTTACTTGATCAAGGCAAACAAAACAATAAAATCTTGAATTGGAGCCATTGGAAGAACAACTCATTTTTGTATTGTCATAATTGCTTTTGGATCTTATAAGTGATTTGGAGGCAATTTTAAGATAATGTGTTGTAAGGTTTATGGTTGTATGCATCAATTATGGATATTTAGTGTTCAACTTGTAGATTTTTGAAGAATTTTCTTTAATTTTTCATGTATGCTATGCACAACTTAAATTTTTGTATTCTTACTTTTTTAGAACTTTTAAGGCATGTTTATGGATGAGTGCATGGAAATGCATATTCCTATCTGCATTTATTTTTGGAATAGCCACTTTTATTGTGAGAGGTTCTCCATTAGTGGATACAACTTGCTATGTGGCCTTTTTAGTCTTTATTGCAACTATTTCAACCTTGAATGTTGCCATCAACTTCAGAGTTAAAATTCAATAGTAATTTTTCTTGAAACTACATGTTGATTTGTATATATAACGAATGTTATAATTAGACCTCGTTTTTACTAGTAAGCAAAGAGAAGTTACTAACTTCAAAATAACAAAAACACCTATAGCTCCATGAATTTTTGAAGGCAAAAGCTTAGACTTTGCACTAATATGCTATATAGTTGCACTTTTAATTGTTTAAAAAAAACTCAAAATCCACTACTTAAGCCTTTATCACTTGACAACTAAGTCAACTATATTGCACAAGGTTGAAAACGTTCACTATAAAGTTTTTTTGAGAACTGTCCTTCAAATCTACCAAAAGAGGTGATATAAGATTCTTCAATTGCCATTGAACATTTTAAAGTGAGACACTTTTAAAGCAATTATTTAAATCAAAATCCTCAACTTCAAAGATTCTCAATATAAGCATCTGTGTAATACATCGTTCCGTCTAAATATCAACGTTTCTATTTTCAATTGAAGTCATTCCCAAAATCTCTCATAGAAGGTTTTGAGAATACAAAAGTCTCCTCTCTTTAAATCTAAGGCCAAAGTAGAATAACAAGTTTCGAAAATTGCAAGTGGGTACTTATTTTTGGTCAAAATTTTGTAATAATCTTACATTGTTTCACATTACTTGCCTCAACAAGAAATATATATATTTTGAATGGAATTGCTCCATTGCTTTCAAAGACACAATATTGCCAATATTTAGATGAAAAGTATTATTTACTAGTTGGTGATTATGTGGATGAACGTGCACATGTGGATGGTTGTATCTTTTTTTTTCCTATGCCTTCAAGGGTGGTGTCTCTAGGGTTCATTTTCTTTGCAAATTTTTGCCTAACTCTCACCTCAATTTGTCATTGGCTACCATTACACTAAGAGCATCACCAACCCAAGACAAGGGATAGGATTTTAACTTCATTTCTATTGGTGGGAGCTAGTTGTGCGGGAGAATGAGGTACCTTTAGGGCTCCAAGGCAACAATGGCAATGCATAACCAAGAGATGGTCTTGTCAAAAAGACCTCCTCAAACATCAAATTTGCTTATTTCTTGATGCCTTGCGACTTCCATTGCGCTTACTGGTGGAATGACACGTTACTTGCAATAACTTGCAACTTCTTCGCAACAACTCGCAAGTGCTCTCAAGTGACTTTCTCTTGTGTTTGGATCTGCAACAAGAGTTGCAACGAGAATGAGAGGATTTATCTAGTCATTAGGACTGCAAAATTAGGGGACGAGGAGCGGTATTGAAGCGGCTAGTTCCCAATTCCCAAATCTAATGAACAATTGACGATGCCCTAAAAAAAATTGGATGAAAAAGTGGACGAGGTTGCCAAATTCCTTCTCAAACAAGCACCAAATTCACCAGATTAAAGATACTAATATAAATAATTTTTTATAAATGAACGTGCACACATCAATCATTATTCCAATTTCACTCAAATTTTTCCTTACCTGCTTGCATTCTAAGAGGCGGTCCCTTTGCCTTGACCAAAAAAAAAAAAAAAAAAAAAAAAAAAAACCCTAAGGTAAGAGGCTCATAAACCAAATATCTAAGGGTTGAAACTAAATTTCGGGGAGGTGAAACTTCTTGAACTATTTTTCAATAAATTTTCCTTGAAAGACAAGAGGAATTGACATCTAACTCAAGTTGTTTCATATATTTTGGAGCTTTGTGGAATTAGTTATAAAATTTTGAAGTGAAAAGGTCATAGGGCTCTAAAACGGTTCACTTCCTCAAATGTATTCCATTTGTACATTTTTGAAACCTATGAAAAACAACATGTACACACAAAATACAATTGAGAAGGTGGACGATCTTAGAGCCTAAGTCGAATATGAGCCTCCTACGTTAGGCCCAGTTCAAACTAGCGACTGGCCGAGACGCGGAAATTGGCATCCCTTTTGGTGTTTTGCCCAATACAAACTTTTCCCTATAATCGCGTGTCATCGAAGAGTGTGCCTCTGCCGGACAAGTTTGGTACCACCCTTGGAGGAGGCCCCAAATCTTCACTATCTTGGCCACTGAGGTGGCTATATAGAGTGGTCCCCACGGTGGTGAAGATGGATGTAAAAGTATTGGACAAACCCACAGTTTGAACCCAACAGCAGAAAAAATCCAAATTTCAAATAATCACGTTTGAGAAATTTTCCGCAAGACGCTAGTCTGAACCGGGCCTACTTAGGTGTCACTTGACCAACGGAAAACCAACCCAAAAAAAAAATGTTTCTAGAGGTGTAACGTAGCCACTTTCAAAAGGAATCGGAAAAGGGATCAGAAAGACGCTTTACAAATAAACACCCCCACGCACTCGGCATTCACTCCAAGGGAAGACACGGACAACAGCTCCGTTAAAATACGACACGTGGCGGCCCTCCCATCGTCCCCGTCAGCACCGTCGACCTGCCAGCTTGGGGCCTTTTGGGGGGGGGGGGTGGGGAGCACCAAAAGCTCCGAATCCAGGGAAAGAATCTCCCGCAAACTCCCCGGTCAGGCCCGGTTGTTCTCGAATCGCTTCCCGAGTTCCCGTCCCTCGTCCTCCCTCCCGCAAATCCTGCCCCAAATCTGGCATACCAGTCCCACGCCTGCGTCTCTACTACTTCTCATTCTCCCCCAGCTCCATCAACCAAAGTTTGTGGACAGACTCTCAGCATTGCATTCGCAACAACACTTCGTGAGTTTTGATCACAATACTGCAAGGCTTGGGATAAGCTTTTGTGAGTTCTAATCACACATTGCAAGGCTTGGGTTAAGTTAAAGCTATAGAGCTTCGTAGGGAGCTCTTGTCTTAAATTGAAAAAGTTCTTGATAGGAACGAAGAAGGAGCGTTTTTTTCTGTTTGTGTGTTTCTTGTACGCGAATTTTGCCTGCGCATTTTTGCAGTAGTGTAACTTTCATAGCTGATTTCTTTGAATGGTTCACGGAGTTTGAGACCCAAGTCTCTCGATTTGTGCCCAACTTTAGTCTCAGAAGTCTGGTTGTTCATTTTGTAACCTAACCCAGATCTGTAAAATATTTTTTGTTTGCTTTCTAAACCCAGATCTGCGTGATTGTGCACTCATGAAATCGTCCTCTAGAGATTTCAAATGGCGTTTCTGAAAAGGCTTTGTGGCAAGGTCTTGAGTCTTAGTAGTTGGATTGGATGAGGAGTGTGTTTGAGTTCTGTGATCTTCGCCTCGTTTCGAACTAAATCCCTTTCTGTGTTTATTTCTAATTCTGGCTCTGGTCAACTCTGTTATTTAGCAACGTGGTTCTGAGTCTCCAATATCGTTTTTTGTGTGTGGATGTATTAGCTCCAGATGCAGATTTTGGCATTATGTTTTTTCGAAGTTGTCGATCTCTGACACTGCTGTTGGAATTCTGTGTGGCAGGCATTTTTTTGCTTCTTCTATATTGTGTGACTATACAGGTTGTTCAAGATGGTGCTCACTCAATCGAAGAGCATGAAGGAGGTGGAGACGCACACCATCGACTCCATGTTTGCCTCTCGTTATATGCAGGCTCCTCTTCCCAGGTCACACTTTTGTTGCCCCTTCTAATGTGGATGTAAACATGATATTATTGCTTGTCATAGAATTGTTTGTATGGTTTTTACCTTAGACATGGGGTGTGTTTTTTTGATGTTGTTGCAGGTGGAGGTTGCCGGAACAGGAAACCCCTAAAGATGCAGCGTACCAGGTGATCGGTGACGAGCTGATGCTGGATGGCAACCCACGTTTGAACTTGGCCTCGTTTGTCACAACCTGGATGGAGCCAGAGTGTGACAAGCTCATCCAAGAGTCTTTGAGTAAGAACTACATTGACATGGACGAGTATCCCATCACCACCGAGATTCAGGTACCATTTTCGAATCTGAAGCTTTGGTATCAAAGTTGCTGTAAGGTAGGAGGCTCATGAATGGAGCATCTGGATTCTGGGTAGGTGAAACTTCTTGAAATATTTTGCAGTAATTTTTCCTTGGAAAGACGAGAAGAATTGGCATTTAACCCAAGTTGTTTCATATTTTTTAGAACTTTGTGGAATTAGTTATGAAAATTTGAAGTGGAAATGCCATAGGGCTCTAAAATGGAGCTCCTCCTCAAATGTATGTTGCAAGTACATTGTTGAAGGGCTATGAAAAACAGCATGTGCAAACAGAGTACACATTTGAGGAGGTGCTCCATTTTAGAGCCTGCTCCGAATTAGAGCCTCCTACCTTATAATGCAAGGCCTGTGTTTGATGTGAGTTTTTTTCGTGCAGGATCGGTGTGTGAACATGATTGCACGTCTGTTCAATGCGCCATTGGATGATGGGCAATCCGCCGTTGGAGCTGGCACGGTGGGCTCCTCCGAGGCTATAATGTTGGCAGGGCTGGCGTTCAAGCGTAAGTGGCAGCTTCAAAGGAAAGCGGCTGGTTTGCCTTATGACAAACCCAACATGGTCACGGGCGCTAACGTTCAAGTTAGTCCCTCTCTCTCTCTCTCTCCTCATTCTCTGTGCATCTTTCTCATTAGGGTTAGGTTTTTTTTTGCTCAGGTTAGGGAATTGAACTCCTTTTTAGTCGTATCATTGATTTGAAGTTGGTGATTGACTGGTTGCAATTTTTGCCAGGTGTGTTGGGAAAAATTTGCCAACTACTTTGAAGTCGAGATCCGGGATGTGAAGCTGTCGGAGGGGTACTATGTCATGGACCCTGCCAAGGCAGTGGAGATGTGTGACGAGAACACCATTTGTGTATGTGCCATTCTTGGATCAACTTACAACGGCGAGTTTGAAGATGTTGCAACCTTGAATGACCTTCTGGACAAGAAGAACAAGGAAAAAGGGTCAGTTGCACATCAGTTCAATGGAGCCCATTTGCAAGATTGTAGAGGATGTGTTTTATAGCGTGTGAAAGTACAAGCTTGTTAACATAGTCATATATCTCCTTTGTGGTTTGGCTTGGCATGTTGTTTTTCTCTTCCTTGGATGAAGTTTGTTACGGGTAGTTCTGAAAGGGTTTTTGGGATTAGTATTGCAAAATATGTCATGTGGATTTGCATACTAAGCTCTGCTCTTGGTGCTTCTTTTTGGAGGTAGACTGGCTAGCTAGATTTATTAATGGGTTGGTTTTATGGTACAGGTGGAATATTGCCATCCACGTAGACGCTGCAAGTGGAGGCTTTGTAGCACCGTTTCTGTATCCGGACCTTGTGTGGGACTTTCGGCTGCCTCTAGTGAAGAGCATCAACGTCAGTGGGCACAAGTATGGGCTTGTGTACGCCGGCATTGGATGGGTAGTGTGGCGCAACAAGGAGGATCTCCCTGAGGAACTAATTTTCCATGTCAACTATTTGGGAGCTGACCAGCCCACTTTTACCCTCAACTTTTCTAAAGGTTTGGCATAATTCCTTCTTCTGATAACTCTGCATGCCATGCGTCTTTCTTTGAGAAGTCTTTGAAGAAGGAACAACCCAGATTTGCCACATGGATGTGAATATTAAATGTAAATGATGCTCATGGTTAGTTTTCTTGTTGTGTGCTTACTTGTGTGTCTTGTGCTATGTCAGGTGCTAGCCAGGTCATTGCACAATACTACCAATTTATTCGGCTTGGTTTTGAGGTATCCCTTCCTATCTATTACCTTGCTGTTTCTTTCAAAACAAGGTTTCATGATCTGGTAATTGTTTATTAGAAAATCATTTTCCCTCCGGCTTAGGGCTTTGGTAAAGCTGCTCATTCTAAAGAGAGTGTTGTGGTGTAACTTCCAATGACCCGTTATACTTTATTTAATAACCACCACATGAGTCGCAAAGCTACTCATTTCAATTGGCTAAGAGAGATTGTTGTGGTGCGTCTTCCAATAACTCATTTGTCCTTTTATCGGAGTACCAACAGGGAAGAGAGGGGTACGTATGTAAAGTGGTTTATGTTGAGGTTTTACATTGAATCAAGTTTCTGGCGTTTGTGATTTAATTAGTCACTCACGATTTAAATGTTTAAATTGGCCACACTTCACAATAAGATTGCTACTGCAGAATTGCAGGGATATTCCTGTTGTCTCAGTTAGTATAACGGTTACCTCAACTCGTTTATATAAAAATCCTTGAAATTAGTGTTTTCTTTTGAGAATGGCTTGCAAACTCCAGGGGTATCCATAAATTTTTCCCATGTATAAAAATCTTCGAAATCGGAGTTCTCTTTTTGAAAATGGCTTGTAAACTTCAGGAGTGTCCATCAAATTTTCCCATGTATAAAAATCTTCGAAATCGAGAGTTCTTTTCGAGAATGGTTTGCAAACTTCAGGGGTATGCATCAAATTTTCCAACGTATAAAAGTCTTCGCAATCAGAGTTCTTTTTCAAGAATGGCTTACAAACTTCGGAGGCATCCATCAAAATTTTCCCATGTATAATAACCTTGGAAACCAGAGTTCTTTTTGAGAATGGCCTGTAAACTTCAGGGGTATCCATCAAATTTTCGCATGTATAAAGATCTTTGAAGTTAGCTTTTTTTGAGAATGGCAATTTGTGGTCCTGGCTGACAATGTACATGCACACGGTGATTGCAGGGCTACAGAAAAATCATCTGCAACTGTGCTGCGAACGCCAAGTTTCTGGGAGAAGCTGTGACGGCGACAGGGAGGTTCAAGCTGTTGTCCAAACCCGAGGGAGTACCACTGATTGCCTTCTCCTTGAAGGAGAAGAACAAGTTCGACGAGTATGACATCGCCGACGGGCTGCGTCGATACGGTTGGACCGTGCCAGCGTACACCATGGCGCCAGATGCACAGAAGATCACGCTCTTGCGAGTGGTGGTGCGGGAGGATTTCAGTCGTGGCCTTGCAGACCGTCTCATCACGGACTTAAGGAGAACGTTGGCGACGCTGGACTCGCAGCCTCCGAAGCTGGTGCAAGCCGTGGCAGAAGCCATTCAGGAGCAGGATCCGGACCTTGCGGATTCCAACAAGTCTATGGAGGAGATTAAAGAGGCGACTACTGTTGACGACTCCACTTTTCATGAGACTGTGAAGAAGCACGCTCATGCTCAGAAGCAGCGGAAGGGCCAGAAGTCTCACAAGAAGCACTCCATTCATAAGACCAACGGGGTTTGTTGAAGAACACAAGCTCTCTTCTGTGGTGAAGCCATAGTTGTAAGCGTGGTTGTTTTTAGAGGATGGTAGTTGAAGTGTAGGGTTGTGATTTTTGGGCTTGTATAAACACTGGAGAGTTATTATGGGTAAAAAATAACAAAGCATGTTAAGGTGAATTTTTGTTTGTTTTTATTATATGCAATTTCAGTATGCACTGTAGATCCCTTGCAAATGAGATCAGGCAACTTTGGTTTCCTTTTACTGTGGCAGTGGTTATAGACATGTTTACTCCTTTTGCTTAGAACTTGTCTGCATGGTTGTTGGCATGGTTGTAGGCCTGGTTGGAAGCAAGCATATGATTGATGCTGATGTTTTTAGAGAATGCTAGTTGAAGCGTAGGGGTGTGATTTTCGGGCTTGTATAAACACTGAAGAGAGTTATTATGGGTAAAAATTAACAAAGCACGTTAACCCTTGAACGCTCCAGGGGACTAAAAGTGTCCTTGATTCAGTGCATTTTTGAAAACCCTGGGCGTTCAGGGGTTAAGGTGAATTTTTTGTTTGTTTTTATTATATGCCATTTCAGCATGTATTGTAGATCTCTTGTAAGAGATGTTAGACAACTTTTGTTTCCTTTCACTGTGGTAGTTGTTATAGACATGTTTACTCCTTTTGCTTAGTAGTGTGTGTCAAATTCCACTTTCTCGTAATTGCACATGTCTTTTGGTTTAGAAAGTATGCCGACTAAAGTTTGGAGAGAATCTGGGTTGAACCAGCTTGAAATTTTCCTCTTCACGAAGTTCTGGTTCTAAGGTGGTGGTGGCGCAATGTAAGGTAACCGCACCCATACCTGAGCGTTGAAGGGCGTTTAAGGGTTTAGGGTACTTCAGAGTCTTGGAAAGTTCGGGAATTTTTTTGTAGAGTTACGTTTTCAACAAGCTATTATGGAACAAAATTTTTGTGGAAAAAAGTATTATATATCATTTTATATTAAAGGGTAAAATTGCAGCTCATAGGTCCCTATTAGCAGCTCTAGACTACCCTTGAAGCTGCTTTGATGTGTTCCTATACATGTCTTTAACGGTCCCAATCTCAACCATCTCACAAGCAACTTAACAATTGATATTTGGCAAGATTTTCTTGTGCAAGGGACATTCACTGCTCCACTTTGGGTTCACAATGAGTGGTGAACACCTCAAAAATAGGGCTCCACTTTGGGGACTGCTCATGTATGGGTGCTGTTACCTTATTTGAAGTCTTAGTTTGCTGTTGCAGGAAATCTATATGGGATGGTGCTTTCTGATTTGCAAATGTTTTACGGCACTAAAATCCAGAGTTTTGCTAATAGGCAAGAGTTGGAGGCTAGTCTTACGGAATTGCAAGCTAGCTGTTGACCGATGATATTTCTGTCTTATGCTTTCCTCTGCTAAGGGATTTGAACTGAAGGATAGAAACTCCCTGTATTATGTAGATTTGATGAAGTAAAAGTGATCCTGCTGTATGCGATAAAATGATTTGATAATTTTGTGTGATTTTGTTGTCCAGTTCACTCATATGATGTCTATAACTACTTATAGACTGTTTATGTAATTGTGGGCTTCATTGGTTTTGAGAGCTTTCTATGTTTGCTTGAATTTTTTTTAGTGCTGTGCATGTTTTTTGATTTGGAAATATCTCCCAAAATTTTACAAGTATCTCTCGATGTTTTGCAAATATTTCTTAAACATTTCCAAACCTCTGTAGCACACATATGGGACTTAACCCCTAAAGGACCAAGCAAAGTTTTCACCAAAAACTCTTCAAATCTGCCATTTTTAGAGCATCAACCAAATTTTGAAAACGATTTTTTTTTATGCATATGTGACTGTATGATCTTGTAGAAGAATGGTTTTAGAAGACGCGGAAAATATTTCAGAGTTTTCCACCACGTGATTGGAAGTTAGAATGGTTTGAATATTCAAAAACATCTTGTGAAAAACCAGGTAGCTACCCTTTAGAAGGTGAAATTCCTAAGGAAAAAAGGTCATGTGGGTGGTGCTTCTCTAATTTCCTTATTCCGCCTAAGTAAAGTACATGTCAAAAAAGTTTCAAATTATTTGGAGTTGTATAACATATGGAAAAAAATTAATAAGTAAAACAATGTAGAGAATGATTCAAAACACTAAATTGTTAAGAATTTAATTATGGAAATGAAAAATGCCAATCCCAATGGTCATAATGTTGTCATAAACAATATTCATCTTTTGATTTTGGTTTTTTTCCAAAATAATGAAAATTGAATAAAATAAAGGACTTCAAAGTTTATTTTGGAGTAGAGAATCCATAATTGCCTGCAAACAAAAAATCCTCATAACTTTCATCTTGTTAATTCAAACAAAAAAATTCAAAGCTTCCTACATTCACATAAATCTCCTAAACCCATTTAAAATTTTAGTTTTTGAAAAAAGTGATTTTTAAAAATCTGTGTAGGCTGCCCAACGAGTGTAAAAAACAACATATTAGGCCATAACTTTTTACTCATAATTCCAAATGTCATGAAATTTAGTGCATATGAAAGATAAACCTTGTCCCCACATTCTATTAAAATTTCAGCCTGAAATATGAAAAGCTCTAATCATAAGTACATGCCCAAAATTGCTATGTTTCTAAAAAAGGGGGTCTAATCCTTTAGGGGTTAAGGAAAAGAAATGTTTGCTAAACCTTGTGGGTGTGGCTCCTAAATGCTATGAAATCCTACTTTCATCCTAGAGTTGAGTAGGCAAGATTACAATGCAAAAGTCTTAGACATCTCTTATTTTCAAATGTTTTTACGCTTTGCTTTGTGAGGAAACTTGAAAGAAGTGTACCTTTTTCTGTAAAGAAACTGGTGTGCCAGCACGGACAAAAAATAACGTGTTTTTCTTAATCCAAATTTGTTGGGAAGTTAGAGTTCCTTGAGTATGAGTGCAACTCTTAGTGATGAGAAGCCTCTCATTAAGGAATTACAGAATTTCTTACTCAAGTAGGTGTTGAATCCATTGATGACAAAAGGTGTGTTTTTTGAGTACTTAACAACTTCTATCTCTTGTTCTAAATTCCAAAATTTAGACACAAACATGATGTCTTTGAATTCAAATCCAACTAATGGAAGGAAGCTATGTCAAGTTTTTGGCACCTTAAAAATCCAAGTACACCCAAAACTTAAGTATTATATTGCAATTTGAACTTTAGGCTTATTGCCATGGGTTATATCTATTCTAATTAAAGTGTGACACGTGAATTTGGTTTACTCCATATATAGTGTTCTACATTATAATGTGTACTATTGGAGAACTTCATAGCACATTGTGACTGAGACTTGACACATGGTTCTAAATCAAGAATCAAGATTATGTTGTTATATTAGTTGTAGGACAACTATGCACACACCAAGTAATCATAACAAATTTTCTCACTCAAGATCAAGATGACATTTGGAGGCATCATCTGCTTGCATGAGTTGCATCTATGTGAGTGCGTATATCTTGTGCATTGGACAGAGCTGTAAGCTAGAGTCTATAGCTGTGGTATCAATGTGCATGTTCGTAAGCTGTGGTATCTGAGTGCAATGGAAGGGAGATATTTTGGTATTCTTTTGTATCATGTATGGTTATGGGTGATTGCAAGGGGGTTTATATACTTTTTGCTAGGCACAGTACAATTGCAACACAATTATGTGGACTTTGTACAATGGTATTTTTGCAATTTCAAAATTTGCAAGGCGTTCTTAAAAATACGGCAAATTATAGGGGTGTTTTCCAAAATTTCCTTTTGAAAAATTCTTGGATTAGCAATAAAAGAGATGGGGCTCAATAAGTTAGCTACAACCAATGCATGCCTATAACCTCAACCCTAATGGTCTAGCCCCAATTTGCTTAGAGCATCTCCACTCGTACCCTCCCATGTTTTGACATTTGCTAGAAGTAGATGAAAAGTGCTAAGGGCCCTTTCAAAACCCTTTCACTACACTCTGTCCTAGCGTGTCTACCAAATGGTCCATCAAAACACTATTCATCCTAAGTATACAAAACTTATCCTTTACATTCTTGAGTCAAATAGAATAACTTAATAACCATAAAGAAATATCAATTTTACTAAATTTGGTCATGATCAACCTAACATTAAATCTCTATAGAAGGAATTTTAAAACTTTTTGAAGATGTTTATTAAAAAGAAAGATGTGTGTATGGATGTTTCCTACATATGCATGTACTCAAATCTCAAAAACTTCATCACCAATGATTTTCAATCAATTATTATGTAAAACTATGAATTTTAATTCAAATAATTCACCAAAAATAAGATTTTGGTTTCTAGTAGTTGAAATTTGGTATGCTTGGTTGGGGTTGCACAAGGATCAGAGACAAAAAAATATGAGAAGAAAATGCCAGTTATATTATTTGTTATAGCAACTTCTTTGAATGCAAAAAGAAGACTTACGTACACTTTCTTTAGGGTACTATACATCATCATGGTGGAATTATAAAAATGTTGATCATGAGCAGTTACTTAGAAAAGGGTATCCATAGGATATCCTTTTAAAGGTTTGTTTTTCTTTTTATGGAAGAACCTAGATTTGTTAACAAAACAATATTTTTTTGGGAATTGCTAATGGGACACCCTGAATTGCTAATGAGATACCACATGTGAGCATGAAATTTGATTATTTAATGCTATTTTTTATTTATTCAAGTGGTCCATCATTCATTCAATCATGGCATTACTATCTTCTTGAAAGAAAACAAGACAAATATAAATTTTGGTTGAAATATTATTGCACCAATACAATTTTTTGATGTATATTTGCTTTAACCCCTCACCACCCACGGACAATCTAGAGTATCTTAGAATCTGCTCTTGGATAAAGAGAATGACAACATTTTGATAAAATGCATCATTTAAAGAAAAATTGTAACCGTACAAATTCAAACTAGATATGTTAAAGATCACATAGGAAAAGAAAACACAACAATATCACTTATGGATTGAAAGATTATAAGATTTGATCATGTGGGTGTTAAAATTGTGAAAGCGATTTGAAGTCTTTTAATCCTCTTTTCACATCTCAAACTTAAAATTGAGGATATAAAAAAAAAAATGAGTATGTAAAGTACAACATATGTAACCCTAATCAGTTTATGGCTTCTTAAAATCTACTCTACAACTTTTTAAATTTAGTTTCTAATGTGATTGTTTCTCCAAGTTCTAGTGTACTTGAGGCCCATTTCCAAGAGTTCTTAACACTAGAAAGTGAAGATCTGCAATAGACGCCCTTGCACAAAATCTTGAGTAGACAAATCATAGTCATTCATTTTCAAAATCAGATTTTTGATACTAAAACAAGACTTCAATAAGAATAATTTAGAAAAACAACCACTAAAATAAATCTTCAATAAAAGTAAAAAAAATTCAAATTAAAAAGCAAGGCGGACAGTTTTGGTCCCCCTAGGCGGTGAGGGGTTAAGTAACTCAAAAGTCCTATAATTTTTTTAATTTTAAATTTAAGCACACCCATTTTTTTGAGTATAGCCTTAGAATGATAAAGGTGAGACAAATCTGTTTATGCAAATAAAAAAATTAGCATTAAGAATCACATTTCATGCTCACAGGGGGTGTCCCGTTAGCAATTTAGGTGTTGCGTTAGCAATTCCCAATATCTATATATATAATTGAATATGCGGCAGTCACACTCAATGGTTCCATAGGTGAAGAGGACAATTTTGCAAAGTCCATCTTTAGGTCCACTTAAAAATAAAGTAGAGTACAAATTTGACTAAAATTATAAATGGAATAAAGTAAAATTTGGGGGCTACAGGGATAGGGGGCACAAGGATATAGGGTGATGTGGTTGTGATAACATGGGGACCATGCCATGCATCAACCCATTGGGACAACGGGTAGTATACTAGTTATATATAACAAAATATGATTTATTGTGTGGCAATCCTTTTAAGCGGTCCTATTACCGCATGGGTATATAATCATGCATGGGTAAAAACTTGCTTGGATAAAAAACTTGCGTATGTAAAAGCATGCAAAAATAAAACTTGCGTGGCAATCCTTTTTTTGTGATCCTTTTATTGCAATTCTTTTACTGCGTGGGTAAATAAACCTACATGGGTAAAAATTTGCATATATAAAATTTGCATAGGTAGAAATTTGAGTGAGAAAAAAATGTCTAGGTAAAAAATTGCATGTGTAAAAAAATGAATGGGTAAATAATAAAAAATGTAACAAAACTTTATGGATAAAAAACAAAGTTTTATAAAAAAATTGCGTGCATAATTACTACGTGGGTAAGAAATTTGTGTAGATAGAAAATAAATGATATTTTCTATATGAGTAAACAATGACATTCCTTTCATTGCATGGGTAAAAACTCTATGGGTATAGAACAAAAGATGCTTTATTGCATGGAAATATTTAGTAAACAAAAAGAAATATTTTATTGCATGTATAAAGTTTGAAATTGGAATGCGCAAATACAAAATAAGAATTATTTTCTTGTGGGGGAAATATTTTGCTTAATTGGGCTTGAAATTATTTTGCATCTTATCGAACCAATAAGTGCCTATACTAGTGAGATTATAATAATCAATAATCATAGAATGGTTGACCTCTGCTATCTAGTTTGAACTTGATAGTCTATTGCAATTTTGCATAACTAAATACATATACTCATAACCGATCTTTTAAAAGATCGTATATTTGGGTATTTCTTACACAAATTGAGTTACAATTCATGCAAAAAACATATACATGAGAACATTAAAATTTAAAAGTAGAAGACATTTTAGAATAAAACCTTGCGAAAAAGACATTGTATGATTTATTGACACAAACCACACGCTTCTAGAATAACATAAATTCTTGACAAAACCAATGCATTAGTTAAAATAACAAAAAGTTGAGGTGGCTATTGAATAATTCATGTGCAAAAATTGCACACACCAAAGTGCCCTAATTTGCGTCAAGTATTGCAACTTATCAAAACTTAAATATCATATAGAGTTCAAGAAATTTGGAGATTTTCCTATATTTACATTTATCACTGTCTAGCAATGTGGTCAATCCTGCTCACACTGCACAGATGAAGAAGCCATGTAATCGTAATCGTGACTATATATCTCATACATCTGGAAAATATGACATCACAAAGATGATCGTAAACACTGACAAGATGAGTACGCTAACACCAAAGTAACCTATGTAGGTCATAAAGGACACATTCGGCTGAACTCCTCCAATCGACTCCAAGGAGTGAAATCGAAATGCTGGTCCACGAGTTCTCAAGGTTTGTGCCAAATTTGTGATCGCCTGCAAAGATAAAATCAAAACAAGTATTAGAACTCTTGAAATCTTATATAAGCCATACCAACTTTATAGAATCTTATATAAGAAAGTGAGAATGTACCGTGCAGTTTGCAGTCTCACTCAGGAGCTGCACGTCGTTGTCATACATAGTCTTGAACTTGAAACCAACTCCAATGCAGGTGAGCAACCACATCAATATGCTCAACGCAGGAGCGCTCCAAATGTGTATCAAATGGGTCACCACAGCGGAATAGCCCATCTGCAACATCACGGAATAAAACATCATCTGATACACATCAATTGTCAATTAATGGCTCTGCCCCTTCAGCGCGAACACTCGCCTGCTTGAAAGCTGAATCCGCCTGTCTCAATCCTCCAGTGCAGCTCGGCAGATAGGGTTAGCATGAATCCAGAGCAAACACTCCATCTTTGTCAGTATATCTACTCCCTCCAGCGAGCCTCCCTCCTGCTCAAATGACCGAGCCTGAGGCAACCACGAAATCTGGAGAATCTTCATCCAAGGGCATATTTGCCAGTAATACATCTGTCAAAAAACCACACATGCACGTTTCAATATTATCAGCAGAACTATAACCAAACAAGTTCTCGTGACGTGTTCAATTATCATTTCTTTAAAACTAATTACCAAGTTGATGTGGCATAACCGTGTCCTACAGGCAAGATCTAAAAGATTCAGAATTATTTGACTCAACTGCTTCACTCACACTTCCAGCTACGTTTATTTTTGGCGTCTCGGACTGAATAAAATCCATCCAGAGGAAAAAGAAAACATGTGGGAAGAAAAAGTTTAAAAAAAAACTGAACAAAAAAGATTTCAATCCAGACAGCACCACCCCCAAACGAGGTTGATAATCTTTGTTAGCATTAAGCTTATGGAATGCAGAAACCATCGTACCTCTCTGAGCTCTCATAAGCTGGTCAAATGATGAGGTCCGCCTCTCTGCCCCTTCGGTATGCGACTGCATGGCATTTTATAGTCTGTCAGGTGACAAAAAAAACTAATACATAGAACCTCAATTGTAATGGTGTTCCTGAGCAAAGCCTAATTAATCTTTCGGTATGGACTTGCAGCCTCAAAACCGTTATTTAGAGGCACTACCTAATTGAATTGGCATTGAGTAGTTATGAGAATTCAAGGCGAAAATTGCCAAGGGCAAGTGCGATTGGTGATCAAAGAGCTACAAACATGTGGCTCCAACATAATATTTGATTTCGCCATTCTACCACTCTCTGAACTTGAAAAGAAAGGGCTGGAATAGGAGCATAGAAAAACCTTCCCTGGTTTCTAACAAAAGGGTACGGTTACGGCAATGAGCTACAACCTTGGTCTGTTCAAGTTCACTTGGCTGAGCTGGGTTCATCCCTGGAACTGTCGAGAACACGGCCTCGCATGGGAACCAAGCACGGGATTCCATCAATGATCTGCACATGATGCAACACAAGATTATGACTTAATCATCCTCTAGGTCCCAGATTCAATGGTTGTCGAATGACCAATTTCAAAATAATGTTGGATAAAAATTAAAACCAAATGGAGGCCAAATTTAATTAGTGAAGAACGTTGCATGTATTGGGTAAGAAAAAAAAAATTGACAAAAAGAAAGACCCATACGACTCACGCAAGCATGAGCTAAAGAAAAGAATTACGTTCAAATGAGGTTTAAGAATTACGAGAAAATGCACACAAATCCGTGCTATCATGTTCACCTAAAACTCTGACATCACATTGTTTGATACCACATCTTTCATTATGTCAAGTAAAACCCTAGGCAAACACACATATCCAATTCGAATCCCACTCTCTACTCTCACTATCACAATTTTGATATTAGGTTGCAAACAAATGCATAGATGTTCTGGACCAACTTCATAATCCCTACCATCCCTCCCAAGTACTTCAGTAATGTCATTTCTCCATACAAAATTGTTATTACAATCTTATAGAAATCCATATCATTACATGTTACACAACATTGTTACTACAATCTTATAGAAACTCGTATCACTGCAACAAGGCTATCCTTATGCAAGAAGGGCATAAAAACCCTTACTTGCCATAGGTTGGACGCTTACCAAACTTGGATGATAGATGCTCTACGACCCTAAATATATACTCATGTCACTCAATCCTTGTGTGAAGCAACGGTCTTTGATTTCACTATTCATTCTAAGTTTTAATGAGCTTTATCATGCATTCCACATGACAATTGATCAATTGACTATTTATGAGGCATATTTGATGAGCAAGAGTGGGGGACATGAATTTTTGAGACTCTTCATAAACAGATGTAGTCTTCAAGCAAGTGAACTTGGGAACCGGATGCACTTAACACAGAGAGAATACCATTTGCTATACAAATAACATTTCATGTACACTCCTCCCTCTCTAATTGCACCACCTAAAAAAAAGGTCAAACAGCCCGCTAAATTCTCTCTGAAATATTCTCATTATATGCAAGGCGAGTGCAATTAGAGAGGTTTGAATATCCGAGACGCGGGAAGATTAGCCACTGACCGGGAAAGCTACGCCAATGGTGTCGCTCACAAGTTCCTCCGATTTCTCACAATACCTGCAAAATCACTCGACATCGCCACAACGCATCATCACCTGCGTAATAAAACTTACTTGACCTATTGAACTTGCGATCAAAGTTTCTTCAAAACTAAAAGACAAAAACGAAACAAAAAAAACAAAGAAAGTTTAAGAAAATGAACCAAAGAAAACAAGTCAAGAAATGTGAAAGTCCTGGAAACACTCCGGGTTGTTCAAACATCCAACTCCGGTTACGACCGCGTAGTTAAAATACATACACAATACACAAGTGATTACATGCACAAGAAAAGGCGCGCAATCGAAAGAGAGTGACAAATGTGGATTAGTAAAACCCTAAGGCGGGCAAATGGATTTCGAAATTGTGGATTTCTGTACCGAAGAGGCTCTACATGCATAAGAAAAGGCGCGCAATCGGAGGAGAGAGAAAAACAGATTAAAATGTGGATTAGTTAAACCCTGAGGCGGGCAAATGCATTTCCAAATTGTGCTCTACATGCACAAGAAAAGGCGCGCAATCGGAGGAGAGAGAGAGAGAAAACTGTGGATTAGTAAAACCATAGGGCGGGGAAATGGACTTCGAAATTGTGGAGTTCTGTACCGGATAGGCTCTGCATGCACAAGAGAAAGGCGCGCAATCGGAAGAGAGAGAAAACTGTGGATTAGAAGAACCCTAGGGCGGGCAAATGGATTTCGAAATTGTGGAATTCTGTACCGGAGAGGCTCTTTGGAGAGAGGGCAAGCGAGGTACTGAAGCAGCGACTTGTTGAAGCGCGTCGCGTGCTTCGCCAGTCCCGCGAGGCTCCCCATCTCACAGCGCCAGAGACGCCCGTCCAGCAAGTTTTGTGAAGAAATCCTCCGCCCCGAGGCAGGATGTTGACGACGAGGACGGGCGGACACGTTGGGGAGCGTGGGTGTCGTAGGGCGGGACGGGGCGTGTCCTGGGCGCGGTCCGGGGAGTTTTTTCAGCGGCCAATATCCTACATTCTCTATGGGCCAATCGTATAGAGTATAATTACTCTGGGCTAAGCCTATAGGAATCAAGATTATTTTATTTTCCTTCTTAAATGGTCGGATTTTTTTTTAACTTTAGAATGCAATTTGGCAATTCTCAAAATTAATTGGCTAGCTCGTAACTAAATGCTGGTACTCTCTGTACATTGGTCTTGTCTTATATTCTACCAAATTTGAAATGCTTCCCTCTATTAGGGTACATCCACATTCACACCAAGGGTGATCAAAATGTGAGGTATAAAATATGGGAATTGTTAAAGCCACACCCAAAATTGCTAACGCCATACCCCAAGGTGGGCTTTAAGCATGAAATGTGAGAATTTAATGTTGATTTTTTTGATTTGAATCAAAAAATATATTTCTTCTATATCATTCTAAGGCTATATTCAAAAAATTGGTGGTGCTTGAATTTGAAACCAGAAATATATGATTTTTAAATTACTTAAAGCAAAGATACATTACAAAAATAGCAATGATGCAATAAAAGTTTAATTCTTAAGCACGAGGGTGGTCACCATGCCTACCTCTAAACACTTGTATATTAGAAATGAATAGTGACATCTACAATGGTGCATCTACATTGGCACCCACACATCAAAATATTATTTAAAAAGTTGCAAAAGGTAATAGTGCATAGTGTCTTCATGAAAATTGTAGTAAAGGCAGCTTAGGACCTAACATCATGATTCTAAAATTTCTTGCAATTTGGGTTACCTAAAAATATTAGTGCCGTTAATGAGATAATTTTTGCCTTCTATGATGGACCATGTATTTATGATTACTTTTGAAAAAAAATCATTCAAAAACTGCTATTTCCTTTCCTCATAGTGAATTTTTTATGCCCAAGGGACAAAAATTGTCCCTTTGGTGTTTAAGGGTTAACAAAATTTTGTATGTGTTCTTCTTTCTTTCAAGGAGATGGTGATGCCTTGATTGAATGGACAATGGACCACTTGAACAAAAAAAATAGCATTAAATTCTCCAATTACATGCTCATAGGGGTGTGTTGTTAGCAATTTTGGGTTTGGCTTTAGCAATTCCCAAAAATATAACTACAAGTTTTTAAAAAAGTTTTGAAATGTGACTCATTAGGGTATTAAATTTCTTTAAAAAATTCACTATAAAAGTTTAGCAAAAAAATATTGTAAAAGTTATTAATAATTATTCTATAATCAACTTTAGAGAAAACAAATAAACAAAGTTGTAGCAACGTTTGTTGACATATATTGGTGAGTGCAATGCTAAATCCAACTCAATGATGCTAAGGTTAACACCTTAGGCAAGAAAAAAAAACTTTGACTTTATTTAAGCATTGATCGTCATCAAACATTCCATTTAATGAACCCAAAATACCAAAAAAGAGAGTGAGATTTTAACATTATCCAATTTTTTTTTCAAAGTTTGACCTCACCCAAGCATCATTGTACATATTTATAGGACATAGTTTGTAATTCTTGTTTGATAATTGGCATTTATAAATAGGGAATTGATACATATACCACCCCTTCATGATTGTTCTACCACACCCTACCCTATTATATATGGTCAATATTTGCAATATTAAAATAAGTGTGGATCTCAAGAAATACATCATTAATTTGAAAATACAACTTGACATAGAAGTTGCAACATTAATTTATGTTTTAGGTTCAAATCATGCTCATAATATCAATTAAAAAATCTAAATTAGTTTTAGTTCTACTCTTAGTTTTTTAAATTGATACTATGAACAAGATTAAGAGCTGAAAAATAAATAAAAAATTGTATCCTTTATTTCAAGTTGTTATTTCAAATTAGTGATGTTTTTCTTGTGGTCCACACCTATTTTGATATTGTAAATATTGACCATACATAGTAGGATGTGGTAGAATAGTCAAGAAGGGGTGGTACATGTATCAATTCCCTTATAAATACTGGATTTGGTCAACATTTTGGCATAATTATTGTGCATTTTAATTGTATTTCAAACGGAATAACAAAAGTAGAAATAAATGCTAATGCAAATAAACATACAAAGGGTATGTGTTGCATTTGTTGAGTAAAAAGTGTACAAGCACCACAGGAAGGTGAGTATACTTATTCAATGGTTATGAGACCGCGTTTAATTTGTTGGCAAATTTTTGCCTAAATCTTACCTCAAATCTCAAGTGACAATTGGTATACTAAGATTTTTGTGTGAGAAATTAGATGAAATCACCAGATTCATCTAAGATCAAAATCAAATTTGCCAAATTTTGGATGAAAGTAGCTTATATTAGCAATTTTTTGAATGAACATCAGTATATCATTCAATTATTCCAATTTTAGCCAAAATTTCCTTGACTGCCTGCATTCTGGGTGCGGGTCGCTCTACCCCGCCAAAAACAAAAATTAAACCCTGTTATGGGTGTCCATTCGTGATACTGTACTGTATTGGAGACCTGGTCGGCGTTCACACAGCGGTGCAGGTTGTGGATATTTAGTTGCAGATCGCGAAATAAGACTAGCGCCCGCGCTCAGTTTGCGAGGAAGAGAGAGCGAGAGAGAGAAAGAGAGAGAGACGCATCTGTGGCGCCGCGATCCCGTGTTTGCTGGTTCAAATTTCGTGAGCAAGTGCTTCTCGTACATTTGCAGCACAAGTGGTGGTGGTGGAGAGCCATGGACGGGAAGAAGTTCCGCACGCAAATGGGCGACCTGGCCATGGGCACGGCGCTCAATGCCGCCGCCCGTGATTATCAGAAGGTATCCCGTCCTTTTCCCTCTCACCGCTTTTTTACTCGCAGATGTGCTTTACTGCTTGAAGACTCGCCAGTGCTGTGTAGTTTTCTTTTGTGAAATGCTGCAGACATGAGCTTCTTGAAAAAAAAGAGTCTATGACAAGTTAGGGTTTCGTCCCGGTCCAGTTCTCGAGTTTTTATTGTTACACTGGCCATTTGAAAAAAAGAAGAAATCGATGTTCTTAATGGCAAGTGAAAGAAGATTTCAATGCACCAGAGTGGATACCTTATGGAAGAAGTTATGAAGTGTTAAGGTTTTATTGAGAGACGTTCTGAAATCGCTTCAGCTGGTGCACAGACTTTAATCAATGCGGGCCTATTGTAGAACGTTTGCCTAGGGTCTCTGGCAATCTTGAGTGTCCATGCCTTATTGTTCTTTGTTCCATGGCGTGTGCATGGCTTATGTTTGTTCATGTCTCTGTTATGTCCATGGATTGATCCTCCTTATAAGGTAGTGATACTGACGCTGGTGAAATATAGTCTTTATTGTTATACTGGCCATTTGAAAAGAAGAAGAAGTCGATGTTCTTAATGGCAAGTGAAAGAGGATTTCAATGCATCAGAGAATGTTGTATGTGGATACCTTATGGAAGAAGTTATGAAGTGTTAAAGTTTTTTTATTGAGAGACATGTTAAAATCGTTTCAGCTGGTGCATAGACTTTTTAATCAATGCGTGTCTATTGTAGAACGTTTGCCTAGGGTCCCTGGCAATCTTGAGTGTCCATGCCTTATTGTTCTTTGTTCCATGGCGTGTGCATGGCTTATGTTTGTTCATGTCTCTGTTATGTCCATGGATTGATCCTCCTTATAAGGTAGTGATACTGACGCTGGTGAAATATAGTCTTTATTGTTATACTGGCCATTTGAAAAGAAGAAGAAGTCGATGTTCTTAATGGCAAGTGAAAGAGGATTTCAATGCATCAGAGAATGTTGTATGTGGATACCTTATGGAAGAAGTTATGAAGTGTTAAAGTTTTTTTATTGAGAGACATGTTAAAATCGTTTCAGCTGGTGCATAGACTTTTTAATCAATGCGTGTCTATTGTAGAACGTTTGCCTAGGGTCCCTGGCAATCTTGAGTGTCCATGCCTTATTGTTCTTTGTTCCATGGTGTGTGTATGGCTTATGTTTGTTTATGTCTCTGTTATGTTCATGAATTGATCCTCCTTGCTTAACTGGAAGTTTTCGAAGAGTATATGCCGCTAATGGCCAGAGGTTGTATTGAGTTTTTCAAGTTTTCGCCGTTTGTTTGAGTGCTTCGTCACTGGTTCCGAATTTTTGTGTGATGTCTCCATTGCCAGTTCTTTTTGTAAGGCTCTGTGTCCGAGTTTATTCGGGTAATCGTTTTTTTCCTTGACCGAGCACATGGAGCGCGTGGTTGTTTTGAACTTGGACATTTATTGAGGATCGTTTTAGCCACGTGAGTGTTCTAAAGAGCATCTTTTTCTGAGGCGAATGTCCTCGTCAATTCCTCGTGTATACTCTCTAAGTTTACGAATGTCCATGGCTTTTCCTCTTCGGAAGTCAGTCGCCAGTTTCCTTACATGTGGACGAACTCCGAGGCTCTAATGTCAATTCAATAAATAAGATTTTTGTTGTGGTTGTGCAGGAGATGGTGGCGCAATACAAGGCTCAAGGTAGCCAATCAAAACATGAGGAAGTAGACCTCGATGACCTTATGGATGTACGTTCCTTTAATTTCCCGACCTCCGAGCAATTCAGTGTGCAGGTTTACTGCACTAATCGCCTCGTTTGATCGTAAACTATCCATTTTTTCAGAAATTCTAAGGGTACGTGCTTATTTATATGCAGGATCCTGAGCTGGAAAAGCTACATGCTGAGCGAATCAATGCCATGAAGGTTTGGAATCTCCACCCGCTCAGCTCTTTCTCTAGTATTTCAATTTGGTCTTTGTGGCATATGTAGAAGCCATGAATTTGATTGCTGATATTTGATAGACGGAGACATTTCTACCCCATTGCATTCTTCATCTGCATTTTTTGTTGGGGTTGTTAGTTATTTCCGTTTTTACAACAAGCTTCATGGGGCCAGCAGTGCGGAGGGGAGATCAGGCCTTTGGATGTCAATTTGCGATGCCTTTATGTTGCATATACATTTCTTTTGACATTGAGTATAGGTGGGTTGGAGCTTGTGTTGCACAGAGAGAAGCGGAGAAGAGGCAAAAACTGCAACAGCAGGGATATGGAGAATATAGATTGGTAAGGCTCATCCTTGCCTCCACTTAGGTTCAGCAATGTGTTCAGTTCGTAGGTTTCTATCCGTACCCGACTCGGTACAGTCGGATATCGCTGGTTTGTAGCTTGAATAGTACGTCATTTATACGTTGGTCGTGCGTAGGTAACCGAAGGAGACTTTTTGAGCGAAGTTACCAAAAGCCCTCGTGTGGTCTGCCACTTTTTTCATCGGGAATTTATTCGTTGCAAGTAAGTCGGCGGTGACAATGAAGTCGGTGATGCCAATTTCTTTATTCACTAAATTCACATTGATCCTTCCTTCATAAGAATTGACTCCCTCAATTCGTAAAGACAGCCTTCCCTGAAAATGATTTATAATTTTTTTTACGCGGTATACCACAGAGATTTGAATATTTATGAGTAGTTGTTTTATCAGCTTTAAACTCGGAAAGGGTGTCTGATCGTTGTATGATGGCTGTGCAGGATAATGGACAAGCATTTGAAACTGCTGACTCCTAAGTATTTTGATACTAAGTTCATTTGCGTTGACGCAGAGGTAACATCAACTCTCTCTTCTTTCTACTGAAATAGTTTGCAAGAAACTTTGATTGTTGCTTAGAGCGATTGGTTTTTGTTTTTTTGTTTTTCACCGTTTCTTCATGGTCTAGGTTCTTCGTGTGAAGATTTCATGATTTACGTTGTTGTTTTTATTTTTCTTGGCGTCTAATTCCTTAAGGTGACGATGTTTCCTTTTTACATCACGCTACGTCGTATCAGTAAGTTCGATAACACTGAGCATCGTTCCTCTCTATTTTGCAGAATTGTCCGTTCTTTATCACCAAGTTGGCAATCAAAGTTCTACCTTGTGTAATTTTATTTAGGTACATTTGTCTCCCTTGTTCCTAATCTTCAACCAATTGGAGTCTCTTTTCCGAGTTTGAGTGTGTCATTTTGAAATGGATGTTGTATCCATTTTCCTTTGAGAATGTCCTAATTCTTGACTGGACGCATTGGGAGCGTGCTTGTTGTAAATATGGACATAAATTGAGGCTTCTTGAAGCCATGAGATACTTTAGATGGGCGTACCACAAGTCTGTGCGTCCATAAAGGCCTCTCACATATTCTTCCAGTTCTTGAAACTCAAATATTTGCTGGTTTGCATTTTGCTGTTTTGTAGTATACGATCTCGTCCTTGTCCTCTTTAACACTAAGATCGTTGTTACTTCTGGTCCTTTGTCACAAGAGAATGGTTCTGCTATGTATGCATATTTGGATATTCTCTTGAAGTGTTCCAATCAAGGCACTCGCTGATTTTTGAATGTAAAATTCATTCTCGTTTTTTAAAGTGGATTTATGTTTGATGTTGCAGGGACGGAGTAGCCGTTGACAGAATAATAGGATTTCAGGAGCTTGGAGGTGTAGACGACTTCACTACCAGAGCTTTGGAATCCCGTCTTCTTAAAGCAGGTACGAGTGATGCAAGGTCTCTTCATGGTTTTGTTTTAGGACCAATTTATGATTCCATGTCAATATTTACGTTCGCAATACACAGCAGACTGAAATGTTGGTCTGTTTCCAGGATTACTCATCCCCAAGAAAATCTTTGACGAAGATGGTGAGGAAAAAGTAGCAAGAACTGTACGGTCGACTGTGTATGCGGACTCTGATTCAGAGTGACCATGTTCGACGAGTTTGCATTACAGATTACTAGGGCCGGCATAACCACAAGGATATGCCAAGACACCGCCACTTCATCCTGTTTATTCAAGGGCCTGCTGATGGATGACCTGATGATCGTCAAGCCAAGCTACTTCTTTACCATAAGAACTGTAGAAAGGCCGTTGTTTTTGTGTGCCAAGGAGTTCAGAATTTGTTAACACGGTTTGGTTCATCTTCTACAAGATGGTTTTGGAGTAAGTGCAATATGATTAGTGAAGGCGGACGTTTAGTTCTTGAAAATGGGCAGCATCTTACTGTCCACCCTAGTAGCCCTGTAATTATTTCACAGATATTTGAATCGAATTTTCAGATTGTTTTTTTCTAGTGAGAAGTTTTATACAATTTTCACCAGGTATGCAAACTCTTGCAGTTCTTACTCCGGCATTTCATTACCCTTTTCTACTGTCCTCAACATTCGCCTTTTAAGATTATGTTCGTTAGCACTACTTACCTCACATTGTAATATTTCTAATTGACGTTCTAGGATTTACACAGGATCTAGTGCTTCGAGAGTGAATGTAACATAAGTTGGCGGCCACAGTGTGCGTTAAACAGTTGTGGATGTCACACCCCAATCTGCTGGAGGTGCCAGGGTGGTGTCCAAAGCTCCATGCGTTGATCCCCTCATTGCTTCCCAGGTAATGCATGTTCCCATACCCAGAAACCAACCTCCTTCCCATCTAACCTTGTCACTTTAAAGGTAAAGCAACTAGAGGAGAAAACCTAATCCTAATTCTAACGCTATTAAAAGTGAGTTTTTTCCTGAAGAAAAGTTCTTAGAAGTTTGCAATGGTGAAGTAGCTGGCCAGGTCCAAGAGATTGAGAAGCGAGATTGGTCTCTGATTTGCCGTTCATTCATTTTTTACATCGCTTCATCTCCTTCAAGTATCGTTTCTTATCTGCCTCGGCCTTTTTGACGTAGGGCTGCATCACTCATTTGCCAATTGTGTGACTGAATGTGCTGATTTGAATTATCGTTTTAATTGTCCAAATGCATTTGTTAGGAGACTGACTAACCTTACACTCTACAAGTGCGCCCCTCTTACTGTTCTCTTGACAACATAGAACAGGGCAATCCGTACAACTCATAGGCCAAACGTGCTACGTCTGTGTCAAGCGTGGAGCTGCTATAGTGATTAATGGCAGGTACTTCCTTTTCCAAAATTCTTGTACGTGTTGAGATATCTGATTCTTACTGGAATTAGCAGATGGACTCAATGTGTGAAGAAGTTTAAGAATTGAGTGAACTGGTTATGGAGTTGAGAGGGAACAGAGAGGCTAACCTTTTTGTCTTTCTCCGTCATTTGCTGCCATTGAGCACCGAGAATTCTGCCAACTTCGGCGAAGGGGATGTTGGGATTATCCGCAGTGACATTGGCATGTTGGTCCTTACAGAAGAACATGTAAGGGCCCAGAGCGCGCTTGGGCCGCCACGATCGCTCATCGCGCTTCAGTTTCTTGGCAGCGCGCTTGGCCGAGGATGCAGCCTTGCGGCTGCGGGAGGCCGAGGCTTTGGACCCCCGGGCCCTCCCCCCTCGCACTGATCCTCGTGCCTTTGCAATGGTTGCTCGCTTCCTAAGAAGAAGAAGAATAACTACAACAACTCCGGTCCCTTATTGGGGCCGGTATGCACCAGATTTCTGTCTGTGTGTTCAAAACTCCACGCCAAACTCTGCAGGATTGTGAGAGAATGTGAGAGAATGTGAGAGATTGTGAGAGATTGTGAGAAGTTGTGAGGATTTATCAAATTGTACAAGGCTTTTGGATTTTGCAGCAGCAGCAACAGTAGAAATGAAAGCTTAAGGACGACACGCAGTGGGCGAGCTTTTTGCTGCAGCGGAGCGTGAATTTTCCTGAAGCAGAGAGAACGGTGTCAAGGGATAGGGATTGAGAGAGGTGGCAGAGGTGCGTGGAGAGAGATTCTTATGGTCACTAGAAAGCCTTGGTTGTCATATCTACGATTTGTGCTGTTCGGGTTAACGCTGTTCACGTGGGGTAGATCCTGCAGACGCTCTTGAAGAGCGCCTCACCATAGCTCAAACTTCTTCGTACAGTAACACCGGTTGAATGACGACCAAAAGATGTCCACACTAAGGTTCACAAGCCCACACAAGTTAAGATAAGACAGTACCGTAGAAGTTAACCCGGGTTAACCCATTAAGGACTGGTCGACCAGTTCCTGGTCGATTTTGACTCCTCTCAGTTTGTAGAGAGCATGTCAAAGAATTTGATGACGTGGCAAAGGGCATGGGTTTGGGGAATTGGAAAGTGAAGAGTTTAGGATAATAATCGTGCCAATCTGAGGTGGCATGTGGCTAGAGGGTTGAAAAAATTGAAGGAGTATCGGCTGAAAATACACCAATAAATGTAAAATGATGGCCACAACAACTTAACCCTTGAGTGCCCTAGTGACCCGAATCAGGTCGCTCTAGATTTTAAAGCCTTATTTTGAGGCATTGGATCTAACTTTTTGGTCTTCTTGTAAACTACAATTATGAAGGCATTCAAGTTGTCCATGTTAATGGAATAATGGCTAGGAAAGCCAAATTGTTGTATAAGTGTTGCAAGTGATTTGATTTGGTGAAACATTGTATGGGGCAATGGGGGCAGTTTAGCAAGCAACATTTTACATGTTGCAACTGGTCAATATCCCATGCAAGCTTCCTTGTGTAAGCTTTGTGGTAGCGGGAAAGTTGTTGGTAAGGGTTCAAGCATTTTCTAGACCCTTATATTATGGCAACTGTCACCAATTGTGCTGGTCATTGTTTTCCATGCATTAGCAATTTGAAGCCTTAAAACTTGACATAAAAAGAAGTGCAATCTTCAATAGTTTTCAAGTGTGTGCATTCACATCTAATCTTGTTGCTCACAAAATTTGAGATGAATTTGGGGCTTCTAGAATTTTATAAAAATCATCAAATAGCAACTACTTATCAAAATTTGAGATTTTGTCATCACGTGTTTGATCAAATGTTATAATCTCCCATCTCCCGCGGTGAATTGTTCTCAAAATTTTCAAGCCATTTTCTAAGTAGGTGTTCCATTATTTTCAATGGTCATTTTTTGTGGATCGTCCAATTGACCAAGATACTATGCATCAAAGTTGTCGGTCTCCAAAAACCCTGATTTTGGTGGATACTGCTTGGGCACTCAGGGGTTAAGAGTGAGCATAATTCATGATTCAAAACACTAAATATTGCAAGATACTTCCATCTATACAGTCAAATTTGTAATAGACATCTGTATTCAATAACCCTAAAATGTCCCCCAAATGGAACTACAAAGGATTGCCCACCCCAGAATCGACCACGGTCGTTAAAGGGTTAAGTTTGTACCTTAGAAGAGGCAACATACACTTTGAGCTCTATATTAGTATCACTTTCTCTACTGTCACATTGTAAGTTTATTACCAAGGAACACTTTGTAGGCAATTTTTTTCACAGTTTTACTTCATGATGACACTTACCTCATCAAATTCCTCCTAAAGAAACACCAGGTGTGTCAAAGTTTTGGATGACGGTTTCATGGATGAATGTGCACACATGAATATTTTTGTATCCGTTTTTTCCTCACTCATTCTTGGATGCATTGGGTGCACGTTAGTGTTTTTTTTCCTGGCAAAGTTTCGTCAACACGGACAAATTTTGGCCAGTGAGTTATCTTCCTCGCAAATATGCTCCAATGTAAAATATCCTCTAATGTAAAGAGAACAAGGAAGTGCTCTCTATCACTTGAGTTATCTTCCTCGCAAATATGCTCCAATGTAAAATATCCTCTAATGTAAAGAGAACAAGGAAGTGCTCTCTATCACTTAGAAAGAACATTGGTGCAAGTTGCTTGACCAACAAAAAAAAATCGGAAAAGCTCCCATATTTTCCCAGGCACAAGAAATTGAAAGTCATTCCTTAAATTTACAGCGTACTCTCAGTACATTGATTTATCCTCATAGCACATGTCATTGCCTAAAATTACGAAGACATTTGAATTAGCATAATTTGAAATATTGTTGTGTTGTAATAACTCTCAAAAAGTCTAATTTTGTAGTAACATTATCCTTGTGTTGTTGGTTATGGAATAAATTAGATCATTAGTACTACACTTGAATATTGCACTAAAACCTCCATACTATTTTTCAATATTGTAGCAGAACTTATTTGAGTTCAAAATTGAATCAATTGTGACTTGCCTATATCTTTTGTTTGTTTGAATTTTGTCAAATATTCTCACATGTTTTTCATGTTCTCAAGATACATAAAAAAAACTAATTAATTTATTTGAGTTATGAGTAGTTGTTGACAAGTCAAATTATGAAGTTATAATTGCTCATAAAGTCCTATTGTATTTAACATAAGGTAGGGGTTTTGCCAATTGAAAAAAAAAAATCAATAGATTCACAACAATATTTATAATGGGCCTAAAACCTTACAACAGAATAACGTTAGTTGAATAACTAATACAAATGAGTTGCAACTCTTGGTAGAACCTCATGTTTATTGTTAAGATTTATTGCAATTAAGTTACTTTCTGATAAGTTAAATAACCTAAAGTTTATATACTTTGAGGTAGCTAAAGTATCATAGACCATTGAAAAGCTACATCTTTAGTAGGTGCACAACAAACTCAATGGGTTTTACACATTCTAATATGTAAAATGAATTTGGCATTATATAATGTGGCTTGGTTGGTGAAGTAGAGGCACTTGATTTTTCTATTACTCAGTATTTCACTTTTATGATTCAGTGGCTAGCTACACTCTCATTCTTTTTTTTTGATTTGGTATTAGAGCAAGCTTGACAAATTTAATGAGTGTTTATTTTATTATACAATTAGATTGAGCATTGTTATAATCTTTTAGATTATATGTGTAAAATTCATAATTGTGACTTCTTCCTTAACTCCCACAGTGTTTAATTACTTATTTTTGCAAATCATCAAAATTTTGAATTAGTTGTTTTATGTTACAATGATAGCGAGCTTATCTAATGAGCCTAGGTACTTAGATGTGTTTGGAGGTGAGAACTTCCATGCATGGAAGGTTTAAATTTCCTTTCTTTTAAAAAGAGAAGGATATTGGAAGTTGGTTGTTGGTGAAGAATCAAAACTAAGTAAGTGGAATTCCACTTTGACCACAAGAAAAAATATCAAAGGAGGGGTGAGTGGAGAAGTAGGAGACACTAGTAAAATTACTAAGGTTGCTATTAATAAAAATACAGTAAAGTGGTTGGAATCTTGTATGATTGCTTTTTTTACAATGGCTTTTTATTTTAAAGATGAAGCACTCATAATAATTGCCAATAATAAAACTTCAAAAGAAACATGAGATGAGTTGAAGGTCATATATGTCATGAGTGACAAAAATATAAAAATGGATTTGCATAAGGAATTTTGGTCCTACAAGTCATTTGTAAAGGATAGATGGTAATTTCTATTGCCAATTTCAGTTCCTTGACTAATTGTTTGATTGGAGTAGGAGTCATACTTGATGGAGATAAGACCAATGTTTTTTTGAGTAGCCTACTTGGTTCATGGCAAAGTTTTACCAGCATCAATGATAATGAACAAAAATTTAGACTTCATTGTCAATTTTGATTGGGAGGATCCTTCAAGAAGGACAAAAGATTGAGGTTACATCTAGTGGAGGTCAAGATGCAAAGATATTGGGATCAAAAAAAGAGGATATAACAGTCAGATCATTTTAAAGGCAATGTTTGTCTTGTGACAAAATTGCAAGGATAAGAAAAATAAATCTAAGAAGGAGAATACTTCTAAAAATGATTCTTCAAATGGTAAACGCAAGGGACATAAAGACAAATCATGGAAGGGAAACATAGATTTGGCACTGTAGAAACCAAATTTTGAAAGCCTTGCCTTGTTGGCTATTGACGCTTGCATTGTAACCAAGGACAATGCATATGGGTACTTGGATTTTGGAGTAACAAGTCATGCCACAATGCCACTTATCATAAAGATTGGACGATCGATTATAAGGAGTTATCAGGTAGGAAGTCTATGTTTGATCATGACCACAAATGTTACGTCAAGGGGTGGGAACCATTCCAATATTTTTTAATAATGGAGAATTCAAGAAAATCATTAACTTATTTTATGTACCATAAATGACAAAGGATCTATTGTTAGTCCAATTTTTGAAAGTATGGTTTTGAAACTCATTTGGGCAAAGACCTATATTGTTATTACTGGCAAGGTTGCAATATGTTTTGAGGATAGCAATGGTCCTTTTAGGATTGAAAAAAACTTAAGGCATGAATTAGGTTGGGCTTCTTTATCTACTATTATGACAAATATTCAATTGGCATGAGAGATTGCAACATATTAGATTACAATAGATGAAGATCTTGAAAGACGTGGAATTGAAGGCTGTAGAGAGGAGATTAACCTTACAAAGAACAATTTGAAAGATTTTTCTTTATGTGAAGCATGTTTGCATTGGTAATAATCCTAAAAAAAATTAACAGCAAAGCAAGCAAACAAAACACAGTCATTATTGAAAATCATTCATTTTAATTTGATGGGTCTTTTACTTAATTCTCAAGGGGATTCCAAGTATTTTACCACCTTTATTGATAACTAATCCCAATTTATTTGCAAAAGTTTTTTTGAAGGCAAAATTAGTAACACTAGATTAGTTTAAGATTTTAAGGCAAATGTTTAGAATCAAACTAAAACGCCATTAAAGATTTTGAGGATTAACAAAGAAGGAAAACATATTTATAATAAGTCAAACATTTTGTGATAAATACAAGATTGCAAGATTATATAATAATCCATATACACCTTAACAAAATGGAGAAGCAAAAAAAGAAGTTGCGCATTAATGGAAATTGCTATGAGCATGATGATGGCTTTACATGTGGAAGCCTTTTGGGCAAAAGCAATTGCTACCTCATGTTAACCCTTTCTCGACCGTGGTCGATTCTAAGGTGGGCAATCCTTTGTATATTCATTTGGGGACATTTTAGGGTTATTGAATACAGATGTCTATCATAGATCTGACCATACAGATGGAAGTATCTCGTAGCATTTAGTGTTATGCATCATGAATTATGCTCACTTTTTAGTTGTTATGATCATCTTTTTTGCATTTATTTGTGTATTTTCAGCCGGTACTCTTTTAGTTTTTTCAACCCTCTAACCACATGCCACCTCAGATTGACATGATTATTGTCCAAACTCTACACTTTCCAATTCCCTAAACCCGTGCACTTTACCACGTTATCAAATTCCTTGACATGCTCTCTCCCCAAACTAAAAAGAGTCAAAATCGACCAGGAACTGGTCGACCAGTCCTTAATGGGTTAAATGCAAAATTTTATTTCAATAAAGGCCATCAAAGGCATACACTACGGAGAATATGATATGGATTCAAACCTTTTATGCTCACCTCTGTATTTTGAATATAAGGGCTTTGCTAAATTCTAGATGAAAAAAAAAACTGAAGTTGGGAATAAAGACCAAAATTTTATTTAAATTGGTTACAGAACTAAGTCTAAAGGGCATAAGTTATGCAATCTCGCCACAAAACCAATTTTTATGACCAAGATGTGATTTTTGTTGAAAATGATACACTAGATCAAGAAGAATTTTTAGAAAGATCTTGATAAAGATTCATTATTTGTTAATTTTCACTTTTTCAATGGCACAAAATGCGAGACAAAATGCCCTGATTTAGCCAATTAAGATTTTGAAGAAGATTTTAGGGAAGAAAACATCTTTGTAATGAGCAACAAATCATTGACAATGACATGGATGACAGTTGTCCTTAGGATCATGAAGCAAATCTTGAAGAGATTAATGATGGCAATACACGAGCAAGGGATATGCGTGGGTTCGATGCACATAAAGATCGCTCCTAGGAGCATGGTGAAATCCAATAAAAGAAAAGTACTAGGATAAGGAAACATTTCAACTTTATTTTATTTATACATAGTATTAATCACAAATTCATCTCTGAAAATCAACTATAGATTTACAAAATCACTTATCCATAAGTACATTGTTGCCTTTGTAAAGCTTCATTCCAACAACTGACACCAATTTGTAACCCAACTCTGGTTGATTGCCTTCAACTAAAGCAAACATGCACTCAATACATTTTGCAATTAGTCATTAACAATAAATGTTGGTTTATATATTTGATGCTTGCTACCACCAAAATTCAATGTTTTATCATCCATTTCTTAAGATTTGGGAAATACAACAACCACTTGTATAGTGGTGCTTGATTGACGTCAACCTTTGTTACAGTAACAACTGGATAAGATCAAAGCCCCACTCCCCTTTTGTCCCAAGCGTACATTATGAGCTTGGTTAAGGTCAAGTACTTATGTGTGATTAACCCCTAAATTCCCAAGCCCTTTTGTTTTTTGTGAAAATCACTCAAAACTGCCACTTTTGAGGGAGTGAGGAGAAATGTAATTTTTTTTTTGGAAATCCAACCGTAAGATCTTGCCCTAAACAATGGGAGGTACTTATGGAAAAAATTTAGCTCATTCTAGATGGTGAGGAGTGAGATATTCACATAAGAAGTGAAAAAAAAAGTCTTTTTCATTGTTGTCCAAAAATTTTAGAAGCCTTTGACGGCTCCTATATCAAAAAAATTGCTTTACACAAAGTTAAGGTTTATTTTTCCCATGTAGAAGACCAAGTTAGGTAAATGTGGGAGAATTTTCAAATGAAATGGAGGTGTTGGTCATACTTTGTAAATTCTTGCAATGCTGTAAGGTCATGAAATTTGCATATACACTAAGCAAAATTGGAGGATTTATGTAAAATTCAAAAACCCAAACTACTTTGATCCAAATGGTGAAAACCAAGGAATCTTAGTCTACTATAACTTGCAAAAAAAAAAAGTAAAAAAAAGAAAACACAAAGAGCTCAAAATAGTAAAGCAACAAGTTTTACAAGGGGGTAAAGGAATGGAGGTTTGGGAGTCCCACACCTACCCGCAAACTAAAACTTCTCATAACTTTCATCTCATCTATCAAAATTGAATGATTCAAAGATTTTCATGTATATAAAAATCTAAAGAACCAATTTCAGATTTTTGTTTTTAAAAAATAAAAGTTTGAACTTTTTTATTGGGTTGCCCGCCCTCGCCCTTTTTCAAAAATTCATGCATAACTTCTTTAATAAATGTTGGAATGAAGAAAAAATTAGATGCCCATGTAGATCTTTGAATTGCACACCTTCCATAAAAGTTTCAAAAATTCACAAAAATTAGTTTAGCCATAGGTATCTGCCCAAAATCCTATTTGTACCTTGCAGAGACAATGGGCCTTTAGGGGTTAATGCTTGCTTTTTGTCAACACCCATTTTGACTCATTAGTTAGAAAGACATTTGATTAGTGTACAAGAAACATTGGTGGGAAAGTACCTCCAAAGTTACAATCACCAAAATTAGAAGTAATGCAAATGAAATACTTGTTAATGATTAATGTTTGGATACAATTAACATTTTTTTCTGGCAAAAAGTGTTGACCTTGTCCAAGCACAACTATATTAGGCCACGACCTTATTTACAATTGTAAAGCGCAAAGATTCCATGTGTACACATATACTTCTTAAATCTCATCAAGTAACCAACAAGCTTGGCTCATTTTCTTATAATCAAAAAATACAAATTCCATCACATTTGTTTTTATATATATGTAACAAGTAGGCACTCCCAAATTTGCTAATCTTTTCACAAGGCAAAATATTCAAAAAAATTAGATAACAATTCTAAAAACCCACCTTGTAATGATAAATTCACTTCATTAATTCTCTCTTCTTCTTGGGAGTGGAGGAAATTAACTTGAAGAGCTTTAAAAATTCTCCAAAGATTGATTCTTGTAAGTTTTATTTTCAAATAAAACTGATTTGTAAAAATATCCTTGGGTCTTTTTTTGCGATTAGGGGATTTTGAAGAATTGAAGTAATACGCAAATTGGACAATACAAGAATAACCTCAATTTTTTTGCCTTTCATATATCTAAATTACTTCTAAACATTGCATCTACAAAGTTTCTCAAGGAAGCATCCTTGGCTTACAATACAACCTAAAAGTATTCAATTTTTTCCAAGCCACATCAATACTTAGATATCACTACTTTGTTAAATGATCCCCATAAAGATGTAACCCAATATTTAAACAACACTTCCGGGTTCTCTAACTAATTTGACCTGATTTGATGCCCACGTGTGAAACCGCATGTTAACCTCCTGACATTTTCAGTTATGCCTCTTGGATATGAAATCAACAGCCAAAGGTTACTTCGTAACTGAAGCCTCTCATCTTCGTGCCTAAAAATTCTATCCTCGTCTCGGAACCAATGTGTCCCTTTTGCATTATCATGTGGTTCATTTCCTGTTTGTTTTACTCCATATTCCACAGAGGAATTCTGAAACCGCCTTGGAAAGTACTGACACAACTTTGGTATGGAAAAAAGGAGAATACTCTCCACCAAGAATTGTCGGTGGGAGAGAGTGCATCCACCTTGCCTGCAATCACAGGTGAAAGTTAACCCTAATATAATAGAAACCGTCACCACTTAGATATGCTTGAAATTCCTGAAGTATAAACGTACAAAAGAGGGTCACAGACTTGTGTTCTACGATGACATTCTCAAATAAGACTTCAAAACTCTGCGTGAGAGTTGGTTTCTGAGAAGGGATTTGACGATTAGAATCCCACAGGGCTTATAATACAAAGAAAGAAGAGAATCTCAATATTGATCATAAACACTAACACCCCTTAGAGAAAGTTGCACATACTCATAATTTCTTCTTGCATAAAATGAGAACAGTGAAATCGGGATGCTTTTGTATGCCACCATGCATATTCAACACAAGGTGTTCAAAAACTCCAGAAGAGGATTAGAGCTTTAGAGAAAGAAGAATCATGTTGTGCTCGATTTTAATAACAAATCAGCAAATTGCAGAGCAGAAATCACAAGTTAGGTCTGACACCTTCTATTGTGTTGCCTGTGCAGACTCTAAGGAATTGAAGAAGGCTTGAAAAATGAAATACAAGCCTGCGGTGGTGTGCCGAGCAGCCGCAGCAACCACGGTCACTTTTGTATCAAAAGTAGCCACGGCATTGAGTGCTGCAGGTCAAGTTGGCACTGCTGCTGCTGCTGCGGCGACAGCAGCTGCAGTAGCTGCTTCTGGTTCACAGAAAAAACCAGAGCCCACTAAGCATGGTCAAAAGGCAAAACCGACAAGGTTGAGACACGGTGAAGGAAAAAATATGAAAGAAGCTTGAATCCAAAACCTAAAATACAGAAGCAGTACAGAATAGCACCTCGTTCAGTTAAATAAATAAATAAAAATCCTAAAACACTGCATATCATGCATTGGTTTTTGTAATAACGGAAATTAAAAAAGAAGCATCACACAGAGAAAGGTAAGACGCACTGTTAACTGATTTCCTGCCAAATACCCATTTTTCTTATACAACCAGGTATAATCGGAACTCCCATAAGGCATGACGACGTCAGAATATTTATTGGCAAAAGGAACCGAAGCTATGCCTAACCATAAAGAGTAGAAAATATACTGAACAGCCAAATAATCAAATGGTTAGGAACAGATTTCTCATGAGGTAAAAAACAAATCAAGATCTTTTCTTTTAGTTAGATGGTCGATACCAGACTCACTCTATCCATGGGCAGTCACCACACAGGGTATTTTGAAATGGCACCTAATGAATAAAGAGAAACTAATGTACAGGATGGATTCATTTTGAATGAAGAGCTTTGCATCCTCAATCTTGATCATCCGCCAGTAAATATTCTTGTATTCTAGACCTGCGTGAATAGCGCCAAACCAAACAACACCCGTCAATACTGGAACCTAAAGAGCTGAAGTTAGGGCATTACTCAAAAGGGAAGGACAATAAAAAAAAAGCCTAATAGCCGTGCTAAATATGCTCAAATGGTCAAAAGTGGCCGCTTTCCAATCATTTCAGCACCTGTTTTTAGGAATGTCCCTAGGTGAAATTTGAAAGAACCAGAGTTTCTGGGAGTTGGAAATACCTCATCCATCTCTGTTTGTCGCTGACGTTAGTTAGAGCACGCTCCCTCATAGCTTCCGGTAGTATCTTATCCAAGGCTTTCGCACATGGCTCCTTTGGGATAATCTGAAAACTACAACAAGGACAGCACGTACTCTTTAATTCATCCGGGGACATGGATGATGCATCTCTGTTGTTTGCAATAGGCACTTTAACATTTCTATCACCATTTGAAAAATCTCGCACATCCAACGGTGCGCTGCAGATTGGGCAAAATAGGTCAGGGACTCCATTTCCTGCTACAATGGTGGGGGTTTCCATCCCTCTGCGCCTTCGGAGTGCTACCTCAATTGGACCGACTGGTGGGGCATTGAACTCAAATGGCTTTAGCTTTCCCATAGTCCGTGCAATTGTGTACTCTCGTGAGAAGTTTTGCTCCTGGAAAGTAGAACGCACAAGGATTGGCAGTCAAAATCTCAACCTCTGCCTGACCACCAGTGAAAAAATCAATAAAACATGATTGATCCTAAAGGTCCAAATTGGACCTCATGTATACTTCAGTAACTTCGAGTAAACTATATGAGGACTTCACTTGTCCAATCGCAGCTACTTTTGAACAGCACACACTTTTTCCTTCACCAATTCTAGTGATATAAAATTTAGCCCCATCTGAATTCTACTGTTTTCATAATATGATCTATAAAATTGATCAATTTCAAACCACAAATTCTTGGTCCTTTTGAGGTTAGGCATCCAAGGTAATATCACCAAAATCTAGCCAATTCAGAAATATGATATGCCGCTGATTAAAGTGAATCATGCAGCCAACAACAGAAAATATTGGGAAGTACTCGTACTAGGAAGTACAGTTCAAAAAACAAGTCCGATCGACATTTCAGAGAGTTCCAGGCAATATATCCAAGGATGCGAAATGCCTAAACAGTAAAACGTGATGAGTCAAGGTTTTCAGTTGAGGTAGATGAGAAATACGTTACCTGTAACAAGGAAACAAATACTTGAGATAACTCATTAATGCTCTTCATCTTATCTGTAGCAAAGTATGCAGTCTTGATGGAAACCGTTTTGAGGCTGCAAATACAAGTTCAATACACGTCAAAATATGCATAGCCTTCTTTCAGTCAACAAAATGAATTCTCTCACGTCTTCAGAAATTTCATTCACTGTTATTTCAGACTTTGGGAGTAGCAACTTGCAGGAAAGGTAGACGGTGGTAATGCAATAACTTGAAAGTCCTCAAAACTAATTGCAGCAGATGCAGCATTAAGACTTACTTGGCGAGTCGACAATAAACATCCAGCTCTCGAGCAAGACAGTCACGGAGCGGAAGGATCACTGTAACTGCCCATCTTGAGTCCACATACTGTATGTCAGCTGGGAAAGCGAATCCCTGACCCTGCATTAGTCCCAGTCCCAAAGGTATTGTTATTTAAAAGTTGCAAAGGATACAGATTTCGCCTACCTAGAATAAGATCCGGGCGTTGCTCAAAAAAGGTTAGAAATTGTCGGAGGAAGATGCTAACCTTGGCAGTAGCAGATATAGCTCGTGCAGCAATACGTGACGAACAGACACCCAGTACAAGTTTTGTATAACCATGTTCCTTGGCCACCTGCGTGAGCAGATTTCGCATCCATTAAATATTTACCCGCAAGCGCCCAAGCTAAAGAATAAAGAGTACACTTTGAAAGGAAAGGGTCAATTATAGGAAATTTCAACTATATTTCTATTGCTCAAAAGGTAAAGGGTTCGATTTCATTTTTCTAGTGCAACATTTTCTTACCTTCTTTGCAGCTTCCAAAATGAACTATTTGAACTCCCATCGATATGGAAGTGGCCACTAAGGGCTAACGCACTACTTAAGGCAAAACCTACACAGATGCAGATGCAAAGACATTCTATGCCACCTTCAAGAAAGTAGGAAAGTATCTGTGCTGGTAAATTCTACACACCTTTTGTAAAACTTGCATTCGTAAGTACGTCAGAAGATCCTCCTTCCCAGTCACGTCCTTCACATTCCCAAGCAACTCCTGAAGCCTTTCCTCTGGAGTTCTAGTCCCAGATATCTCATCCGAGTCAGCCAAGCACCCGTGCATACCACAATCACCCATCTCTTCGTTCGTTGATCCATCTGATAATCATGCCCAAACAAACATGAGAAATCAAAATACACAATGACCGATTCAAGGCGACTTTCAGACCAAAAAGTCTTGGTTAAAACCAATCTCTGGCTTTTCTCACGTACTTCTCCAGCTCACATTTCAGTTACTACTCAAAATCAAAGGCGCAGCTGTCACAGCGGTCTTTAGGATTTGACTTGTTGCAATTCAACGCCAAGGATTTGATCCACAATTTTAACTCCCAAAGGATCAGGATACCTAAATTGGAACTTAGGTTTTTCTATCAGATTTGAGTAGGCCGTATGGGGATATGCTTTAATCCAAAATCAACTTGTTTTCTTACCAACATAAGCAATGGTCTTCAATGATTCTCATTATTGTGGGTTTTGACTCCATCTGAAATCCACTATTTCACAACAACACTAATCAAACTGGCCACTTTTAAATCAAGAATCCTTTGTCCTTGCAACTGACTCACCTCGGGAACTAAAACAGGTCTTCTCCAAGAACAAATCTTGAAGCTTTGCGATATGAAGAGGCAGCCGCCTCTCACTCGCAGACAAAACAATTGAGCTGATTTCTTCAATGTTACATTCAGAATTGCGGGATGTGGCAGACAAAGCCGCTGTCTCATCCACAAATACTACACCGAGCCCAAAAGCACCAGCAGCTTGGTCTCTGGAGGCATCCAAGTCGGTCTGTGCTTTTAACCTAATTTCGCGCAAGAACTCGAGAGCAACTCTGCAAATACACGTCAAACCTTAGAAAAGCATACATCGACATTTCCAAGACTAACAAATCAGAACCTCTGGCATATGTTGCGATGCGTGACTTTGTCATAAAAACAAATTATACAAATCTAACTAAACTCTTGTCCTCTTTTATATACAATATATGAAACATCATGCAACGGAAGCATAAAATCTGTCTAGATTACACACATATTGATAATCCAGCTCATACACATCATATTTCAAATACAAGGGAGAATCAATTTGTATGATGGAAAATTAAAACAAAGAATCAGAACATGGAAATATACTCATTAAGAAGGACTCAAACCTAGAAGCTGGTCCGCCAGAGAAAGCAACAAGAACGTTATCTGCAGGAGTGACAAGCGAGTTTTTGTTCACGGCGGTCTTGAATTTGGACAAAAGATTTGTGTACAGGCAAGTGTGACAGAGCTCGAAATTCAAGGTCGGCTCCTCTTTGCATTTCAGGCACAGTCTAGAGTTCGTCTTTGATTGCTCATCTTTGCTGCAGTAATTCTCTGAGCTGCTGCATGAATTCTCTGTTCCACAACCTCCGCCAGAGCCACAGCCTTGTCCTGACCCGCACGACATCGCTGCAAGCTCATGTGATTGTACAGCTCTGAATATTCCTAAGCATCACGAACTCCGTCTCTCTCTGAACACTGGAAAAGGAGCGTATCGCTTGGTCGCAATGATTCCGTCAAGCAAAAGCTAGACTTGCACAACTTGCACAACTGTAAGGAGAATGAGGGAGAATTAGGGTTTAGACTCGGGTGACGGGAAACATGAAGCCCTGTCAGGGCCACGCACATTGGGCCACCGCAGTAAACGGGATGGAAGTGAACAGTGTTCTCGTCGCCTCCACCACCGAAGTTCTATACAAACCCTGGCAACACAAGCCTCACATCAGGAGGTCTGAAAATCTTCACAAAAAACGGTAGTGAAACGGTGAGCCACGAGTAAGTGATTGCAAGCCGAATACGCTAAGTCCAAATGGAACAAACTGTTCAGCTTCAAAGTATAACAGGTTCCATGTGAATGACCAAAGTTGATCTGAAAATTTTCACAAAGACAGTATAGTACTGGAAAAGTAACTGAATATCACCTCATGAGGGAACTGAAAACGGTGAAATATGTGAAATTTTCTACTCTGGCCCCATAGAATGGCATGCCAACTAACTCCAGCCCGGAAAATACAAGTTCTTCTAAATTCTTCTTTCTTGTCGGCAAAAAAACCAAAATTACAAGCCACATGGCACAAGAATTTATTTGTCCTCCTTTCTTTACCGCTGATAAGTTATACGAAGCTTCAAGTAATCGTGAATGAGTGTGATAGCATTCAAGGCATCTCCATTGGTCTGCGTGGAATCAAACACACTCAACATGTTTCAGGGTGCCCTTCTTGACACAAGCAGGTTGGCACCGCCAGCCTATTTTAATATAAAAAATATCCCTAGCTTTGTGTAGGAATATCAAAAACACCCCCTGGCTCCTCCATTATTTTGAAATATCAAATATATCTTTGTGTTATTTGAAATATTGATCCCTAAAGGTCATAAGGTGTTTTTTGAGAAAAAAACTCAAAATAGCCAACTTTTAGTGCATTGCCCAAAATTAAAAATAGAAACCTTTTTCTGAATTTGAACCATAAAAAGGTGTGTTAAACAAAGAATTCAACGTGTGCAAAAAAGTCCAGCTTATTTGACTGCGTGGATTGTAAGATTATAACATATGAAGTGAGAAAAACAACTTTTTTCCACTCCAAACAAGGTCTACACACTTTGAGCACTTCCAGAGTAAATTTTTTACTCTACACAAAAAAGTTTTTTGACCATTCATAAGTATATGATGTTAGATTCACTCATTAACATTTTCTAAAGCAAATATAGAAAATAACTTACTCTAAATCACCCTACAATGTAAGAGGTTAAGTGAATTGGCGATACATACACAAGCCACTTTTTCATGATTTCTTGTACAATGAGAAAGTTTTTATTTGAAATTCAAAGAGCAAAAGGTTAGAGGCAAGTCCAAGAAACACATTTGGAATATTTCAAAAAGTTTTAAGAATCCATTTATAGATTGTAAGATAATAGGGCCTCAAGTTAGAAGAAACACTACAACAAAATGGGCATTTTATGACTTTGATTTATGACTATCGTGAGTCATTTATAATTATAAATGACTCACAACAATCACAACTCAAAATCATAAAATGCCCATTTTGTTGTAGTAAAAATATTTTTTCTTGAAATTGCCCAAACATAGTTAACAAAGTTTGACTCATCTTAGAATGTGATTTGAGAGCTTTTTTTTTGACTATTAAACACCATTTTTTACTAGTTACATACATGTCAAATTTGAAAAGTTGATGAGGGTTTCAACATAATATTCTTCAAAGATGCCCCAATTGCCCAAGCTGCCCAAATTCTCTTGGGCAACATAACTTTTGAATCAAACATCCAATTGAGGAAAATTTTACTTTTATACTTGGAGACACATATTTACACCTTGTCTAACAATTTTAGGAACATCCAGTGAAAGCCTTTGTGTGGCCCTACCCAAGTTCTCAAGTGTCTAATGATGTAGGGGTTAAAAGCCACATTGGTTTTTTGTAAGAATAAAGATTAGACTATACCTTTACAAATCTTCGAGAACATTAGATATACCCTTCATTTCTTTGAGCCTACTTACTGATTTTTTTTTGTGAGTTATGAAATGACAAAAACCATTCTATGTAGTCAATGTTATGGCTTTGATTACAATAATCTTATATGCAAAACCCTTTAGAGATTTTGAAGAGCTTGCATTCAACTCTTGTCTAATTTTGTGATGTCCATTTATATCCTAGTATTTGCAAAATTTTGCAATAAGAGGCACAAATGAACTAGAGATATGTTTGATATTTCAAATAACACAAAGGTATATTTGATATTTCAAAATAATGAAGGGGCCAAGGGTGTTTTTGATATTCCTACACAAAGCTAGGGGTATTTTTATATGTCAAATCTTTGAGAGTTATGTTTTATATTTATGAAGAATTAAGGGGCATTTTTGATATTTTTCCTAGATATTTCACTTAGAAAAATTGAAATTGGGTATTTCTTCTCTCTCAAGCAATCCTTTTTGTACCCAAAGTAACTCACCCCCAATGCCAAACAATATGGGATAAACCCCCCACTCTTCCTTACAATTTCTTTTTTGAATAGATTGTGCTTATGTACTACATAAGATGTAGAAGTGCAGGACACACTGTATTGCGCAAGACGCAAGATGCAGGACGTATAATGTAGAATGCAAGATGTAGGACATAATGGGCTAGCCAAACAATGGGTTGCAGCTGGGCATGTGACTTGCCTTGCGTGCCACATCAAGTGGGGCCCACTTTGTATGATGAGTTTAGTGTCTGCCGCAAATCTCTAATGCCTTGCATATCTGCAGATTGTGTGAAGATTTGATGCCCCAAAGCATCTAATTACAATATTTCAAGTCGCAGTGATGAAATTTTTTAAATTGAAATTATGCTAATTTCAAATGAATGACAATCACCTCTCACTAAGGTAGTCTGCTCAAAAAGCAACCCTTGTCAAATAAAGCTTTCCATTGATGTGTTAGGAATGGTCATGTAGTGGTCCTTGAATGGATCTCTTGAAGACATAAAACCAAAGTGTATTTTATTGCAAGAGCCAATCATATTCCTTAATTTCACTTCATCCCTTCATAAGTTGCATGGGGATAGTTCATGGGAGACCTATAAAGTCACAAATAGGTATCTTCCACATAAAACTTTGAATATTAGTCAAAAACTCAATAATGCTTTAAATTTTTTGAAAAAATTGGGTTACATTTGACATCTATGTCTCTTTATCTGAAGATTTGACAAAAAATCTTAGTGTCTTGAAAAGCTCATGAAAATTGGGGACCAGCTCTTACGGGGTGGCTTTTCGAGCAGACTACCTTACCCGATGCAAAAGCGTAAGTTGAGAACTGATGTCGATGCTTCGGGATTGCGGTTTTCCAATGCTGATGAGAATTCTTGTCAAACTTTCTTGGACCCTTGCGAAGTGTACGAATGAGTTGTCATGACTAGTGAATACGAGTGAAAGGAATGCAAGTCTGGAAGCATACGGACTCCCTTTACATACATTCGAATGCATCAACACTTCGGAGTTTGGACACGATCAACATTACGGTCAATTTTTGCAGTAGGATGCACAGCTCCGTTTGCGTTTTACTCTAGAGGTAGTCACGGCTTCTCGGAGAATGAAAAGAGAATGGAGATTGCAAAGTTGTGGAGATAAAAGAGGAGTCAATAGGAGCTCATTCTTTGTAAAAATGGTGTGACATTTCATTTGTTTGTTTTGGAGAATGAGAATGGGGAATGATTACTTGCTTTCAGAAGATGCTCTCCACCAATGGGAGCAATCAATCAATTGACCATAAAAACAAGCACGATGAGGTGAAACTTCTCGTACTACACTTCTCATCACCCCATTCTTCACCTCCGGAGGAGAAGAATGGGACAGTGAGAAGTTTAGCACGTTAACCATAATGGAAGCTCCGGTAGCCAACAACAAAGCGATACATTTGCATTCTCATTCACCACAGCCAACCAAGAAAGTGCTGCAACTACCCCAAATAGGATTAAGGTAGGAGGCCCATAAATGGAGTATCTAAGGGTTGAAAATAAATTTTAGGTAAGTGAAGCTTCTTAAAACATTTTTCAGCAAATTTTCCTTGAAAGTCAAGAAAAATTAACATTTAATCCAAGTTGTTTCATATTTTTTTGAAACTTTGTAAAATTTGTTATAAAATTTTGGAGTAGATAGGCCATAGGGCACTAAAATGGAGCACCTCCTCAAATGGACATTGCATGTACATTATTGAAAAGCTATAAAAAACAACATGTACAAACAAAGTACATTTGAGTACATTTGAGGAGATGCTCCGAATTAGAGCCTCCTACCTTACTGAGCGGTGACCTCACCACTACCGAGGCTGAGATTGTCGCCCTCCAATCCAGAGTAAGCGCCATCGTAAACGAATCCAACAAGTTCTCCGTTCTGGAACGCCATCCATCCCATGTCGTACTCCGAGCCATCCACCACCAGGTGCGTGCCAAAGTTGGTGCCATTCTTGTTTCGCAACACATAATTTTTCCGCTCAATCTTCTCTCCGTCCTTCAACCCCTGAATGAGGCTCGCCAACTCGTGTGCGTCCACGAGCATAAACCGTCCGTACCCGAGCGATCTGTAATACGGCTCGTCATCAAAACTCTCCTCGGAGTCAATCGCCTTCCCCGTCACAGCCTGCGCGATGACCTCGCATCCGGGGCCACGAGAACCGCTCCAGTCGTAGCGACCGACGGAAACGATCTCCAGAGCTCCAAATGTCCCCCTACTGCCCATCGCTGCTTCAGCCGCCTGTCGCAGAACCTCCAGACCCTCTACATCCACGTGGTGGCACACAAACCCGATGTGATACGGCTGGCCATCGTCGAGCATATCCACGAACGCCGCTTCCACCTTCCACGCGCCCTTGCGAGCCGGAACCCTAAACTGGAACTGGGACGCCAAAATAGTTCCGGTACAAACGGTAGCCTCTGGTCCAAGCGCCGTGTCAACCCCTGCGGCGGTGCAACCTCCGATCACTGTGTGCATTTGACCCCACAGAAGCTCCCCACTCGTGCACGTGAAGAACGCGGGGTCTCTCTTCGCATGCTCAACCTCCTGGAGAACGCACGATGATGCTCCATCTCCAACTTCTACCTGAACACAACAACAAGCACAACAACGATAATTACTCTCTCGTACCTTTAACCAGTCGGGTCAAAGAATTGGCGAGATTCGGAGTTGAAAAGCCAGCCTCCGATCAGTCCATCCGATCCGAAGTATCACAAATGCAAAATCCTAGGATGGGTTTAGGAAGACTTCAGAATGACAGAAAGGAAGAGTAACTTACCGGTTGCTTGTCCATGGCGAGAGGGTGCGACAAGTCCAACTAGCGTGCAATCCAACAACAACAGCGTCAGCACTCAGCAGGCAACAATGTTTCTCGTCGAAACCTCGCCAAGAAGATCCACAAATGCTGATCGAAGCAAAAGTGAGAGATCATTGAGATCCAAGATTTCGGTGCCATGCCAGCCGCTATCACGCAATCACGAGACACTTGTGAAGAACACAGAGTGAATCCCGATCCGCAAATTCTTACCACATCCGCTACAAGCGTCAGCGCAACCCATCGCATCGTCTAAATATAATATCAAGCCATAAACATAATATCAAGCCATCTGTGAATGCGGAGTTCAAGTACGCTTCTTGTAGAGCATGGAGCATGTTTCGGTGATGAAAGATTGATATAGAAGGTCGGAGACGAATGCGACAATCAAGGCCGACGGTGAACAGAACAAGGAAGGGCAATCTGAGGCGTAGTTTGTTTTGAAAAGCTTCAATTTCTTTCTAGCTATGGCTGCAGCACTCGCGTTCTCAAGGCTAAGCTCCTCGCATTTCCTGAGCCGGAGCTCACTGCTGCTCTGTGTGGTCGGAGAGTATCGGAACTCCAGAAGCACCGGAAGATTTTTAGATTAGCAATATCAATAACCTGGACAGAAATCTGCACATGTAAGGATACCTTTCCATGGGGACTGGAGGGGTCCAGCCTCCGATTTTGTAAAAGTCAAACTACACTCTTGGAGGATTTGGACCCAAAATTGGAGGCTGCTTTCTAAACTCTACGCATAGTGAAGATTTCAGAAATTTTCTTTGTTTTGCCCGTGGTCAACTTGAATGGGCCTCCAGTTCCAATTTCTCATGGAAATATATCCAAACAAAGAGAGCAACCTTCTTCACAAGGGGGAGTTAAGATAGACATACCCAATTTGGAGCATGAATCTAATGTGGTGCATATGTATACAATTGTACATTTAGATCTCAAGTCTAGGCAAATTATAGATTGTTTATAATCTGTGACACAAAAAACAAGCTATCTACAACTTGCCTAGATTTGAGATTTGAAATGTACAATTTGTATACATATGCACCACATTAGGTTCATGCTCCAAATTGGGAATGTCTATTTTAGGGTATCATTTGAGTTCATGCAAAGAAAAGATGATCTAATAGCCTACTATTTGACATTTTTGGATTCAAGGTAAGCTTTTGTGCAAGCCAAGCTTCAAAAACTCACACAAAAAGTTTTGGAGGCGTCAACCAAAACTAATCCTTCAAAGGTTAGCCCCTACTTTAGCACCCTCTTACACAACACTTGGAAAATCTTGGATGAACATTGTACTTTGAATTTAGTCCCCAAAAATGTTCACCTTGCTTAAGCTAAACTGCATTAGCCAAGGCTAATCCTAAGAAAGTTAGCCCCCAAACAAACTTTAGCCCTTGGGGTTAACGCCACGAGATCTCCATGTGTCACAAACTACAAGCAAGTTTGGAGTGTAAAGTTTTGGGAATTGATATGTGCACACCCGGGATGTGATATATGCACACCTATGAGAGCACAAGAAAGTACTTATCCTCATGTTGGCATTAAAAGTGACTTAAAATACCAAGAAGATTACTTGTTTTTGTTCCACAAGTATTTAGTTTGTAGATCCTAGAGATAACCGGAACAGGATGAAGAAATTTGGTTTCTAATTTGCAAATAATCACAAACCACAAACACACACACTTATAGGAGAATAACCGGGAGCTTTATGATCAACAGATTGGATTTCCCAATTATATCCTCTTATTCTCATCAACAATCCAAACTTTTGGAAGGAGTGTCCAATCCTTGTTCCTCTTCTAGATTTGGATACCAAACAGTTAACACATTACAGAAGTTTAGCCTCTCTAACAAAGGATTCCACGATTTGATTAAGGAAGGTAGAGTGAATTCCTACCCTTCAAGAGTTTATAGTGAATGAAGTATCACTAACAAAAACAACAACAACGAATACAAAGACTAAAGGGTGCATTTACTTCCTCACAGCCAATCCAAAAGTGATTCAAGACAAACAAGTCACCTAGGAAACCCCTGCAACCTCCAAGGTACTACAACAATAGACTCTCTCTTTCTCAGTTTTGGTTACTAAGATGGTAACCGGATAATTAGTGGATCTTGATTACTTTGCTCACAATTACTTTTGATGGTAGTGGAACCTCTCAAGCCGTTGACTAGCATGCATCAAGATCGCTATCCGGATCGTCCTAGTTTAAAGGTGGTTATTCCTCATAAAGGTATCCGGATCATAAGCCCAAACAAAGATTGCCCTCTAGTACATGCAATTTTCCAACCACCTTGATTTGCTTCCTAGATACCGGATCAGACAAGATCTAGGGGTTTCTTCTGTTCCTCTTCTCAAACACTCACATTCTCATGCACAAAACACCAAGTGATCAATTTAGAGTTTTACAATAAGAAACTTTGCTTGCATTAGGAGAATCAAAAATATACAATCGCCCAAGGCAACCAAAGTTAGTTCTGCCTCTAATAGCTAATTCTGAAGAAAACCCTAACAAATCTTCTTTCAAAAAGCTACCGACCAAAGAATGACACGTACATTCACTGATTCCAAAAATTGGTGGTCCTCCCTTCCTCTTGCAAAGTTCAGATAATAGCGGATCTCATATCCTGAAATTTTGGATCTGCGCGTCTAAGCTTATCTCATCAAAAAGCAACTACTCTTTACTTTTTGAAGTATATAAACTTTATTTTATTTATCCTAGCCCCACTATTATTACTACCACTATATAACTAGGCGTCCTTCCTCTTTTTCAAAGCCCCGGGTACTCCCTTCTAGATCAGTTGTTTTTTGCTAGCTGGAGCTCGGGTCCCCTTTGTGGTCTTTCCTTTCTTCAGGCTGGACTTTTTCTTCCCTCTTCATGACAGAGCCACCACCTTTGGATTAGAATCTCCAAATTTTTCTCGCAACTTTTTGGAATTATTCTCTCTTTGTGTGCTAGAGGCGGATGGCTCATCATCTAGATCAATCGGGATTGGGGAATTTGACTCGTGGCAACACTTCTCTATTGTCTTCCTCTTCACCAGACTTGCTACTTTAGCTGGGCCTCCATTGTCAGGTGTTGTTTGGGTCTGGCTTCAAGTCCAAGATCAGAGCATCGATTCATCTTCCGGTCCGAAGTCAACCTTACAAGGAAGTCGCATAGAACGTGGAGTTCTAACCTCCTCGGCTTCTTTTTATTCAATGGGACAAGGCAACGGAGGTGGAGGGGTCTTCTTAGCAAGGGTAGCTTCTTTGGCCTTTTCGGATCTTTCCCCTCCTTTTGGTCTAACCTTGGGGTTGTGCAAGATATCCTTCATCTGCTGTAGGGTCAATTCCATCCTCTCCGCGTACTCCTCCAAGACCCCAACTAGCTTTGACACCACCTGTAGTCCTTCCTTTAGGACTTCAGCATCAAACAATTTGGCCTTATTTACCACGTTGCTTGGAATCACCACAAAACTCCGGAGATTGGTAATATCATGGAATGCCTTGTTGGCCAATTTGTCTTCATCTGCATCTTGTCTCAATTGGGCTCGGAGGTTGGTCACCTTTTCGGATAACCTCTCAACTTCCAATTCATTGGCCCTCTTGAGCAGTCAAAAGTCTTCACTTTATTGAATATTTTGTGAGAGTGAAAGACTCCTACCAGTGCACATACCTTACCAAGTATTTCTTGATCAAGCATGACCTCCACCTGATGCTCTTCCAATTGAGCTATAATCCCAGCAAAGGCTCGGGTTGCTTGGGACACCTTGGGTTCCTTCTCATTTGGTTGGTCTGTCCCTCCGATTCCCTCAACCAGCTCCTTACCCTTCCCCTTGGCTCCCCTCTTTCTCTCCTACTCTGAAGTCTCTTCATTCTTCTCCTCCTTTGGTTCTTCTTCCGGATCCGCCTCTAGAACCAAGTCATGCTTTAGTATTACTAAAACTAACTTGTAAGCTATCTTCTCAGTCTTCTCCAATAAATCCAAGGAATGATACAGATGGTATAGAAAGGGGCTAAGCCCAGAGGCATTGGTATTTCCTAACAATCTGGTCATCTTCATAACTAGGTCTCGGATTACTACACCCCAATTTACTGGCCAATCCCCTGTCAATGACCCATAAATGGTATTGGCAAGAGTGACGGTCAAGTAAGCCGCTTCGGGAGCAAAATAAGGTTTAGGAACTCAAGCAACCTCCCCTCACAAGGATTCTTAGCATCTGCAACCGAATAGCCATTCTTTGAGTGAGGTCCGGTGGTGAATTTACTTGTGCTGAAGTTGTTGGTTTGGGAGGCCAATCTCTCTGCGACAGGATCAAAATGGTAAATAGTGCACCAGTCCTCATTCCCCTACAAAGTCAAATGAGCTCGCTTTGTGCCCTCCCATTGACTTTGCGGCTCCTCTAGGAACTCTCACACCATGTCCCAGTCCTTAAATAGCCATGGCATTTCCAACAATCCTTGACAGCTCATTTGTTGCAAATCCTCCTCCAGCATCATCCGCTTGTTGTACTCCTTGGATATACCCGGGGTCACAAATCTGAGAGCTATATGTGCTGCTTCCTTCTCTTTTTCCATCGTTCCCGGAAACACTACAAATTGAAAACTAACAAAGACTAGAACAATGCTACGGCTAAGCTCTGATAGCGCTCTAAACTTGCTCAAAACTATCCCAAGGCAAGAAAAGGAGAGTGAGGGCAAAAAGGTAAGTGAGGAATCCGTTTGCCCTTCCCTCCTAATCTCAATCCCGGCGACTGATTAGACTGTTGCAGCCATTGGCGATTGATGATTAGGAGTTTAAATGCCCTTCTCTAAGCCCTGTTTAGTGATGTGATGGAAACTGTTGGGGTACCAAGCCAATCCCAATACTGGGTTTGGTACTACTTCTATGGATTCTTGGACCACCCAATACTAGCACCGCTATCAGAGAAACTCTTCCGTCTGGATTCAAGGATGAATCTTGGACTCTTATCTAAATTTAAGGAGGACCTATGATACCTCTATTTAACCGGTTTATCTAATCTGGGATTACTATATTGTGCCAACCATTCATTTCAACCATTCTCATGTTTCCGATTAAGAAAACAACAACTTTTTGGCTGGAAGGGATTGATTTATTTGTGTATTACTATAATATGTATATTTACTACATTCTGGATTGTCACAACACTAAGAGGGTAAATTGTAGATATTTATCATCAACAAGCTAAACTTGGAAAGTTTGTATTTAGATTTGGATTTAGAGACCTTGATTTTCTTTAGAATCTCAAAGGAGGTTACAATTGAACAACATCCAATGGAAAAGCTTAGTTTTTTTTTTTATAAAAAAGCGTAAAAGTAATAATTTGCCTCCTAGCTAAGCTAGCTCATTCACTAAGTGTTGTTCAATTGTAACCTCATTCATGATTTTGGACTAAACCAAAGTCTCTAAATCCAAATTTGAATTCTAACTTTTCAAATTCAAGTTGTTAGACAGTGGTAAATATCCAAAATTTACCCCCCAGGTATATTAAACATTGGGTGTGCACATATCAAACCTTGGGTGTGCACATATCAAACCTTGGGTGTGCACATATCAAACCTTGGGTGTGCACATATCAATTCCCAAAGTTTTTTTGTGGTATTGAGTTTTCTAATTCCAATGGTAACATAAAATTTTGTTCTTTGTGCCAACTTCCATGAGCAATAACAATTAGCTACGGTCATTAGCGTCTTCCAATATTAGAAAAGAGATTCTCCTAAAAATTTCCATGATTCTCGCTAGAAATTGGCTAAAACACCATTTTTGTTTTATGGTTCTATTGGTTTCAAGCATACTTCCATGAAATGTTCTAGAACTTGTTTGTCATTTCCTCCCTTTTTCAATCATTAGCAAAAATATGAGCCCTCCATAAGGCCCTTAAGAATGGTCTCTCTTAACATTTATTGGGCCTAGACTAAGTACATAAAATGCTTGTATGAAGTGTCTCTACCTCGTATGACACTCCTATTGTACATGACAAAAACCATGAATAGAAAATGGAAGTCTAGTACCATGCACAATTTCTTAATTGTTTTCCTACTATGGGTATAGCATCATCACTAAATGTTTAACCCTGTTTTCCTATGCAAATAGTGAGTAGCATACTTGGCAATTAGGAGCTGGTTCAACGTTCTTTACAAATGAAAAAAAAACCTTGGCCAGCTCCAAGGCTTTAATAATTCTAGTGCATCTAAATATGGGCTCGAATATTACTAGTATCTGAACAAATGATTGCCCCCTAAACCGCACCCTAAGGCTTTGATGTCTATGACTTATTTTAGTAATGCATGCGCTCTTATTAAAAGCCAGTAATGTCAAAAACGTCAGCCCCAAAGGGCCTCACAAGTACTACGCTAAAAGTATTAATATTGTGAAAAAATGTCATGGTAACTTGTACAAGTAATTGTGACATCCAATAAGAATTGGACATGCCAATGTGAGCCATGATTGTAGTCAAAAGCATAATAGGGAGTAAGGAATTTTTGTTGTCCCTTAAAACAATTAAGGAGACCCCTTGAAAGGGGTTTTTAAGGGCCTTGTGGAGGGCTCATATTTTTCCTAATGTGAGATTGTCCATAGAAGTTGGCTCTTGGTGCAACCCTCAAGAATCATGTTAGGTTAGTGCTTCATCATTGAGCTTTCACAAAGCAAACGGGTCAAGATACTATAGCAAAAACTAACCCTGTAAGCTTTGAGGCAGTATGGAAATGCAAGAAAAATGTATGTAAATGTTTTTGTTTTTCAAAAATGCTTAAAAAGTAAATTGCAAATGGTCAAGTACATTTTGGAGGCATGATGGTTTAGATACAAAACTTACAAAGTGAAGGTTGTAAGAGGTTGTGAAGTAAATTAGGCAAACCCACACTTCATTTGGTGTACAAAGTTTATTCTAGAATACATTCAAACTTTATAGCTATAATGCAAATGTTGTGAAAAGATACCTAGATGGAATACAAATTAAGATTTCTCAACCGCTTTCTACACAATACAAAATGCCACATTATTGACTTTAATAACCTTTTGTCATCTATGCAATATACCAAAATTAATACTTGCACTTATGCATGAGGCAAGTAGGGCATAAAAAGTGCACATGATTTTATATAAATATGAGCAAAATATGTTAGAAAACTCTTGCTCATTTCATAAAAATCTTTCAATAAATACTTTTCAATGGAATATAAACATTGCAAGATCTAATGAAATACTTTCTACTATTGTGTCTTTCACTCTCTCAAAAGTCTAGATTACTTGTATATCCAAGTGCAAATGTTGAAAAAATTATACATTTGTGAAATTAAATATAATATCTTAATAAATTTAGCATACATCTTATATTGGTGAAAATTTTGCAATACAATTATAATAATACATGTTTTTCATTTACAAAAAAAAGCATTAATGACAATGCAATATAATAAAATCAAAACAATGCATCTAGGAGTGTAATTGAACTTGAAGTGAAAATTAAAAGAAATGGAAAAGCTACATGATTATTTCCAAGAATGTTTTAGAACAAGCCTTGTCATTCCTTAAACCATAATTCATATGTTATTATTAAATTGATATTTGCTATATGGCACTATTGTGTCAATTTAAGGAATCAAAAATGCTGAATTCTATGCCATTGTAGCATCTATGTTCCTTATTTGTTCAAGTTTCAAATATGCTCAAAGGAGCATTAATTGCTTTACTAATTTAATATTAAAAAAAATGCACTAGATATGTACAAGATTGTTGGATTCCCTCAAATTTGTTTTGATTTTTTTATGCAACTTTCTTTGATTGCATTTTAAATCTTCCCAAATGTTTGTGCATCTATGAATTTGTCTTGCATTATTAAAAAAAATCATGTTTTATCATCATCACAGATTTCTTTGAATTCACTATAAATAAGATTTTTAGTGTATTAGTTTAAGTAGTATACTTTTCTTTTTAAATTGTGAACTATAGATATTGATTGATGTTAAAGTAATTGTCGCATACATTTAATAGTTGTGTTTGGAGCTTGGTAAGAAATTTGTAACAATCCCATGAACACTCCCCCCTTTATTTGCCTTTTGATTGATGACTTGTTTTTTTGAGTTTTGATTTGTTCATTTTTTTTGTTCTTTTGTGATTTTGAAGCTGTTCTTCTTATCTAACATTCTTGGGTAGTGCTTGGTTAGTACCATTTTTATGATTGCAACACAAAATACAAATAGATCACCAAAATAATGTCAACTTGAGAATTGTATGTAAAATTTCACAACTTTAGAATCATAAGGTAGGCGCAGCCATAAGCGTGGAAATAAGGGCTTTGGAGTAGGTGAAACAATATTGTAAGTTAGGAAGTGGAAATTAAAAATATTGGCATCAGTTTCAAGGTTCCAATTGTATGCATTTGTTCACAAAAAATTTTCAAAGTCCAAAATCACTGTAGGAACCATGTGTAAGAGATGCTAAAAACAAGGCTTGTTGGTTCTTAAATAGTGAGATGGGTACTCAAAGCCATCATGCTAGTCACCCACAGTCATCACTTTGTCACCCACAACTATCACTTAATTACTCATAACCATTTGATTTATAATTGTTAGTCCCTGAAAATGTCAGGTAATGCCCATGGGAACATGACGGGGATGGGTGCACCTACCTTATATCATGTAATCCACAACTTCAACTTTAGAATTGTATATCATGAGTTTCATAGTTGCATTTTTAGAACCATTTGGCAAGTATTCCTAGATTGCAATGTTCAAGACCATGATGTCTGTTGAGTCAAGTATTTCTCTTTTCAATTATTAACTAAACATGAGAGTAGCAATGTTATGTCAAAGAAATGTTGATTATCATTGAATCTTTGATATCTTGAATCTTCTTTTGATTTGGTTCATTCTTAAATAGAAATGTACCAAAGATGTGGAGAGTTTTATAAGGAAGTAAAAAATGTGTCCACAATGACAAAAATAGAGTCCTTGGGGACATTTTTTATAGTCATTGTGGACATGTTCTTTCTACTAGTGCTTTTCTCATCTTTCATTCTTTAATGGGTGACTTAAGAGAATTTGGTCAAGGCTACCAAATTTTGCAAGTTTGCATAATGTTTTTAATGCTTTGGTAATTGAGTTTACATTTTGTTGACAACTGACATAAGTACTTAACCCCCTGAAGGACAAGTTGTCCCTTTGAGGAATAAATGGAATTTGGGCAAGGTCATGTCACTACAATTTATGACCAAATTCTATAGTTTTTTCTCCAAAGGAAGAGTTTTGCAAAGATTATGTAGGAGAGCAATTTTTACCAAATTTTGATTTACGGTTCAGAAGTTATAAGGGTAAGCATGTAAATTTTAGTTGGAGGGGTAGCTTGGGCATGCCATTTTTGTTGACTTCTTCTAGGGTGAATGCATGGTTGAGTGGCTCAAAATTGTGTCACACTAAAAAAACTACACACATCCAATTTTCAAATGCCTAAAAGGTACATTGGAAATTTTCAAAAAAGAAAAAAAAGTCTATTATAAAGATTTAAACTTCATTGTAACTACAATAATGTTGTTTAGTTTCTTCTTTGGCATTTTATGGAAGTGTACATGACTTTTGAAGAACGTGTGACATTTCTGCTGGCAGCAAGTTTTTCAAGGACTTTTTAAAGATAACATAGTTACTTAAGAGAATATAGAGGACTAGGATTCTAGTGGGTATTTGGATAAATTTTTAAGAAATTATAATCTTGTTTTGTAAATGTGTATAGAATGTTTGCAAAGGACTTCTTGAGGCCTTTTTGAACCTTCAATCTTACGAGTTCTTTTTCTCCTTTTTTTTGTTTTTCCAATTTTTCTTTTTGTAACTTGAGTAATTTTCTAAGTTCTAGGTGCGCCTCTAGCAATAAGGACTTTTTGAACAACTTTGGTTGATACAAGTCTAAGCCCTAGAACACAGCCTACAATGGGTAATTTCAAAAAAAACAAATCCAAAGACATTGGACCATTGGATTGAGTTTATAAGTCCATTGTAGACATGAAGAGGCCACTTAGCTACCAAGACACTTGATGCAATTACAAACTAACAATTGAATCAAAATCCTCAAACCCACTTATAGGACTTTGAAAATAGGGACTTTTGCCAAAATTGAGCCACTCAACCTTGCATTCACTCCCCAAGGAGAACCAATGAAGGGATGACCCTTCATTTGAATCTATCCAAAGCAATAGTGTACTAAATAAATACATTCTTGTGTTTGATAAATACATCAAACTTTGAATTGCAATAGCTACTAGAGATTTGGTTCTTTTTTCAATTTTCTTTCTTGAGATTGTCAATGAAGCTAAACTCTTCCAACCCACCATTTGGATTTTTATCTTCTTTAATTAATATATCTTCAAAAAACTTGGTTGGCAAAAAACCTTAGTGTACTATGAATTTCAAGCACATGTTTGCAATGCAAGGCCATGGAGGGTGTGTTCCATATCTTGGTTAATCATAAAAACTTGGAGAGATATGCCTAACATGATTTAGAGCATGTTAGACAAATCTCTTCAGCACCAATAATGCAACATGGAGAGTGCACAATATATGTTGTTCATGGGTAGCGTGCGTTCAAGCCCCTATAAAATGGGGGCTATGTAGGTAAAAAATCTTGATTTCTATAAGGCTATATTTACCTAAATTTCTAAATTCTGAAAAATTTATGTAATCTAGATTTCATTTGAATTAAGTTCTTGTGATGTTTTTGTATACCTTATGTTCATTATAAATAGACAATGACACAAATGAAATTACACTCATAAAATCAAAGACCAAACACCTCAAAATATAAATTTTAACCAATCACATAATACTTCAAACAAAAACTTGAGAGAAAACAAAAAGCATGGAAAAGCATAGAGTATACCTAAAAGCAGATTTTTAAATTCAATATAGGATGAAGGAAAAAGTAGGGAAACCCATTCCACTTCAACCACAAACCTTTTAACCCTAGCATATGTCTAACCAAATCACAAAACCTACCAATTTTTTTTTTTTTTTTTTGTATTGCACTAGCATGGAGAAATGAGTTTAGATGAAAATAGCTAACATTGGATACTTGGACAAGGATCAAATATGGAATACATTGTCATACTGAAAACATAGGATACTTTAGCTAACCATTAAGTAATTAAAATACATCCAATAAAAGTAGATTATGTTTTTTGAATATTGGCAAGGCTATTGTATAACTAAAAAATTTATAATTCTTATTATTATGCCCTACCCTTCATTATTTATAAAGAGCCCACACCCATTTCAATGATGCTTATTGTTTATAAAGCCATGTCAAAAATTTAGGACCAAGGCAATTATAATAATCCTCCATTCAATTGCACATGTACAATAAAAAAAAGGAAGTGCACTCCTCGTATAGTGCAAAAATTGTTTATCACATATGGTCAAAGGTACCTGAAAATTTTGGGCAAGGGTAGAAAAAACTTCATACACTACCTTTAGATGATCATATCTCTCAATCCGCACGGTCAAACTTCACAAAGTTTTTATGGTATGTTCTTGAATGATTCTCCTACAAAATCCTAATGTTAGGCTTGATTTTTTTAGAAAAAGATCTTTTTGGGATCAAATCACTAGAAATGATAGTTTTGAGTCTTATCTGAGAAAAACTATGCTTGGTCCTATAGGGGTTAAACATTTAAAATAAAGACAAACAATGTATTTAACTACCAATGAACTATTCAGGTAGTTGTGGACTTCCTATGCAACTGATTATTTAGAGATTTTCTCCATATTTTGCGAGTATCTTCCAATGTTTTGCAAACCAAAACCGATTTTGAATTACTACTTATATATTTTGAATAACCCATAAGTTCAGCCCAAAAGCAGTTAAAATATGGTATACTGCTGACTGCTAGCATTTTACTCCAATTTCTTGTAGGCTTGCAGTTGGCCTAAATTTTGTTGGATATAATGTTGGCTATGCTCGTTGTAAAGTAGAACAATTGGGAGCTAAAATTTGGAGTGTTGTGTTCACTTGTTTAATTACCAAGAGTGCGTGATGCATACGTGAGTTCATTGAGCTTGTCGTATGAAGCTGTGTTTGGTAAGATAGGAGGCTCATGAATCGACCCTGTAAGGGAAAGAGGACATCTGTAAAACTCTATGGTCATTTTTGAAAATTTCTAAGTTGGTATGAAGTAACTACATTTTACCATTACCATAGCAAAAGGTGCATAGATAGCTATTCTTGATCATAGATGTTCTCATAGTTTCATTCATGATTCCAAGGCCGCTTGTAAATAGAGCACATGAGTCCAAAAAGCAGCCACTACAAGATTGAGGATGCTCAAATAAGTTATTTAAAGCGTGCAAATAGCCATTACATATTCTAAAACTAAGATTATGATTGAAAAAATGTTTTTAATTATTTTAGTATGACATATATCTATATTTTACTCAAAGACAAATCTCAACACAATTATGACCAATAAGCACACTAAGCAGTAGCCATTGTCAATTTGTTAAGTTCCTAAAACCATGCATGTATAAGGACAATTGCTCAACATAGAAAGTGTGATCCATTTAAGAAGCTCTTTGCACCATTTTTGGCAGCTCTACATTAATGGTTCTAAATGGTTGGTCGGAATTTGAGCCTCCTACCTTAGTCAAAGTTAAATCTCAAGGATCTAGTGCTAGATTGGAAAGTCAAATTTTAACAAATTGGCCGTAGGCCATTACTTTGGCTCTCTTCAAGTGGCAAAGCCCAAACATAAAATCAGCAACAATCCTAGTTTGTGAACTAAAATAAACGCTTTAACCCTTGAGCGCCCTAGCAACCAGATTTTGGTTGTTCCAAATTTTAAAGCCATGTTTGTGGTAATGGATCTAATTTTCCAATCTTGCTATAAACTACAATTATGAAGGCATTCAAGTTGTCCATGCCAATGGAATAATGGCCAGGAAAGCCAAATGTTGTACAAGTGCTACAAGAGATTTGATTGGGTGAAAACACCATATGAGGCATGGTAGCACCGTACGGGGCGTGGTGGCAAGCAACATTTTACAAACTGCAACTGGTCAATATCCCTTGCAAGCTTCCTTGTGTGTGCTTTGTGGTAGCAGGAAATTTGTTGGCAAGTGTTCAAGCATGTTCAAGACCCTTACTATGGCAACCGTCACCAATTGTGCCAATCATTGTTTTTTGTGCAATAGCCATATGAAGCCCTAAAATTTGACATAAAAAGGTGCAATCTTCAATGATTTACAAGTGTGTGCATTCACATCTAATCTTGCTGCTCACAAAATTTGAGATGAATCTAAGGCTTATAAAATTTTGTAAAAATCATCAGATAGCAACTATCTACTAAAAAATGAGATTTTGTCATCACATGCTGTTTGATAAAATGTTATAATCTCCCATCTCTTGTGGTGAATTGTTCCCAAAATTTGCAAGCCTTCTTCTAAGTAGGTGTTCCACTATTTTCAATGGCCACTTTTTGTGGATCATTTGATTGACCAAGGTACAATGCATCGAAGTTGTTTGTCTCCAAAAACCCTGATTTTGGTGAATAAAGCATGGGTGCTTAGGGATTAACCCCAAAGTGACATTGCATTTTTGGGGCTTCTAGGAATTTTCTTTCATTTGAACAAAAAGCCAGTATCTTGATAAGTTGTATCAATTATTTTTTAATTGTAACTATATAACATCACACTAGACAATATAAAATCACACTAGGTATGTTAGAGATCTCACCAAAAAAGAAAACACAACAATATCTCTTATGGATTGAAAGACTATAATGTTTGATTTTGAGGGTGTTAAAACTGTGAAAGTGATTTGAAGTCTTTCAATCTTCTTTTCACATGTCAGTTTTAAAAAGTTGGTCACCAAAAAAATATGAGGTTAAAGGGCTAAACATGCATAATTTCAACCAATTCATGACTTCTCAAAATTTACTCTACAATTTTTTTAAATGAATTTTTAATGCGGTTTTTTTCTCAAAAATCTAGTGTATTTGAGGCTCATTCCAAGAGCCCTCAACACTACATAAAGTCAAGATTGCAATGAACACTTGTGCACAAAATCTTGAATAGAAAAATCATAATTAATCATTTGCAAAATCAGATCGTTGACGCTAAAACTAAACCTCAGAACAAACTTTTCAAAATATAATCTACTAAAGTTAGTAATTTGGTCTGGCTTAATTTAACCTCAAACATTGGTTGAGGAAATTTTTTGTCCCCAATGACACTTTGGGGTTAAGGACCATGCAACCATATTTTGGTTGCATTGAGCAGTTTTTGGCCTATATAGCAAAATTGTTCAACAATTTGGAATTTGGTCTTGAAGAATGCATGTGATTAGAAGAATTTTGCATCCATTTAAAAAAACAATAATGAAATTGGGTATGTGACTCAACAAATAATAGTGTTTATACATCATGGCTCTGAAATACGTATCCATTTTTGGTCAAAGATGGATCAAAGCAACAACACAATACATCAAATATCCAAGAAGGATGTCAAATTTAATTGCGCAGTCTTAATTTTTATTCAAATTGCTTAACCCCTAAAGGACCAAAGTCCCCTCAAGGACTTTTAGGATTCAGGGTAGGCTCATGTGACCTCAAATTTTTACATGATTTTTTGAAACTTTTTATGAGTGTGTAGGAATGTATAAGGTTTGTGGGATGCAAAAAATCATGTGACTATGTCACACAATTTACAAGTTATGAATGTTTTTTGACCAAAAGCAGTTCAAGGGGTTGCTTGGTTAGGGGACAAAATATTGACTTTGGAAGGGGGAGTAGCAAGGAGGGGTTGCCACATGCCTACATGTTGCTAAGGCGGTCCCTATTTTGTCATTGCCCCCTTTCATTTCCAATTAGGAGGTCAAATTGGACTTTGGGAGCTTCTAAATTTTAGAGATTTTGAGTTTTTTAACTTATTTTTTTTAACATTTGAAGTACATATTTATCTTCAAACACACCATTTGGATTTTCCATATCTAAAAACATGTGATGGGAAACTTCACTCAAAAATGTCATTATGTAATGCAAAACTTGTCATATAATGGCATTGCAATATTTTTTAGGATGTGTTTTGTGTCTTTGATTGCCTTGAAAATTGGTGTACAAAGGTCTAAGTTGATTGCCTATGAGATAAAATTACAAATTCAAGGTCGGTAGTGCAAAAAAATCAGCAAATGGCGGTCAAAGCCATTTGAAATTTTTGGCCACAATGGGAAAAATTAAACTTTTCCCTTCAAATGCTCATAACTTTCAATCCGCACGGTCAAATGTCACAAAATTTAAGGGAATACTTTTCTTCAAGTGCTTTCCAAGATTCAATGGTTGGATTTTCAAGAACATTATTTGTTGAATTTTTTTATGAACGCAACAACAGGGGCAATTTTTGGTGGTTTTTAGCATAAAATGGCCTTGGTAGTTTAGGGGTTAAAAAATAAGCTTGTGTTGTTTTTCTATATGATGGTAGTATAATTGTAGTATTTGAAAATCTATTGAAATGGTGATGTCATTTCATTTTTAAAATTTGTCATTGTATACTTAAGGCCAATTCTTGATTGTTTTCACCAGTTAGATTTTCCATGGCATTTATCAAATTTCTTGTAGAATTGTTTTAGGGTAGCAAAGATAGTGGGGTTTGTACCTTGTTTGTCCACTTAGGTACACCTTGTGATAGCTATTTTTATCTATTTTTGAGTGAAACTACTCTTATTAAAAAGGTGGAGAACCTTGCTTTCTAGAAATATAAGGCTCTTCACAATCAAAGCTTGCATGAAGCATTAACATTCAAAACCACACAAGCATGAAAAACTATAGATTTTCCACATATGGCTCACTCAATCATTGTAATATTTCACCTCCAACAGTAGATCTTGTTGAAACTTTAAAACATTACAACAAGTAATGTTTCCTTTGCATTTGTACACTTGCAAATCTTACTCAAATTGGTTTCATATTTGATTCAATTGCACATCTAAGTTTACTACCCTTGATTTTAGTGGATTTTGTGAAAATTTGTGTGCTCCTTAACCCTTTAGTACCCGGTTGACCACTTTTGGGTTGATTTTGGTACTCCATGGTTCCTGTCATCTTTGTTCTATCTAGTTTGCAAAAACACAGAACATAATAGAGTTGGGGATTTAATTTGTGCTCCTACTGGAACAAATTTCAAAGCAAAGCATAAAGAAACACGGTAGCTATGCGTGTTTTACATATGAAGCTGGGAATCTCATACGGGTGTAACTAATGAAATACTAATTTAGTGCAACTGCAACGTGGCCCCAAAGCCCACATATTGCATCCAAAGTATCCGGTGCTAACTCTCTAGTAATTGTGCGAAAGATGCATGTTTCATTTAGAAGTTCTATGTATGGCGTATTTCATCTACAACATTGCGTATTCCATGAAATCTTAGGCTCCAATGGTTTGCAATGCTAAATGTGGGACCTTGTACCTCAAATGACACGCAATGTAGATGATATTAACCAATTGGATTTTGTAGAAACATGTTCCATGCATGATGTATTCAACTGTATATGTGTGCCCACGTTTGTATTTTGCCAATGCTCAATTTCACAAATCATGCTGTGAAATGCACAGATTGACTCAAATTTTGTATTTTTTTTAGAAGTGGAGTAACCTAGAATGGGGCAATAGCCTCTACAAATTTCACCACTATCAAAAGTTTCAATTGCACAATTGATACTAATTAGTTAGAGTGTCTCACATTTTTGCACAAAAAGTGTTTTTGGATCATCAAGCTTCTCACAATCCTCACGTGGAATCGTTCCAATAGATCAAACTTTTTTTTTATATTCAAATTGCCAAAGTTTATAGCTTTGATATGTCTAGTACAATCTGATTTTAGAAACACAGATTTTATCCTTGAATGTGTTTTGCAGACCGTATAGTGAAAATTTGAGGTGCCCCTCCAAATGGTCGACAAGCACTAAAGGGTTAACCCCTAAAGGACCGTTGTCCCTTTGGGAGACAAATGGGATTTTGGGCATGTACCTATGGCTAAACTGCTTTGTGTAATTTTTTGAAACTTTTATAGAAGATGGAGAATTTAAAGATGTACATGGGCATCTAATTTTTTCCTCATTTTGACATTTGTTGAAGAAGTTATGCAAGAAATTTTGTTGCCCAAGGAGGGAGGGCAATCTGGGCAGCTCAAAAAGTTCTTTAAAATTTACATTTTTTAAAAATAAAAATATGAAATTGGTTCTCTAGATTTTTTTATACTTGGGAAGCTTTGAATCATTCAATTTCAATAAATGACATGAAAGTTAGGAGATGTTTTAGTTTGTGGGCAATTACGGACTCTCTACTCTAAAATAAACTTTGAAGTCCTTTATTTTCTACAATTTTCAATATTTTGGAAAAAAAAACCAAACCTCAAGAAGTAGATTGTTTATTACAACATTATAACCATTGGGGATTGCATTTTTCATTTCAAAGATTAAATTCTTAACAATTTAGTGATATGACTCATTCTTTACTTCTTTTCACTTACTATTTTTTCCCATGTGTTGTATAATTCCAATTGATTTGAAAATTCTCCCACACATGCCTAACTTGGTCTTCTACATGGAAAAAATAAACCTCAACTTTGTGTAGAGCAATTTTTTTCATGTAAGAGCGGTCAAAGGCTTTTGAATTTTTTGGACAACACGGAAAAAAACCTTTCTTTTCACTTCATATGTAAATATCTCCCTTCTCTCCATTTAGAATGACCTGATTTTTTCCCCACAAGTACCTCTTCTAGTTTGAGACAAGATCCTATGGTTGGATTTTCCAAAAAAAATAAAAAAATAACTACCTTCTTACTCATCCCCTTGAAGTGGCAATTTTCAATGATTTTTATAGAAAAAAGGGCTTGGTCTTTTAGGGGTTAACCCCAAGGCCCAAGCCTTTTTTTCTATGAAAATCATTGAAAACCACCATTGTGGGGGAGTGAATAGAAAATTAAGAAATAAAGTTAATTTTGCAAATCCAACCGTAGGATCTTGTTCCAAACTAGAAGAGGTATTTGTGGGGAAAAAATCAGGTCATTCTAAATGGAGAGAAGGGAGATATTTACATATGAAGTGAAAAGAAAGGTTTTTTTCCGTGTTGTCCAAAAAATTCAAAAGCCTTTGACCGCTCTTACATGAAAAAAATTGCTCTACACAAAGTTGAGGTTTATTTTTTCCATGTAGAAGACCAAGTTAGGTATGGGTGGGAGAATTTTCAAATCAATTGGAACTATACAACACATGGAGAAGAATAGTAAGTAAAAAGTAAAGGATGAATCAAATTGCTAGATTGTTAAGAATTCAATTATTGAAATGGAAAATGCAATCCCCAATGGTTATAATGTTGTAATAAACAATCTACTTCCTTAGGTTTAGTTTTTATTCCAAAATATTGAAAATTGTAGAAAATAAAGGACTTCAAAGTCTTTTTTTTGTGTAGAGGGTCCGTAACTGCCTATAAACTAAAGCATCTCCTAACTTTCATCTCATTGATGGAAATTAAATGATTCAAAGCTTTCCACGTACAAAAACATAAAAAGAACCAATTTCAAATCTTAATTTTAAAAAATACAAAATTTAAAGAAGTTTTTGGGCTACCCAAATTGCCCTCCCTCCCCTAGGTTGCAAAAATTCTTGCAGGATTTCTTTGTCAAATGTCAAAATGAAGAAAAAATTAGATGCATGCATAAGTCTTGGAATTCCCCACCTTTAACAAAAGTTTCAAAAAATCACACAAATACATTTAGCTATAGGTACATGCCCAAAATCCATTTGTCACCCTAAGGGATAGATGGGTCTTTTGGGGGGTTAACACTTAACTCCTAAAGGCCCAAGGGCCCTTTTGGGGGACAAATGGAATTTTGGGCATGTACCTCTAGCTAAACTACTTTGCATGATTTTCTAAAACTTTTATCGAAGGTGAGCAATTCAAAGATCTACGTGCAAATGTAATTTTTTCTTCACTTTGACATTTATTGAAGAAGTTAAAAATGAATAATTGAAAAACAGGGGACCCCAGGCAGCCCAAAAACTTTTTTAAAAATTGTGTTTTTTCAAATAAAAATTTGAAATAGGTTCTTTAGACTTATATAGATGTGGGGAGCTTTGAATCATTCAATTTTGATAAATGAGATGAAAGTTATGAGAAGTTTTAGTTTGCGGGTAGGTGTGGTTTTGCTTTGAAAAAATAACTTATAAACTTCATTTTTGAATGCAAATCTAGCATATTTGCAAAAAAGATTTTTGGAAAGGGTGAAGATTGCTTGCTAGAACAATCTCAACATTGGGATTATTGTGATTCAATTCCATTGCAAGGTTATTAACAATGTAAGATTTTGTTCAATCTCAAACCTTCTTCTATTTACTGTTTTTCTTAAGAATAAAATTAAGTATTTTTTGTTTTGGTTTTTTTCCAAAGATTCTCAACTCAATTCCCCACCATACAAAAATAAACCTCAAAACTCCATGGTGCAAAAATTTAAGTTAAAAAAGTTCAAAGTCAAATAATCTAGTCTTGCAAGGTGCAAAAAAGCTTGTTTTTTACATTTTCAACGCAAATATCTTGCAATATGTGCGGTCAAAGTTTTTAAATTTTGAATAACACACTTACACAAGTGTAGTACAAGATCCTACGGTTAAATATGCAAAAAGACCAATCTTCAAACTTTTTTATTCTTTGCCATAAAAATGGCAATTTTGAGTGTCTTTTGACAACATAAAGGCCATGGTCCTTTAGGGATTAAGGGTTAAAGGGTTAAACTTTGCATGTCACAATTATTGGGGCATTTTACTGCATGAATGCCGCCAGTTTTATGACATTAACTTTTTGACTGCAATACCTTTGAATAGTACAAGAGTTGTACAGTCTAAATGGTGGCCTTGTTTGCAGATTTTCTTGATCAGATCAATTCATGGACATGAATTCAACAGATGTTTTTATTGAAATCATATTAGCAATGCAACTTTGTGTAAACTTATTGGTGTAGTTGTTTTGTTCTCCAATAGAGTTTTGTGGAGCTTCAAATTTTGTGCATGAGAGTCCAAGGAAAGGCAAGGTTGTTAACTTTCATTTAGAGGGTCCTCAGCTTCAGTTGGTGAATAATGTCTGCCAATTGTTTAGGGAGAATTGGCAATTTGTGTGCAACTAGCTGTAAAAAAGTAGACTGAAATTTGAAACTACAAGACAATAACATGCCAAGATTAGAGGAAAGAAAACATGTATTAAGAATAACATTATAAACATAGGCAATATTCAATGCACAATTAGTGAAAATTTGGTTGAAATTTGGAAATGAAGGATATTAGCTTAGTGAAGCTCAAATGCCTCCCTCTATATTGAAACATGGATGTGTGCTTCTTATCTAAAGCAGCTGAAATGGTTGTGTGGGGGAGGTTTAGAAAATGTATAATTATGTGCTTATATTGGAAATACTCATATACTTGTTTATAACACATCATGTAAGAGCTTATTTGAAAAACGAAGGGTCATGTGGAGTTCATGCTCCTTGTTGTGCAAGAGCACTTGGTAGAATATGGAGGTGTAATCAGCTTACTAGTTGACTAGCCTATTGCAATGTTGCACTAGAGTTTTTAATTTTTGTCTTTTTTTTCTTGGTTTGTTTTCAAACAATACAGGATTGCAATTGCACTAGAATCTTAGGATGTCCATATATCCACCTATTGATTCAACACACATAAGGAATTATAGCTTTGAAACATGTTGAATGGTTGGATTGACTAAAATTGATGTTTTCAAATATCTAGAACCAAAAAGCAACTTTGGAAAATTAAGCATGTTTAAAGCTCAAACCCCCTATTTAGAAGCTTTGAGGACAAGAACAAAATGCCCCTATAGTAAGCAAAAAGAACATTCTACAAAATTTATTCTACAATTTTGATTTGTCCTTTGAATGTTACCATAGTTTATTTTTGGAAGTTAAAGCTTAAAGCTGTCATTGACCTCTAGTGTCCAAAAAGAGCCTTCTAATTTATAGCTCAAAGAGTTTATGATCCATCTTTTGTACCTTAGTTTGTTGTATGCACAACCATGACATTCTTTGATAGCTTCAAAAGAATTGGACTTCAAACCTACTGCGTCATGTGTAGATGGTTATGATTGATATTGCACAGAAAGTTGGTGGCATGATCAAATGTTATTCATGACTCAATTGTCTACCATGTTTAGCAATCTACTTTGATTGTTGCCTTTGCATGCATATCTCCATTTTTTGCCAAGGTTTCTAAAACACAAACAAAACAAAAAAAAACAAGGATCCTAAGTCCATCAACAATTAAGCTTTGGAGATCGTAATGCAAGAAGGAGCACTGCTAAGTAACAAAGACCAGTCAAGATACAGATGCAAACACCAACATGAAGCAAAGTATCCCAAGTCCCAACTCAAGACATAGATGTCTGAGATGATGTAATTCATGTGGGCCTGTACAATTACAGAAAACCTACATAGAGAGATGCTTTTCAATTTGCAAATGTCATCAGGGTATATTTAGTTACTTGTGGATTATCCAACTTCCATAATTTTTAAAGTAATGTTGTGAAAATGACTATAATGTTGCCATATCTAATTAAATTTGGATTATTCATGTAACTATAGACTTAGGATGCAAAACATAGGGAGATCTCTTGATGTTGAGGGACATAAATCTTTGAATGTCTTGCACATAGCTTTGATTTCCAATACCCATCTTTTGATGTTTTGTACGCATTTCATATGATCTTTTTCATATTTTGATTATTATCTGTGAATTTTTGGTAGTCCAAATTTAGTTAGATGCAGCGTTGCATTCAACTATGCCACTACCAATAATTAGAATTTGGTTTGGTGTGGTTTGAAAAATAAATTGGATTTTTTTGCAAAATTTTCAAAGGCACAAGCAAATTATGGAGAGATCTCCAAATATTTTTAGATATAAATAGTTCATACATACATGAATAGTCCATATATAGTGAATCAATAAAGACAAGTCTTTCTTAACAGTTGTGCCGATGGAGTAATGCATGCAGTTTAAAAAAATGGATCTCCATACAAAATTTTCTCCTTTCCCTACCTTTTCCTCTCCCTCCCTTGTTCTTGAATTTCAAAATTTGAGAGATGTAAAGACACCCAATATTGTAGAGAGCCTCAAACTCATAATGCCTTAAAATACCAAATTTGAAAAATTCCAATAGATTTTTACAATTCAAGTGATTTTTAAAATTTGAGCAATTTTTCATATTTCATGCCCCCATCTTTGTGTCCCCCCTCCATCCCCATGTCCCCCGTTCATGTGTCCCCTATCCTTGTGCCCCCTATCCCCATGGCCCCATCCTAGGCCCATAGCTCCCATCACAAGCCCATAGCCTCCATCACAAGCCCATAGCCCCCATCACATGTCCACGGTCCCATCCTATGGAGCAACATTGCAAGAAATATGTTTTCACTTAAAATTAGTAGCAAAACCAATTTGGTTCAATCACATGAGGACAACCACCCACAAACACTTTCAACAGCTGTATTCTATTATAATATAGATAACATCAAAGCTAATAAGTTATTAAATTGACCAAATTATCTTTACATGTAAGTCAAATTTATTTGGTTGATTTAAAATTAGTAAGAGTATTTTAGAGGTATATTAAACAACTGACAAGTATCCAAAAGTGTGTGAATAGATTGGCAATTATCATGTTATTAATTGATAGAAACTTTGATACAACCTTATTTGATGCTCAAGGAGGAAGAGATCCAATATTATACCTACATCTCCTTTTTGGATGTTTGATCATGGGCCCACTTCAAACCCGACCTTATGTCATTGTACAAAACAAAATTCAAGTGCAAACGGTTAGAGGTGGGGTTTGAATCTTGTAAAGTTGCAAGTTGCCATGAGTCTATAGTTATGTCATTTGCTATCCTCCATTATGCAAAACAATAAGTTTTAAGTTAAGATAAATAACTCAAAAATTATGCAAATTTTATCAAAGAAGACCTACTACTCATTTGGTGGTAGAAATAGCATGATGGTTAGGCCTAGTTTTATAATCTAGTTGCTTTACAAAAGGTAGGTGAAAAAAAATTGCTCGTCAAATCTTGCTAGTGCTAGTGTTATAGAATGTTACTTCCACCACAAAACTTGTTTTACCATCATAATAGCTATGCCAAACTGCATATATATTATTATAACTAAATGATGTACTTTTCTACCTTTGAAACTTTGCTTTGAACACCTTTGTCAAAATGTGAGTGGAGGTGAGAAGCTACTAATGCAAGGTGAATTACTCTAATCAAGTAGATGGTTGCAATTCTACAAATGCCTAAAAAGCTATGAAATATAAAAGTCTAAGGTGTCTCTAGTTTCAATATGGTTGCTTGTTCTATCCTTTGAGGAAATTTGAAACTGGTAAACAGTTTTCCAAAAAAATAGTAGAAATACCAATCCCAAATCTTGAGGGCATTGTCATGGTGTAGTTGAGGTTTTCCAAGAACTGATGTTGAGTGGAGGACTTTTGGCAAAAAAATAATGCATAATGCTATAGAGCAAGACACCATAAACCAAAAAAAGATAATAATGTCAAATAGTTGCCAACTTTGAATGCTAATGACTTTTTTTGGCAAACAATTTCTTCAATTAGGTTTTGTAACTCTAATCCTAAAAATTTCTTGCTTAAGATTACAAAGAGTTTCAACTTGTTTAGAGGTGCTATGACTAGCTCATATGGTTGTTCAGTCTTTGCTGCTTTATGTTGTCTTGCACTACAGGATGTACTTAACAAGAGGGTTGGTTCACTAAGAACAATACACATAAAAGATGATAATTTCATTGTCTTATAAAACTTGAATTGCCATATGTCAAATTCTAATCTTAAAATCCAAGCTTTGAATATTGGTTTTTTGAACTAAAAATATTCAAGATTCTAAAGTCTAAACCTTGACATATGCCAATTCTAACTATGTAATAACTATCCAAAATCCATGAGTCAAATTTCAAAATTGGTTTGATTTGCAAAGCGTGAGAAGATACCTAAAAAATATTAGGAGGTGTTTGCAAAACATTAGTATGCAAAACAATGGAAAATACATGCAACACAAGGGGAGATCTCTACATCTTTAGAAACATAGAAAGTCCATAATTACATGAAAAATGCATAGATTGGTGACAACACCATGCATTAAATTGAGAACCCATGTTGTATAGCAAATCTGGCTTTATTTTGTCAGGTTTAGATTTCATTTAAAATTTCAAATATTGTGATTTTCTTGCATTACATTTTTTAAAATCTAAATCTATGCAAAACCTCACCACAATTAAAAAGGAAATAGCCTAGCTAGTATTACATCAACATACTCCTTCCTACATACACATTGTGAACTTTCAAACCATCACCTCAAATTAAAATCATAAAGAGTATCTTAATTTGTTGTTATCTTGAATCATTATGTAAAATGGAGGATCGGATTCATGTCTAACTTTGACCAAATCTTGAAAAATCACTTACTTGTAAATATGTATAAGTTCATTCATTAATAATAGATAACCATAAGAACATGCATGACCCAATATTTACAAGCAAAAAATGTAATTTGACACACACTTGGACAATTGGACTAGATACAAAAACAAGCCAACACTTTGAATGCTTTTGGCACTTGTGCTAGCAACAAATTCTTACAAAGCCTTATACTTCACATTAGTAAGAACTTCAATTGTAAATATAATCTTCTTCACACCTAAATGTAAAAATTTGTGTGACTATATTTGAATCTCTATGTATTTGAACATAAAAAATTCAAAGACACAAATCAATACTTAAAATTGATAATCTTGTAACTCTTTTCTTACTCCTTTTCTAGATGATTAACAAAATCCTAAACTTAACAATTGTAATGAGAACTTTTAGCTTGCAATAGATTGAAATTACATTCCATTGTTTTGGAAATGCAAGATGTTCATGAAGTCCCTCCAATTCAAGTGACAAAAAGAAAGCTTAAGTGCTACAAAAAGCCTTCTATCAATCGGCTCATGAATTACAACATAGTACCCTAAAGCAAACTTGTCACTTACTTTAGCATAGCCTAACAAAAGATCAAACATGCACTCAAACTTAATGATGTCTAAGTTGATGTCTCAAACTTCTAATCATATGGTTGGGACGTTCACAATTCCATGTTTTTCATTATGTCAAAAAAGACTAGTTTCTCAATACGTCAAATGATGCCCATAACCCCTAAAGATCAAGCCCTTTTTTCTAGTGAAAGTCACTATTAACTGCCACTTCAAGGGGAATGAGTAGAAAAGTAGGAAATAGAGTTTGTTTTGCAAATCCAACCGTAGGATCTTGCCTTAGACTAGAATAGGTACTTGTGAGGAAAAAATCAGGTCATTCTAGATTGAGAGGAGGGAGGTATTTACATATGAGGTGAAGGAAGAAGGTTCTTTTCCGCGCTGCCCAAAAAATCCAGAAGCCTTTGACCACTTTTACATGAAAAAAAATACTCTACACAAAGTTGAGGCTCATTTTTCCATGTAGAAGACCAAGTTAGGTATGGGTGGGAGAACTTTCAAATCAATTGGAACTATACAACACATGGGGAAAAATAGAAAGAAAAAGAAGTAGAGAATGAGTCAAATCACTAAATTGTTAAGAGTTTAATTATTAAAATGAAAAATATAAATCCTAATGGTTATAATGTTGAAACAATTAACAAACAATCTACTTCCTCAAGTTTAGTTTTTTTTATTTTAAATATTGAAAATTGTGGAAAATAAAGGACTTCAAAGTTTGTTTTAGAGTAGAGAATCCATAACTGCCCACAAACTAAAACATCTCTTAACTTTCATCTCATCAATTGAAGTTGAATGATTCAAAGCTTCCCAAATATGAAAAAATCTAAAAAACCGATTTCAGATTTTTTTTTAGAAAATATAATTTTAAGAAATTTTTGGGCTGCTCGGATTGCCCTCCCTCCCCATGGCAGCAGAAATTCTTGCATAACAACTTTGTCAAATGTCAGAATGACAAAAAACTTAGATGCCCGCATAGGTTTTGGAATTCCCCACCTTCAATAAAAGTTTAAAAAAATCACAAAAACTAAATTAGCTATAAATACATGCCCATAATCCATTTGTCCCCTTGGGAGACAACTAGGCCTTTCGAGATTAAATGATAGCACCAACCAACCAAAATGACGTCTAAATGGCCAAGTTCTCCAATGCCTTGGATAATATTGATAAGTAGAAATGTAGACTCAAATCACACCATGCCAAAGAAAAAAACCTTTCTAGTCCCTAGACAACACCCATGCCTTACAAAACCTACTCAAATCATTTTAAAAAAAATCAAAAAACTTCTTGAGTACATCAAAAAATAATAATAAGACACAATTGCTTTCAAACCATAAGATGGCAAAGTCAATTGAATCTGAAAATGCCACAAGATGTAGTTGATTATTGAAAATGTTAATTCAAATAAGATAGACTTTAACCCTTTAAAGATTGGTCAACCCTTATGGTTGGGTTAAGCTTGTTTTTGTTTGCACAAACCAAGCCATATTTGAGATGCATGCCAAATGTGAAAATAACTCCATGTTCATACCCTCATGTTTTAGAAATTATTAACCGCTTGGTCTAAATTAAAAAAAAAAATGATAATAGAGAGTGAATAGAAGATATTCAAGATTTTCCAACTTTTAGAGATATAAATCCATGTGCACAAGAAATGGCCAATTATTGGGTTCTAATGAAGCAAATAGCCAATGCAATCATCAAAAATGAAAAAGCCCAATCCACTAACGTCATAGCATCCACTTATGTAATCAAAGATTGACACCCATTTCAACAAGCAATTGTTTGATGTATCAAAAATTCTTAAAATCCAAAAGGTAGAAGCATCTCAATCTTTAATACAACATAGTTCATCTCCAACCACTAGAAGAAGATATTGTTTAAATTGACACATCCTAGACGTTTAATTGACTAAATGCGTCCAAATTGACAAAAAAATGTCATAATTGACATGTCCTACTTAACAACAAAATGACCGAATTGACAATGTGTTCCCTTGTAGTGACCACATTGATGTGTATGATTGCATCATATTAACAAACTACTAATGTACTTTTGAATAAAGCACAACAAAAAATAGCCTCTTCAAAAAATGTTGCTCCCTATTTAGTTGAAAAGCTCCAAGGAAAAAACTAGGAAAATTCTCCAATTCCCTTAAGATTGCCAATACCTTAGAATACCCACTCAAAGATTGTGATGTCAACAACAAATTTTCCAATTCTTGGGATACGGTTGATAGCTTCAAACACTCATTCAAAAAAAATAGAAGTCAAAGATGACAAATTCCCCAATTCTCTACATAGAGTTGGTAGCTTGGAACACCCACTCAAACTAAGTAATGTCTAAGCAAGCCAAGTGCTCCAATTCCTTAGGTACTACTGATAGCTTGGAACACCCACTCAAATCAAGTGACGTCAAAGATGACAAGTTCCCCAACTCCTTGGGTATTGCCAATAGATTGGAACACCCACTCAAATCAAATGTTGTCACAGATGACAAGTTCCCCAACTCCTTGGGTACTTCCGCTAGATTTGAGCACCCACTCAAATCAAGTGATGTTAAAGATGAAAAGTTCCCCAACTCCTTGGGTACTTCCACAAGATTGGAACACCCACTCAAATCAAGTGATGTCAAAGATGACAAGTTCCCCAATTCCTTGGGTATTGCCAATAGCTTGGAACACCTACTCAAATGAAGTGATGTCAAAGATGACAAGTTCCCCAATTCCTTGGGTACTTCCGCTAGATTTGAACACCTACTCAAAGAAAGTGATGTCAAAGATGACAAGTTCCCCAACTCCTTGGGTAATGCCAATAGCTTGGAACACCTACTCAAATGAAGTGATGTCAAAGATGACAAGTTCCCCAACTCCTTGGGTATTGCCAATAGCTTGGAACACCTACTCAAATGAAGTGATGTCAAAGATGACAAGTTCCCCAACTCCTTGGGTACTTCCACAAGATTGGAACACCCACTCAAATCAAGTGATGTCAAAGATGACAAGTTCCCCAACTCCTTGGGTATTGCCAATAGCTTGGAACACCTACTCAAATGAAGTGATGTCAAAGATGACAAGTTCCCCAACTCCTTGGGTACTTCCGCTAGATTTGAACACCTACTCAAAGAAAGTAATGTCAAAGATGACAAGTTCCCCAACTCCTTGGGTAATGCCAATAGCTTGGAACACCTACTCAAATGAAGTGATGTCAAAGATGACAAGTTCCCCAACTCCTTGAGTACTTCCGCTAGATTTGAACACCTACTCAAAGAAAGTAATGTCAAAGATGACAAGTTCCCCAACTCCTTGGGTAATGCCAATAGCTTGGAACACCTACTCAAATGAAGTGATGTCAAAGATGACAAGTTCCCCAACTCCTTGGGTACTTCCGCTAGATTTGAACACCTACTCAAATCAAGTGATGTCAAAGATGACAAGTTCCCCAACTCCTTGGGTATTGCCAATAGCTTGGAACACCTACTCAAATGAAGTGATGTCAAAGATGACAAGTTCCCCAACTCCTTGGATACTGCCGCTAGATTTGAGCACCCACTCAAATGAAGTGATGTCAAAGATGACAAGTTCCCCAACTCCTTGGGTACTTCCACAAGATTGGAACACCCACTCAAATGAAGTGATGTCAAAGATGACAAGTTCCCCAACTCCTTGGGTATTGCCAATAGCTTGGAACACCCACTCAAATGAAGTGATGTCAAAGATGACAAGTTCCCCAACTCCTTGGGTATTGCCAATAGTTTGGAACACCAACTCAAATTAAGTAATGTCAAAGATGACAAGTTCCCCAACTCCTTGGGTACTTCCGTTAGATTTGAGCACCCACTCAAACTAAGTGATGTCAAAGATGACAAGTTCCCCAACTCCTTGGGTACTTCCACAAGATTGGAACAACTCCACAAGTTAAGTGATGTCAAAGATGACAAGTTCCCAAACTCCTTGGGTACTTCCGCTAGAATTGAGCACCCACTCAAATCAAGTGATGTCAAAGATGACAAGTTCCCCAACTCCTTGGGTACTTCCACAAGATTGGAACACCCACTCAAATCAAGTGATGTCAAAGATGACAAGTTCCCCAACTCCTTGGGTACTTCCACAAGATTGGAACAACTCCACAAGTTAAGTGATGTCAAAGATGACAAGTTCCCAAACTCCTTGGGTACTTCCGCTAGAATTGAGCACCCACTCAAATCAAGTGATGTCAAAGATGACAAGTTCCCCAACTCCTTGGGTACTTCCACAAGATTGGAACACCCACTCAAATCAAGTGATGTCAAAGATGACAAGTTCCCCAACTCCTTGGGTACTTCCGCTAGATTTGAACACCAACTCAAATTAAGTAATGTCAAAGATGACAAGTTCCCCAACTCCTTGGGTACTTCCACAAGATTGGAACAACTCCACAAGTTAAGTGATGTCAAAGATGACAAGTTCCCCAACTCCTTGGGTATTGCCAATAGTTTGGAACACCAACTCAAATTAAGTAATGTCAAAGATGACAAGTTCTCCAACTCCTTGGGTATTGCCAATAGCTTGGAACACCTACTCAAATGAAGTGATGTCAAAGATGACAAGTTCCCCAACTCCTTGGGTACTTCCACAAGATTGGAATACCCACTCAAATGAAGTGATGTCAAAGATGACAAGTTCCCCAACTCCTTGGGTATTGCCAATAGCTTGGAACACCCCCACAAGTTAAGTGATGTCAAAGATGACAAGTTCCCCAACTCCTTGGGTATTGCCAATAGTTTGGAACACCAACTCAAATTAAGTGATGTCAAACATGACAAGTTCCCCAACTCCTTGGGTACTTCCACAAGATTGGAACACCCACTCAAATAAAGTGATGTCAAAGATGACAAGTTCCCCAACTCCGTGGGTACTTCCACAAGATTGGAACACCCCTTCAAATTAATTGATGTCAAAGATGACAAGTTCCCCAACTCCTTGGGTACTTCCGCTAGATTTGAGCACCCACTCAAGTCAAGTGATGTCAAAGATGTCATATGTGCTAGTCCTCTAGGAAGGAATTTCAACTTGGCACATGATTTGAGTTTCAGAGACCTCACATGAATCAAACTCTCCAATCCATTTGGAAGCCTTTTTATTTGAGCACCGCAAAGCTCGAATGTTGTCAATCTTGTCAATTGAGTGAAGTTGAATATTACTTCTTCAAGATCTGCATTTGATAATTCACATTAAAAACCATTAGATTTTCTAGTTTGAAACCTGTGCATGCAAAAGTAAAACATAATATAATCACAAAGTAGTTTCAAAAGCATTGTTACATTTTGTAAAGATCACTAGTTCCAATGTTTTTTTACCACAGACTTGGATGTCATACAAGAAACTTAAACTAAGTGAAAAATGGAAACAAGCTAGTGCACTTCTCTTGAATCTTGATTTACAACATGACAATACATCAAAAAACATATCCTTGTGAATTGGATTAATATCCTTGTTTTTGTCATATTTACATCAACCTTATTACATTTCACTCTTTTATTTACATCCTCAAATCATACATTTCTCAAATTTGCAAAGACCTTTGTCTAGAAACACACTAACACTTATCAACTCCAGCCGATCACCTCCATCAAATTTTTCCAAATGATGTAACGCTTCATAGCAATTATCAAACATTATGTCCATACACACCTGTTTGGATTAGCAGAATACGCAACTTTGGACATACTCCTTCCATAAAATGTTTCTCCAAGAAGGCATCATCTCTTAATAATTCACATGAAATGCCTTCAATCTTCCCAAAATCAAATTCCTAGACACGTCCACAAGTTTTCACAAAGTCAATTTCAAGAAATCTAATTGTCAATTTCAACAATAAATCATTCCACTCAAAATTAAAACAAGTTATTTTACATCTAAGCAATCAAATTATTGAAATAACCACATAAAATGTAACCAAGTTGTTAAAAACCTCAAAGCGTTCACAACCTCAAGGTATGTCCATCCAATTAACAACACTTTTTACCAAAACCATCAAACACCTTCACCTCTTTTGTCATTTGCTCTAGAGCACTTGAACTTGGATGTTGCAAACGAGTACCAACATATTTTGCTTCTCCAGTAGTACCACTATGTTTGGCATGAACGTTCCATTCCACAATCTTGCGACCCATGTCGCGAAGTTGATCGTGCATTTGCAACGTCCTACTATCCACTTCTACTAGTGAACGATGTATCAACATCTCAAATGCCTTCATCAATGCACTCTCTCCATGAGTGAGTAATTTGGAACAATCTTCATCCACAGACAACCTTTCACCATACACATCTTGAAGGAAAAAACAACAAATGTCCAAAAATATCCTCTTTTCCAACTCCTCCAACCCATCAAAACTTATCTTCAGCACCTCAAATATCCTCCAATCCTCACCACTTTGTGGTGACCTTCCCCTTTTCAACCGTTGCAACACTCTTGTCCAACTCCTTGATCTCTCTTTACCCCGCAAAAATGCTCCAAGGACCTTCAAGCTCAAAGGCAAGCCCTTGCAAGCTCCCACAATTTGTTTACCCACCTCATACAATTCTTTTGGAATGCCATCCTTCTCATCATCAAAGCAATGAGTAGTGAACAACTTCATGCACATCTCATTGTTGCTCAAAGGTTGCATATCATATTTCTTTCCCACATGATCTTTTATCACGTCCCAATTGCGAGAGCACACAATCACAATTGAATTTCTATACAATGACAAGTTGCCTTGAGCAAGGATGTTGTTAAGATGGCTTTGATTCCAAACATCATCCAAAATGAGGAAGATATTGCTCTCTTTCAAGACCTTCTCCAACTCCTTTCTCCCATGCATCAACTCATCCACTTTCTTTTTAACTCCCAGCTTCTCCAACAAGTTTTGCAATACTTGCAAGCAATCGTCATCACTTACAAGCCTTCCAATATGGTGAAGGCATCTTCTCTTGAACTTTTGGTTGCCTTCTTCTGCATCAAGTATAGCTTGAGCAAGAGTGCTTTTACCTACTCCACCCATGCCAACAATGCCCAATGAATTTGCTCCTTCAAGACAAGCTTGCACCTCCTTGACTTTTTCATCAACACCATATAACTTCAAATGCACTTCTCTTTGCATAACTTCATTCACCTGCACCATCAACCATGTCATATTGACACCAACAACTCAATGTTCAAACAGTCATTACAAGCAAAACACATGTTCTATTCTCATCAAGTAAAACATCATACATCATGGCACATTCAAGCAAGCACATACCATGTCATACCTTGTCTATAGAGCACGTAGGCAAATACAACTCTCCCATCAAATAATTGGCCTTCAAACACATGACACGCTTCCATACGTCCGCAAATGTTGGCCTTTCAAAGGGATGAAAAGCACAGCATTGCCTTATCAAAGTGTTCAATTCCTCACAATTGCTTGGCAATTCAGGACACATGCCCCCTTCAATCTTCTCATAGAAGTCTTTTGAAGGTTGATATGGTTGTTCAAACTCTACTTCCCCATGCAACAATGCAGCACACATGATGCCAAATGAATACACATCTGCTTGAAAGTAGCTTCCCTTTGTATCTCCATACATCCTCAAAGTTTCTGGAGCCCTGTAGAAATTAGTGCCCATGTTGTCTGCCTTTAAGCTCTCATTCCCCACTTCAATTTTGGAGATCCCAAAATCGGTCAATTTCACACTACCAAAGCCACCAAAACTTGAGTGGCACTCCCCACCCTCATACAATGTTGTCCACAACACGTTATCAGGCTTCAAGTCACGATGCGCAACATGCATGTCATGCAAGTAATACATGCCACTTGCTACTTGTAGAATGATATCTATCGCAACATCAAATGGAAGACCATAACCAGCTCTTGTGTTGTATTCATGCATCAAGCTCGCCACACTCTTATCCATCTTTTCCATCATGAGAAATGGCCATCCATCATTCCCCACTCCCATCCCCATAAACTTAACAAGGTTTGGATGATTCAAACCTGCCAAGATACGTGCTTCATTGCAAAAAGTGGCCTTGGTCTTCTCATCACAATCACCTTTGCAATTGTTCAACATCTTTGTAGCACAAGTCATACCCAACCACTTTGATTCATAAACCAAACCACATCCTCCAGTTGCACCTAGTTGTTTGCCTTTCTCAAATGTGCCACAATTTGCAAACTCCAATGTATTTAGCTCACCTCCTTTTACATTCTCCAAGTCCTCCAATCTTTGAAACAAATACTTCCTCAATTTGGATGACTCATCTGATGTTTCGGGAGCAATCTCCACATTCTTCAACAACCTCTTCAATGTTGCTCGATCAAGCTCAACATCCTCACATGATGCACTACCAAAGTTCAAAGCAATGATCTTCTCCATGGGTTTCAACTTTTGGCACAAGCCACACGTTGCATTGTAAACACACTCAAACTCCAACAACAACTCTTGAAATGATTCTTCACTCTCTAATTGATAAGCAACTCCAACAAGCAAGTCTTCACCTCCACAATCTTCCACTAGTGCAAATGCTTTCATTGCAACTCGATATAGGTCTTTCAAGATGCAATTGAACTTCTCAACTCTCCCAGATGCATGTATCATCTTCAATGTCAAATCTACTACTTCTTGTAGTTTTTTGATCATATGCTTGCACATCTTAGCATTCAACATTTGCCCCTCACCTCTTGCCAATATTTGGTTAACCTTCTTGCTTTGCACTTCATACCATTGCATGAAGGGATCCTCTCCTTCTAAAGGAGATGGTAGTTTGATAGAAACTATTCCCACATGTCCACCATCACTAGGCAAATGAGGGGAAACTTCTTGGTTGGATGATCTTCCATTCTCCCCAACACTCTGCTCCATGGAAACACTTCCAAAACCTCTTGCATTGTCCACAATTTCACCACCACATCTTCCAATGCAAGGATTTCCAAGAGGACTTGCCTCCACATTTCCACTATTGTGGTTTGTGGCAGAAGGATTTCCCAAACCATTTGTCCCTCTTAACAATTTTGATCCAAGAGCCTTCACACCTCTCACAAGCTTGGCCATCAAAGCGCCCATGATGATCACAAAAAAAAACTAATGAATCACAAGAAATTGGGCGTCAAATTTTGTTGTTTTCACCTAAAAATTCAATCAAAAGCCATCAACATTAGCATTGACATTGAACTGATTATCATCGCTAAAACATAAAACATGCACTACCATAATATGCAAATAAACTTTGTCAACAACATGCACACCAAAAGACTTCCAAAAACAATAAAAACTTGTGACAAGTAAATCAAATGACATCAAACATACATCAATCATATGATTGAGATTCTACATATCAAATAGCAACAATTCCATTAAGAAGTGACTAGCGTGCACACACACTCAAAAGAATCAACAAAAAAATTGGCATTCATCTTCAAATGTTGCACTCTATATACTACATGATTTACACAAATAACTTTTAAGATCTCATTTTCATTTGCTAAACAAAACAAGTCACTACCCATCGTATCATCAAAACCAATATAACATACAACTTGTAGAAGAAAGTAGTTGCCAGCCCATCTTCAAACCTTTCAGCACAAGTTTATGACATACATTCAAAACCTTGCATGAATGCTAACACGATCAAGCAATACTTGATACAAAATTACAAATGTATTACAACATTCTTGACAACAAACAACAAACTTCACAAAAAATACATCCAAACTTGTAAACAAACACCTCCACATTAATCATAGTACCAATCATTCAAAAACATCAATAAAAGCCACTTTGTCTCAAAGTTTGTAAGATCCAAGACTTGATCTTTGATATAAATTTTCAAAATGTAGAGTCTTCTCCAATTGTAGCATGTAGAATATGTCCTTTCTAGAGGTCTTTGTGCATAATAAAAGTACCCATTACGTTATCAACCTTCATAGGATGAACCTATGGTTTACATGACATTCTAGACTACCACCCATTATTGATCAAATCATTCAAACCAACACATTAGCACTCAATACCACATAATTTGTGCTAAATATCCTCAATCAAAAATGTTAAACTATCAAACAACAAAAAAGTAGCAACAAGCATCCATAAAAGAAAAAAGACATCACTTGATAAAACACCATTACCATGGGGTACACTACAATCAAAACAATGAACATAGAATCATTGCAACAACATCAAATCTTTACAAAGTCAATATTTGCACACTCTAGATTCCATAATGCAAATTCCTCTCCCATCGCTAAATTACCATATACCCATACAAAGTCTTGCATGTCATAGAAATTTATTCTAATACATGTGCAATAGTAAAGAATTCTCAAAGTTTCAATGAAGACCAAAACATCATAAACAAGGCACCAAGCCACATGATACCTCTCCATCCTTCAACAACCATGATTTGAGTCAAAATGCCACAACAACATGCAAGACATTACACCAAGGACATTCCTTGAAATAAGAACTCACCTTGTGATGCTCAACACATGCATCCTCACCATCACCCTCACAAGACCAAAACCTCCTATACTCCCAAATACAAAGACCAACCACCAATCAGCACCCCATCACCTAAGAACATCATGTACATTATCACTTGAACATGTGTTGCAACTCAAACAAGCTAATACAACATACTGCCATTCAACTTGGCAAAGTAGGGTTATCCAACCATCACTTTGTCTACATACACATGTTCAACATCATCTTTCTATGTCCCGACATAAAAACCAACAACATATGGATTGTTTGCACCTTCGTACACATTGCCCCCTGCATCCAAAGGGTTCCTCTCGACTCAATCAACAAAACAAATAGGTGACCAAAGCGGCATGTCTAAAAACAGACAATACTTACACATTAATAACATTATCATAACAAAGAATGTCCTACCTACACGTTTTCAATCTCATCTCACAGTTGCAATAAAATGACTCCACCATTGTATTTAAGCCATTTGCCGACTTCCACTACCACAGCGCCAAGGAAAGTAGACGCTGCTATGTTTGGTTTTGGTAAAGACCTAAAACACCATATTAGGTAAATTGGGAAAAACAAAGGAACCATTTTGTACTCCTCCTTAATCTTACATACAATATATGTAGGCATATTGTAGGCAATCACTGAGACTTCAATATTGTACAAGAAATTGCATGCTTGTTATTTTGTAATATGTTGAATTTTACATAACAATCACTAGAAGAAAACAGCATTAGAATTCACTAAAAATGTAAGGTAGTTTATGTTGAGTTCCATGTTTCTAACGCAAAATTTTGCGGTGTTCAACAAAACATTGCGTTGGAAACATGGAACTCAACATAAACTACCTTACATTTTTTAGTGAATTCTAACGCAGTTCTTTACAATGAATAGAAATGATAAAAGTTCCAGAATGTACTAATTTTCCCAAATTACCTAATATGATGTTCTAAACCCATTTCCTTGAGTTAGTTTGGATTGACTTTCTTCAAACGCATACTTCAATCACTCACACTTGCCACTAGACACCAACCTTGAAAGTGGACGGCTCAAAAAAAGAGCATGAATTGCACTACAACCAAGCCTTGTGTTCATTTCAGGATTGGACAACCCAAATCATCGCTAACCTAAATAACGTCAACCAAAAATGATCTTACACAAACTTCATGTGCTAACTAAAAAGCAAGTACAATCACTCAACATCTCAAGCAATTTCACATCACCTATCAAAATGGTTTGACTCCTGGTAATTGTCCCGTACAATATGCAAAGTCATGCAATCTTCAGCATGTTATAACCACGTTACATTTTCCAGAAAAAACACCTAAACAACAGTGCTTCACGCAGCTCCTTTCAAAAGTGAACGATAGACAATCATTCCATGTAGAGTGAGACACATAATTTCCAATAACTTTTCAACTTTCTTAGCACAAGTTGTGGCATTTTTGAGCACTGAGATCAAAGCATAAAACTTCCATTTATTTCAGGTGAATAAGAAAACAAGTGTTGTTCACTGCTCTAGCTTTCCATGTGACAGCCTAAGCAAAGTTGAAAGAGGCTACTTGCCAGATCACAGTGCGTCGTACAACTGCTCCTCTCTATCAAGTTCTAATTCCACATCCTGTGGTCGGCATCAAGTCTATCTCAACATTGCAACGACCTCGTCCAATCCACTCCAGACACAAGTCGAAGAGGAAGTAACCAACCATGCATCAAGCATGAGAAATCAACACAAGACCTCAAACCATAGACATGCAATTCTCTAGCTGAAAGTAATCTGGACTAGTAGATAACTTTCCCTCTAGACTATCACACACCCGTTTGCCTTTTGCTTCTAGATTTGACAAGCAGCGCAAGAACTAGCTTCGGAAAGTGGGAAGCGTACATACGGAAGAGGAGAAAGCTGTAACATTCCAGATGTACTATTCTCAATGAGAAGTTTTTCCTCTACGCTACAATCTGCAAACCTGTGCTATCAATGACTGTGTGAATGAGCATAACCATAAACATACCAAGCAAGAACGATCATGTTCTCAAAGACAATCATGTTCTCAACAATGAGAATAACCAAATGGGGAGCACCAGAACATTCAATGAGCACGTAGCCAAAGCTAATGCAATAGGCAGCACAAATCCCCAAAAGTCACGCAACCACACACGCCTAAGTACTTCAACAAACGCTTCAGCAAAGGTAAACATACAAAATTTCACCTCAAAGGAGGTGCCAAGATCAAAAGAAGCAACAAGGCAACAACCAGGAGCTCATAGAGGAACATGACAAGATGGAAAAGCTGCCGTAAAAATAGCACACATGTCATTGCAAGCTTTGAAAATCCAAAAGTATTCCTCCAAGAAGCACAACATTCATGACTTTGTATCCTCGCGAAATTCAACCAGCAACAAATCTCCTTAGTCACTCCACAAGATGCAATTCAACTCGTACAACCAAATCTAAAATACAAAAACAAGCAGGGATGCATCCACTCATAGAAAATGTGAATGTGCTTCACACTACACCACAACAATACCAAAACCACGCCGGGTGACACATCCCTCTGCTCAACCAGCTCTAATTCACTAAGTGCTCATTTCAATTGTCTCAAACAAACCAAAAATTTGCAAATAAGTAAATAGAATTTGGAGATACTAGCGAAACACCGTGTTGACCAAACAAGTACGTTAGTTTTCATGAGTTCTAAAATGAAATTCAAACAAGAAACACAAGCATCCATCTCATAATTAGAGAATTCGCAAGTTTAACTCATGTTGGATGAACAAACAAAATTTAAAAATACCAAAAACAAAATAAATAAAAACTTACTAATCTATACTAAGAATAGGCTTGGTTTCATTAGTTGGGTAGTTGGGTGTTTGTAATAGATCACCATATTAGATAAATTGGGAAAATTGGGGTTCCAATTTGTACGTCACCTAGATCCAGAGAAATCGCCCAAAACCAAATTCAAAAGTATCATATTCAATCTGAGCCACTAAGATTTTTTCCCTCGCAAATTCCGCCTCTCAGGTGAGGGCACATGTACAAAAAAAAACGCCAAGCTCAGTTGTAGGTGATCATGTACAACCTTCACCTCAAAATTTGAAAGTCCCAAAATGTACCCTTTTTCCCAATTTACATAATATGGTGTTATAGAATCAAATCTCTATTAGTTGAGTAGTTAGGTGTTGCTCTAAGAAAATGAAATGGCGGTTATGTGGCGGTTATTCTTATTTGTATGGTTATGTGGCGGTTATTCTTATTTGTATGGTTATGTGGCGGTTATTCTTATTTGTATGGTTATGTGGCGGTTATGGTTGTCCTTGGGGATGGGGTATACATGGAAATAGGGGGTGGACACCTAGAGAAGGAGGCAAAGCGCATAGGTAGGCATAGTACAAGTAAGCTCATTGTAACGGAAAGGAGAAGAAGCTTGAAGAAGGTGATTATGAGGAAGGTCATGTTAATATTTTTGCAAGGACCCCCTCCCATGATGGCCCTCTGCCGAAACGGCAAGTACAAGGGTCCACTAGTATTATTAATAAAAAGGCAAGCTTAATAAATTAAAAATTAAAAAATATTTTTTAATAAAAGGGAGCAGAAAATAAGTATGAATGAAGTAGAATATCCAATACTTCCAGAAAACCAACTTGTTTATTAGAAAAAAATCAATATACTTTTTATATTAATTTAAAAAATCAACTAAAACACAAATTAAAAAATGGACTGAATTTCTTTAATGTAAAAGTAAAAGCACCAAAGTCATATACCTCCAAAAATAAAATAAAAATAAAAAGGTACAATTCCAAGTCATTGAATACGTTATAAACAAATGATTATTACACATCAAGTTATTCTATTTCACTATTTTCAAACAAATAAACTTTTTAATTTTTATCTACAATACCTTATTTGTGACTAAGTATACATTTCTACAAAGCCTGTACTCCGGGCAGGCACCCAAGATTGAGCCAAAACTTTGAGGTACCCACAATCCATCTTGTGGAGCAAACGCAAGATCACTAGATTGCATTAACTTAACCACTGGCCAGTCGATGGTAAACAATCCACTGAAAGTCACACTCCGGAGGCACAAGAATCACAATAGCAACATTTAAATTCTCAACTATATTGCCCTGCTCTCTCATGTCTTTGTCAACATCTTAACCCCAAAGTGACATTGCATTTTTGGGGCTTCTAGGGATTTGCTCTAATTTGAAAAAAAAATCAACATTTTGACAAGTTGTATCAATTCATTTTTAATTGTAACCGTATAAAATCAAACTAGACATGTTAGAGAGCACATTTGAAAACAAACCACAACAATATTTCTTATGGATTGAAAGATTATAATGTTTGATCATGAGGGTGTTAAAACTGTGAAGGTAATTTGAAGTCATTCAATCTTCTTTTCACATGTCAAATTTAAAATGTTGGTCACAAAAAAAATGAGGTTAAAGGGTTTAACACGCATAATCCCAACCAATTTACAACTTCTCAAAATCTACTCTACAATTTTTTTAAATGAATTTCTAATGTGATTTTTTCTTAAAGATCTAATGTATTTGAGGCTCATTCCCAAGAGCCATCAACACTTCATAAAGTGAAGATTGCAATGAACACCCGTGCACTAAATTTTGAATAGAAAAATCATAATCAATCATTTGCAAAATCAAATTGTTGGATCTAAAACTAAGCTTCAGAAATAACTTTTCCAAAATATAAACTACTAATAATAGTAATTTAGTTGGGTTTTATTTAACTTGTTTCTGTCCCCAATGACGCTTTGGGGTTAATAAAACCCTGGTTCTCCTCTCCAAACGCTAAGGAAACTACCAGTCACACAAAACCTTCAACGCCAACCACATAGAAAAAAGCATAGCTAAGTAAATACCAAATCCGCTCTGCTACAACAATAACCGGCATTTCACCAAGTTGCATCTCCAAAATCTGCTCTAGAGTTGCACAGAGCATCAGCCAGAAATTCTTAAGCCCGCCCGTCTCCAGGTGCAACATCCACTAGAATTCACAAATCCTAAGCGCCCAAAAAAACGACTGAGTACCAGACAATCCAAGAACGAAAATTTCAACAGTAAGGAACAAAATCGACCAACGAATCAAGTTACACAAAAAAAGCAAACTGCCAGAACATCATCGTCAACCTTCACACAATTGCTCCCGCCAACCGAATCCGACCATGATTGTCCGACTAAAACACCAAAGCATTCACACAAAACCTCACATTCAAGCCACTAGGCCCAGCATGCAATGAACGTCACGCAAAGTACCGAACGACAAAACTGTATATTCAAGACGAGCGCCATGGACCGCACTACCGACAGCCTGGCACTATAATTTCGTCAAAAATGGACATCCGCCATAAACAAGACGATGACAAACGAGCGCTTGGCATCCTGTCGGGGAAACAAATCCTCTCCCAATACCGATACACTAATTGACCAAGTCAAACAACAGCAACCATGCATGCTCAACCGCAAATCAAGCAATTTCGAATGTCTCTGCCGTAGATAAAAGAGGAAACACAGGGCTTTCCCATGAAGCTTTGTGGTGAAGGTGGCGAGGGAGACTTACCTCGGGCTACACCAGAACGCCGTCCAGAAGCTCCACATGCAGCAAACCCCTCACGAAGGTTTCATCAACAACCGGCTCTCGGGATTTCGCTCAGCTCGCCGGGAAAGATGGCCACGTTGCTGTCACACTTGCTCACACCACGAATGAGTCGCCGAAGCCAAGCCCTCTAAGAACTTGAAGAAATTCTCACAGAGCTCTAGAACGGGAACGTCGAAGGTTTTTGTGGCAGCCAAGCCAGTCGGGATCTGGTGGTAAAAGGAGATTGAAGCCAGTGAGAGCTTGCGTAACAAACCAGCCCATCCGACCGGAGACCCGGACCACGGACGACGACCGAGTCCGACGCGGCGAAAACAGTGCTCCACTGCCAGCTGTCATTTCTTAGGGTCGCTCTTCTAGGCAGACTTCCGAACAGTGTGCGGGGAGCTTTGAGCTCCCTCGGCAAATATCCTACATTTCTCATTTTCTCTCGGTTTTTTTAGGGAGAAATTACAAAATGAGTAACAAAAATAAAAGAAATTACAATTTAGGTAACGATTTGAAAGCAAGTACAATTTGGGTAATAAAATCCGATTACCTCAATGGAATCTGCTACTATTGAGGCAAAAGCCATTAATGCCGGCATCAACACCATTGTCAACTTGTCATTGGTCATAATTGGTCATGATCCTTGTTTTCTCAATCACAATCAATTGCGACCCTTGCTTGCACCTAGCAGCCAATGTTTGCCACATAATTGCAAATCGCATATCATCAAAGAACGATCACTTATCTTTTGCTCACAAGTACCACTTTAGAACTTCATCCTCAAGCTCACCGATCGCGTCTCACTCATGGTTGTTCTTGAAGTAGGAAGATGCCGCCATAGCAAAAAATAAAACAAAACGCTCAATGTTGCAAATGTGAAACTTGTGCAAAAGCTCATACCAGAAGAGTTGATGGATTACAATAGTTTGCATTTTCAATATTACATCACAAGGTTGCAGTAATTAACAATGGTAAGAGGAAAAGGCAGCAATGAAAATGGTCTATTGATCCCTTGAAATCAAAGGTAATAGTACAATTTCAACCACAAAAATAAGTAAATTCCCTACAAAGTGCACAAGAGAGGTTGTGCAAAAGGGACAAACTTTTGCACATGCAAAAAGTAGGAAGAATGATTGGGCAATAAACTTCAACTTAAAAAGAAGTGAGCAATTTAACCTCTAAAGGATCAAGTGTCCTCTTGGGGGACAAATGGACCTAGGGCATGTACCTATGACTAAACCAGTTTTTGTAAAAAATTTAAACTTTTGAGGTCGGTGGGGAATTCAAAGATGTACGGGCACATCAAAAAATTCTTCATTTTGAAATTTATTGAAGAAGTTATGCATGAATTTCAAAAAATGGGGGAGGGCAGGCAATTCGAGCAGCCCAAAAACTTGTTTAAAAATTGCATTAAAAAAAAATATGAAATTGATTCTTTAAATTTTTATATATGTGGAAAGCTTTGAATCATTCAACTCTAATTGATGAGTGAGAAGTTTTAGTTTGTGGATAGATATAAGACTCCTAAACCTCCACTCCTTTTGCCCCTTTTAAAATTTGTGTTTTGATTTTTTTTTTACTTTTTTTTTCCCAAGTTGTTGTAGACTAAGTTTCCTTGGCATTCACCATTTGGATCAAAGTAATTCAAATTTCTGAATTTTACATAAATCCTCCAATTTTGCCTAGTGTATATGCAAATTCCTTGGTCTTACGCCATTGCAAGATTTTACAAAGTATGATTCACACCTCCAACTCATTTGAAAATTCTCCCACACTTACCTAACTTGCTCTTCTACATGGAAAAAGTAAACCTCAACTTTGTGTAGAGCAGTTTTTTTGATATAGGAGCAATCTTATCTAAGGCTTCTGAATTATTTGGGCAACAAGGAATTTTTTTTTTTTTCCCACTTGAGATGTCAATATCTCACTCCTCTACTTCTAGAATGAGCCGATTTTTTTCCCACAAGTACCTCCCATAATCTAGGGTGGAATCCTATAGTTGGATTTAAAGTTTAAACTTTTTTCTACTTTTCCACTCATTCCCCCAAAAGTGACAGTTTTCAATAACTTTCATGGAAAAAGAAGCTTGGGCCTTCAGGGGTTAATCCTTAAACGTCATAAACGCCCTCTATGGCTGTATGTCCACCGTATACTGATCTTGCAAAACGCATTATTCAGCAGTTCAATTACAAAGATATTTTCAAAAAATACAGTCCCGTAGAGCAGCTCCCAAGGGCCATTCAAGGGTTAACACACAACATGAACCAAGGGCCATTCAAGGGTTAACACACAACATGAACCAATTTCATGTCATGAAATCATTGGGTTTTCTCTGGATGTAAATTTTTTAATTTTTCCATCACATGAAAATGCCATGAAAACACCAAGTTTTCATAAGCTCTCACTGAAATGACAGTTTCATGAGTATGTTGTACATGTAAGAAATAGTTTTTACAACACTGAAGTGCTTCAATTGCATCTCATTTTTTTCTCAATTTTTATGAGATGAAATTTTCATGAAAATCTGGAGTTTTCATGGATTATCATCATGGAAATTGGGGATTTTAATGTGTACAATTCTAATTGTACTAGTTATTATCTTCTAGTATATTTGGTCTTTTGAATTCAACAGATTCTTCACTAATAACTATGAAGGTTCGAAAACAGCTGAGCACTAAGCTCCATAATCGAAATTCTAGAACTTGTGAGTAGCAGAAACCAAACACAATGCTACAAAAAGATAAGAATGACAAACAAAAATCACCTATTGCGGTTCCAAAAAGTTGGAATGCCCTTACGTCTGAGCATTATCAAAACATGGTGTTGTTTTTACATGTTTTTTGACACAATATTGGCACTAAAGTGTTCAATATATGTTGCAAAAAACCTAATTTTTTTTTACAATTTCGAGTCTTATATTTGACAAAAAAAAATGTAGAACTTGATGTGTCAAAAGTATTGTTGAATAAAGTTTGAAAAATAGCATTAAAAAGTGTAAAAATAGGTGTTGGTATACATGTAGAAAAAAGTCAGAAGTAGTGTTAATTCCTTTTTTGCAAATTGTATAAGATACTAATGTGATAAACATATGTTTCTCATTTAAGCTTGTGGTTTTTCCTAGGCTCAAATTGCTCGCTTGTGCTTATTTGTCCACTTTTTCAATTCTACTCAAGCTATTTGCAGCCTTTGAGGTTTGAACTCCCAACCTTTAAGTTAGAAACTAATATTCTTGTCACAATTGTCCAAGTGTTGCACACACGCATTGGATTTGTCTTTTTGTAATTCATGTAATACAAAAAGCTAATAATTTACTATTTGGAGATGCTAGACCTTTAAAAAAAATTTGATAAGTTTTCATGGAAAAATAAGAGGAAGTCAAATCAAACTCTAGCTATTTTATATATTTTAAACATTTTTGAGATTAGTAATAGATTTTCAAAAATCATCTACTTTTTGAAAAAAAATTGACACTCTTATTGACATTAACATTACTTGATGCACCTTTTGACACTTTTTTTGTCAATAATATGTCAAAATTATTTTAGCATGATTTTTTGATACTTTAGTTTCAAATTAAATTTTGACATGCTCTTGGGCATTTCAGTGTCAAAATACATTGTGACATATCTTTTGACATTTTAGTGTAAAAAACCTTGTGAAGACATATTTTGACATGTTATTTGACACCTTAATGTCAAAACTTCATGGAATTTTATTGTTAAACATAGTGACAAAAAAATTGTAAGAATGAGTGTCAAAAAAGTGCAAAAAGCAACATTCATTTTTAATAATGAAAGGGCAATTCACCCCCACATCCCATCTTTGCAAGTTCTGCCTTAGCACAAGATCCTAGTATGTTGGATTATTAAGAGTAAAATGAGTACTAAACCAAGCCATGAACATTTCATGCAAAATATTGGTGTGGCATGAACTAAAAGCTAAGTCAAGCAAAATAATTAATTCAAATCTTGAGTGAGTTTCCACCTTCTAAGCTCCTAAACTTCTAAAAAGTGTTGTCAATTTGGCAAATTGCAAGGAAAAGTGAGACGTCAGACTTGGAACATAGTGTGAATTACCAAGTTCCAACTTTCAACTCTCAACCTACTGAACTTTGATATTTTGCCAGGACTTGGGACATGGGACTTAGTGTAAGCTGAGCTAAGCCACACACATAATCGATTTAAAGAAATTCTGGCAAAAACCTAGAAAATCATCTATTCACATTTGGAAAGCCACATTTCACATAATCAACAAATCTAATACTTGAAAATGACCTATAGCAGGAGATCACTCGTATTATATGACAAGCTATACTTAACACTAAAAATTACAACATTGTTCCAATTGAGATGTGTAAATACCAATGAAGAGGTATTGTCAGGTGTTTTTGAAAAGTTCATTATATACTTGACTTGGATACAAACACCATGCGTGAAACTCTTTGAAAATTTTGATGCCAATACAGTTTGAATTTTTTAAGCATATTTCTAATCTCATACACAAGAACAAGACAATCCTACTCCTACACTTCTTTGTTTATGATCAGGTGAACGTACGCTCTGAACGTGGGAGTCTACTTTACCACCTCCGGAGATACCCTTACCACCTCCGGAGATGCCCTTACCACCTCCGGAGATGCCCTTACCACCTCCGGAGATGCCCTTACCACCTCCGGAGATGCCCTTACCACCTCCGGAGATGCCCTTACCACCTCCGGAGATGCCCTTACCACCTCCGGAGATGCCCTTACCACCTCTGGTGATGCCCTTACCACCTCTGGTGATGCCCTTACCACCTCTGGTGATGCCCTTACCACCTCTGGTGATGCCCTTACCACCTTTGTCAACTGATACATGGTAGTAGTTTTGAACATGTTTTTTTTGGGCAATTAAGGTAGGAGTACCCATTACCAACATTGTATCTAATGGTGTCACTCTCTACACAATGTAGTCATTCTAAACTTAAATCTAAGTACGCCATAGATAGCTTATCGTCTTGGTTAACAACAATTAATTATCCATGGCATATCTAGATCTAAGTTCTAGAATGATTGCCTTGAATAGAGAGTGAGGTCATTAGGTACGATGTTGGTAATGGGTGTTCCTACCTTTAACCCTTGAGTGCCCATGCCATTTTCACCAAGATCAAGGTTATGGTAGACCTACAATTTTGATGCATTGCATCTCAATCAACTAGATTATCCACAAAAAATGACCATTGAAAATAGTGGAACAACTACTTAGAGGCTTGGCAAACTTTGGGAACAAATGATCGTGGGAGATGGGATATTATTACATTTGATCAAACAACTTGTGATGGCAAAATCTCCTTTTTGGCAAGTAGTTGCTATTTAATGATTTTTACAAAATTATATAAGCCCCTAATTCATCTCAAATTTTTTTAGTGGCAAGATTAGATGTGAATGTACACACTTGCAAATTATTGCAGGTTTTGCTTCTTTGTAAATTAAGTTTTAGGGCTACAATTTGCTATTGAACAAAAAACAATGACTAGCACAATTGGTGAGGGTTGCCTCAAAAAGGGTTTAGAACATGCTTGAATCCTTATTAGTGAATTTCCCACTACCACAAAGCACATGATTTTTTTAATACATATTATAATTGATATGATTTTATTTCCACATTTAGCTTTAAAAATTCACAATAATTTGAAATTTCCATCAAATTTATCAAAAAAATTACTGTAAATAGAAAATGAATGTGTCTTCTAGTAAAATATATCAAAATTTTATAAATTAATTAAACATAAGTATAAATTTGGTTTGATAGTCAAATTTGACTTTAAATTCTTTACTGTGGCTATTTTGGGTGTCCAAAAAAATTAACCAATTGAAAGTTTTTCACATTTGGTTTTTAATGCTATTTGTACGTCTTGAAAAAAATTCAAGTAATTTGGTTATTTTTTGCTATTTTAACTTATATATGTTCATTTTTTGAAATAAAATGATAACAATTCCAATTTTTGATGAAATAAATTGAAATTTCTTGCAATGATATATTATCATAGTTTCAAACAATAAAATTATAAAATTGTTGTTTAAACACCTTTTAAAAGACAAAATTGAGCTTAGACATGAAGTTTGACCATTTCAAAATGGATGAAGTCCTTTAACCCTTTAGTACCTATCAACCATTTGGAGGGCACCCTCAAATTTTCACTCTACGATCTGCCAAACACATTCAAGGATAAAATTTGTGTTTCTAAAATTAGATCGGACCAAACATATCAAAGCTATAAACTTTGGCAACATGAATATCAAAAAAGAAATTTGATCTATTGGAAGGAATCCATGTGAGGATTGTGAGAAGCTTGATGATCCAAAAACACTTCTTGTGCAAAAATGTGAGACACTCTAACTAATTAGTATCAATTGTGCAATTGAAACTTTTGATAGTGATGAAACTTGTAGAGGCTATTGCCCCATTCTAGGTTACTCCACTTCTAAAAAAAATACAAAATTTGAGTCAATCTGTGCATTTCACAGCATGATTTGTGAAATTGAGCATTGGCAAAATACAAACATGGGCACACATATACAATTGAATACATCATGCATGGAACATGTTTCTACAAAATCCGATTGGTCAATATCATCTACATTGCGTGTCATTTGAGGTACAAGGTCCCACATTTAGCATTGCAAACCATTGGAGCCTAAGATTTCGTGGAATACGCAATGTTGTAGATGAAATACGCCATACATAGAACTTCTAAATGAAACATGCATCTTTCGCACAACTACTAGAGAGTTGGCACCGGATACTTTGGATGCAATATGTGGGCTTTGGGGCCACATTGCGGTTGCACTAAATTAGTATTTCATTAGTTACACCCGTATGAGATTCCCAGCTTCATATGTAAAACACGCATAGCTACCGTGTTTCTTTATGCCTTGCTTTGAAATTTGTTCCAGTAGGAGCACAAATTAAATCCCCAATTCTGTTAAGTTTTGTGTTTTTGCAAACTAGATAGAACAAAGATGACAGGAACCACGGAGTACCAAAATCAACCCAAAAGTGGTCAACCGGGCACTAAAGGGTTAAGGGTTATGACTCTTGAGACACATGTATAATATTTGGCTTGCCTTGCCATGACTCCACTTACATGGACCACTTGAATACCTTGATAGTTGTAATTTATAACAATGTCAAAATTTTAGATCCAATACCTCAAATATGCCTCTGAAATCATGCTGGGGCATTTAGGGGATTAATATCCAATTGCCTTGGAATAAAGAGGCGAGTTTCAAGCCTACAAAAAAAAAGGGATTTTTTTTTAAAGATGTCAAATTGCAATAATAAAAATTGCATTGTAGCCTAGGCTTTTAGAAAATTCTTGTCAAACTGAGAGTTGATGCCTTCATTTTACGATGTGACAAATCCCAAAGCACCATCAAAAAAATTGATTGTGCTAACTTCTCCTTAATTTTATTATTAATAACCATGATGTTACAAAAATCCATGCGCCGGGGCCAGCTTCAACTCCAACCCCAAAAATAGGGATGAAAGCCAGCAAGCTACGAACCATTTTCAAAGAATGCCACACAACAAGTGGTCAGAGAACAAAAAAAAGACCCCAATTTGGAAGCAATGTACAAGGAGAGCTAAAAAACAATAGAAAGTTCACAATGTGAAATGGAAAAAAACCAATTAAAGTCTACAATAATACAGCTAAAAACTGACTAATTTTTTGAAGATTTTGAGTACAGTAGTGTTTGGTTAGCGCCAACCTTTGTAAGAGCAACAATTGGATAAGATCACATTCCCACTTCCCTTTTGCTCAAAAACATGTATTATGAGTTTGGTTAACCCCTAAATGACCCAGCGTGCTGCTACAGCCAAAATAGGGTATTTTTCCCGTATTTAAAGGTGTTGTTGTTTTAGATTTTGCTTGGATTTTTGAGGGTTGTGTATTATTGTTCGTCTCCACCTTTTGCAATGTTTGGCATGTTTTTGCAATTGTTTTTTCAACTTTGCGAAGCATTTGTATTGGAGGTGGCCTACAAATACGTAGTTGGAGCGTATCTATGACTTACGGATCCCTACAGTGGATCCCCAAAATGAGCATGCTGCCGAAGTGCCAAGAGCAAGCGTTGTGGTCTAGCCACTCCGATTCACAATCCGTGTCAAGAAAAGAACAAAAATCAGATTTGTCTCACCATAGAATTATGATATAGCCAGGGTTTTTTGATTCCCTGTGCTTGTGTAAGGGTTAAGGTCAAGTGCTTGCATATGGTCAACATTTTCTTATCATCAATGCCCATTATGACTCATTAGCTAGAAAGACATTTGATTAGTGTCCTAAGAACATGGGTGAGAAAACACATCCAAAATTGCAACCCCTAAAACTAAAAAAAGTAATACAAACGAAATATTTGTTTATGATCAATGCTTGGATAAAATCAACAAATTTTACTAACCCAAAGTGTTCACGCAAACCAAATACCACTTAATATACGCAATAACTGGTGTATACACTGAAAAAAACCGAGAGAAAATGAGAAATGTAGGATATTTGCCGAGGGAGCTCAAAGCTCCCCGCACACTGTTCGGAAGTCTGCCTAGAAGAGCGACCCTAAGAAATGACAGCTGGCAGTGGAGCACTGTTTTCGCCGCGTCGGACTCGGTCGTCGTCCGTGGTCCGGGTCTCCGGTCGGATGGGCTGGTTTGTTACGCAAGCTCTCACTGGCTTCAATCTCCTTTTACCACCAGATCCCGACTGGCTTGGCTGCCACAAAAACCTTCGACGTTCCCGTTCTAGAGCTCTGTGAGAATTTCTTCAAGTTCTTAGAGGGCTTGGCTTCGGCGACTCATTCGTGGTGTGAGCAAGTGTGACAGCAACGTGGCCATCTTTCCCGGCGAGCTGAGCGAAATCCCGAGAGCCGGTTGTTGATGAAACCTTCGTGAGGGGTTTGCTGCATGTGGAGCTTCTGGACGGCGTTCTGGTGTAGCCCGAGGTAAGTCTCCCTCGCCACCTTCACCACAAAGCTTCATGGGAAAGCCCTGTGTTTCCTCTTTTATCTACGGCAGAGACATTCGAAATTGCTTGATTTGCGGTTGAGCATGCATGGTTGCTGTTGTTTGACTTGGTCAATTAGTGTATCGGTATTGGGAGAGGATTTGTTTCCCCGACAGGATGCCAAGCGCTCGTTTGTCATCGTCTTGTTTATGGCGGATGTCCATTTTTGACGAAATTATAGTGCCAGGCTGTCGGTAGTGCGGTCCATGGCGCTCGTCTTGAATATACAGTTTTGTCGTTCGGTACTTTGCGTGACGTTCATTGCATGCTGGGCCTAGTGGCTTGAATGTGAGGTTTTGTGTGAATGCTTTGGTGTTTTAGTCGGACAATCATGGTCGGATTCGGTTGGCGGGAGCAATTGTGTGAAGGTTGACGATGATGTTCTGGCAGTTTGCTTTTTTTGTGTAACTTGATTCGTTGGTCGATTTTGTTCCTTACTGTTGAAATTTTCGTTCTTGGATTGTCTGGTACTCAGTCGTTTTTTTGGGCGCTTAGGATTTGTGAATTCTAGTGGATGTTGCACCTGGAGACGGGCGGGCTTAAGAATTTCTGGCTGATGCTCTGTGCAACTCTAGAGCAGATTTTGGAGATGCAACTTGGTGAAATGCCGGTTATTGTTGTAGCAGAGCGGATTTGGTATTTACTTAGCTATGCTTTTTTCTATGTGGTTGGCGTTGAAGGTTTTGTGTGACTGGTAGTTTCCTTAGCGTTTGGAGAGGAGAACCAGGGTTTTATTAACCCCAAAGCGTCATTGGGGACAGAAACAAGTTAAATAAAACCCAACTAAATTACTATTATTAGTAGTTTATATTTTGGAAAAGTTATTTCTGAAGCTTAGTTTTAGATCCAACAATTTGATTTTGCAAATGATTGATTATGATTTTTCTATTCAAAATTTAGTGCACGGGTGTTCATTGCAATCTTCACTTTATGAAGTGTTGATGGCTCTTGGGAATGAGCCTCAAATACATTAGATCTTTAAGAAAAAATCACATTAGAAATTCATTTAAAAAAATTGTAGAGTAGATTTTGAGAAGTTGTAAATTGGTTGGGATTATGCGTGTTAAACCCTTTAACCTCATTTTTTTTGTGACCAACATTTTAAATTTGACATGTGAAAAGAAGATTGAATGACTTCAAATTACCTTCACAGTTTTAACACCCTCATGATCAAACATTATAATCTTTCAATCCATAAGAAATATTGTTGTGGTTTGTTTTCAAATGTGCTCTCTAACATGTCTAGTTTGATTTTATACGGTTACAATTAAAAATGAATTGATACAACTTGTCAAAATGTTGATTTTTTTTTCAAATTAGAGCAAATCCCTAGAAGCCCCAAAAATGCAATGTCACTTTGGGGTTAAGATGTTGACAAAGACATGAGAGAGCAGGGCAATATAGTTGAGAATTTAAATGTTGCTATTGTGATTCTTGTGCCTCCGGAGTGTGACTTTCAGTGGATTGTTTACCATCGACTGGCCAGTGGTTAAGTTAATGCAATCTAGTGATCTTGCGTTTGCTCCACAAGATGGATTGTGGGTACCTCAAAGTTTTGGCTCAATCTTGGGTGCCTGCCCGGAGTACAGGCTTTGTAGAAATGTATACTTAGTCACAAATAAGGTATTGTAGATAAAAATTAAAAAGTTTATTTGTTTGAAAATAGTGAAATAGAATAACTTGATGTGTAATAATCATTTGTTTATAACGTATTCAATGACTTGGAATTGTACCTTTTTATTTTTATTTTATTTTTGGAGGTATATGACTTTGGTGCTTTTACTTTTACATTAAAGAAATTCAGTCCATTTTTTAATTTGTGTTTTAGTTGATTTTTTAAATTAATATAAAAAGTATATTGATTTTTTTCTAATAAACAAGTTGGTTTTCTGGAAGTATTGGATATTCTACTTCATTCATACTTATTTTCTGCTCCCTTTTATTAAAAAATATTTTTTAATTTTTAATTTATTAAGCTTGCCTTTTTATTAATAATACTAGTGGACCCTTGTACTTGCCGTTTCGGCAGAGGGCCATCATGGGAGGGGGTCCTTGCAAAAATATTAACATGACCTTCCTCATAATCACCTTCTTCAAGCTTCTTCTCCTTTCCGTTACAATGAGCTTACTTGTACTATGCCTACCTATGCGCTTTGCCTCCTTCTCTAGGTGTCCACCCCCTATTTCCATGTATACCCCATCCCCAAGGACAACCATAACCGCCACATAACCATACAAATAAGAATAACCGCCACATAACCATACAAATAAGAATAACCGCCACATAACCATACAAATAAGAATAACCGCCACATAACCGCCATTTCATTTTCTTAGAGCAACACCTAACTACTCAACTAATAGAGATTTGATTCTATAACACCATATTATGTAAATTGGGAAAAAGGGTACATTTTGGGACTTTCAAATTTTGAGGTGAAGGTTGTACATGATCACCTACAACTGAGCTTGGCGTTTTTTTTTGTACATGTGCCCTCACCTGAGAGGCGGAATTTGCGAGGGAAAAAATCTTAGTGGCTCAGATTGAATATGATACTTTTGAATTTGGTTTTGGGCGATTTCTCTGGATCTAGGTGACGTACAAATTGGAACCCCAATTTTCCCAATTTATCTAATATGGTGATCTATTACAAACACCCAACTACCCAACTAATGAAACCAAGCCTATTCTTAGTATAGATTAGTAAGTTTTTATTTATTTTGTTTTTGGTATTTTTAAATTTTGTTTGTTCATCCAACATGAGTTAAACTTGCGAATTCTCTAATTATGAGATGGATGCTTGTGTTTCTTGTTTGAATTTCATTTTAGAACTCATGAAAACTAACGTACTTGTTTGGTCAACACGGTGTTTCGCTAGTATCTCCAAATTCTATTTACTTATTTGCAAATTTTTGGTTTGTTTGAGACAATTGAAATGAGCACTTAGTGAATTAGAGCTGGTTGAGCAGAGGGATGTGTCACCCGGCGTGGTTTTGGTATTGTTGTGGTGTAGTGTGAAGCACATTCACATTTTCTATGAGTGGATGCATCCCTGCTTGTTTTTGTATTTTAGATTTGGTTGTACGAGTTGAATTGCATCTTGTGGAGTGACTAAGGAGATTTGTTGCTGGTTGAATTTCGCGAGGATACAAAGTCATGAATGTTGTGCTTCTTGGAGGAATACTTTTGGATTTTCAAAGCTTGCAATGACATGTGTGCTATTTTTACGGCAGCTTTTCCATCTTGTCATGTTCCTCTATGAGCTCCTGGTTGTTGCCTTGTTGCTTCTTTTGATCTTGGCACCTCCTTTGAGGTGAAATTTTGTATGTTTACCTTTGCTGAAGCGTTTGTTGAAGTACTTAGGCGTGTGTGGTTGCGTGACTTTTGGGGATTTGTGCTGCCTATTGCATTAGCTTTGGCTACGTGCTCATTGAATGTTCTGGTGCTCCCCATTTGGTTATTCTCATTGTTGAGAACATGATTGTCTTTGAGAACATGATCGTTCTTGCTTGGTATGTTTATGGTTATGCTCATTCACACAGTCATTGATAGCACAGGTTTGCAGATTGTAGCGTAGAGGAAAAACTTCTCATTGAGAATAGTACATCTGGAATGTTACAGCTTTCTCCTCTTCCGTATGTACGCTTCCCACTTTCCGAAGCTAGTTCTTGCGCTGCTTGTCAAATCTAGAAGCAAAAGGCAAACGGGTGTGTGATAGTCTAGAGGGAAAGTTATCTACTAGTCCAGATTACTTTCAGCTAGAGAATCGCATGTCTATGGTTTGAGGTCTTGTGTTGATTTCTCATGCTTGATGCATGGTTGGTTACTTCCTCTTCGACTTGTGTCTGGAGTGGATTGGACGAGGTCGTTGCAATGTTGAGATAGACTTGATGCCGACCACAGGATGTGGAATTAGAACTTGATAGAGAGGAGCAGTTGTACGACGCACTGTGATCTGGCAAGTAGCCTCTTTCAACTTTGCTTAGGCTGTCACATGGAAAGCTAGAGCAGTGAACAACACTTGTTTTCTTATTCACCTGAAATAAATGGAAGTTTTATGCTTTGATCTCAGTGCTCAAAAATGCCACAACTTGTGCTAAGAAAGTTGAAAAGTTATTGGAAATTATGTGTCTCACTCTACATGGAATGATTGTCTATCGTTCACTTTTGAAAGGAGCTGCGTGAAGCACTGTTGTTTAGGTGTTTTTTCTGGAAAATGTAACGTGGTTATAACATGCTGAAGATTGCATGACTTTGCATATTGTACGGGACAATTACCAGGAGTCAAACCATTTTGATAGGTGATGTGAAATTGCTTGAGATGTTGAGTGATTGTACTTGCTTTTTAGTTAGCACATGAAGTTTGTGTAAGATCATTTTTGGTTGACGTTATTTAGGTTAGCGATGATTTGGGTTGTCCAATCCTGAAATGAACACAAGGCTTGGTTGTAGTGCAATTCATGCTCTTTTTTTGAGCCGTCCACTTTCAAGGTTGGTGTCTAGTGGCAAGTGTGAGTGATTGAAGTATGCGTTTGAAGAAAGTCAATCCAAACTAACTCAAGGAAATGGGTTTAGAACATCATATTAGGTAATTTGGGAAAATTAGTACATTCTGGAACTTTTATCATTTCTATTCATTGTAAAGAACTGCGTTAGAATTCACTAAAAAATGTAAGGTAGTTTATGTTGAGTTCCATGTTTCCAACGCAATGTTTTGTTGAACACCGCAAAATTTTGCGTTAGAAACATGGAACTCAACATAAACTACCTTACATTTTTAGTGAATTCTAATGCTGTTTTCTTCTAGTGATTGTTATGTAAAATTCAACATATTACAAAATAACAAGCATGCAATTTCTTGTACAATATTGAAGTCTCAGTGATTGCCTACAATATGCCTACATATATTGTATGTAAGATTAAGGAGGAGTACAAAATGGTTCCTTTGTTTTTCCCAATTTACCTAATATGGTGTTTTAGGTCTTTACCAAAACCAAACATAGCAGCGTCTACTTTCCTTGGCGCTGTGGTAGTGGAAGTCGGCAAATGGCTTAAATACAATGGTGGAGTCATTTTATTGCAACTGTGAGATGAGATTGAAAACGTGTAGGTAGGACATTCTTTGTTATGATAATGTTATTAATGTGTAAGTATTGTCTGTTTTTAGACATGCCGCTTTGGTCACCTATTTGTTTTGTTGATTGAGTCGAGAGGAACCCTTTGGATGCAGGGGGCAATGTGTACGAAGGTGCAAACAATCCATATGTTGTTGGTTTTTATGTCGGGACATAGAAAGATGATGTTGAACATGTGTATGTAGACAAAGTGATGGTTGGATAACCCTACTTTGCCAAGTTGAATGGCAGTATGTTGTATTAGCTTGTTTGAGTTGCAACACATGTTCAAGTGATAATGTACATGATGTTCTTAGGTGATGGGGTGCTGATTGGTGGTTGGTCTTTGTATTTGGGAGTATAGGAGGTTTTGGTCTTGTGAGGGTGATGGTGAGGATGCATGTGTTGAGCATCACAAGGTGAGTTCTTATTTCAAGGAATGTCCTTGGTGTAATGTCTTGCATGTTGTTGTGGCATTTTGACTCAAATCATGGTTGTTGAAGGATGGAGAGGTATCATGTGGCTTGGTGCCTTGTTTATGATGTTTTGGTCTTCATTGAAACTTTGAGAATTCTTTACTATTGCACATGTATTAGAATAAATTTCTATGACATGCAAGACTTTGTATGGGTATATGGTAATTTAGCGATGGGAGAGGAATTTGCATTATGGAATCTAGAGTGTGCAAATATTGACTTTGTAAAGATTTGATGTTGTTGCAATGATTCTATGTTCATTGTTTTGATTGTAGTGTACCCCATGGTAATGGTGTTTTATCAAGTGATGTCTTTTTTCTTTTATGGATGCTTGTTGCTACTTTTTTGTTGTTTGATAGTTTAACATTTTTGATTGAGGATATTTAGCACAAATTATGTGGTATTGAGTGCTAATGTGTTGGTTTGAATGATTTGATCAATAATGGGTGGTAGTCTAGAATGTCATGTAAACCATAGGTTCATCCTATGAAGGTTGATAACGTAATGGGTACTTTTATTATGCACAAAGACCTCTAGAAAGGACATATTCTACATGCTACAATTGGAGAAGACTCTACATTTTGAAAATTTATATCAAAGATCAAGTCTTGGATCTTACAAACTTTGAGACAAAGTGGCTTTTATTGATGTTTTTGAATGATTGGTACTATGATTAATGTGGAGGTGTTTGTTTACAAGTTTGGATGTATTTTTTGTGAAGTTTGTTGTTTGTTGTCAAGAATGTTGTAATACATTTGTAATTTTGTATCAAGTATTGCTTGATCGTGTTAGCATTCATGCAAGGTTTTGAATGTATGTCATAAACTTGTGCTGAAAGGTTTGAAGATGGGCTGGCAACTACTTTCTTCTACAAGTTGTATGTTATATTGGTTTTGATGATACGATGGGTAGTGACTTGTTTTGTTTAGCAAATGAAAATGAGATCTTAAAAGTTATTTGTGTAAATCATGTAGTATATAGAGTGCAACATTTGAAGATGAATGCCAATTTTTTTGTTGATTCTTTTGAGTGTGTGTGCACGCTAGTCACTTCTTAATGGAATTGTTGCTATTTGATATGTAGAATCTCAATCATATGATTGATGTATGTTTGATGTCATTTGATTTACTTGTCACAAGTTTTTATTGTTTTTGGAAGTCTTTTGGTGTGCATGTTGTTGACAAAGTTTATTTGCATATTATGGTAGTGCATGTTTTATGTTTTAGCGATGATAATCAGTTCAATGTCAATGCTAATGTTGATGGCTTTTGATTGAATTTTTAGGTGAAAACAACAAAATTTGACGCCCAATTTCTTGTGATTCATTAGTTTTTTTTTGTGATCATCATGGGCGCTTTGATGGCCAAGCTTGTGAGAGGTGTGAAGGCTCTTGGATCAAAATTGTTAAGAGGGACAAATGGTTTGGGAAATCCTTCTGCCACAAACCACAATAGTGGAAATGTGGAGGCAAGTCCTCTTGGAAATCCTTGCATTGGAAGATGTGGTGGTGAAATTGTGGACAATGCAAGAGGTTTTGGAAGTGTTTCCATGGAGCAGAGTGTTGGGGAGAATGGAAGATCATCCAACCAAGAAGTTTCCCCTCATTTGCCTAGTGATGGTGGACATGTGGGAATAGTTTCTATCAAACTACCATCTCCTTTAGAAGGAGAGGATCCCTTCATGCAATGGTATGAAGTGCAAAGCAAGAAGGTTAACCAAATATTGGCAAGAGGTGAGGGGCAAATGTTGAATGCTAAGATGTGCAAGCATATGATCAAAAAACTACAAGAAGTAGTAGATTTGACATTGAAGATGATACATGCATCTGGGAGAGTTGAGAAGTTCAATTGCATCTTGAAAGACCTATATCGAGTTGCAATGAAAGCATTTGCACTAGTGGAAGATTGTGGAGGTGAAGACTTGCTTGTTGGAGTTGCTTATCAATTAGAGAGTGAAGAATCATTTCAAGAGTTGTTGTTGGAGTTTGAGTGTGTTTACAATGCAACGTGTGGCTTGTGCCAAAAGTTGAAACCCATGGAGAAGATCATTGCTTTGAACTTTGGTAGTGCATCATGTGAGGATGTTGAGCTTGATCGAGCAACATTGAAGAGGTTGTTGAAGAATGTGGAGATTGCTCCCGAAACATCAGATGAGTCATCCAAATTGAGGAAGTATTTGTTTCAAAGATTGGAGGACTTGGAGAATGTAAAAGGAGGTGAGCTAAATACATTGGAGTTTGCAAATTGTGGCACATTTGAGAAAGGCAAACAACTAGGTGCAACTGGAGGATGTGGTTTGGTTTATGAATCAAAGTGGTTGGGTATGACTTGTGCTACAAAGATGTTGAACAATTGCAAAGGTGATTGTGATGAGAAGACCAAGGCCACTTTTTGCAATGAAGCACGTATCTTGGCAGGTTTGAATCATCCAAACCTTGTTAAGTTTATGGGGATGGGAGTGGGGAATGATGGATGGCCATTTCTCATGATGGAAAAGATGGATAAGAGTGTGGCGAGCTTGATGCATGAATACAACACAAGAGCTGGTTATGGTCTTCCATTTGATGTTGCGATGGATATCATTCTACAAGTAGCAAGTGGCATGTATTACTTGCATGACATGCATGTTGCGCATCGTGACTTGAAGCCTGATAACGTGTTGTGGACAACATTGTATGAGGGTGGGGAGTGCCACTCAAGTTTTGGTGGCTTTGGTAGTGTGAAATTGACCGATTTTGGGATCTCCAAAATTGAAGTGGGGAATGAGAGCTTAAAGGCAGACAACATGGGCACTAATTTCTACAGGGCTCCAGAAACTTTGAGGATGTATGGAGATACAAAGGGAAGCTACTTTCAAGCAGATGTGTATTCATTTGGCATCATGTGTGCTGCATTGTTGCATGGGGAAGTAGAGTTTGAACAGCCATATCAACCTTCAAAAGACTTCTATGAGAAGATTGAAGGGGGCATGTGTCCTGAATTGCCAAGCAAGTGTGAGGAATTGAACACTTTGATAAGGCAATGCTGTGCTTTTCATCCCTTTGAAAGGCCAACATTTGCGGACATATGGAAGCGTGTCATGTGTTTGAAGGCCAATTATTTGATGGGAGAGTTGTATTTGCCTACGTGCTCTATAGACAAGGTATGACATGGTATGTGCTTGCTTGAATGTGCCATGATGTATGATGTTTTACTTGATGAGAATAGAACATGTGTTTTGCTTGTAATGACTATTTGAACATTGAGTTGTTGGTGTCAATATGACATGGTTGGTGTTGCAGGTGAACGCAGTTAATAAGCAAAGAGAAGTGCATTTGAAGTTATATGGTGTTGATGGGAAAGTCAAGGAAGTGCAAGCTTGTCTTGAAAGAGCAAATTCATTGGGCATTGTTGGCATGGGTGGAGTAGGTAAAAGCACTCTTGCTCAAGCTATAATTGATGCAGAAGAAGGCAACCAAAAGTTCAAGAGAAGATGCCTTCACCATATTGGAAGGCTTGTAAGTGACGACGATTGCTTGCAAGTATTGCAAAACTTGTTGGAGAAGTTGGGAGTTAAAAAGAAAGTGGATGAATTGATGCATGGGAGAAAGGAGTTGGAGAAGGTCTTGAAAGAGAGCAATATCTTCCTCATTTTGGATGATGTTTGGAATCAAAGCCATCTTAACAACATCCTTGCTCAAGGCAGCTTGTCGTTGTATAGAAATTCAACCATGATTGTGTGCTCTCGTAATTGGGACGTGATAAAAGATCATGTGGAAAAAAAATATGATATGCAACCTTTGAGCAACAATGAGATGTGCATGAAGTTGTTCACTACTCATTGCTTTGATGATGAGAAGGATGGCATTCCAAAAGAATTGTATGAGGTGGGTGAACAAATTGTGGGAGCTTGCAAGGGCTTGCCTTTGAGCTTGAAGGTCCTTGGAGCATTTTTGCGGGGTAAAGAGAGATCAAGGAGTTGGACAAGAGTGTTGCAACGGTTGAAAAGGGGAAGGTCACCAGAAAGTGGTGAGGATTGGAGAATATTTGAGGTGCTGAAGATAAGTTTTGATGGGTTGGAGGAGTTGGAAAAGAGAATATTTTTGGACATTTGTTGTTTTTTCCTTCAAGATGTGTATGGTGAAAGGTTGTCTGTGGATGAAGATTGTTCCAAATTACTCACTCATGGAGAGAGTGCATTGATGAAGGCATTTGAGATGTTGATACATCGTTCACTAGTAGAAGTGGATAGTGGGACGTTGCAAATGCACGATCAACTTCGCGACATGGGTCGCAAGATTGTGGAATGGAACGTTCATGCCAAACATAGTGGTACTACTGGAGAAGCAAAATATGTTGGTACTCGTTTGCAACATCCAAGTTCAAGTGCTCTAGAGCAAATGACAAAAGAGGTGAAGGTGTTTGATGGTTTTGGTAAAAAGTGTTGTTAATTGGATGGACATACCTTGAGGTTGTGAACGCTTTGAGGTTTTTAACAACTTGGTTACATTTTATGTGGTTATTTCAATAATTTGATTGCTTAGATGTAAAATAACTTGTTTTAGTTTTGAGTGAAATGATTTATTGTTGAAATTGACAATTAGACTTCTTGAAATTGACTTTGTGAAAACTTGTGGACGTGTCTAGGAATTTGATTTTGGGAAGATTGAAGGCATTTCATGTGAATTATTAAGAGATGATGCCTTCTTGGAGAAACATTTTATGGAAGGAGTATGTCCAAAGTTGCGTATTCTGCTAATCCAAACAGGTGTGTATGGATGTAATGTTTGATAAATGCTATGAAGCGTTACATCATTTGGAAAATTTGATGGAGGTGATCAGCTGGAGTTGATAAGTGTTAGTGTGTTTCTAGACGAAGGTCTTTGCAAATTTGAGAAATGTATGATTTGAGGATGTAAATAAAAGAGTGAAATGTAATAAGGTTGATGTAAATATGACAAAAACAAGGATATTAATCCAATTCACAAGGATATGTTTTTTTGATGTATTGTCATGTTGTAAATCAAGATTCAAGAGAAGTGCACTAGCTTGTTTCCATTTTTCACTTAGTTTAAGTTTCTTGTTTGACATCCAAGTTTGTGGTAAAAAAACATTGGAACTAGTGATCTTTACAAAATGTAACAATGCTTTTGAAACTACTTTGTGATTATATTATGTTTTACTTTTGCATGCACATGTTTCAAACTAGAAAATCTAATGGTTTTTAATGTGAATTATCAAATGCAGATCTTGAAGAAGTAATATTCAACTTCACTCGATTGACAAGATTGACAACATTAGAGCTTCGCAATGCTCAAATAAAAAAGCTTCCAAATGGATTGGAGAGTTTGATTCATGTGAGGTCTCTGAAACTCAAATCATGTGCCAAGTTGAAATTCCTTCCTACAGGACTAGCACATATGACATCTTTGACATCACTTGACTTGAGAAAGTGTTCAATTCTAGCGGAAGTACCCAAGGAGTTGGGGAACTTGTCATCTTTGACATCACTTCTTTTGAGTGGGTGTTCCAATCTTGTGGAAGTACCCAAGGAGTTGGGGAACTTGTCATCTTTGACATCACTTTATTTGAGTGGGTGTTCCAATCTTGTGGAAGTACCCAAGGAGTTGGGGAACTTGTCATGTTTGACATCACTTAATTTGAGTGGGTGTTCCAATCTTGTGGAAGTACCCAAGGAGTTGGCGAACTTGTCATCTTTGACATCACTTTATTTGAGTTGGTGTTCCAATCTTGTGGAAGTACCCAAGGAGTTGGGGAACTTGTCATCTTTGACATCACTTAACTTGTGGAGGTGTTCCAAGCTATTGGCAATACCCAAGGAGTTGGCGAACTTGTCATCTTTAACGTCACTTAGTTTGAGTGACTGTTCCAATCTAGCGGAAGTACCCAAGGAGTTGGGGAACTTGCCATCTTTGACGTCACTTGATTTGAGTCGGTGTTCAAACCTAGCGGAAGTACCCAAGGAGTTGGGGAACTTGTCATCTTTGACATATCTTAGTTTGAGTGGGTGTTCCAATCTTGTGGAAGTACCCAAGGAGTTGGGGAACTTGTCATCTTTGACATCACTTAGTTTGAGTGGGTGTTCCAATCTTGTGGAAGTACCCAAGGAGTTGGGGAACTTGTCATCTTTGACATCACTTGATTTGAGTGGGTGTTCCAATCTTGTGGAAGTACCCAAGGAGTTGGGGAACTTGTCATCTTTGACATCACTTAACTTGTGGGGATGTTCCAAGCTATCGGCAATACCCAAGGAGTTGGGGAACTTGTCATCTTTGACATCACTTAACTTGTGGGGGTGTTCCAAGCTATCGGCAATACCCAAGGAGTTGGGGAACTTGTCATCTTTGACGTCACTTGATTTGAGTCGGTGTTCAAACCTAGCGGAAGTACCCAAGGAGTTGGGGAACTTGTCATCTTTGACATCACTTGACTTGTGGAGGTGTTCCAAGCTATCGGCAATACCCAAGGAGTTGGCGAACTTGTCATCTTTGACGTCACTTAGTTTGAGTGACTGTTCCAATCTAGCGGAAGTACCCAAGGAGTTGGGGAACTTGTCATCTTTGAGATCACTTAGTTTGAGTGACTGTTCCAATCTAGCGGAAGTACCCAAGGAGTTGGGAAACTTGTCATCTTTGACATATCTTAGTTTGAGTGGGTGTTCCAATCTTGTGGAAGTACCCAAGGAGTTGGGGAACTTGTCATCTTTGACGTCACTTGATTTGAGTCGGTGTTCAAACCTAGCGGAAGTACCCAAGGAGTTGGGGAACTTGTCATCTTTGACATCACTTAACTTGTGGGGGTGTTCCAAGCTATCGGCAATACCCAAGGAGTTGGGGAACTTGTCATCTTTGACATATCTTAGTTTGAGTGGGTGTTCCAATCTTGTGGAAGTACCCAAGGAGTTGGGGAACTTGTCATCTTTGACATCACTTAGTTTGAGTGGGTGTTCCAATCTTGTGGAAGTACCCAAGGAGTTGGGGAACTTGTCATCTTTGACATCACTTAACTTGTGGGGGTGTTCCAAGCTATCGGCAATACCCAAGGAATTGGGGAACTTGTCATCTTTGACATCACTTAACTTGTGGGGGTGTTCCAAGCTATCGGCAATACCCAAGGAGTTGGGGAACTTGTCATCTTTGACGTCACTTGATTTGAGTCGGTGTTCAAACCTAGCGGAAGTACCCAAGGAGTTGGGGAACTTGTCATCTTTGACGTCACTTGATTTGAGTGGGTGTTCCAAGCTATCAGTAGTACCTAAGGAATTGGAGCACTTGGCTGCTTAGACATTACTTAGTTTGAGTGGGTGTTCCAAGCTACCAACACTATGTAGAGAATTGGGGAATTTGTCATCTTTGACTTCTATTTTTTTGACTGAGTGTTTGAAGCTATCAACCGTATCCCAAGAATTGGAAAATTTGTTGTTGACATCACAATCTTTGAGTGGGTATTCTAAGGTATTGGCAATCTTAAGGGAATTGGAGAATTTTCCTAGTTTTTTCCTTGGAGCTTTTCAACTAAATAGGGAGCAACATTTTTTGAAGAGGCTATTTTTTGTTGTGCTTTATTCAAAAGTACATTAGTAGTTTGTTAATATGATGCAATCATACACATCAATGTGGTCACTACAAGGGAACACACTGTCAATTTGGTCATTTTGTTGTTAAGTAGGACTTGTCAATTATGACATTTTTTTGTCAATTTGGAGACATTTAGTCAATTAAACGTCTAGGATGTGTCAATTTGAACAATATCTTCTTCTAGTGGTTGGAGATGAACTATGTTGTATTAAAGATTGAGATGCTTCTACCTTTTGGATTTTAAGAATTTTTGATACATCAAACAATTGCTTGTTGAAATGGGTGTCAATCTTTGATTACATAAGTGGATGCTATGACGTTAGTGGATTGGGCTTTTTCATTTTTGATGATTGCATTGGCTATTTGCTTCATTAGAATCCAATAATCGGCCATTTCTTTTACACATGGGTTTATGTCTCTAATAGTTGGAAAATCTTGAATATCTTCTATTCACTCTCTATTATCATTTTTTTTTTAAATTTAGACCAAGTGGTTAATAATTTCTAAAACATGATGGTATGAACATGGAGTTTTTTTCACATTTGGCATGCATCTCAAGTATGGCTTGGTTTGTGCAAACAAAAACAAGCTTAACCCAACCATAAGGGTTGACCAATCTTTAAAGGGTTAAAGTCTATCTTATTTGAAGTAACATTTTCAATAATCAACTACATCTTGTGGCATTTTCAGATTCAATTGACTTTGCCATCTTATGGTTTGAAAGCAATTGTGTCTTATTATTATTTTTTGATGTACTCAAGAAGTTTTTTGATTTTTTTTAAAATGATTTGAGTAGGTTTTGTAAGGCATGGGTGTTGTCTAGGGACTAGAAAGGTTTTTTTCTTTGGCATGGTGTGATTTGAGTCTACATTTTTACTTATCAATATTATCCAAGGCATTGGAGAACTTGGCCATTTAGACATCATTTTGGTTGGTTGGTGCCATCATTTAATCTCTAAAGGCCTAGCTGTCCCCCAAAGGGACAAATGGATTATGGGCATGTATTTATAGCTAATTTAGTTTTTGTGATTTTTTTAAACTTTTATTGAAGGTGGGGAATTCCAAAACCTACGCGGGCATCCAAGTTTTTTGTCATTCTGACATTTGACAAAGCTGTTATGCAAGAATTTCTACTGCCTTGGGGAGGGAGGGCAATCCAAGCAACCCAAAAATTTCTTAAAATTATATTTTCTAAAAAAAAAAATCTGAAATCGGTTTTTTAGATTTTTTCATATTTGGGAAGCTTTGAATCATTCAACTTCAATTGATGAGATGAAAGTTAAGAGATGTTTTAGTTTGTGGGCAGTTATGGATTCTCTACTCTAAAAGAAACTTTGAAGTCCTTTATTTTCCACAATTTTCAATATTTAAAAATAAAAATAACTATACTTGAGGAAGTAGATTATTTGTTAATTGTTTCAACATTATAACCGTTAAGATTTGTATTTTTCATTTTAATAATTAAACTCTTAACAATTTAGTGATTTGACTCATTCTCTACTTCTTTTTCTTTCTATTTTTCCCCATGTGTTGTATAGTTCCAATTGATTTGAAAGTTCTCCCACCCATACCTAACTTGGTCTTCTACATGGAAAAAATGAGCCTCAACTTTGTGTAGAGTAATTTTTTTCATGTAAAAGTGGTCAAAGGCTTCTGGATTTTTTGGGCAGCGCGGAAAAGAACCTTTTTCCTTCACCTCATATGTAAATACCTCCCTCCTCTCAATCTAGAATGACCTGATTTTTTCCTCACAAGTACCTCTTCTAGTCTAAGGCAAGATCCTACGGTTGGATTTGCAAAACAAACTTTATTTCCTACTTTTCTACTCATTCCCCTTGAAGTGGCAGTTAATAGTGACTTTCACTAGAAAAAAGGGCTTGACCTTTAGGATTAAGGGCATCATTTGATGTATTGAGAAACTAGTCTTTTTTGACATAATGAAAAACATGGAATTGTGAACGTCCCAACCATATGATTAGAAGTTTGAGACATCAACTTAGACATCATTAAGTTTGAGTGCATGTTTGATCTTTTGTTAGGCTATGCTAAAGTAAGTGACAAGTTTGCTTTAGGGTACTATGTTGTAATTCATGAGCCGATTGATAGAAGGCTTTTTGTAGCACTTAAGCTTTCTTTTTGTCACTTGAATTGGAGGGACTTCATGAACATCTTGCATTTCCAAAACAATGGAATGTAATTTCAATCTATTGCAAGCTAAAAGTTCTCATTACAATTGTTAAGTTTAGGATTTTGTCAATCATCTAGAAAAGGAGTAAGAAAAGAGTTGCAGGATTATCAATTTTAAGTATTGATTTGTGTCTTTGAATTTTTTATGTTCAAATACATAGAGATTCAAATATAGTCATACAAATTTTTACATTTAGGTGTGAAGAAGATTATATTTACAATATATTAGAAGCAATTTTGGGTCTCCAAGAGGCCCTAGGAGGGCAGCTGTGGTCAATGGAGAAGGAGGGCACTGGTCGATGAGCCATATAACTACCTTGGCTGCCAATAGTTCAGCTGAGCATGAAATCTTGAGGTTGTGGCCAATGAAAAGGAACTCCCACTTTGCTTAGTAAACCGCTACATAACAATTTTTTGTGTTGCCAAACGCGTCAATAGAATAAAATAATCCAAAGCTAGGATGTTGAAGGACAGTTGCACTTTTGGGAAATACATATTTTAGTTTATTGTTCTAATATTTTAGTTTATTGTTCTAATATTTTACTTTATTGTACTAGTATTTTAATTTACCATTTTAATGTTTTAATACTAGAAGGGACACTTATGTCAACAAAGATAGAGACCAATGTTGGCGGTGTCTTGATGGAAAGTCTTCCATCATGTATATATTCATAGCCTTATTAAATATGTTTGATTTCAATAGGTGATACATTTTGTTTTTGAATTAAATAAAACTGCTAAAAGAAATGAATTGGATTTGGAAAGCGGGGGAGGATAAGAGGATAAGAATCTTGAGTGGAGGTTAAGCATGGGCTAGAGGATGAGCTAAAGCACACCCTACTTTAGAAAGGGTGGGAAAGTAAAGTACAGTTTCTTTTTAGCAAGTGGGAGTTGAGTGTGGGTGGCAATTAACTGCCAGTAGAGAAAGCCAAACCTTGAACGGAGGAAAGCTTCTAGGTGGATGCATGGTTGAGTGGCTCATTTTTGGCAAAAGTTCCTGTCCAAAAAGTCCATTGTACATGGGTTTAAGTGTATAGATTCTCTGTAAATGGCTTTTGTCAGCGGTTAACTTAAGCAACTGCCCAAGTGGTTGACAAGCCTTGTGACCCCCGTCGTGCCTTTAATGCATTCTTTAAGGCCAGGCAACTCCTCCGCTTTGGATGCAACTGGGCTGGCCTAGCCGTTGATGCTAGGCTCTTCAAACAACTGGATTGCAATCTATTTTTATGGGGCCCCGCCACGTTGGATGTTGTTGGGCGGGCTTGGTTGCTGATGCCCATGCTCTTTGAATGACTGGATGGCACGCTAGCTTTACGGGGCTCTTCCACGCTGGATTTTGTTGGGCCCGCCTGGTCGTTGATCCTCGCAGCCACGGACGGCAGGATGGCATTGGGGTTTTCAAAGCTAGAGTTCTAGAGTTTGAGGATGACTGGCAACAATTTTGCAACACACTATGCGATTTGTGCGTGTGTTTTTGACTATCACTCTGCGCCTTTGCTTTGTTCTTGTGAGTTTGTTGTTTCAGAGTTTCTGCATGCAGGTTTTTTTTTTTTGCAACAATGTAAGCTTGAGACCATTAAGTTTAGTTGCAATGTTTGATGATAGCGGCAATGAAGGTGAGATTAGAGGAGGTGAGCAAGTAGAGGTTGAGGAGCATGGCATTAGAGTAAAGCTCAAAAATGCTGTAAGCGCTTGGGTCTCGCCTTTATATGCTGAGGAGCCCACACTTGTATTTGACGGTCAACTACCAGTCTCTAGGAAGGTTTTTGAATCAGTTTATGGGTTGTCTAACAAAGGCAAGTCTCCTAAGAAACTAAAGGTAGGAAGAGATTGTACAAAGGCTGAGGTCAAGAGGTGGTTTGGGCTAGTTAGTGGCAAGAACGCTTATCACTATACTCACCATGATGATGAGGACGTTTGTAGAGAGATTGAGAAGTTGTAGATGATTTGCCACCAAAAACGGTGGTGCTTGGGATTAGGTGTATCAACAAGGCAAAAGCACAAGGTTTCACGTGTATGAAGAAAAACCCTCCCGTACTTATAAATTGGGTTGTATTTGGAGAGTGGTGTATCTGTGATTGGATTTGGAGAGAGGAGAGACTTGCAAAGAAGCAAAGCGCTGCAGTGGAGTCTCAATCAGCACTCACAGCAACCGTGTACCTCAATTTTGAGGAGGAGAACTGTAGGAACGGCAGTTGAAGCATGGAGCACCTCTGCCATGATTGCTTAGAGATTGGATTCAAGGTTGTGGATTGGCCTTGTCCAAGTGTGCTCAGTAGACAAGATTTTGCCACACTTGTTCCAGAATGGTCCACTTTCCTAGTTGCTTTGGACAAGGAGGTCATTGCCTTGTCCATGACGTTGGAGTTGTTGAAGCAAAAGAAGGAGCAAAGTGCTCTCAAGCTTGTGCAGGTGGATGCGCAGCTAGCAGATCAGAGAGAGCTCCTTCAAACCGCCTCTAAAAAGCTTCAACAATTAGAAGCTAAAGTGAATGTGATGAAGGCCAGTGTGCCTGACACTTTTTAGGCTGAGTGGGAGAGTTTGCCTGGGGCAGGGAAGTTGTTGAGAAGATTGGATGCTCAATTTGGAGTATTAGACACTTTTGCAAAGATGCTGGGTTTTGGTGAGGGGGAGCATGAAAAAGCCAAAGGTAAAGCACTCTCTACCTCAAATGCTGAAATTTCTGCATTAGAGAAGTTTGAAGTGCTGCAGCAACAAAGGGAGGCTGTGAAGGGCCAGCTTTGAATGTTGAAGAGTGGCCGTGATATCTAGAATCCACTGCCGCGACCACGACACTCCAGTGGTACTCCTGAGGCCAATAATGATGCAGTTGAAGATTGTTGTCTTATCTCTCTCCCTTGCGTTTTTTGTGGGAAATCATTTTGGCATGAATGGGATTGTAAGATTGCATCTTGTAGACATGGCTATCATTCATAGTGTGCAAATGCACATTTTGCAAGTTCTACTAAATGCTGCTTCAAAGACTATGGCCTAGAAATGCATGCTAATTGGTGGATCTAGGCTGGGTATAAGCCACAAAAGGCTGGAGGACAAGAACTTCCTTTTATCGTCTCCAATGAAGAAGGTGAGTTTTGAAAACCTAACTTCATGATTTTGGTAATTTAGATTGCATGTGTTTGTACTTTAATGTAATCTACTTGTGTTTGGTTTGATTATGTTCTAGGTTAGTAAAGCAATGTAGGCTCCTCTCATTTAATTGTTTTATAAGTATACTTGACGTGTGTCCTTGTGGTTCTAGTTATTGGTACTAGAAGCTACTACAACCTGCTTTTAATATTACATTTTTCAACATGTGGATTCTTTTGTTAGTGAGTATTCTTTGTTGAGATTTTGCTGGACTTGAAGGTCTTATACTAGCATTTTACTTATATATTTGGATACTCTTGGCTTCTAAATGTTTGGAACACCGTGTTGTTCCAAGCTCAAAGGTTGTTAAGGCTCATATGAGGACATGTTCAGTAATTGGAGGTATTGAACTTTGAATAGATCACAGTTCTTGATCTTTTATGTTATTTAGGTCCTTGCATTTCTAGTTAGTAGTATTATACAATTCTCTAATCCTACTTTGGTTTTGGTTGTGTGGAACTTAATGGTTGTTTAGGTACAATAATCTCCTTCTATTTCAAATGTTACAAACTTTGAGATGGATTAGGACTTCTAGTTAAATCTCTGGGTACTTGGGTGTTCTTATATTTTGTTTGCTCTTGTATTTCTGACCTTATAGCTTCTAGGGTAATATTTGATTGCCTTCTTAGTAACTAAAGGTACTGTAGACTTGTTTGATCTTTGTCTTATGAGTTCAAGGTCCAGCAAATTTGGTCAGATGCATTTAATGGGTACTCAAAGCATGTTTATTCTGCTTCGAATTGTTGAACTTCAATGGCTGAAGGTGTTTTAGTAACTTTAACCTCCTTTGATGGCACCTTCTCATACTTTTAGGTTGTTTAGGGCTTTCAATTATAGATGTGGCTACTTGATGCAACTTACATCTAGTTTGTTCACATTTTGCTGAACAGCAAGAAGTGAGGTTCTGTTTCCTTTCATCTTTGGTGGGTTGAAAGTACAAAATCCCCATTTGATTTTTTTTTAGGATGTGGAAGTATGTTTATGCCTACTCCATTCCATTTTTTAGAACCCAAAGCCACATTAATTATCTTTCAGTACAAGAGTTTGGGTTTGAGGGGGTCTGGCTACAAGGTATATCTTGTAAACCTTGTATCTAAACTTTGAGGTCTTTCACAGCTATGCATTACATATTTTGATGAATAAAGTCTTAAATTTACTTTGCATCACATTATGAAGGTTCTTAGTCTTGTCAAAGCTGGTTGTATGTCATTTTTTGGTATTTGCAGCTGCTATTGATCTTTATTCTAGTGTGTATGAAATATTACTAGTTAATGTTTCTTCTTTTCCACTACAGCTTTGGAGAAGTTTGCTTGGGTCCCTCACTCAACTAGGGAGACACCAAGGGCTTCTACATCTGCTACGATGAGCCCTTCTATTGGAAATAAGGGGAGTGGGATGTGCAAGCCAATGAAGGAATTGAATTAGGCATTGCTAACGGCCCCAGGAAGAAGCAAAAAGAGGTGGAGTTGCCAAAGAAAAGTGGCAACATTCTACAAGCAAATCTTGAGGATTAGAGGAGGCGAGTTCCTATGAAGAAGGGACTGCCATTGACGGTCAAAGAGCTTGCTATTGAAGCCAAAAGTACTGAAGTGGCCTCCAACAATGGTGGATCATACGATGGTTCACAGTTTGGCTCAAAGTTTGGATCAGAACCTGCAGAGGAATGTGGTGGGGCAATTGCCATGCGCAGAAAAGTGGCCGCCAGCAATAAGAACATGCATTCACCAAGCCCCAATGCACAGTCCCATGTTGGAGTTGCAGATGAGAAGTGCAAGTCCGTTGAGAAGTCTGCAGGGAAGTAGAAGAAGGCAAAGACCCCTGTGCATGAGCGGGTTTTGATGGCACAAACTACTAGACACGGAATCTAGAAGGGACATCCCTCTTAGTAAAGTTCTTTTGGGACTCCTGGATGCCGTCCCTTGTGTTTGTACATACTTCTTTGTTTTTTTGTTTTTTTTTTTTTTAGATTCCATTTCCTGGTTTGTTTGTAGTGTTGTTATGTTAATGTAAAAATAATAGGTAGCCTTCCTATTGTCTAGACTTTTGCATCCAAGTAGCTGCCCTTTATTGTTGTAATTACAATTGCTACAATGACTTTTGTAGTCATTAACTTATTTCAATGGGTGACATTATTTCATTCTTTGTGTATTATTCAAATGTCATTGAGTTTTGATTTATTCCTTCAACAATTCTGGTTTACAATTCAGCACTCATACACATGAGATCAAATTGCGTGAGTTAACACTTACTACACTGTTGCAAGCTAGTATATGCTTCAATTGATTTGTGTAACACTCCAATTATTACAACGCTGGAATCAATATAAAGTTTCAAATAGTTTATTATTTTGATTAGTATCGCATGAGTTAGTAATATTTGTATGTATGTTACTGTATAGTTTAGGGTTATTGGGATGCTTCAATTAGTAGTGCATTAGTTAGTAGATTTTGTGTGTATGTTAGCGTAGGGTACAATATAACAATCAAGCTGCAAGGGGCAATTCAAGAGGTTCAACTCCTCCTTGATTGATATTTGAATCAAATACTAAGGGTTGACTTTGATTGATATAAAAGTTTCAATGATGTGGAATTATTGAAGGGAATCCCTTGCCTTCCATGTAAGTCCAGAACATACCCACCAAGACAATTAAAAGGATGTATATGCTTTGTGTCTATTCCGTGATTGCAAAAGAGAGCCCAACCTCTCAAAAAAATTGTTTAATTGTTATTAGTTCTTCTCTATGTTCACAAACATAAGCCATTCCAAAAATTTGGAATACTCAAGTGCTTTTAGGTTACCTCTATGTTCACAAACATAACCCACCAAAACAATAGAAATATTGGAATGCTTTTAGGTTTCTCCTATATGCACAAACCCAACTCACCCAATACATTAAAATACTCAAATGCTTTTTGGTTCCTCTATGTTCACTACCCTAATCTACCCAAAAAAATTTAATGTTCAAGTGCTATTTGGTTTCCCCTATGTGCATAAGGAGGACCCCCCAACAAAGGGGAAATGTGTAAGTGCTTTTGGTTCCCTCTATGTTTGACAAGAAGGAACCCCTACAATAATTAGGGATGCTTAAGTGCTTCTTGTTGCCTCTATGTTCACAAGAAGGAACCCTAAAAAAATTAGAAATGTGTAAGTGCTATAGATGAGGGAGGAAGGGATAAAATGAAATGATTAATTACATAAACGATTTGTTGAGCATTAACTCCTTTTTGATGAACTAAATTTAAAGTGTTATGCTAGTGAAAATACAACATGAATTTCCTAGACAAAATAGGAGCCAAGATTGTTTTATGCATAAGTATGTAAAGAATTAATTGAAATTGAAGACCCAAGTTTAAGCAATTTACATAATGGGGGAATGAAAATTTGATTTTGACCCATTATCATTCACCCAATTAAATTAGAATAAAAGGTCACACAATTTTGACTCTTTTTCTTTCCACCATCATGCACTTGTCAAAACACACATGCAATAAACTACTAAAAATGCCCAAAAAATGATGATTTCAACTTTTGGGCATTTTTAGTAGTTTATTGCATGTGTGTTTTGACAAGTGCATGATGGTGGAAAGAAAAAGAGTCAAAATTGTGTGACCTTTTATTCTAATTTAATTGGGTGAATGATAATGGGTCAAAATCAAATTTTCATTCCCCCATTATGTAAATTGCTTAAACTTGGGTCTTCATTTCAATTAATTCTTTACATACTTATGCATAAAACAATCTTGGCTCCTATTTTGTCTAGGAAATTCATGTTGTATTTTCACTAGCATAACACTTTAAATTTAGTTCATCAAAAAGGAGTTAATGCTCA